>CM053028.1:295143395-295771937 GCA_028564925.1 Lithobates sylvaticus
CTGTACATCATGTACTCATGACCCTTGCACTCTGTATTACGCACTCCTAACCCCTGCAATTTGTGTGTTATGTATCCCTGACCCCTGCACCCTGTGTTATGCTCTCCAGACCCCTACCACTCTATGTGTCACACAATAAGGACTCCTGCACTTTGTATTACACACTCCTGACCCGTGCACTCTATGCATTAAGCACTTCTGAGCCCTACACACACACTTCTGAGCCCTTCACACTGTGTGTTATGCACTCCAGTCCCCTGCACTCTGCGTGTTACACATTGCTAACACCTGCACTCTGTGCGTTACACACTCCTGCACCCTTTGTGTTACACACCCCTGAGCCCTGCACACTATAATATACCCACTCCTGAGTCCATTCTCTGTGCCTTATGCACTCTTTAACCCTGTAATCTATGCGTTATGCACTTCTGAGCCCTGCAGTCTGTTCATTTTGCACTCCAGGTCCCTGCACTGTTTGTGTTGCGCACTGCTGCCCCCTTCGCTCCATGTGTTACACACCTTGCACTCTGTGTATTATACATTACAGACCACTACACTCTCAGTGTTACGCACTCCTGACCTCTGCACTCTGTGTGTTAGGAACTCTGCTTGCCAAGCCCTGTACTCTATGCATATCTCCAACTGTCTTTGATTTTGAGGGACTGTCTCTGATTTGGAACAAAATCCCTCTGTCTCTCTTTCCTCCTAACTTGTCCCTCATGTTGGTCTGATCTACAGTATATTGTTGTATATTAAATTCAGTATTTACTGTATCTATCAAAAAGTTTTTTCCCAGTGCTAAGCCTTTGATCTAATGTCTAAATTGCTGCATTTGTAAATTTCAAAAGCCAGTAAAAAGGAGCACTTGTGGTGTTCGGATGAAAAACGGACATACATGTATCCCTATGGGATAGCGGGTGTCAGCGGATGAGCATCCGCTGACACCCGATCTCGTCCGTGCCCGCTATGGTCCGTTTCTGCAGACTGAGGAAAACCCTATTTTTCCATCCGTCTGCAGAGCGGATCGGATGACGACGGACTCTACGGTCCGTCGTCACCCGATCCCCCATAGGGGAGAGCGGCGCTGTGACAGGTCCGTCCCTGCACAGAGTGCAGAGACTGACCTGTCATCTTCCTGCTCAGCGGAGATTGCTCCGGCGATCCCCGCTGAGCAAGCGGATATCCACGGGGGGGATCTGCACTGATCCGCCCCGTGTGAAAGAGCCTTAACTCTCCTTTAAAGGGTGTGGCAGGAGGTGTGTCCCCTGTCTACATACTTCTGTTAATAGGTGTCCCTTGTTCCCATGTCAAAAAGTTGGGAGGCATGCTCTATGCATTATGCACTCCTGAGCTCTGCACGCTGTGCCTTATCTACTCCTCAGTCCAGCAGGCTGTGTGTTATGCACTCCTGACCCTCACTGTGCATTATGCACTCATGTGCAACACTCCTCTGTATTATGCACTCATAAACCCTGCAATCTGTGCGTTATACACTCATGACCCCTGCATGATAGACACTTAGTCACGGTAGACTCATGACTACTACACTCTGTACGCTTGGTTTTATATGACATACTCCTGATCTCTGCACTCTAAGTACATGATATACTTTGAAGTTCTTCTTTAAGGTAGCCTGTGTGCAAAATCATATGAAATAAAATGGTTTTATTTTTTAAAAATTTATGTGCTGAGGTTTGCTCGTTAGGCTCTTCCTTGTGGCACAGTCATTAAAGCATACGGTATTTTGTGGGTAAAAGAGCTGTGGAATCTGTGTGCTCAACATGTGTCACACTACTCAACAGAAAGGTTAGCGTCAAATTATGTTTTCCAAATATTTTATGCCTCGTGTGTTTGCAGTGTGTTCTTTTTCACTGTAATTTCTGCAAGAGCTTTTGCCTTTGCAACTATATAATTAAAGCACACCCACTCAATCACACCCACTTTTTACTGGTCACACCCACCTTTCACGGCATTGGTGCGTTCTACCACTTTGTAAATTGTCCCTCATTGTCAAGTTCAAAAGTTGGGAGGTATACAAAAGTAAAACAGCCCATAGGTGATTTGACTTTCTTTCCTTCCACCACGGGTAGAAGGAAAGAAAATTGCTTGATTCCCCCACCAACACTGACTGTGCCTCTTGCAGTGCTATTGTGTTCTGCCAGCAGGGGGGGGGGGGGCATGGGGAGTATTCATAGCAGAGAAAAGTGATTACTGCTATCGGCTATCGTCGCTGGCAGCAACCGTATAGACAAGCTGATTGTACCCAAATCATTTAATGATTAATGGATCGACTTGGGTGCCCATAGATGGATCGAATCTCGTCCGGTCCCTGCTGAACCAGCCAAATTTTGATCCATGTATGGCCCGCTTAATAAACAGTGTCACTGCTTATACCCTAATGCAGTGATGGCGAACCCGTGGCACGCGTGCCACAGCCGGCACGCCGAGCCCTCTGTGTGGGCACGCCAGGAAAAATTGAGAAAAGCACACACTGACATCCAATCGTTCACACCGCACCGGCCATCGCAAACTACATCTCCCACAGGCCTCTAGGACCAGCAGGGACATGTACGAGGTGGGCGTGACTAAGAAGTGGCGGTGATGTGCGGGCGGAAATCCACAAATCACTGGGGTCAGCGGTGTCGTGCTGGGCGCGACAGAGAATACCAGCTGGGATCAGAGGAGATTGAGGAGACTTGCGGGCGGGAATAAGCTGCTGGAGACAGGTGACATGTTAAATGTAAATGTGGAGACCAAACTGTATGATCGGGTAGTGACATAAACCAGAGCGGCGGTGGGGAGGAACGTGTAGCAAGGTCTGGGCGGACTAGTATCCTATTGCTCAAATACTAGCTGCTTAGTGTTTTCAGTATTTTTCTGTGGCTACTACCAGAACCCACAGACTATTTCACTGAGCAACCTTTGATCATACAGCTTGGTCTGTGTCAGCAGCGCTGAATTAAGGAGTGCTTTTGGCTAATCTATGCTAATGTATCCACAGTCTACCACAAACTGGTTCATTGTCCACAAATGTTATGCCATGGATTGCCTGCCCCACTCGCTTTCAGGTGCTAGCTCTGCAAACTTGCAAAACTGAGCAAAATCCAAAACAATCAATCCATAGACAGAACAGGTACAAAAAGAACAGCTAGCTAGCTCTCTTCTGTCCATGGATTGACTGTTTTGGATTTTGTTCTTTTTGTACCTCTTCTATCCATGGATTGACTGTTTTGGATTTTGCACAATAAAGCTGTTAATTCGGTGTGCGGCCGTCCGGCTACTCTTCTTGAGTATCTCATCAGTCTGTGCAGAGGCTCAAGCTGCTCACCTGCTGGTGGGTACCATCCCCTTTCAACTCCTTCCTGTCCATTTTCACCTCTTTCATCCTGGCCCTGTCTCTAGGTCAGGATCCATATGAACCCCCATAAATTGGATTCAATTCATATTTTTTCAAAAAAAAAAAAAAGATGTACATTTTAAACAGGAGTTCTGGGAATTGTGCCTCATCATTGGTATCATTGGGCCTCATTATTAGTGTCATTGGGAAACATTGTCCGCCACAGCCTTGGTCCGTGCCTATCTCTGCACTGACCGATGTATACCTTTTTCATAGCGCCACTCGGCACTTTGAAAAAATAAGTTCGTTTCGTGTTGTAGTTTGGGCACTCGGGCCCAAAAAGGTTCGCCATCACTGCCCTAATGAATATTAGTGTCTAACAGAATGTCTGTTCTGTACTGCGGTAAAGAGGATCTAGCATTGGATATCATTTTGTATCCTGAAGTGGAGCTGCAAGCCAAACCTTTTTTTCCAGTTTTGGGGAATTGGAGACCCCCTTTTTTTTTTAATCAAGTCATTTCTATAAAAACAGACAGTTTTGCATTTTTTTTGTTTAGACAGTAGTACATATAAAAGATGGCAAGCAATATATCACATTGTCAGAATGACAGGATAATGTCAAGGACAGAAAAAAAAAAGCAAAGCATCTTATAAAAAAGAACATCTAGAGTGGATAAAGTCATCTTGACGATCAACCTTCCAGGAAGGAAAAGAATGCAATGATGTAATGGAAACATATTCAGATCCCAGACCTGCAATAATACTGAGATATCAGTTCTCCTACATACAATCATTGAATGGCCAAATCTCAAGAATACCTACAAACACCAGAACCAGGCATGTGCAGAACCAGAACTAGGCTCGTAAAGTATAAAGACTAGTATGTACACCTGCTCGTTTAGTTGACTCCTGGCTTAATTATTGAGGACACCTTAGCATTAAAGTAGATAGTAGTATTAAAATAGTAGTGTATTGTAAAATAACAATATTTTTTCCTCCCAGTACTCACCCTGACAATCACCTTTTCTCTTTTTTTTTTGGAATTATTCAGGGTCAATATCTACTTCTTGTATTGATATGCTGGTTTGGAGATAACATAGCCCTGGTGCCTGTACAGTTCATGGCTGTGTTCACAAATGCATGACACAAATCAGCTCTCTGCTGCAGGTTTCACTTTGTGACTTGTTAAATATTTAAAGTGTTGCAGTCTTATGTCTGAGAGGAGACTATGGAAATGCTTTTTTCTGTCTGCAGCAGACTGACGACATCTTATCAACCTAAGCATAGATATTTGGCTGAAGGATATAATTCTAAAAGGTAGAGTTTTCTTCTTTTTTTTTTTTTTCTTTTAAGAAAACAATACTGTTGCTGCATATTGTGACGTTTTAGAAATGCATTCAGACTTGCTGATTTACAATATTCACTTTAAAGGTTTACAGACTCTTTTGAGTATACCTTTACTAGTACTTTACTGTCATTTAGAAAGTTTGCTATGAATTGCCTTATGCTATAATCATCATGAGCAAATGGTTATATTTGAATGACAATAAATGCTCGATACATTGAAGTTTTATTGATAGTTTGGATGACTTTCTACAGGAGTTGAGAATGTTTACACAATATACTGTAATTTTGTTAATATTCAATTCAATTATCCAATCGTGTTCAGATGAAATAGGTATAATTAAAGTGAATATTCACAAACTTTATTGTGTGAAAATTCTCAACTCCTTTAGTAAATCAGCCTCCTCTGTATGTTATTAGACTGTAAGCTCTAACAAACAGGGCCTGCTGATTCCTCCTGTATTGATTTGTAACTGTACTGTCTGCCCTTATGTTGTAAAGCGCTGCACAAACTGTTGGCGCTATATAAATCCTGCATAATAATAATAATGTTGTACATGATATATAATTACCCTTTTTCCAGTGCTGCAAATTGTATATATTGGTCCTAATACAGTGCACTCAAGGGACATACTGTTACTGTGACAAAATTGCCATATTTTAGTTATGCTGTTATATTAGCAGTATTCATTCATTAAAGTGGAAGTAAACCCGCCTATCGTTTTCAGCCAAGGAAGCTGCCATCTTTGCCTTTGTTTAATCTTCAACTGCCACAGTGCTGCACATGTGATCCGTTATGACACCAGCCATTGGATGGTTTGACTGTTTGGTTGAGAGCACAGCCAATGTGCAGTTAGCATTCCCGGCATGCCTTTTTTTTTTAAACTGTTAAATCGATGGGTTTACTTCCGCTTTAAATACTGTATACTGAGAATCTCTTATATTACCTCCAGCCCAATCAAGTATCTAAACAGAACAAGCATCTGTTGTTTGCAGCAATGACAAATAGATATGTAAGGCTTAAAGCGGAGGTTCACACAAAAGTTGAACCTCTGCCTTTCGGAACCCCCCCCCCCCCCCCCCCCTCCAGTGTCACATTTGGCACCTTTCAGGGGGGAGGGAGGTGCAGATACCTGTCTAAGACAGGTATTTGCACCCACTTCCGGGCATAGTCTATGCCTCTTTCTACCTCCCCCCCTGCTGCCTGCTGGGAAACACACAGTTCCCAGAGACAGCAGGGACCATCCGGATTGCACAGCACGACTCGCGCATGCGCAGTAAGGAACCGGGAAGTGAAGCTGCAAGGCTTAATTTCCTGATTCCCTTACCGAAGATGGCGGCGGCAACACCCCGAGAGCCGAGGCTTCGGGTGCCGACATCGCGGGCTCCCTGGACAGGTAAGTGTCCATATTTTAAAAGTCATCAGCTGCAGTATTTGTAGCTGATGACTTTTTAAAAAAAAAAAAAAATTGCGGGACCTCCTCTTTATGAATAGGCATTTGAGAGGTGTTTGACAGGCGTTAAAAATGCCCCTCAAATGCCTATGCACAAGATTTAATAGACAGCACATTGTGCTGTTCACATTACAAAAACATGAAGCACTAGTGTCGCTTTGCTTCAAAATGTAAGCTTTGTATTGAGTCAGGAATCTTTTCAACGCCTCCCTTTCAAGTCTATGGTAATGTTCCACAACCGCTTGGAAGGCGTTTTCGGCGTGGTTTTGGGGCGGTTTTGGGCCGGTTGCGGAGCGTTAAAACTGCTCCACAATGGAAAGTGACAGATTTTAACGCTACGAAACCACGCATAGGGCATTTAGGAGCGTTTTAACGTTTGTAAAACTCCCTATTCTAAAGCTCATTGACGCCTGTCAGACGCCCATACTAATGCTTTACAGACGCTATAGGAGCGTTTGTTGAGCGTCAGTAATTTAGCAAGTGTAAACAAGCCCTTAAAGGTTCTATTCACAATCTAAAGAAATTATTTCTACAATTTTCTCTGTTCAATTTATTGTTATTATAGGGCTAAAATAAAGGTGTTTTGGTGCAGGGGATAGCCTGTCTGTGCAGAAATGGTTCCCCTGTGCTTACTGTCTATCTGAGAAGTGCATTTATGTTCACACAGAGAGATCTCAAAGTTTATGCTGACCATAGGATGGTCTTACTGTAATTACATTATTTATGTAGTGTTTACCATTTGAACAATTTACATGTAAGGTCAAATTAACTTAAAGTAACACTAAACGATATCCTCATTCTCCAAAAATAAGCTATCAGCTGACAGGACAGGATAGGGCAAGGTTCCCAACAATATTGTTGGGATTCACCTGGCAGCTGATTCACAGTTTTGGCTATAGCTAGACTTTAAATCAGGGGTGACCAACTTGCAGCCCACAAGAAGGGCAGGAATGCTGCCCAGTGCCCAACACAAAATTGTTAACTTTCTTAAAAATTTTTGGGAGAATTTTTTTTTTGTAAAAATGCGTTTACACTTAGCGGCCAAATAAAAATTTGACAGTGTCTTTTTACTGGATCGTTATAAGTTTTATCTTCCCAAAGA
Organism: Lithobates sylvaticus; assembly: GCA_028564925.1. Taxonomy (NCBI): domain Eukaryota; kingdom Metazoa; phylum Chordata; class Amphibia; order Anura; family Ranidae; genus Lithobates; species Lithobates sylvaticus. Next base: position 295,150,633 of record CM053028.1, read on the forward strand.
AAAATATCCCTCTATTCCCAATTATGTCTTATTTGTGTCATCGGTTTTTCGGTTTTTCGGCAGCACCTATATTTGTGAGCAACTATTTTCAAGATTGAAGCAAATGAAGAGCAAAATTAAGACCAAAATATCTGATGAGCAACTTGAGAGTTCATTGAGAATTGCTAGTGCATCCATCGAACCAGATATTGATGCGTTAGTTTATTAAAAACAGTGTCAAATATTGCACTAGTTTTATGTTGCCCTTTTCTAATAAAAAATATTACAAAAAAAGGAAGTTTTATTACTCTAGGTACACTATCGATAGATATATCTATCAGTGATCGTTAACTGATTTTCCCGACTTTTTCTGCTCATTAGTTATCCTTATTGTTAGTGTATTTCTTGTATTTTTCAAATGTGGTCCTGGAAGGTCAAAAGGTTGGACACTCCTGATTTAAATGTTGTGGAGCATGGGGGGATTCATTTGTATTTATACATGTGTCCACTAGATGGCCCTAAGCTCATTTATGAAACCAACACAAGCTAGGACATATACACATAACTTCTACTTGCACTTTTGAAGTATCGCTTGTAAGTCACAGTTTTTATAAGGGAGGAAGCTTGCAGGAAATGATTAGGTTTAATTCAGAAATGTGGAACAATTAGACAATAGCCTTCCGTGGAACAACAGCTCTGCCCTGGTCCAATAACCACAACAACAATATAATATAATATAAAAGCTTAGGTTAAGGTTAGGTTAAGAAATAACCTAACCCTTTAAAGGATCAGTTCATCCAAAACTGATATTTCGAATAGTAGAGTCTGGTGGGTTGACATAGCTTCAGGCTGCTTAAACGTTTTCGTTTTTCAAACAGGATTATCAGGGTGCCATCATTTTTGGGTCCATTCCTGCCCACCCGGGAGTTTTGGGTGCTCCTGCCCTCTTTGTTTGCATTCTTCAAAATATAAAATAAATAAAAAAATACAAGAGGAAAAATGGGATCTCTCATAATGGCCTCAGGTGTGCATTGTAGACTGAAAAACAAACGATATTTTATCAAAAGAGTCCCAAAATGTAAAAAACAAAACATTTTTATACATTAGGTCGGGAATGAATGTATAAGAAGTTAATAGATGTATATGTAAGTCATCAGTACAGGTATAGCTGGCTCTGAGAGGGTAAACAATGTAAACTTGCTGGGCAGCTACAAAAAGACTAATCTGATTTGCAGTTTGCATATTTATTTACTGTAGATCTGTAGATTCGACAGATGGAGGAACAAGTAAGGGGCTAGGATTTTTCTTTAACCAATAGTGACACTAAACAATATCCTTATTTTTCAAAAATAATCAATAAACATCCACTACTTAATGGTCCTAAAAAATGTTTTCATGAAATCCTTTCTTTTTTTGTTTTACTGCTCCCTTGTAACATCTTCAGTACATAGCTCCCAACTGTCCCTGATTACAAGGGACTGTCCCTCATTCAGAACAAAGTCCCTCTGTTCCTCTTTCCTCCTCATTTATCCCTCATTTTGGTCTGATCTATAGAATTGTATATAAAATGCACTACTTATCTATCAAAAAGTGTTCCCCAGTGCTAAACCTTTCATCTAATATCTAAATTGCTGCATTTGTAATTTCTAAAAGCCAATATAAAGGAATAGTAGTGATAAAAAAAGCATTTGTGGGTTTCACCAATCATTTTATTTTGTACAATTCTCCTTTAACCACTTACCGACCACCTGCCGTCATTATACGTCGGTACTTTGAAGAGGAATAACGTTGTTATGGCAGCAGCTAGCTACCTACCATAACCCTGGTATCCTCTTCTTCAGCGGACAGTCCGCTTCAAGATAAAAGTGGTCTCTGTGGCGGATTCGCTCACTTTTATCGGCGGCGCACTCTGCTGCCCTCCGTCGCTAGCAGTGGAGGCGATCGGATCCTCTCCCTAGCCTGACATGGAGACGAGTGAGGGGAAGATGGCCCCCACCCATCTCCATATCATTTCTATTTTCTTTTTCTATTTATCATTATCATGTGAGGTATCATTGCGATCGGTAGAGCGAGAGCAATAATTCTAGCCCTAGAACACTCAAAACATGCAACCTGTAGAATTTTTAAAATGTCGCCTATGGAGATTTTTAAGGGTAAAAGTTTGTCGCCATTCCATAAGCGGGCGCAATTTTGAAGTGTGACATGTTGGGTATCAATTTACTCGGCATAACATTATCTTTCACAATATAAAAGAAAAATTGGGCTAACTTTACTGTTGTCTTATTTTTACATTAAAAAAGTATTTTTTCCAAAAAAAGTGCGATTGTAAGACCGCTGTTCAAATACGGTGTGACAGAAAGTATTGCAATGACTGCCATTTTATTCTCTATGGTGTTAGAGGAAAAAATATATAATGTTTGGGGGTTCTGAGTAATTTTCTAGCAAAAAAAAATGTTTTTAACTGGTAAACAACAAATCTTAGAAAGAGGCTTGGTCCTTAAGTGGTACTGCATGCCCTCTGAAGGAACCGCCCGTGCTGTTTCTTCAGGAGCGTGTGCCAGGTAGCTTATACAATTGCGACACAAGTCATATTGTAACTGATTTTCCCCAAAGTCTGCACTAAGATACATTTCCTGCTTGTGTGATTGGCTCACTATTTTCCCCCAAAGTCTGCACTAAGATACAAGTCAGATTTCAGACATCCCCTGCAACAAAATTGTAATTTTTGGTGAAATACTCCCAATAAGAACACGTCTAAAGGGATGCCGGCCCAGCAGCTTTCCCTTAGTGCCCTGCAGCTGCTGCAGCTGATTGATAATTATGAAACCACTGCCATTAGACTCACTGAGCACAGGGGCACAGAGGAACAAACAGAAATTTCTGCAGAATAACAAAATGTAGGAGTCTGCAACAAAGTTTGGTAAAATCCCCGCAATATACATAGATCACCCAGAGGGGAAAGTTTTTTTTCTCAACAAAAGTGGGGAGCTCACCAGTAAGAAAAGTTCGTGCCAGTTCTGCCGTTTAAGGGCATGTTGGCCCACTTTTATTAAACAAAAACGAACAGTCCATCCAGGATTCCCACGCAGGGGTTTCAACATTACACAACAATAATGTTAATGAAAAATACCATGCCATCTGGCTCTCTGGTCAGCACTGCTACTCAGTTTTTGGCCTCAGTCCTCTTGACCCTGTAACAGTGTCCCTGCTTGGTACACACTCTATACCTCTGCTGGCACTCTCTTTCACAGCTTCCTAGCTGCTCCAGCCCACAGGCTTGGGCCCTCCATCTGCTCGGTCAAACTGCACCGTGCAGACATGCATGCTTCTCCATTGCACACCTGGACTCCTCAGGAGGGTGCCTTCAAACAGCCGCTGCTGTCTCTCCAGTGTGAAAACCCGAGGGCTTTCACACTGGAGCCGTGCGCTTGCAGGATGCTGAAAAATGTCCTGCAAGCCGCATCTTTGGAGCGCTGTAGGAGCGGTATATTTACCGCTCCTAAAGCGCCCCTTCCCATTGAAAGCAATGGGGCAGCGCTCCAAACCCGCCTGCAAAGCGCCTGCAAAACGCAGCTGCAGCGGCGCTTTGCAGGCAGTTTTAACCCTTGTTCGGCCTCTAGCGGGGGGGTAAAACTGCCCCGCTAGCGACCGAAAAGCGCCGCTAAAACTATGGTAAAGCGGCGCTAAATATAGCGCCGCTTTACCGCCAGCGCGCCCAGTGCCTCAGTGTGCAAGTAGCCTTACTAAAACTGGAGAGTGTAAATTTGGTGCAGCTCCGCATAGAAACCAATCAGCTTCCAAGTTTCTTTGTCAAAGCTTTAGGCACCTTTCACACAGGCGATACAATCAGGTTGGCCTATTCGTTTTTCATGCGGACCAGATCGGGTCCTCCAGTCTCTTCTATGGAGCGGCGGATGTCAGCAGGTGGTCCATTTCCATCTGATTATCCCATAGACGAGAGTGGGTTGTGTCCATATCCATCTGTTCAACGGGGACTAGCGGAGAGATCCCCCCGCTGAGCAAGCAAATTGTGCTTCATGGAGGTGCCTGTGTGAAAGGGGCCCAACTGAACAAGCTGAAGTTTAGTTAAGAATACATAGTTATTTTTATAATTTTTTTACACTAGAGTTTAGTGTCACTTTAATTTAATTTCCATTTAACCACCTGAGATCCGCGCCATAGCCGAATGACGGCTACAGGGCGGATCTGATGTCCCGGCAACGAGCTGCCTGCGTGCCCCTCTGTGAGACTCGCTGGATCACAGATCCGAGTAAGGGGTCTATCCTGACCCCCTACCACGTGATCAGCTGTCAGCCAATGACAGCTGATCATGTGATAATAACCGAGCCGGTAATCTGCTTCTTTTCCTGCTCGCGCTGACAGCGCGAGGAGAAAAAAAAAAAAGCCGATCACCGGCGGCAGTGAGAGGGACATCAGTCCCTCTCACTGCAATATGCCCAGGGTCCATGGTGCCCACATTTGACAAATAAAAGTGCCCACTAGCCCCACCTGTCAGTGCCCACAGTGCCATATGTCAGTGCCCATAGTGCCATATGTCAGTGCCCACAGTGCCATATGTCAGTGCCCACAGTGCCAGTGCTGCACATTCAGTGTCACCTACCAGTGCTCATCAGTGTCCCCTACCAGTGCTCATCAGTGCCACCTATCAGTGCCATCTATCAGTGCCATCCATCAGTGCCCATCGGTGCCACCCATCCGTGCCCATCAGTGCCATCTTTGCTGTGCCCATCAGTACCGACTTATCTGTCCCCACCAGTGCAGCTTATCAGTGCCCACCAGTGCAGCTTATCAGTGCCCACCAGTGCAGCCTATCAGTGCCCACCAGTGCCGCCTCATCAGTGCATATCAATGAAGCAGAAAAATTACCTGTTTGCAAAATTTTATAACAAAATATTAAACATGATTTTATTTATTTTTTTAATTTTCCATCTTTTTTTATTTGTTTAGCAAAAAATAAAAACCCCAGCTGTGATTAAATACCACCAAAAGAAAGCTCTATTTGTGGGAAAAAAATTGTAAAAATTTCATTTGGGTACAGTGTTGTATGACCGCGCAATTGTCATTCCAAGTGCGTCAGCGCCGAAAGCTGAAAATTGGTCTGGTCACGAGGGGGGTTTAAGTGCAAAGTAATCAGGTGGTTAAAAATCCAAGACTTTTTTTTTTTATTTGCATAGAGCAAGAAAGATTTTAAACCACAAGATTGTTCTTAATTTCCTCTCTCTCGATACAATAAGATGTGAGAGGAGATCTTACCAAAGTAAGGGGAATTCTAGACACTATGGGAGAGGTTTACTAAAACTGGTGCACACAGAGTCAGGTGCAGCTGTGCATAGTAATCAATCAGCTTCCAGGTTTTAACAAGCTGAAGCTAGAACTGATTGGTTACTATGCACAGCTACACCAGATTCCCACACGGAATCTGGTGTAGCTGTGCATAGTAACCAATCAGTTTTAATAAATCGCCTCCACAAGTCTGCATTGGTAAACATATTTTCTTTTTAACTCTGTATTTGGCTTTTTGCCTGGAATTACCTGTTAACCTTTTCCCAATTGGAAACTAAAATTTTTTTAAAAATCTTGAACTCCACCAACATAAATATATAGATAGATAGTGTCCTGGAAATTTATAGATAGGCAACTCCTATCCTCATATTGATTAGTGGTTCCAAATTAATAACTACTGCAGTAGGGAACAGACACAAAAGATACGCTCAGCATCTTTCCAAATAACCGTTCTCCTTTATTATGACGCAATTCAGGGGTTTTATACACATGATTACGTAGGTATCACATTAATATTACAATTGTTCATTTATGGTAACAAGGGGCGTATCATAGGCAGGCTTATTCTAATCAGGACTCGAAAGAATGTAAACATGTACTGAAAACATTATTAGTGCCGTGTGCACAGTGAGGGCAGTGTGCAATACATACAAAATAGAATACAATTATATACAGAACTTACAAATTTCCATTACATCTCCTCTCTTTTGATCAATATTTTGATCACTAACCATACCTGCTATCACCTTTAACCTGGAACCTCCACACGCTTAGGTGGAGGTAGTCCTGGCCAAAGAGGCAAAAACTCCATTGTGGAGAAAATAATTGCTGAGCAGCTTTTTTCATTACAAAATGACTTTTCATTGTGAAAAACAAATGATTGATAAGACATATTTACAGAGTACTGGCTGTACACTCCTGTGGCCAGAATGGTAATTGTAAAGTAATTGAATCAATAAAGTACCCTAGACTGTGATTGCAAAAGGGAAACAATTCAAACACAGAGATTTCTTCAATTTAGTCATTTTTGCAGTGTCTGGTGTGGATCCAGGTGACTTTTCCTTCATGTTTTGCAAAACTGTACATGAAATAGATGTTGTATTGAGTCTCCAAACATTTCCTTATATATAAATGTCTCTTAACAATCCACAAGTCACCTGGCTTTAGTTTTAGATCTTTCCAAACTTTTAGGATCTGGAATTGGGGAGAAAACACATAAATGAGTTTGTCAAAAACCTTAAAAGATCAGCAACATTCTCTGTGAGATCCGAATGGAGGACTTCAGCTGCTGAGACAAAATATAAGCAAGTGAGTAACACACTCCCAAACCAAATCCCATAGGGAGAGAGTCCATCATCCCCTTAGGGGCTTGATAAATTATAAGAAAACACTCAGGCAAAAGTTTCTTACTCTACTTTGTCCGCTACATTGTAGACAGTAGGGAGTGTAAAAATAAAACCTCAAAACTTCTAGTAAGGACTCTCCTATAAAAATGATTTCCTCCGTTACTCTCTGTGCTTACAAACTACTTCTGATAACACTTTTTACTGTGGCCTTTGCAGTAGCATTGGCCACTGGACATCCAGAAAACATGTCCATACAGACAGAATGCATACTCATAAGATCCTGACTTGGGCATCTGGATATATCTTTTTGTAATCTCTGGAAGGGATGTTCAGCTTTTGGTAACACCTTTGGTAACAGGTAAAACAAGAAGTGGTATGTTATAAAAACAACTGTGGAGAACCCTGGCTCTATCCCACGCTCATTTACTAAGGCAGCCATAACTACTTGTGACCGATGACACGGTCCATGTGTCAAGCTGGAGGGAAAAGAGTATCTGGCAGACATAAATAATCACCTTTTTCAATGTCCTGTTTCATAAGAAGTTGCCCACTGTGGACCACTTGTTCTTCTCGTTCTGGGGTCCTTAAAGTTGAATTATTAATCCCAGCTATACTGGGCCAGAACTAGGGTGGAATCTGTGAGTTGGACAGACCCAGCAAGTGTCCGGGGCTGTAAATGCAGCATCCTTAGTCGGTCTGCTTCCATGTGTGAGTTTTAATGTTAGTATGGCTACCTCAGCAAGAACCGGGAAGGCTGAAAACAGCCGATCAAATTAACTTAGCATGCTTGATTGGTTTACCTGCCGAAGTAAAAACAAACTTCTGGCCCTTCAAATGGAACCAAAATCTCTCTAATCTCTACTATCTATATAAATATACACTCTTTTTATAGCTCACAGGCTTTGCTAAAACATGGAGCTCTGCTTCTTGAGCTGGGGAAAAAGGATCCAATGACTCTAAATACAGAGTATGCTTCTGGGTGATAAACTGCATACTCACTATAAAACCGGGAATAACTCTACAAAATATTAAATATCTGGGTCTTCAGGGAGTGTGTCCTGCACTGGGCTCACAGCAGCTGATTCCTACGTCATCAATGTAACACATTTTTCATTGTTGGATTTGTACATAAACTCATATTTTAAACCTTTCATTAGACAAACATTTAGTTAGCTGTATATTTGCTGCGCAAAATGTCGGACCATTAAAAATTAAATATTTGACCAAAATAATGTCTAACTTTGTCTAATAGCACCTTTGCATAAAGGTACAGCTCTGATATATCGGGGTGAACCCTTCATTACTGGGTCCAGCTTGCATAAATATATTACAATGGCTTGTTTTCTATCATGCTGTTTGTGTAAGAACTCCAGTTTCATGTTTCAAAAAGACAACTTTTTCCTGGCAATATTATAATAAATGATAACAATACCCTGCAGTCATGCAGAGATGTCCATAAATCCAAAATGTTCTTCTGCTTATACCCACTGTACTTACAAGGAAAAGGGGCACATCATATCACAATCCACACATTCTGCTTTGGATTCAAAAATAAAAATAAATAAAAACAAACAGAAAGCGCTCAGCCACATCAAAAACTATAAAACAACTGGCTGCAGATGGGATCTATCCTAACAGGGTGTGTGGACTTGATGTGATGGGTCTGTCATATTTATCAAGGAAGTATTTAAAAGAGTTAAAAGAATGTGAGAGAATGATATGCATGTGTTGTGTACAAATATCTCTCTAAAATCGCTTACATTTTTCCCATTTGTACACAACACATGCATATCATTCTCTCACATTCTTTTAACTCTTTTAAATACTTCCTTGATAAATTTCTGCTTTCCTTATTTTGTTCTGATATCCTTTGCATCCAATGTATTGTAATACCATACTTCACATACTGTACCTTCTACAATAAGACGGGCAGCCATAGTGCTCATCCCATCTTCCCTCTCTGACAACATATAAAATATTCTGTTTTAACTCTCTTTTCTCTGTTTCTTGACTTTACTAGTTGTAGTGCCTAACCCCAAATTAATCCCACAACTTAACATGAAAATGTCCCTTTCTGTCTAGTGTTAATTGTCACCCTTGATCCATCCTGCTCACATAGATAGCTGTTTCTCTAGCTGTGTACTCTGCATGATTCTTAGTCCCTGTGGACTTCGGTGGTAACCCAGTTACCCATTGTGGATCCATGTCCGCTTTAACCATTAATCTAGGGGCTTAGTATAGGCGGAACCGCACCTTCGGTTCATATATAGCGCTCCTCTTGCGCTGGGCATTTTTGAGGGTCTCTTACCCTTCATTCCCTTACTTAATTTAATGCCCATAATGACTGGCCAGTCTTCTCTACGTGTGCCTATACCCTCTTGCCTCTAAACTACTTTATCTAGCAGATGTACTACATATACCTGTGAACAGCACTATTCTTCCCTTTCTTATCTATAACACTCCGATGGACAGTAGACAGTGATAACATAACATATAACCACCAATCAATACAGTTCGATTAAGGGGAGTAAGATAGGTACCCTTTGTCCCGAAAATGCCTTACCGATCAAGGAAGTCTGATAACTCAAATGTAAGCAAAAGGCTTACCTCAGCCGGCTGATTATCAGAAATTCCCGGATCGTCTCAAGCTCCTCGTTTCGGATACTCAGGGTCACCTTTTAACCCCTCCTGGCTGGCTCTACACCTGTCCTGGAAATTTATAGATAGGCAACTCCTATCCTCATATTGATTAGTGGTTCCAAATTAATAACTACTGCAGTAGGGAACAGACACAAAAGATACGCTCAGCATCTTTCCAAATAACCGTTCTCCTTTATTATGACGCAATTCAGGGGTTTTATACACATGATTACGTAGGTATCACATTAATATTACAATTGTTCATTTATGGTAACAAGGGGCGTATCATAGGCAGGCTTATTCTAATCAGGACTCGAAAGAATGTAAACATGTACTGAAAACATTATTAGTGCCGTGTGCACAGTGAGGGCAGTGTGCAATACATACAAAATAGAATACAATTATATACAGAACTTACAAATTTCCATTACAATAGATAGGTAGATAATATTTCATGTCTGAGCTCTGAGGAAGGGGATGTGTTCCTCGAAACTCGCCAGAGCTTGCCGGCATTGCCAACAGTCTGCTCAATCGTTGCCACACTCGCTGACCATGAGAAATTGTTGTTATGCTTATGTTTCTTCTGTCTTTTGTGAGTATTCAATTGGCTATTTCTTTTTTTCCCTTTTATAATAAATCTTTGCTAATACACTAGGCGTTTGGGGCCCCTGTGTGCTATTTAAAAATTGTGCACGCCCCGTGCATTGGCGTCAAACTACTTACATTTTTATTATCCATAAGCGATGCTTTAAAAGCCTTTACAGGTTATCACTTTAGATTTACACATTACAGTAATACCTCATATGTGTGGTGCGATCGCTGTTTACGTAACGATGCGGGACTGATGTCTTTGCGCAAGAGCATGAAGGGCAGGGGCATTTTACTTCCTTTTTTAATTATTTATTTTTTATTTGTACACTGTCCCTTTTTTATTGTAAATATCCCCTGTGATAGCAATAGGCAGTGGCAGGTAACTTTACTGAGAAATCAGGGGTCTATTAAACCCCAGATATCTCCTTTGCCCTTAACAGCATCTGATCACACCAAGATAAGTGCGATCAGATGGTTTCCCAATTTAAAAATTACGCTGTTTATGTTCAGCGAAACCAGAAGTGATAAAGAAGGTTTCTTAGACAATAGAAATTATCAGAGCCATTCTGTCATGGACTTACCAGGCGTTTCCGGGCTCTTCGTGCGCACACAGGTGCGCGGCGGGCGCGCGCGTGCACGTTAGCGTGCGCGTGCACGGCGGCGCGCGCGTGCATGTGCACATGCGCGAGAGCGCAATTGGCGCCAAAACGGGCTTTAAAAGCCCAGCAGTGACACTCAGCCAGTGCTGTGTCAGCCATCTGAAACCTGATCTGAACCTGTGACTCCCGTTATCGACCCGGCTCTGTTTGGACTACCCTGCCTTCTCCTGTTCGACCCGGCCTGCCTGACCTTGTCTTCATCTGCTTCTGGTTACCGACTCCTGCCTGCCTACCGACTCTGCCATTGCCTGCTCCTATCATCGGATTGATCTGCTGTTGTCAACCGGACTGTTTGACCTTGCCTTGCTGATTCCCGTCTGTCTATCCACCTGCTGCCTGGTTCTGCCGTATCCAGCTTCACCACCTACAGCTGCAGACTTTCACCCTGCCATCTGTATACGGATACTTCCGGAGGACTTCCTAGTTGATCTCAACACCATTCCTCTACAACCAGGCACTCCTACCCCACTGTGCTCACGTAACCACTGTTCCCACTCCAGTGGACCGTGAACCAGCGCTGTATGAGAGGTCTTCTCCTACAAGTCAGGCTCTACGTCCAGGTATGTAACAGTACAACACAGCCATGACTGAGCCTGCAGGAGAGACCTCCCCCATGACAGATATCTGCTCACACCTGTCAGCCCTCACCCAGGCCGTAAAATCCTTACAAGACGGTAACACCAGATTGGAGGGTCAAGTTCAGAACCTCATCAACCCTGTAAACGTGGCTCCTGGTTCCGTTGCCGCCCCTGCTCAGGCTGCCCCCTCTCCTTCTGTTGTTATGCTTCCACCTGAACCAAGGGTCCCCATACCTGAGAGGTTTTCAGGGGACCGAACTAAATTCCGAGCCTTCCGCAGCGCTTGTCAACTTTATTTTGCCCTACAACCCCGGACTTTTTCACTCAAAGCCACTAAAGTGGGGTTTGTGGTCTCCCTGCTGTTAGGAGAACCACAGATCTGGGCACACCGACTTCTCGAGGAGGACTCTATTCTGATTCAGTCACTAAGGGCCTTCTTTGAAGCTATGTCTCAGCTTTATGAAGACCCTGAACGGGTAGCCACAGCAGAAGCTACCTTAACTACGCTCCAGCAGGGTCGCCGGGCGGCCGAGGATTACATCTCAGACTTTAGACGCTGGAGTGCAGACACTCAATGGAATGATGCAGCTCTTCGGCATCAGTTCCGCATGGGCCTATCAGAAGGACTAAAAGATGAACTGGCCCGGGTAGGCATACCTGATACTCTTGAGGCTTTAATCACCCTAACAATCCAGATTGATCGCCGCCTTTGGGAACGTCGCAATGAACGGTCTTTTCAACATAACCATCCAACTTGGGTGACTGCTAAGGCTCCAATTCCTGCTGCCCGCTACCTACCTCCACCCAACCTCCAACCAACCAGCTCTGTGCCTGACACCTCTGAGCCGATGCAGTTGGGACTGATCCGACCCACCTTAACCCCAGAAGAGCGCACGCGCCGCCATCAACTGAACCTCTGCCTGTACTGTGGGGCTACAGGACATTACGTGCGCAACTGCCCGGTCAAGATGCGTAAGTGCTCCTCCTCTGTTCCTGACAGTCTTTCAGCACTATCTGCTAACACAACCCACATTGCTCTCCCTCTTTTATTACAGCTTCAAGGAAGGTGTTAGGATTAAGTTCGCCTGCTGGTGGCACTATCCTGCTCTGGGCTGTTTGCTGCAGTTCCAGTGTCCACCAGCAGGTGTCACCCAGGAACTAGCAGGCTGGTGTAATCAGGCCAATTAATGTTCAGCTGCCTGGGGGCTACTTAAGGCTTCTCCTCCCTTCCCCCAGTGCGTCACGATTCTGGTCCCTTCCTTGCTGTGCCTAGTCTGATCCGGTCTGTACCTTGCTTCTGTTTGAGTACCCTGTTGCGATCCCCCTTCCTTGCAACCTTGCATTCCCTTATCCTTATCCTTGTCCTTTAGATGGTTTTTGTATATAGTTAGTAGTTAGGGTCCTTTGTTATTTGTCTTTTGGGGTTTTGTTTATGTTCACATTTACTGTGTGCTGTGTTAATTGTTTGCTGTGTTTCACTATAAATAAATATCACTGTAATATATATATCCTTTGTTTGGTCTCAGTTCCCTGGTGTAGCTACGGGTCTGGTCTCCCTAGCTGCTGATCCTGACATAATCGTGACGCCCACCAACAACCAGATCAGCTACACTTGGGAACTGGGAGCCAGTTGCTTTGGATTTTTGCTTTTCCTTTTCACAATGCTGAGAGTACAGGCTATTTGCCGTGTGCAACTTGCAGTAGAGGATAAGGATTTGTGTCATTCGCTTTGGCAGGATCTCACTGAGGAGGAGCTGCTTGAAGGGATTTTGACTGCACATGCCTTAGCCGTTGAGGGTAGATTTTCACTTTGTGAAGTACAACCTTTCATTCAAGTCAGTTCTGAGCTACTATTTCAGGTTACCTCTCAGGGCCATGATATTTTTACTCCTCCATTCACTTTGTACCAGGCTGGATTTTTGGGCTGGTTGCTAAAACATTGTGCAGGTGTGTTTCTCCAGCAGTATTCAGCCTATCCACAACAGGTGGTGTTGGAATGTATTGCTTCTGTGCACTGTTTAATTGAGCAATGTGAGCAAGGGAGAGACAAACTAACTTTAGTTCAACCTCTACTACAAGCTTGGTCAGAGATCATATACCCAGTGCAAGATGAGTCACATATGTACCCTGCCACCAGTAAGCACACTTCCCCTGTATGCATTCCATTGAAAACTTCCCCTGCAGTGCCGTTATCCATAGCAACATCTCAGGCCCCTTCCTGCATTTCTAATACTCTTCCCTAAATTTATGGGACCTTTTCCTATCAAGAGGAAAATTAATGAAGTTGCTTATGAACTGTCTTTGCCTGACTCTCTTAAAGTTCACCCAGTATTCCACGTGTCCTTGTTGAAACCTGCTGTGCCTAATCCCTTCCCTGACAGAGGAGCCGGCCCGCCTGAACCTGTTGTAGTAGATGGTAACCAGGAATATGAGGTGGAGGCGATCCTCAATTGTAGGAAAAGACACGGGCAAGTACAATTTTTGGTCAAATGGAAAGGGTACGGCCCAAAAAGTAATTCCTGGGAACCGGACAGTAACATACATGCTAAACGTTTAGTTCGTACCTACTTGACTTCCCACCCTGAAAAAGCCAGTCGCCTGGGCATCCGGAGGCTGCCCCTTGTGGGGGGGCAATGTCATGGACTTACCAGGCGTTTCCGGGCTCTTCGTGCGCACACAGGTGCGCGGCGGGCGCGCGCGCGTGCACGTTAGCGTGCACGTTAGCGCGCGCGCGTGCATGTGCGCATGCGCGAGAGCGCAATTGGCGCCAAAACGGGCTTTAAAAGCCCAGCAGTGACACTCAGCCAGTGCTGTGTTGTCTCAGCTATCCTGCTTGTCAGCCATCTGAAACCTGATCTGAACCTGTGACTCCCGTTATCGACCCGGCTCTGTTTGGACTACCCTGCCTTCTCCTGTTCGACCTGGCCTGCCTGACCTTGTCTTCATCTGCTTCTGGTTACCGACTCCTGCCTGCCTACCGACTCTGCCATTGCCTGCTCCTATCATCGGATTGATCTGCTGTTGTCAACCGGACTGTTTGACCTTGCCTTGCTGATTCCCGTCTGTCTATCCACCTGCTGCCTGGTTCTGCCGTATCCAGCTTCACCACCTACAGCTGCAGACTTTCACCCTGCCATCTGTATACGGATACTTCCGGAGGACTTCCTAGTTGATCTCAACACCATTCCTCTACAACCAGGCACTCCTACCCCACTGTGCTCACGTAACCACTGTTCCCACTCCAGTGGACCGTGAACCAGCGCTGTATGAGAGGTCTTCTCCTACAAGTCAGGCTCTACGTCCAGGTATGTAACACATTCTGGTTTGCGATAAGCTCTATGGTCAGCCAGTGGAACTGCCAGCTGCATTCTCGAGTTCCCTGATGGTACAGGAGAGCCAGAGAAAGCCCTGGAAGGCTGCGGTGGGGGGGGGCTTGTCCCTCCCACTGCTTGTCCCTCCTACTGCTTATAAAAGCAATTAAGCAGCTAATTAGCTTCTAGGTTGGCTTTTACAAGAAAGCTGACCGCTAGTTGAAAAAACAATAGATAATCAGGGTTTATTTTTTTCTTCTTTTTTTTTTTTACACTTTGCTGTTACAGTGCTGATCATCAGCAATCATAGCATCACTATGGGAACCACAGCTGTTATAAATTAATTTGTTTACATTTACTTATAAGAGTGTATGTCTGTGTGTATATATATATATATATATATATATATATATATTTATTTATTTATTTATTTTTTTATTTAAGCTTTGGTTTGGGGTGCACACCCTAAAGCAATAGGCTGTGCAGACCTATGGTGTATAGATTGCTTTTATCCACAATCAATTGATACAGATCTTCTGTGAAGAACAGCTCAAAAAATTCAAGGAAGCTGTTAAATTTGCTGTTTTCACCTGAATTCTGGGTTGGGTAGTGAATAGGGGAAGTATGGGTGCTGCTGAATCTGGGGGCTGCCAATCAGGATTTGCAAACAAAATCAAGAAGGACACAATGGACTCTTCGGGCCTGTGTTCGAATTTTTGGTGGCTGCGGGATGCTGCTACTTGTGCTAGCCAACTCGCCAGCTTGTACTGCACTTCTGGGACTCATCATGTCACCATGCAGTGCTGGTGTGTAAAAGGCCAGGATGTACTAGACCACTGGTGCTTGTCAGACCACCAAAAGGGAGTGCAGTTAGGGTTGCCACCCGGACAGTTTGGGTTGGGAATCATGCGTCCAGGTTTCAGACTGCCTTAAACCCGGACACATTATTCAGACTATAGCTTCCCAGCAGGGTTGCTGGCTGCAGGTGTCTAAACACTCTTTCACGCTACCCAAAGCTATCACTAACAATTCACACACACACACAGGAGAGAAGAGAGGGCTCGATCTGCTCCTTTTCCTCCTACCCCTACCCCTCTGAGTCTGCTCACACTCCTCAGAAAAAAGTGTGGGCCGGAAATTTGAGTCTAGCAGCCTGAGAAACATCTGGATGAGAAATGCTGACTACCAAGGGGTGAGTGAGCTCACCATGCATCCCTGTCTATGACTGATGTCTCCCCCCTTCTCTCTCCTGCCTCTGAGTGAGTACACTAAGGTAAATCCAGGTTCTCATAGCACCCCTTATATCACAGTTCCCCTTTACACCAGAGGCCACAGTGTTCCCCTTTACATCAGAGTCCTCTCCGTACATCAGAGTTCTCAGTGCTCCCCCTTAAATCAGGGTTCCCAAAGCTCTCCCTTACATCAGAGTCTGCAGAGTCCGCCCCTTACAGTGTAAGGGAACTTTGCGAATTCAGATGTAAAAGGGGAACTCTGTGGACTCTGATGTAAAGGGGACTCATATGATTAGAAATGTTTAATTGCAAAATATATATATCGTTTATACTATATAAAAAAAAATTGCTGTGCGCCGCTAAAGGGTTCGGGTTTGACTTGAAGGAAAGTTGGCAACCCTAAGTGCAGTACTAGTACGGGCACCCTACTGCATATGAGACAAATCATGCACTCCTAGCACTTCAGCTACTTGGGGTCAGGTACACCTGCCCTTAGCAGGGATCCTTTGTTTAAAATAAAGCAACCCTTTTATAATGCATGTGCCATATTTTAACATCTGATTTGGAAGAAAAAGTTACAGTGCGTGTCGGAAAGGAGGCTGTAAAGAGCATGGGGCTCAACCTGTGGCCCTCCAGCTGTTGCAGAACTAAAAGTCCCTTGATGCATTGTAAAGGTGATAGTTACAAGCATGACTTCCAAAGGCAGAGGCATGATGGGACTTGTAGTTTGGCAACAGCTGGAGGGCCAAACGTTGAGCACCCATGCTGTAAAGCATGCTGACAGATCTTTTGAAGCCCTCCGTTTCTCATGCCTTTATTAAAGTAGAACTATACGCAAATCTCTTTTTTTCATTTTGAATAGAGCAAATGAGTTTATAACCCCTGTCAGATTTTTTTTCGCTATCTGCGGCCCATTTCAGAGATTTACCTTCACTTCCCGTCCCATAGCCAAAAAGGAAGTGAGAGGAAATCCCAGCAAATTAAGGGAATCATTTGGGGACCCCCAGGTCACCAGAACTAGTGTCCCCATTGGACGATTTTCCCTTATTACTTTTCTGGGGACAACCCAAAATTTGGGATTTTGTTTTACTTTGACTTTAACCACTTTAAGACCAGCCTCGTTTTGGACTTTAGGTGTTTACATGTTTAAAACATTTTTTTTTTTGCTAGAAAATTACTTAGAACCCCCAAACATTATATATTGTTTTTTTTCTAACACCCTAGAGAATAAAATGGCAGTCGTTCCAATACTTTTTTTCACATCGTATTTGTGCAGCGGTCTTACAAGTGCACTTTTTTGGGAAAAAATTCACTTTTTTGAATAAAAAAATAAGATAACAATAAAGTTAGTCCAATTTTTTTATATATCGTGAAAGATAATGTTACGCAGAGTAAATTGATACCCAACATGTCACGCTTCAAAATTTCGCCCGCTCGTGGAATGGCGTCAAACTTTTACCCTAAAAAATCTCCATAGGCGACGTTTAAAAAATTCTACAGGTTGCATGTTTTGCGTTACAGAGGAGGTCTATGGCTATAATTATTGCTCTCGCTCTACCGATCGCGGCGATACCTCACATGTGTGGTTTTACCATCGTTTTCATATGCGGGCGCTACTCACGTATGCGTTCGCTTCTGCACGCGAGCTTGTCGGGACGGGGCGCTTTAAAAAAATAATTTTTTTCTTATTTTTTTTTCTTGATTTTATTTATTTTTACACTGTTTAAAAAAAAAAATGGCTCACTTTTATTCATATTACAAGGAATGTAAACATCCCTTGTAATAGAAAAAAAGCATGACAGGTCCTCTTAAATATGAAATCTGGGGTCAAAAATTCCTCAGATCTCATATTTGGACTTAAATGCAAAAAAAAAAATGTCATTTAAAAAAATGACATTTGAAAAATGTGCCTTTAAGATGTATGGGCGGAAGTAACGTTTTGACGTTGCTTCCGCCCTGCTATGGTATAGAGACAGGTGGGGGCCATCTTAGCCCACTCGTCTCTATACCCAGCCAACGATAGGACCCGATCGCTGCCGACGGCTCCGGTAAGCGGCGGAGGGCGGCGGGAGGGGTGGGGGCAGCTCTCCCGACACCGATAACGGTGATCTCGCGGCGAATCCGCCGCGATGACCACCATTATCAGGATTTACGACGGGCGCCTGAAGAGATGGATATCTCGGTTGTGGCAGCAGCTGCTGCTGTTACCGAGATATCCCTCTTCAAAATCAGGACATATATAGTCGTGCGCTGGTCGTAAAGTGGTTAAAAGATAACCATAAACAGGACACATAGAGAGGCAGAATCTCCTTAACCACTTCCCTACCCGCCCATAGTCATATGACGTCCGCAGATGGGATCTCCTCGGCTTCCTGGTGGTATAGGGGGCACGTACACACCGCTGGAGGCGCGATGCGTCACTCGGGAACTGATTCGCTTGCCCGGCAGCCGCGATGTCCGCTGGGCACCCGCGATTGCTGGTGACAGAACAGGAACGTGGATCTGTGTGTGTAAACACACAGATCCACGTCCTGTCAGGGGAAAGAAGACAGATCGTGTGTTCCTCCCCTAGTCAGTCCCCTCCCCCCACAGTTAGAATCACTCCCTAGGTAACACAGTTAACCCCTTGATCGTCCCCTAGTGTTAACTCCTTCCCTGCCAGTGACATTTATACAGTAATCAGTGCATATTTATAGCGCTGATTGCTGTATAAGTGTCACTGGTCCCAAAATAGTGTCAAAAGTGTCCGATCTGTCCGCCGCAATATCACAGTCACGATAAAAATTGCAGATTAATCTCCCTGGCGGTATGATTATGTCTGGAATTTTGTACCAAAAGCGGTACAATTATTTTGCATGGAAATTTGGCGTTTTTATATTGTAGGCATGCAATTCTTATGAATAACTCACTTAAATCTGTCCAAATCAGAGTCTAGTAGACATCCCGGGTATGATAAAGTTTGAAACACAAAATCATAAATTATAATATAATAAAAATATATATAAAAATGATTCAATAATGTAATCAAATCAAAAACACTGAAATTTGCTCAGTTGCAGAATAGTCGCTGTCATTAAATTTATTGTTTGATGATGAATTGTGATTCTAATTTATTATCGTGTTTTCTAGCTGGTCTAAACCCACTTTTGACATAAAGGGACACTTTTTGGTTGCTATGGACATTCTCCAGTTTCCAGGCAGAAAAAAATCTTTTTATTACCGTATTTATCGGCGTATAACACGCACTTTTTCCCCCTTAAAATCGGGGGAAAGTCGTGGGTGCGTGTTATACGCCGATACCCCCCCAAAAAAATGACAAAAATCGGTTGCGGCGCAGAAAAATGGCGACCGCGGCCGAAAAAGGCCGAACCGCGGCCGAAAAAGGCCGGAAAAAGCCGAAGCGGCCGAAAAAGACCGAAGCCGGCTGTTCAGCTGCGCTCGTAGTCCCGCCTCCCTGCGCTCGCTCCCGAAACAGCAGGGAGGCGGGACTCCGAGCGGAGCTGAACAGTCGGCTCGGTCTTTCTCGGCCGCACTTCGGCCTTTTTCGGCCGCGGTTCGGTCTTTTTCGGCCGTGCATGCGCGGTATTTCTCGCGGCGGGAAATTTAAACGATGGCGAACTGCAAATGACACTAGCAAGCTGCAAATGACGCCGGGCAAGCTACAAATGACGCTGGGCAAGCTACAAATGACGCTGGGCAAGCTACAAATGACGCTGGGCAAGCTACAAATGACGCTGGGCAGGTTGCAAATGACGCTGGGCAGGTTGCAAATGACGCTGGGCAGGTTGCAAATGACGCTGGGAAAGGCTGCAAATGACGCTGGGAAAGGCTGCAAATGACGCTGGGAAAGGCTGCAAATGACGCTGGGCAAGCTGCAAATGACGCTGGGCAAGCTGCAAATGATGCTGGGCAAGCTGCAAATGACGCTGGGCAAGCTGCAAATGACGCTTAAATGTAAGTTTTTTTTTTCCCTAAACTTCTCTCCTAAAACTTTTTTTCCTTAAAATTCCCTCCTAAACTTGGGATGCGTGTTATACGCCGGTGCGTGTTATACGCCGATAAATACGGTATATAAAATGACATGCAGGGCACTGGGCAGACCACTAGGGACAAAGGGGATGTGTATTTTTTGTATACAGTACTGTAATCTGTAAGATTACAGTACTGTATGTTTTTTACAGTTACTGTTACTGTATTTTTGAATTTGGCGCCGATCTCCGTTCCCGTGCGTCGTAACGTTGCAGGGAACGGAGATCAGCGGCACTCGGCACTGTGTGAATCGAGCGAGCAGACGGCTAGCACACACAGCGGGGAGACATCGCAGGATCCAGGGGACAAGGTAAGTAACTTCCCGCTGAATCCTGCAATGCAAGCCCGAGTCTGGCTCGGAGTTACCGCTTTTGGTACTGAAGATCCCGCCCCGAGCCAGACTCGGGAATACCGCCAGGGGGGTTAATAATAAAAATGCATTAAATCTATCCCCTATTTTGTAGGCGCTATAACTTTTGCGCAAACCAATCAATATACGCTTATTGCGATTTTTTTTTTTTTTTTTTTTTAGCAAAAATATGTAGAAGAATACATATCGGCCTAAACTGAGAAAAAAAAAAACGTTTTTTTAAAAAATTGGGACATTTATTATTGGAAAAAGTAAAAAATATTGTGATTTTTTCAAAATTGTCACTCATTTTTTGGTTATAGTGCAAAAAATAAAAACCTCAGAGGTAATCAAATACCACCAAAAGAAAGCTCTATTTGTGGGTACAGTGTTGCATGACCGTGCAATTGTCATTCAAAATGTTACTGCGCTGAAAGCTGAAACTTGGCCTGGGCAGGAAGGGGGAGAAAATTCCCTGTATTGAAGTGGTTAAGGAGGGTGGAGACAGCAATAAAAATCCCTTTCCACTCTATCCAAAACTAAAAAAAAAGTTTTGCCTTTAGTTACACTTTAATGCTTCAAATCTTGGAAACCCTATGCTTGGCTTTGGAAACCCTTGCCCTGGTTAGACACCTACAGGGGAACGTAGCAACTGCAGTGGTGTGGTAGAAAGCACAGTTAAAGGGGTGGTAAACTCTCTTTTTTTTTTTATTTTTTTTTTACTCACTTGCTTACTTTTACTTACCTCCACTATGCAGTTCGTTTTCCACAGAGTGGCCCCGATCCTTGACTTCTGGGGTCACCCGGCGGCGCTGGTAGCTCCAGGGACGATCCTGGGAGGGTGCGCCCAGGCACTGCAGAGGGGGGACGCCGAAGTGTCAGAGTGCTTCCCTGCCTTCCGTTCATCTTGTTTTGTGCAGTAGCATCGCTATGGGGAGGCGGTGCAGTCCGCCAGTGAACACAAGCAGTGGCGTCACTGGGGGGGGGGGGGCTGTAGCTCCTGCTGGGAATTGGCAGCGGACCTGTGGGTCCTGCTGGCCGCTGACCTGTGGTTCCTGGTGGCCGCTGACCTCACCAGGTGACACCAACCCTAGTAATGCCACTGCTTGTGTGTGTCTCACACACTGCACAAGCTTTGGTCTGAAATGCCCGGTAGCACTGTAACAAAGTCCCACCTGTGAGATAGACGGAACACTGATCCAACGTGGTAAAATTAAATCAGTGTAATGTATATCATTGAAGCCGTGAGGCGGGACTTTGTTACAGTGGCCTCCCGGGAGATATAAATCCAAGCTCTGTGATAGCAGGAGATCGTCGCCGCTCTGTGTGATCCAGGGGCACTAAGGGGTTGCAATTGGTGGGCACTGGTAGGCTGCAATTGGTGGGCACTGGTAGGCTGCATTTGGTGGGCACTGGTAGGCTGCATTTGATGCATTGATATCTTGTATCATTTCCGCAGTCTGACTATCTCTTGTATCATGTCTGCAGTCACTGGCCATCTCTTGTTTCATGTTTGCAGTCTCTGACCAACTACTGTATCATGTCTGCAGTCACTGACCATCTCCTGTCCTGTATCATGTTTGCAGTCTCCGACCATTTCCTGTATCATGTCTGCAGTCTCTGACCATCTCTTGTATCATGTCTGGAGTCTCTGACCATCTCTTGTATCATGTCTGGAGTCTCTGTCCATCTCTTGTATCATATCTCCAATCTCTGACCATCTCCTGTACTATGTCTGCAGTCTCTGACCATCTCTTGTATCATTTCTGCAGTCTCTGACCATCTCTTGTATCATGTCGGCAATCTCTGACCATCTCCTGTACTATGTATGCAGTCTCTGACCATCTCCTGTAGTGTGTTTGCAGTCTCTGACCATCTCTTGTATCATGTCTGCAGTCTCTGACCGCCTCCTGTAGTATGTCTGGGGGCTCTTTCTACCAGACTCTCTAACAGAAGCCATCTGTGTGTCCATCAGAGAGACCCCTCCCCCCTTCAGGTCCCATTAGTGTACTCTCTTCCTGTAATTTGTTTGTTAAGAGATAATGGGAGGATCCCAGGGTAATGAAGACTCCTCAGAGGAGCATCTCTGCGTTCGAGTCTTTGCCATAGAAACATTTGTAACAGGGAGGAGTTAGTAAGGTGACCACACCCATGTGGGGGCGCCAAAAATATTTCTGCACCCAGGCGTCGGTGACCCTAGGATCGGCCCTGACTCTCCCCCTCCTCCTTCCTTCCCTCTCTCTCCCTCCCCCTTTCCTTAACTGCAGCCAAAGAGATTTGTTTTTCCGAACTATAACAGTACTTTGTCCTCTGTGCTTCCAAGTGGTATTTAGGGGGTTAAACAGGCAGTAAGGAAATATCAAATCCTCACTACGTGTCAAATGCCTCTGAAAAGTGACCTAATGAATAGTTTACTGCTATGTTCAATCAACCCACTGGGACCCTGGCGGGGGGGGGGCCCTCCGACCGCGGGATGCGGCCATATTGAGAGACCGCTCATTCCAACGGTGGGGGGGGGGGGCGCCCCCCTCTAAGACAGGACACTTCGGAATACCAGGTGCCGCACGAATGAATACATGCAATAACATGAATCTAACTGTGTGGACATATGTAAAACACATTACATTTATGAATATTTGGTATATTACTATGTGAGCATAAACTATCTCTTTATTGTTTGTATTGTTATTGTACTTGTATAATAATAAAAATTATTCAAATTAAAAGTGACCTAAGCATGGCTCGCTTTTCAGTGGAGTATTTTCTGACCGTCTCCTGTAGAATATCCGCAGTCTCTGATTGTCTCCTGTAGTATGTCTGCAGTCCCAGATCGTCTCCTGTAGTATGTCTGCAGTCCCAGATCGTCTCCTGTAGTATGTCTGCAGTCTCTGATCATCTCCTGTGCTATGTCTGTAGTCTCTGACCATCACTCTTTACGAAACACACTCCTGAACCTTGCACTTTGTACGTAGCATCCTCCTGAGCCCTTCACATAGCATCCTCCTGAGCCCTTCACGTAGCATCCTCCTGAACCCTGCATCCTGCAGGTAGCATCCTCCTGAGCCCTTCACGTAGCATCCTCCTGAACCCTGCATCATACAGGTAGCATCCTCCTGAGCCCTTCACGTAGCATCCTCCTGAACCCTGCATCCTACAGGTAGCATCCTCCTGAGCCCTTTACGTAGCATCCTCCTGAGTGTCACAGCCAGCAGTAGCTACAGTGAGCTCCGCCCCTACACAGACATGCAAAGTTTTGCTTTCGGGAACTTTGAGAGAGCGTCCAGCTTGACCTTATATCCCTGTGGAGATACCAGGCTTAAATAACTCTTTATTGTGGTGAGTGCATCACCAAAGGGGTGTTCACGTGGTGGATCAGTGACTGTATTCAGGATAAGAATGCTTTCGATCACTGATGGGACACAGCACCGTACACTTATTTAACCACTTGCCTACCAGGCACAAACACCCCCTTCCTGACCAAGCCATTTTTCAGCTTTCAGCGCTGTCGCATTTTGAATGACAATTGCGCGGTCATGCAACGATGTACCCAAATAAATTTTTTATCATTTTTTTCCCCACAGATAGAGCTTTATTTTGGTGGTATTTGATCACCTCTGCGGTTTTTATTTCTTGCGCTATAAACAAAATAAGAGGGACAAGTTTGAAAAAACGCAATATTTTTTACTTTTTATTATAATAAATATCCAATTTTATTATTTTTTTTTTAAACAAATTTTTTCCTCAGTTTAGGCCGATACGTATTCTTCTACATATTTTTGGTAAAAAAAAATCGCAATAAGCGTCTATTGATTGGTTTGCGCAAAAGTTATAGCGTCTACAAAATAGGGGATAGATTTATAGCATTTTTCTTTTTCTTTTTTTTTTTTTACTAGTAATGGCGGCGATCTGCGATTTTTATCGTGACTGCGACATTGCGGCGGACATATCGGACACTTTTGACACATTTTTGGGACCATTCACATTTATACAGCGATCCGTGCTATAAAAATGCATTGATTACTGTATAAATGTGACTGGCAGGGAAGGGGTTAACACTAGGGGGCGCTGCAGGGGTTAATATGTTCCCTATGTAAGTGATTCTAACTGTGGGGGGAGGGGGGGGAGGGGACCGATCGGTGTTCCTATGTACAAGGGACACACCATCGGTCTCCTCTCCTCTGACAGGACGTGGATCGGTGTGTTTACACACACCGATCCACGTCCTGCTCAGTTACCGGGCAATCGCGGGTGCCTGGCAGACATCGCGCGCGCGCCCCCCAGTGGCCAAAAAGCAAGCAACGTCATATGACGGCGGCCTGCAACAAGAGCTGCACCGCTCCGCCGTCAATTGACGGCGGGCGGTTAGCAACAGGTTAAGGACTTTTGCATGGACTTTTATATCACTCATTCATTTGTGTTTGACGTTTTTAGCCCTCTGAATACCATCATGTTGCACTGAATGTCTTAGGATATTTTGCTAGCGCTGTTAATGCTGCTATTTTTATGCATATTTATTTTTTATATTTTGTACTTTTATAATAGCTGCTATAGTGCTTCATTCTTAAATCCCTGTAGTGCTGGGATCAGTTACACTTATTGTTACTGATATTTTATAATAATAACAAAAAAAAGTAAAATATGTACATCAAGTGTACATTTTATTATTATTATATATAGGGGGTTTCACCACTATTTGCACATTGCAGTTCTGTGATATTTCTTACCTTTTGCAGAGAGGGTGACACCATCCCTACTATGTTCTAATACACAGTAAGGGGTTTTACCATTATATGCTCTGCAAATTCTCAAAATATTTTTGCAGAGGGGGTGACACCATAACTACTATTATGTAATACATTGGTTGATTTGAACTGGATATTAATTTATAGGTTTTACCATTGCACTTATAAGTCCATGTGTAGAATTGTATAAAGGAAGTGTAGGGTTGTGCTGCATTTTTTGGCTTTTTATTGGTATACAGAGGCCAGGACATACTGATCACCATTGTATGGCATGAAGAAACCGCCACTTGCTGGCCACTCCCACAGGTGTGCAGTAGCGTGCCGCATTAGCTCCCTCACTTTTACCTCAAGCACCACCATAGCACCCAAAAAAAACTTTGTCTGGAGCCGCCCCTGCCTGGATTGGATTTGAATTTTGGGGCCCCATCCCTCCAAGTTTTTTCTCTGTCTTCTGTTCATAACATTTGGTAGTCATATTCCAAAAAATTCTAAATATCTTTTTTTTTTTTTATCTCATAGACAAAATGTGAGAAATAATGTATATATCATACAATCATTCCATAAACACATACCACATGCACTGCCTATATCATTTGAGGAAAATATGCTTATAAAATAGTTTACCGTTTTCCAATTAAAAAATAAATAAGTATTTCCCTGGATTTCATTTTAAAAATCTGGTCACCTTATATTAGACCTTGGATGTCTCCTCTGTACTCCACTGCAGCTGATGGAACACACACCATGTTCTATCAGCCACTTCCCTGGACACTAATCTCGGAGAATGACAGCGCCGGTCCAGGAATGACAGCACTGGTGACGTGTCATACATGTCACTTCCTGGTCTGTGCACAGGAGGGGCGCTCAGTGGACGGATGTTTGTTGAGCTTCCAGCGACACCTGCCTGCTGCCTGCAGGTGGAACAGCGGAACACAGTAAACATGACGAGGTCTGATGGGGGCTGGGTGTTTCTCCATCTCCGGGCTGCAATGTGTGACAGTCCGTTCCTCCCCTCACTTGACGTGGGGGGCGGGGTCCGGCCTCCTGCGCATCTACGTCGCGCACGAGGTGTCACTGACGTCTCCGACGCTCTATTACCATCTGTGGCTGCGGGCGGGACAGGTGAGAGCACGCTGTATGGCGGCTCCGCCTTGCACAGCGGGGTTCTCTCTTCCTGCCTCCCTCATGCTGTATGGCCAATCAGGCATGACGTTGATGGGGCCCCGCCTCGGACGGGGAGTACAAGGTGACCTGGGATGTTTGGTGGTTCATTTTCTTGCTTCATTCACAAGACAGCACATGTTGACCTGAGCCGGCTTACACATAACATGTATAGAACCACAGTGGGACTATTTCTTCCTCCATTTACATTCTACCGTGAGTTCTGTTTTTTGGCACGTTTTATTTCGGTTTCACCACACATTCACTCTCACGTTATCCCCCTGTGGGAATACATAGAGACATTTTTACACTCTAATGCCGCGTACACACGATCGGACTTATCGACATACTAGGTCCGGCGGACCGGAATCCGTTGGACAATTCGATCGTGTGTGGGCTACAGCGGACTTTTCTTTCCCAAAAGTCAGACGGACCTAGAAATAAAACATGTTTCAAATCTTTCCGACGGACTCGAGTCTGTTCGAAAAATCTGGTCATCTGTGTGCTAGTCCGACGGATGAAAACCGACACTAGGGCAACTATTGGCTACTGGCTATGAACTTCTTTATTCTAGTCTGGTCGTACGTCATCACGTTCAAATCCGTCTGACTTTTAGTGTGTGGGCAAGTCCGTTCGTTTGAAAGTCCGGTGGACCTCCACTGCAAAGTCCGTCGGATAGCCCGCCAGACCTAGTCCGTCGAAAAGACCGCTCATAGGTACGCGGCATTATACTTCCACGCCTTCACTAACCAACACTTTATCATTGATATTCTCCCACTTATTTCTCACAGATCACGATGCACGTTACGTGCACACACACACCACATTGGATCACGCTATGACCACCTTGCGGTCCCTTGTCTGCTTTCCCTGATCCTTAGGGGGGTTCCCTGTCTCAGTCCTGGGGGAGATATCTCACCCTGTATCCCCACTCTCCTGTACAGACATCGGGTCCAGCCTTGAGGCTGTGCAGTAAGTTATTAACTTATTCTATTGTCCCTGATTCGTTTAAATAAATATTGCTGAAATCTTCTTTAACCACTTGCCTACCAGGCACGAACACCCACTTCCTGCCCAAGCCATTTTTCAGCTTTCAGCGCTGTCGCATTTTGAATGACAATTGCGTAGTCATGCAACACTGTACCCAAATACATTTTTTATCATTTTTTTCTTTCTTTTAATTCTTGCACTATAAACAAAAGAAGAGGGACGAGTTTGAAAAAACACAATATTTTTTACTTTTTGCTATAATAAATATCCAATTTTTATTTTTTTTTTAAAACAAATTTCTTCCTCAGTTTAGGCCGATACGTATTCTTCTACATATTTTTGGTAAAAAAAAGCGCAATAAGCGTATATTGATTGGTTTGCGCAAAAAAGTTATATCGTCTACAAAATAGGGGATAGATTTATAGCATTTTTTTATTATTTTTTTTTTACTGGTATTGTCGGCGATCTGCGATTTTTATTGTGACTGCGATATTGCGGCGGAAATATCGGACACTTTTGACACATTTTTCGGACCATTCACATTTATACAGCGATCCGTGCTATAAAAATGCACTGATTACTGTATAAATGTGACTGGCAGGGAAGGGGTTAACACTAGGGGGTGCTGCAGGAGTTAATATGTTCCCTATGGGAGTGATTCTAACTGTGGGGGGAGGGGACTGACTGGGGAGGTGACCGATCGGTGTCCCTATGTACAAGGGACACACCATCGGTCTCCTCTCCTCTGACAGCACATGGATCTGTATGTTTACACACACAGATCCACGTCCTGCTCAGTTACTGGGCAATCGCGGGTGCCCGGCGGACATAGCGGCCGCCGGGCACGCGCATCGGGTCCCCATCGACGTGGTGCGCATGCGCGCCCCCTAGTGACCGCAAAGGAAATGCCATCATATGACGGCGGCCCGGAACAACAGATGCTTCTTGCCGCCGTCATATGACAGTGGACCGGCGGGAAGAGGTTAAATATCGATATCTATTTTTCTTTATAGTATATTTCATCATTACATTCCTGATGAATGGCCGAAATGCCAAGAAACGCATTGCGTGCTATCAGATATCAAGCGATATCTGGTTATATTATTCATATTAATATTTTTTTCATGTATATTGTTTATACCTATTCACCAATTGTATTGTATGTTATGAGCAGTATTTTTTAGTGTAAGTCATGTGACTACCTATATACTTGGTATAATGTTTCTCTTTAGAATGTGGTATGAACTTGTATATGAAACAATAAATCTTGCATTGTAATTTTGTGGTCAAATCCAAATGATATATATATATATATATATATATATATATATATATATATATCAGGTGATAAAGGGGTGTGACCACATGTTAACACTGAAAATTCTGAATGAACACTCTGCATACTGCTATACACCCTTTCTAATACACTTTGCATAAAAACAGGGATTTTTAGTTCACACACACATTGCAATGTATGTTTAAGCTGGCCAACTGCGTCAAAGTAATCCCTCTCTGGCCAGTCCCTACTCTAATCTAATCTAATCATTCACCATACCCTATAAAACATGTCTTTGGGTGTAGGAGGAAACCGGAGTGCCCGGCGAAAAACCCCCTCAGGCACAGGGAGAACATGCAAACTCCATGCAGATAGTATCCTGATTGGAAACCAAGGACCCAGTGCTGCAAGGCATGAGTGCTAACCACTATGCCACTGTGCTCCCGTATTTAATGAGTACCACACACACACACACACCGCAAACACACACACCGCAAACACACACACACCGCAAAGACACACCTCAAACACACACACACCGCAAACACTGCAAACACACACACACTGCAAACACACACACACACCGCAAACACTGCAAACACACACACACTGCAAACACACACACACTGCAAACACACACACGGCAAAGACACACACACCGCAAACACACACACACTGCAAACACACACACACGGCAAACACACACACACTGCAAACACACTATCTATCTATCTATGAAAACGGACGGCTTGGTCCGCAGTGACGATGATCTGTCCACAATTCAGCAGTTGTATCTGTGGAGAGAGAAGAAACATGTATTAAGGATTTCATAAAAGAAGTATAAATAACCAGCAAAAGAAATGTTCTAAATAATTCTACCAGCTAACAAAACAATCACTGTCACCCAACAATGATCAAGGAGGCTGTTTTGGGAGAAAAGACACAAATCGGAATTAGCCCCTCTGCCGTCACAGTGGACAGGTTCTTGTCTCTTACATTCATATCCTGATTCAGACACAGCAGCTAATGAATCATCCAATAAAATATTTTCTTTTTTTGTTTTCCATAGAGCAGGGAAAGCTTAGAACCTCTGTTAGGTTTTTTTGCTTCCTGGGAAACGAATGGGTTCTACACATGTCCTTCTCGGTGACACCAGGAGCTTCACTTGTACCTCCACCATTTACCAACAATTGAGGTATCAAATATTAGTGAATTAGCCCTGAAAGAGCTTTATAGCCTTTGGCAGCTAAGCAGACAATCCAAATCAGTTGGTGGACATGATTCTGAGCAAATACAAAGCTAATGTTCATTTTGTAACTACCCAAACTTCCTTCACAGAGTAGAAGACTTTATTTATCTGATTCACCAATTTATTGATAGATTTTATCCATCTAATCGCTCTGTAACAAGGATCTGCATTATAGCAAACCTCATAGATTACATTCACTATAATGGGATTCGGTGTCAATAGGCTCTATTCACAAAGCTATCACACAAGGATCCCTATTTTCCAATAAGTGATCATTTTGTTAGTTGGAAAGAAAACTATTGTAATGGGGGAAATCTATCCTTCTATCAGGCATGGCTTACCTGCTGCTGCTGAAATTGTTCCCTTATTCATCTCCGGTGGGTGTATGAATTCGGAAAGTTAGTGCTTCAGGATCAAAGTCCATCCTAACTGGTGGCTGTAGAGATGATAATAGTCCAGGGATGATAACGGCCATCCGTCCATAATTTGGTAGATCAAACGCGGACTGTAGGTGAGAGAAGAAAAGTTATATTTATCAAAGGGTTTCTTAAAGAAAATGTTCTTAATGAACAAAATCATTTCTAAATGTTTTTGCCGAATATTAAAAAATAATCACTTGTACTGTAGTAAAAGTGATAGAAAAGATTAACAGATGTAGGACACTTACCCATATATGATGACTGACTCCATCCCGGCAGAGTGGACATGTTCTGCTCTGTTCCATCCACCTGGTGATGCAGTCGTTGTGGAATTGGTGGGAACAGGGTAGTCTAGATGATTTGTCTTCCTCTTCTATTTCCAGCAAACAGACGCTGCATTCAGGCAGCTCATCACTGTGCTGGTTACAAGAAGGTGGAGTCTGGGCACTCCTCGGTTCTGCCTGGTTCTGGTCCACCGTAGAGTCGTTTCTGTCAGTGTTCTGGTCGCTTCTGGAACTCTGGAGCAGTTGTTCTTCAGGCCAACGGGCCCATATTAAAGTTTTGGATTCTGTGATATGATGTATGGGAGAATCTTGGCCTGCAAAAACAAACAATGATGTTTAGTAAATTGGAGATGCTTCCCTCCTGTATAAAGCTAAAGACACATTCCAAATGTTATTTCTTTACTTTTAACCTTTTTTTCATTTGTGTAAAGTCACAGCGGTGACCTTGGGACATTGTCCTCAGTAGCAGGAGAATGTCCAGGCTATTATTTTCTGTATATTATTAAATATATTTCGTATCCAATATGGAGAATTTACCCCCTCTGTAACTGCTGCTACAGATGTTTACAGCAAGGAACTCCAGGGCAGGACAATTATCTGCAATTCTAACCTAATTTTCATAATAAATATGTTCATCAGCAGATGATATACTCATTTGTATATATATATATATATATAGAGGATGCATTGATCCCCATGTGTGTGGCGTTTTATTGCTTCTTGGGGAACCAGTAGTGAGAATTCTACTCACTCCTCTTAACTTATATATCACTTTTGTGTGGACTGGCCCTTTAACAGCTGCATGTTGTCTGGCAGCTAAGTAGACAATTTGAATAAAGCAGCAGACATGATTCTTATGCCCGGTACTACAATTTTTTTTTCATTCAACCCAGCAGGTTGAATAAAAAAAAAAAAAACCTAACAGATTGCCATACCAACACAAGCGACATTGGTGCGGCGACCTCCCACGCTGTGCTATTGTATTCTGACATAGGGACTCCACCTCCCCCACAGGCAGAATACACTGATCAGCTGATTGGCTGTGAGGACTATTGGATGCTGTTTTCCAGAATGTCCCTTTGACAAAAGCCAGTCTAATGATCTGTAAGACAGACTACTGTACACACTGATCGAATGTTGGCCGGTTCCTGCTGAATGATTACAAAGCTATTCTTCATTTTGTAACCAACCCAAGCTTCCTTCACACAGCAGAAGGCTTTTTTCCTGCTAACCCAACAAAAATTGTGTTAATATTTTACCTGGCAGTCCTTGTATAGTTGGCTCTCTGTTGTCAAATCCAATGGAAAATGAGGCCCGGCTGGCCCAGAGTGAGCCAGGGACCATTAACTTCACGGTTCCATAATCCTCTACGACAATTGTACGCTGTATGTGAAAAGAGTGAAATTACATTTATTAAGATTTTCCCAAAGGTAAAATTCTGAATCAACTAAATACATTTTATATCATTTTATCCAGCTAATAAAAACAATCACCTTTAAAATGTAGGAGAAAAAAAACAGATGTAAGACACTTACCGTCATACACGAAGGGAACCTTTCCTGGCAGATGGGACAGGTGGAATCCCTCTCTTCTGCCCATCTGAAGATGCAAAGGGCATGAAACTGGTGGGAACAGGATAATCTGTGGATCTCTGCTCCCTCTTCCAATTGCTGTTGGCAGATTCTGCAAGTAGGATGCTCCTCCCCTTGCTGATCATGAAGATGGGGGCTCTGGATGCTCCCCAGATCTGGCTGGTTCCGATCGACCTCAGGAGGTATGAATTCCATTGGAACATCAGGATCATGATATCTCCGGCGCAGCTGATCTTCAGTCATATTCGATGACTGAGTTCTGTATCTCTGGATGATGCGATTGTGATCTGGCTGGTTCCGATCGACCTCAGGAGGCATGAATTCCATTAGAACATCAGGATCCTGATATCTCCGGCGCAGCCGATCTTCAGTCATATTCGATGACTGAGTTCTGTATCTCTGGATGATGCGATTGTGACATCTCCGGTGAAACTGATTTTCAGTCTCTCTGTCCCGCAGTGGGGATCTTGATCTTCTCCTTTGAGGTATAGGAGAATATTGCCCTGCAATAACAATAAACAAGATAATAACAATTAAAAGACAAATTCCAGATAATATTCTTTAAACTTATTTTTTCAATCCTGCAAGGTAAAGCAGTGCTAAACAGAAGCAGTGAGATGAACCATGAAAGAGATTTATTACAAGGTTACAGCCTGAGTCCTAAACTCCTTCTTTGGCTGCACTTGCGACTGCAGTAATCCTGACCCTGATCACGTCTAAATTCTGTGTCTGTTTTTAGTGAAAATCTGTCTTATCTTCAGTAATAAATCTATCCGTGAACTTTGCAAACTGTTGCACTTGGCTGCCCAGGAATTTAGTCACAAGTCACTAAACCAGTCGCAGAGACTTTGCTGAAAGAGGTGTAGCCTGATTTGTGACTAATTGTGTTCCTAATTTATTTGATAAATGTCCCCCAATGTATTTAATATCCAAAACAGAGAATAACCCCCCCCCCCCCCCTAATAAACACCCCTCTGTAACTGCTGCCATAGAAGTGTGAAGGGAGGAGCTCCACTGTAGGGACGCTCCTGCAGAATCCCTAATACAGGACACACATGTGCCAATCTTTTATAATTCTAATAGAGATTTTATATATATATATATATATAGTATATAGATATATATATATATATATATATATATATATATATATATATATAATCTCTATCTCTATGAGAGGTATGTTAGGAGGATGTGTTTATCTGTATTGTTAGCAGAGGTTCCTTGAGACCTAAATGTTATTTAAAGGCTTCCTCTGGGGCAAAAATGTTGAGAATTGCTGATTTAAAATATGAAATAATGAATTATTTCACCTATGTGATTGCTCTGTAATAAGGATCTGCATATCTAATATGGAAGATTACATCCATAATATGTGGCTCCATTAGCCATAGGCTCCATTCACAAAGCTAACACACCAGGATGTTTTCCAAGGATTGGCAGTTATTTTCTGCTGAGCCATCCAGTGAGATTTGAAAATAAAAACCGTTACTAACAGTTACTAAGTTACTATGGTTACTAAGTTACTAAGGTTACTAAGTCTAAACATATATCTCCTTCTGCTTGTGTTAATGAGCCTCTGAAGAAATCCATTCTTCCCACTAGTTTTACAGATATAAACTCCTATTTCCTATAAATTAGATCTGATTTAAAACTCATTACTGACTTTCTCTTTCATGAGAATAACTATTTTCATTTTGGGAATCATCAAATCTAAAAACTACTATTAGAAAATTAATTAAAAGTACATTTTGATACGTGAA
This sequence comes from Lithobates sylvaticus, assembly GCA_028564925.1. Classification (NCBI taxonomy): domain Eukaryota; kingdom Metazoa; phylum Chordata; class Amphibia; order Anura; family Ranidae; genus Lithobates; species Lithobates sylvaticus. The sequence goes on from CM053028.1 coordinate 295,184,127, forward strand.
AATGATAATATTGAAATTGATCACATGACTTACCAATTGGAATTGGGTATCTCTCCCTTTCTGGTGGCCTTTCACGGTAGCGTCGTGAATAGCTTCTATTTTCTCTTGACATCTTGGTAATATTAGATATCTATTAGATGCCTACTAGATGTTAATTTATATATATATGTGAATAACTTCACTAAAGACAATAACAATCTGAAAATTGCAGGAGAAACACCTCAGAAATGCTTTCAGTGTCGCTCCTACTAGGCATCTGCTGAGAACTGGGCTGGCTGGCTTGTTTATACCTGCAGGTGATGACATCACAGAGGACTTTCCAACTGACAGTTTTTTTTTTTTTTTCAACCAACTTTATGAAACTGTAAAAATTAAAAAAAAAAATTTTTTCTAGTTTAACAGAGATTTTTCAAATTTGAATTTCGAATAGGCTCAATTCATACAACTAACATTATTATAGCAAAGAATTTTCTATTTTTTTTTTAATGGCACCATTTTTTTTTATGGCAACAGTTTGCACAGAGCCTTACAAAATAAAAAGGAGACGGTTACAGTTGCAATACAATTAGGGATAAGAGGGTTACATGAAAGGATTATTATTTTCTAAAAAAATAACCGTTATGTGCATTTTAGATTTAAAAAAAATGGCAGTCTAAAAATAGAGAGTCTTATCTTTGTGCTAAAACTGTGTGAATTGAGGCTCATCAATGACCTGTAAAGATATTCTGACCACTAGATGAAGGGCCTGTGTCCATGGGATTTTGTTTGTTTGAGGTGTATTCCTTTACAAGTCTATTGGAATACAAAACATGCCTAACTGCAGTTCACACTTGTGAGAATAAAAAATGCAAGAAAAACTACTTGCGTTTACCTACGTTTTTTTAAACTCATATCGCATTTAGCTGCTTTTTTCCTGTGAATTTTCTGACTATTTTGTCATAATTTCCTTTTCCAAAAAGAAATAAAAATTACAATAAAATTGTTATTAGTGGACACAAACACAACATATGCATAAATGGATAACAAACAGTGACGATTCCTCCACTGCAAACAATGTGTAAACACCACACAAAATGCGCGCTTACCATAAGGCAAGCTAGATAAGCTTGCGGCCAATTACCCGGCCAGGGCATTTATCCAGGGGTCGTTTGAAACGGTACCTCCAAATGGTAAACATGAGGATACAACCTCATTTATGAAAAAGGAACTTTTTATAAGCAGCAACTATGCAGGATGGACTTCAAGCATTTGGCTAATAGGATGAGTAGTGTTGTTGGTGTATGTTAGTCCATAGCCTTCCTGGCGGTATGATTGTGTTTTTGTGTCTGAAAGCAGTACAGTGTTTTGCATAGAAATTTAGCGTTTTATATTGTAGGCCTGTAATTCTTTGCAATAACACACATAAATCTGTCCAAACAAGAGTTTAGTAGATATTCCGGGTATGATAAAGTTTGAAACACAAAATCATAAATTATAATAAATAACTATAAATAATTATAAAAAATAATAATATAATAATAATGAATTAATTTCCCCACGATTCACTATCCCTCAATTCTGCAAGTGTTCTAATTTGCTATCGTCTAAAACCACTTCTGACATAAAGGGACACTTTTTGGTTGCTATGGACAATCTCAAGTTTCCAGGCAGAAAGAACAGTATTTATAATATAAAACTGCATACAGGGCATTGGACAAAGCACTAGGGACAAAAGGGATGTGAAATGATATCATACAGTAATGTAATCTGTAAGAATACAGTGTACTGTATGTGTTATGAATTTTCTATTCTTTGAATTTGCTGCCAGGCTCCACCCCCGTGTGTCGCGACGCTCGCAGGGAACGGAGCCTGGCACACAGAGGACACAGCCTGCAGACACAGCGGGGGGGTGACATCACAGGATCCTGGGGACAAGCAGGGCCGATCCAAGGCGGGTGCATAGGGTGCACCGGGCCCCGGCGCCATAAGAGAAGGAGCCCTGAAAGCTGTGGCAGGCCGCTCACTCGACTGCACTGGTTGCCCCAGCATTCAGAGCATGCCGCGGCTGGAAAACTAGCTCAGCTCCACCCACCTCTGCCATCTTCAGACTCAGCGTGGCTCAGAGGGAGGGGAGCGAGCGGACAGCGGAGCACTTCTGAGAAGAGCTGCCTGACTAAGCCTGAGCCTGCCTTGCTGTGAGTATGAGTGACTGCACTGCACCTGACCTGACCCTCGATCTCACCCTGTAAGTAATTTGCTGTGCCATTCAAACACAGCCACTGTGCCATTCAAACGCAGCCACTGTGCCCGTCAAACGCAGCCACTGTGCCATTCAAAGGCAGCCCCTGTGCCATTCAAACGCAGCCACTGGGCCATTCAAACGCAGCCACTGTGCCATTCAAACGCAGCCACTATACCGTCAAACGCAGCCACTGTGCCCGTCAAACGCAGCCATGGTGCCCGTCAAACGCAGCCATGGTGCCCTTCAAACACAGCCACTGTGTCCGTCAAACACAGCCACTGTGCCCGTCAAAAGCAGCCACTGTGCCCGTTAAACGCAGCCACTGTGCCATCAAACGCTGCCACTGTGCCCATCAAACGCTGCCACTATGCCCAAACACAGACACTGCGCCCATCAAACGCAGCCACTGCGTCCAAACGCAGCCACTGTACCCATTAAATGCAGACATTGTGCCCATCAAACGCAGCCATTGTGCCTGTCAAACGCAGCCACTGTGCCCGTCAAATGCAGCCACTGTGCCCGTCAAATGCAGCCACTGTGTCATTCAAACGCAGCCACTGTGCCTGTCAAACGCAGCCACTGTGCCTGTCAAACGCAGCCACTGTGCCCATCAAAGGCAGCCACTGTGCCTATCAAAGGCAGCCACTGTGCCATTCAAAGGTAGCCACTGTGCCATTGAAACGTAGCCACTGTGCCATTGAAACGTAGCCACTGTTCCCGTCAAATGCAGCCACTAGGGATGAGCCGAACACCCCCGGGTTCGGTTCGCACCAGAAACTGCGAACGGACCGAAAGTTTGTGTGAACATTCGAACCCTATTAATTACAATGGACGCGAACGTTCGAAATCAAAAGTGCTAATTTTAAAGGCTAATATGCATGTTATTGTCATAAAAAGTGTTTGGGGACCTGGGTCCTGCCCCAGGGGACATGTATCGATGCAAATTTTTTTTTGCATCCGGCATCCTGCCTGTGGCCAACTATTGCTCTACTCGCCGCTGGCTCTATGATTGGCCAAGCATGCGGGGTCACAGTGCATGCTTGGCCAATCATCAGCCAGCAATGCGCTGCGACTGGCGCAGTGCATTGTGGACCGTTCGCATCACACGAATTTGATGTGAACGGCCCACATAGTTCTGGGCTCGACGAGCGGTCGAACGGCCGATGTTCGATTCGAACATGGGTTCGAATCGAACAACGGGCCCATCCCTAGCAGCCACTGTGCCCATCAAATGCAGCCACTGTGCCATTCAAAGGCAGCCACTGTGCTATTCAAAGGCAGCCACTGTGCCTATCAAATGCAGCTACTATGCCCATCAAACGCAGCCACTGTGCCATTCAAACGCAGCCACTGTTCCGTCAAACGCAGCCACTGTGCCAATTAAGCGCAGCCACTGTGACCATCAAACGCTGCGACTGTGCCCATCAAACGCAGCCACTGTGCCCATAAAATGCAGCCACTGTGCCAAACGCTGTCGCTGTGCCCATCAAATGCTGCCACTGTGCCCATCAAATAGTGCCACTGTGACCCCCCCCCCCCCCCCGCCCGCTCGCCGTCTGCCCGGCACTGTCTTGGTGGTCAAATCTTTTATTTGCACTTTAGTGATTGTGATTATTGGAAATGTAAAAAGTACAGAATCAATCTATCTTGCTATCTCTGCTACCTCATTTTCTGTTAAAAATTTTATTATTGTTCAGTTCATATTTATATTCCAAGTTTTGTTTTTTGCTACACTATTTGATTTACAAGCACTTGACACAGAATTGTCTATAAATAAAACATTTATTTTGACTTGTCAAAGCCGTTGACTAAGTTATTGTCAAAGAAAAGTGTTGGGGCTTACAGATGGAGAGGTGGAGTTGTTGCCATAGAAACATTTGTAAAGGGGAGGAGTTAATAAGATAACCACGCCCATGTGGCGCCAGAAATATTTATGCACCCAGGCACCTTTGACCCTAGGATCGACCCTGGATAGCTCCACCCTGCATCAAGTGTCCATGTTGGAAAAGGCTCTCCTAAGGTGGACACCTGTGCGGGCATGCTCCCAAGTCCTGCATCTGTGTACATTCACACAAAATGCAGGACTCAGCCCCGCCCGCTGGCGCCCGCATCATTGGATTTGATTGACAGCAGCGGGAGCCAATGGCTGCGCTGCTAAAAAACTATCCAATCAAGAGCCAAGACAGCGGGCAGAGAGGAAGAGCGCGTCTCCACTGAGGGAACAAAGGGCTCAGGTGAGTCCCTAGTCCATAGGATGCATTAAGGTGATAAAAAAAAAAAAAGAGGGTTTACAACCCCTTTAACCACATGCCGACCTGGCCATAACCAAAAGATGGCTACATTCTGGGTGGACGTCCCAGGGACGTCCTCCCAGAATCTTGCTCCCACGGGCCCCCTGGGGGACGCAATTGGGAACATCCGTGACCACGGATAGTGGCCGTTTACCAAATGATGGAGCGATCACATGTAAACAAACTGGCATAATGTCATGACGCCGGTTCCTCCCTCCGCCCTCTGTACCGATCGGTACAGTGAGAGGGGAGAAGCGGAGAGGGGGAGAGATGGCAGCTGCTCTGTGGGCTAGATGTGTAGTGCCCACAGCGCTGCTCAGTGTCAGTACTGTGCAACACTGTGCAATACTCTGCCAACACTGTGCAATACTCTGCCAATACTCTGCAGCACTGTGCAATACTCTACCAACACTGTGCAATACTCTACCAACACTGTGCAATACTCTGCCAATACTCTGCAACACTGTGCAATACTCTGCAACACTGCAATACTCTGCCAATACTCGCCAATACTCGCTAATACTCTGCCAATACTCGCCAATACTCGTCAATATTCTGCCAATACTCTATATTTTATCTTTTATCTTTATTTATATCTATATACTCTATATTTACTCAATATTTAATTTTTTTTACCGAATTTTCAGTCTTTTTTGAGTTATAGCGCAAAAAATAAAAAACCCAGGGGTGATTAAATAAAACCAAAAGAAAGCTCTATTTGTGTGAAGAAAAGGACAACAAATTTATTTGGGTACAGTGTTGCATGACTGAGTAATTGTCATTCAAATTGTGAGAGCACCGAAAGCTGAAAATTGGTCTGGTTAGGAAGGGGGTTTAAGTGCCCAGTTGTCAAGTGGTTAAGGGGATGATTGCATTGGTGTGGCTGACCGTTGTATACTTTAGGCCAGGGGTCTCCAAATTTTCTAAATAAAGGGCCAGTTTACTGTCCTTGAGACTTGGAGGGGGCCGGTCTGGGGCAAGTGGGAGTAGAAAATGCCTGACGTCAATAGGAAAAAACAATGCCCCATCACTAGTGTTAGTAGGAGGAATAGTGCCCCATCATTGCTGTCAGTGGGAGAAATAGTGGTCCATCATTGGTGTTAGTGGGAGGAATAATGCCCAATCATTAGTGTCAGTGGGAGGGATAGTGCCCCATCATTAGTAAACAGAAAGAGAGAGAGAGACGGCGCCCTCTAAGTGCAGCAAATAAAATCAATTTATTATCAAACAGGATTAAGAACACTCACAAGATGGATGTGTCATGAAGGCATATCAGGAATTTAGAGAGTCATCCGTTTTGGGTCCCGGGTGAAGTGGTAGATGTCATCAGATGTCATCAGGCATGCTGTCTCCAACTTGGCTGTGTGGTCCAGTAAAGATCCGGTAGCACTGTGGGCTCTCAGCGTTTGGGATTGCTGGGGAACAGGCTATGGAGACAGTGGGCTGCTTCCTTCTAGGTAGCAGTGGTGTTGTTCAGGATTCACTTCCGGGTACGGGTCACAATGGGCGGCGCTTCGGGGGCATGCGTGCCCCTTCATCAGGCTGTGCTATTGGCCATCTTGGGAGAGGGGATTATGTAACCTAAATGGTGAGTGGCTGAGGACTGGATTGGAGGGCAAACAGAGGGGGGCAGGGCCGGACGGGGGGCGGATGTGTAACCATGGAGACCGGGCCAGCAGTGTAATACAAGAGGGTGTGTTTAAAGCTGGAAGTGACGCTGTGGTAGAGCAGACTATCAGGGGAGAAGTTCATGATTATTAAAAGTGATACCATAATCGGTATCGGCAATTATGGTATCACTTTTAATAATCATGAACTTCTCCCCTGATAGTCTGCTCTACCACAGCGTCACTTCCAGCTTTAAACACACCCTCTTGTATTACACTGCTGGCCCGGTCTCCATGGTTACACATCCGCCCCCCGTCCGGCCCTGCCCCCCTCTGTTTGCCCTCCAATCCAGTCCTCAGCCACTCACCATTTAGGTTACATAATCCCCTCTCCCAAGATGGCCAATAGCACAGCCTGATGAAGGGGCACGCATGCCCCCGAAGCGCCGCCCATTGTGACCCGTACCCGGAAGTGAATCCTGAACAACACCACTGCTACCTAGAAGGAAGCAGCCCACTGTCTCCATAGCCTGTTCCCCAGCAATCCCAAACGCTGAGAGCCCACAGTGCTACCGGATCTTTACTGGACCACACAGCCAAGTTGGAGACAGCATGCCTGATGACATCTGATGACATCTACCACTTCACCCGGGACCCAAAACGGATGACTCTCTAAATTCCTGATATGCCTTCATGACACATCCATCTTGTGAGTGTTCTTAATCCTGTTTGATAATAAATTGATTTTATTTGCTGCACTTAGAGGGCGCCGTCTCTCTCTCTTTCTGTTTGCATTCCAGAGCTCCTTCTTGCTTATATGGACTGGCAGCCTTTTATGCTCAGCAATTATGTTCTAAACTTCAGCATTTGTACACGGACTAATATTTAAAATTCTTGTACGAATATTTATGTTATCCCTCTCTCTCCCTCCCACTGTTACCCACTATATGCATTTTTATGAGCTGTATCCCGTGCGCGCCATACAAACCCCCCCCCCCCCCATCATTAGTATCAGTGGGAGGAATAGTCCCCATTACTAGTATCAGTGAGAGGAACAGTGGCCAAGGGCCGGATAAAGGCAAACAAAGGGCTGCATCCGGCCCCAGGGCCGCAGTTTGGAGACCACTGCTTTAGGCTATTAAGCTGGATACACACTATACAACTTGTGTTGTCTGATTTCCTTCAACTATGTAGTACAAGGGCCTGCCTGATTGCATTCAAATGAAAGCGTTAAGGTTTGACCTCATATCATATGGTTTTGGTAAATCTAAAGGGAAAAAAACTAAAGAAAATTGTATAGTGTGTATCCAGCTTAAGTTTACCACTATAACAACCACGATCTACCTACCTAACATCCAGGTGTCCTTTTGGAAAACAGAAACTAAACAACTATGCACATCTATTTACAAAAGCAGTATATCTGGGATCAACACAATTTTATTGAGGAAGTAACTTTTATTAACTGTTTTATGAACACGGGGAACAGAAAGGATAGCGTTCTCTCCCGTTAGGATATCAATGTTGCCTCATTGCTTTTGTTAAACATATTTCCCAGACATAATGTTTGAAAAACAAGAGGAAGTAGACGGCATTCATTTGTCGGGAAATGCAAAAGATCTGTCAGGAACATATATTGTTTGAATCATTCACTCTATAAATGTTTATATAGCAAAGTACATATGTTAAATGTTAACAAAAATCCAAATCTCAGCAACATCAGCCAAACATTTTTTACAGGCAACTATTTAACGTTGTCACACGAAAAAATGTTAACTGAGTGAATCATCATGTAGCGTTCTCTAAAACCTTCTGTAAATGAAATGCACAAAAAAAAATTAAGAAATAAATGTAAATATATTTGGAAAACTGCTTTATTATCAGAATGCTAAACCTACCTTTCTCTTGCTATACCCGCAGAGTATAACATAGTGAAACATGGCCAAATATTGTCAGCTAAATTATAAATTGGGTGGCTATAACTGTCACATTGGGGTTGATCTACTAAAACAGGAGAGTGATTTTTTTTTGTTAAAAAAATAAAAATAAAAAATAAATAAAAACTGGAGAGTGCAAAATCTGATGTGCATGGTAGCTAATCAGCTTCTAACTTCAACTTGTTCAATAAAGCATGCACAAAAAAAAAAAAAAACCTGGAAGGTGATTGGTTTTAGACATGTGCACAACAAAAAAATTTGTTTATTTTCGTTTAGTTTTTTTCGTTTCCGTTGATTCGTAACGATTCGTAAATTCGTAAGGCGTCGGTGTTCGTATTCGTAACGATTCGTACATTCGTAAGTCGTCGGTGTTCGTATTCGTAACGATTCGTACATTTGTAAGAGTTATTTTTTCGTTGATTCTTTTTCGTTAGTTTAATTTTCGTTTATTCGAAATTCGGACGCATTTGTATTTATTCGTACATTCGTAACATTCGTAACATTCGTAGATTCTTAATCGGAGCATAATTCATAATTTTATGTAATGTGTATGCTATTATTACATTTTAATAATTTACGAATCGAAAAAAACAGTTACGAATCGAAAAAAAAAGTTACGAATGTACAAATTTTTTCGTTCAATCTATTTGAAGCACGTTAAGCAGCACCATGGTAAGGGACACGGAAAATTACCAATTCAAAAAAAAGTTACGAATGTAGGAATTTTTTCGTTCATTTTCGTTGTTCCTGTTTTCGTTTTTCGGATTTTCTTCATTCGTACATTCGTTGTTTCTAATTAGTTTTTTTCGGATTTTCGTTGTTTTTCTGATTCGTTCGATTCGAATGATTCGTTAATCGGATTCGTACGATTCGAACGATTCGTTATTTGGATTCGTTCGATTCGTTCATTCATACGAAAACGAACGAAAATAACGAAAAAAACGAAACGAATTGCACATGTCTAATTGGTTTCTATGCAGAGCTGCGCCAGATTTTGCACCCTCTAGTTTTAGTAAATCAACCCCATTGTGTCCAAATGTTTTTTTTCTAGCATTAAAGCTGAACTCCAGGTAACTCCAGCTTGGACCAATGTAATAATGAATATCTCTGGAAGCTGAAAATCACTGTTGTAGTCAGCACTATTAACCAGAGCACTTTTTTTGCGATTCGGCACTGCGTTGCTTTAACTGACAATTGCGCGGTCTTGACGTTGCACACCAAACAAAATTGACGTCCTTTTTTTCCCACAAATACAGCTTTCTTTTGGTGGTATAGATCACCTCTGCAGGGTGATCTATACCATAAAGAGCTTCAATTTTGAAAAAAAATGCTATATTTTTTACTTTTTGCTATAATAAATATCCCCCCAAAAACATATAAAAAAAATTTTCCTCTGTTTAGGCCGATACGTATTCTTCTACATATTTTTGGTAAAAAATAGCAATAAGCGTATATTGATTGGTTTGCACAAAAGTTATAGCATCTACAAAATAGGGGATAGTTTTATGGCATTTTTATTATAATTTTTTTTTATTAGTAATGGCGACAATCTGCGATTTTTATCGTGACTGCGACATTATGGTGAACACATCAGACACTTTTGACACTATTTTGGGACCATTGTCATTTATACAGCGATCAGTGCTATAAAAATGCACTGATTACTGGCAGGGAAGGGGTTAAACACTAGGGGGGGGGGCGATCAAGGGGTTAAGTGTGTCCTAGGGAGTAATTCTAACTGTGGGGGGGTGGGCTTCCACTCACATGACAGCGATCACTGCTCCCGATGACAGGAAGCAGTGATCTCTGTCATGTCACAAGGCAGAATGGAGAAATGGCTTGTTTACCTAGGCACTTCCCCGTTCTGCGGCTCCATGACAAGATTGCTGGGAGACTGGCGGACATCAAGTCCACCGGTCCCACAGGCACGGTCACACTGTAGCGGCGGGCGCACACCGTACAGGTACACCCATTTGCCCACCGCTGCCATTGTGCCGACATATATCGGCGTGCAGCGGTTGGTGGTCGGCAAGTGATTACCATGATCATCCAGGTCCTGTGCCCAACTGCATACTGACCAGAGGTGGTTGCCCCACTGCCATTCACCAAACACCTTGTATTTTTTTTTTCAAGGAATACAAGGAATACAAAGTTTGAGAGTCCGAGTGCTTTCACACTGGGGCGGTGCGCTTGCGGGACGTTAGGAAAAGTCCTGCAAGCAGCATCTGTCGGGCAGTGGAGGAGCGGTGTGTACCTGCCATTGAAATTAATGGGCACTGCTGCTGAAGCGCCTGCAAAGCGATTCGTCAGCGGTGCTTTGCGGGCGCTTTAAACCCTTTATTCGGCCGCTGGCGGGGGTTAAAAGCGACCCGCTAGCGGCCGAAAAGTGTCGCTATTACAGCTGTGAAGCGCACTTTACCGCTAATACCCCCCGCCCCAGTGTGAAATTGCCCTAATGGTGTTTTCATCATGGCTTGTCCTGCCTACTGCTACCTACTCAAAGCTCTACAGCCATAGGTGTGCGCAGCCTATTGCATTAGGGTCTGCACCCCAAAGCTCAAACACAGAGCAACAGAAGCAGCGGCTAGGAGTATGCACATGCCACGGCTGTGATGCTATACCATGGCAGAAATTATAGAGATGAAAGCAATATTTTTTAGAATTGTTTTTTTTGGGGGGGCTTTGGTGAAATATCAGGGGTCTAAACGGACCCTTGATGTCTCACATTTAGGACAGAGCCTCAGCTGCACAGATAAATGAATAGGAAGCACTTAAAGGCTACCTATCAATTCACAAATGGAAGCGTAGTAAACACAGTTTACTATATTTCAGTGATGAATGAACATAGGACCGATTGGTACCAATCGCTCACTGTGTTCATTTAGAAAAGGAAGGTGCCAGTAAATTACATATTTACCAGCCCCTTCCCCCTGATCTCCTGCTGAGGAAGGAAGATGAGGAAAATCTGTCAGTGAAAAAAGAGGATCGGTGTCTGCAATAAGGCAGTACAGCCGGTCCTCCTTTTGAACTGATAGGACCTGGGTCCAGTACAGGAGGACGGTTGTACTGCCTTATCTGTGGGCCTGGTGTACAGGGTGATTTGGGTGTGCCCAGGCAAACTCGGTAAACCCCCCTGCGCATGCCTATGGCTACAGCTCTGAAGGGCATTGGCTTCCTGCAGGATTTAGGCCTATTCTACTGTATAGTCAACATTGATTAATAGAGTTTAATTCCTTTTAAATATTAAGAACACACTTTAGGAGCTTTGAGGTTAGGTGGTGTATTAAGTGTTATGGAACAGATTTAGACCCCTTTCACACCGAGCCACCACCAGCGTCCGCGGTAAAGCGGCGCTATTTTAGCGCCGCTTTACCGTAGTTTTAGCGGCGCTATTCGAAAAGGGGTTAAATCCGCCCTCAAAATGCCGCCGGAGCGGTGTTTTGCCAGCGGTATTGCAGCGCTGCCCCATTGATTTCAATGAGGAGCAGCAGTGGAGGAGCGGTGAGTTCACCGCTCCAAAGACGCCCTGCCAGCGCACCGCTCCAGTGTGAAAGCCCTCGGGCTTTCACATTGGAGTGCATGCAGCAGCTGTTTCAGGGCATTTTGCAGGCGCTATTTTTAACGCTATAGCGCCTGCAAAACGCCCTCAGTGTGAAAGGGGTCTTAAAGTGGAAATACACCCTCCTATCTGCCACCTTGGCCTCTGTTTAATCTTCAACTGCCATGATGCTGCACATGTGATCAGTTATGACACCAGCCATTGGATAGTTTGACAGTTTGGTTAAGAGCACAACCAATGAGACAGTTAGCATTCCTGGCATGCCGGGAATGTAACTGTTTTTTGAAACTGTTAAATCAATAGCTTTACTTCTGCTTTAAAGTGTTACTAAACTCAGGAGCCTGCATTCACTATATCTGGTCTCCCTCAGTACACATAACATGGAAATGCAATTATTTTAGTAAATATAAACTGCTAAATACCTTTTCTCATCAGAAGTATATAGCAGTCTTGTGACTTTTATGTCTAGTTAAAGCTTGTAGGAGGATCCCTGACCATCAGTCTAGACAGTACTGATTGGCCCTATGCTGAACACATGCATTCTCCTCCCACAAAAAAAAAAACTCTCTAGCACTACACACCAAACTGAGCATGTGCAGAGTGCCTCCTAGGGCTTTGCACTATCAGGAGATGGATTGGGGACAGTAAAAGATGGGGAGGATCAGACTGGCTCAAACAGCCTTATTAAACAATGCAGAGGTCTAACCCCTTTGATTCCACAGTGAGTATAACAATCATGCTTTACTGCATATACAGACTGATTCTACTGTTGTGGGTTCAGTAACACTTTAAGGATAACTACAAGTAAACCTTTTTTTTTTTTGGATAGCGTGGAGAGGAATTAGAACAACCGTCAGATTTTTATTGCTGTCTCTGCCTTTGTAGATTCACCCTCACTTTTTTCCTGTTTACCATTATCATCAAGATTGAAAGTAAAAGAAAATCCCAAATGTGGGTTGTCACCACTGATGTAAGTAACTGAGTTAAAATAAACGTTTTTTAACGAGTTACTTAACGCAGTTACTTTAGAGAGTAACGAGTAATCTAACTGATTACTTTTCCCCTCATGGTACCGCAGTTCCCATTACTTGGGTGGCATTACCGCAATTACATCTACCGCCACTAGATGGCAGTAGTGTAATTCCGGTGTCCTGCCAAAAAAGTTCCCCCGCCGGATAAGGACCCCCTGTACTGCGCAGGCGCAGCACTTGCGCAGTACAAAGGACTACGGAGCTTATGAAAGTTGCCAAACCTAAACAGCTCTGAGTGAACTCTACACCACGCAGGCGCAGTTAACATGTAATTGTACGGGGTGATGCCGCACGCTCCCAATGCTCATGCTACTCTGCAAGGGGCGTCTATCGTGTAACTAAGGGGCGGGTCTAGTATTACTGTAACCAAGGGGCGCCTTTATTATTATTGTTATATTGAGCTCTGCCCATTAATTTAACATTCGCCCTCTTCTGTAGCCATCCGCCCCTTACACGCTATAATAATAATAGACCCGCCCCTTGCTTACACGCTATAACAGATCTGCCCCTTGGTTAGAATAATAATAGAGCAGCCCCTTGGTTACACGATATATAACAATAATAATAAATGTGCCCCTTGGTTACAGTAATACTAGACCCGCCCCTTAGTTACACGTATAGAATATTTAAAAAAAGGTCACAGTTACTTTGCTGCGTAACTAATTACTTTTCCAATGTAGTAACTGAGTTACTAACGCAATTACTTTTTGGGAGAAGTCATTTGTAACTTAACTAACTACTTTTTTAAAGTAAGATGACCAACACTGGTTGTCACCAGAACAGGAATAGAGGGGAAACCTGGTGACAACCAGAGATTTTCTCACTTTGGAGGGATTGCTTCTCACTTCCTGTTTTATGGATTCTAACCCACCCTTTCTCTGTCCAAAAAATACCATTATGCCCCATACACACGGTCGGATTCTCTGACAAAAAATGTTCGATGGGAGCTTTTTGTCAAAAATTCCGACCGTGTGTAGGCTCCATCGAACATTTTCCATCGGAATATCCGTCACACAAAATGTGAGATCTGGATCTCAAATTTTCTGACAACAAAATCCGCTGTCGGAAATTCCAATCGTGTGTACACAATTCCGACGCACAAAGTTCCACGCATGCTCGAAATCAAGCAGAAAAGCCGCACTGGCTATTGAACTTAATTTTTCTCGGCTCGTCCGACGTGTTGCACACCACCGCGTTCTTGACGTTTGCAATTTCTGACCATCTTTGTGTGACCGTGTGTATGCAAGACAAGTTTGAGCCAACATCTGTCAGAAAAAATCCCACGATTTTGTTGTCGGAATGTCCGATCAATGTCCGATCGTGTGTAGGGGGCATAAGTTCTACTTTAATCTTTAATTATGTGGTGTTGAGGGGTGTTTAGCGCTCATTCTCCCGATTTAGATTCGATTTTAGTAATCAGGTGGGGGAGAATTAAGTTTTAGGGGGGGCTTTAGTTAGAGGGATACTTTTTTTTTTTCCCAACGCCTAAACTCTTTAACTCCCAGGGCTGAAAAACAAAAAACTTCCAACGTTGGATCACCAAATCTCCTGGTATACACAGTATAGTTATGGACAGTGTTGGTCATCTTACTTTAAAAAAGTAATTAGTTAAGTTACAAATTACTTCTCCAAAAATGTAATTGCATTAGTAACTCAGTTACTAGATTGGAAAAGTAATTAGTTACTCAGCAAAGTAACTGACTTTTTTTAAATATTCTATACGTGTAACTAAGGGGCGCATTTATTATTATTGTTATATATCGTGTAACCAAGGGGCTGCTCTATTATTACTCTAACCAAGGGGCAGATCTGTTATAGCGTGTAAGCAAGCGGCGGGTCTATTATTATTATATCGTGTAAGGGGCGGATGGCTACAGAAGAGGGCGAATGTTAAATGAATGGGCAGAGCTCGATATATAACAATAATAATAAATGCGCCCCTTGGTTACAGTAATACTAGACCCGCGCCTTACTTATACGATAGACGCCCCTTGCAGAGTAGCACGAGCATCAGGAACGTGCGGCATTGCCTCGTACAATTACATGTTAACTGCGCCTGCGCGGTGTAGAGTTCACTCAGAGCTGTTTAGGTTCGGCAATTTTCGAAAGTGCCGTAGTCCTTCGTACTGCGCAAGCCCTGCGCCTGCGCAGTACAGGGGGTCCTTATCCGGCAGGGGAACTTTTTCGGCAGGACACCGGAATTACACTACTGCCATCTAGTGGCGGTAGATGTAATTGGGGTAACTAAGCCAAAGTAATGGTAACTGAGTTACCATGAGGGGAAAAGTAATCAGTTAGATCACTCGTTACCCTCTAAAGTAACTGTGTTAGGTAACTCAGTTCATTTTAACTCAGTTACTTACATCACTGGTTATGGATCGTGGCATAGAAAAGATACAAATACAAGATAACATAGTAATCGGCACTGCAGATACACAACATCTACAGTACAAAATAATGTAATTGATGATCAGTTTTCATTCTAATTAATCGGGCCTAGCATGTGCCTCATCCACTCATAGGTCAGTTTTGGGCCAGCTGGATTTTCTCAGTCTCTGTGACAGTTTTAGCTGCTCTCCAAAAACATGAACACTTAGTAATTCAGATTAATTGCCTTTGATTTTTAAAGTGTAATACATTTCTCCTTTTTTGGATATGCTGTCTACCATCATAAATATTCCATTTATAGACTTGAATCCCACGCAGCCTTTCCTTATATCCAAGTTCTGCTATATGTCTTAATACCTTATTGTTCTTTTTATTTTTTTTTAATTATATTTACTATTCTTTCTTCTGTGTAAACAATTGCATACGAATATGAAAATTAGTAACAGCATATCAAAATATAAAGTTTTCACATTGTGAGTAATATGAGACATAGAGACAATAATATTTGCTGTTAAGCACAAATGTGTAATTTGTGTTTGCAAAGAAATATTAGCTGTTTGAATTCTGGAAACCATCTTGCTTAAAGGATTGTAGAAAATGTTCATTACATCTGGCATTGACTCTGGTTTCCTTCAGCGAGCTCCAAATGAATACACCATGACTATATAAGAGCTAGAAGATGTCAGATGTCACCAGATTAGGCTTCTTGTGTGATATAAAAAATAATCCTATGCTTCCCAGAACTTCTTGGTTTGTACAGACCCACAAAACAAAAACTGTATCCAGGCAACAATTATGATGAAATTACATGATATGATGGCAAAGGAGAGTAAATGTGGAGCATGGAAATATATTTATCATTGGTCAGAGTTACTTGTAAACATAATTAGATATTACAAATTAAAAATACACTTAAGACTCACCCTGAAGTAGGAAATTAAGACTCATCCCACAACAGGAAATTAAGGATTACCCCGCAGCAGGCAAAAAAGACACACCCTGAAGCAGAAAAATTAAGATTCAAACCTGCAGCAGGAAATGAAAACTCACCCAGCAGCAGGAAATGAAGGTTTACCCCACAGCTGGAAATGAAGACTCACCCCAAAGCAGGAAATTGAGACTCACCCTAAAGCAGGAAATGAAGACTCACCCCGCAGCTGGAAATGAAGACTCACCCCGCGGCAGGAAATGAAGACTCACCCCGCGGCAGGAAATGAAGACTCACCCCGCGGCAGGAAATGAAGACTCACTCCGCGGCAGGAAATGAAGACTCACCCCGCGGCAGGAAATGAAGACTCACCCCGCGGCAGGAAATGAAAGTGGAGGGCCACCCTAAAAAAAAAAAAGAGCATTAATATTCTTAAAAAAAAATAAAAATAAATAAACATTTGAAAAAAAAAAAAAGTTACCTTACCAGAAATCCCTGTTGCTAGGCAGTCTTCCTTATCTGCCTCCTTCCTACTCCACGGTGATCTTCGGTCTTCTCTCCTCCTCTGCGTTGTCTTCTGGGTAATGGGGCTCGCTGTGTTCTGGAAACTATGTGTTCCCTAACACAGCGTGTCCCATTCACAAAGCACAGCGCGACTCGCGCATGCACAATAGGAAACGGGCAGTGAAGCCGCAAGGCTCCACTGCCTGTTTCCCTTAGAGGATGGCAGCGCTGGGATCGGAGAGCCAAAGGACATGTCGGCCTCTGCGGCCGACATTGTGGGCGCCCTGTAAAGGTAAGTGTACTTATTAAAAGTCAGCAGCTACTTTTTTTTTTCCAGCTGCTGACTTTTAAAAAAAATTTTTTACAGCTTTAACACCGCTTGAAGTCCCACTCCGCAGCAGAAAATTAAGATTTACCCTAAAGTAGGAAATTGGGTCCCACTCCCGCAGCAGGAAATTAAGTCCCACCCGCAGCAGAAAATGAAGACTCGCTCCGCAGAAGGAAATTAAGGTTCACCCTGCCGCAGGAAATTAAGGTTTACCCAGAAGCAAGAAATCAAGGTTTACCCCACAGCAGGAAATAAAGACTCACCCTGATGCAAGAAAATTAAGATTCACTCTGCAGCAGGAAATTCAAGTTTACCCCGCAGCTGGAAATAAGGGCTCACCACGCAGCAGCAAATGAAGACGCACCCCGAAGCAGGAAATTAAGACTCACCCTAAGGTAGGAAATGAGGACTCGCCCAGCAGCAGGAAATGAAGGTTTACCCTACCGTATGAAATTAAAGTTTACTCCACAGCTGGAAATGAAGACTCACCCTGCAGCAGGAAACAAAGACCCTCCCTGAAGTAGGATATGAAGACTCACCCCCCCAGCAGGAAATCAAGCTTTATTCCACAGCAATAAATTAAGACTGATGCAGGAAATGAAGGTTCACCCCACAACAGGTAATAAAGTCCCACTCCGCAGCAGGAAATTAAGATTCACCCTAAAGTAGGAAATTAAGTTCCACCCTGCAGCAGGGAATTAAGTCCCACCCCACAGCAGGAAATGAAGGTTCACCCTGCAGCAGGAAATTAAGGTTTTCCCAGAAGCACGAACTGAAGGTTTACCCCACAGCAGGAAATGAAGGTTCACCCTGCAGCAGGAAATTAAGGTTTTCCCAGAAGCACGAACTGAAGGTTTACCCCACAGCAGGAAATGAAGACTCACCCCTGCAGTGGGGAATTAACATTCACCCCTGCAAAGGGAAATCCCCCCTACCCCCGGCAGCAAGAAATGAAGATTCACCCCCCCTACAGCAGGAAATTAGGATTCACCCCCTACAGCAGGAAATTAGGATTGCCCCTGCAGCAGGAAATTAAGCTGGTCTCAGTGTAGGGATCTAGTTTGCCTACTGTGAGCAGCCATGTGTTCCAGCATCTTGCTAAAGCTAGGATCACATTTGTGTGATACACAAACATACAAATTGCATGCTTTCCCACAGCGCAAAACAAAACGCACATTCCTTTAGCAGGTGCACAGCAGTACCATGAATTGTTAAGGGCACCCAAATGCATCTTGCCTGAGTGTGTGATTTATAAAAAAAAGGATTATGTACTTATTTGATACGATTTAGATGCTGTAGGTAAATGAATGACCTCTCCCACCACAATGCCTGGTAACATGCGAGAAAACACTCAGCAAACAATGCAGCACGTGCACAACCGCATTGCACAATTGTGAGCGTAGCCTTACTTGGACGCGTATGGTGATTATGGGAGTTTTCAAAAGAATCTGATAGAGCAGAAATATAGGAGCTGTTATTGCTTACATATTTTTAAAGATACACTGGGGTTTATTTACTAAAAGCAAATAGACTGTGCAGTTGCACTCGACAAGGGGATTTGCTCCAGAGCTTAGTAAATGGGGGGAGGCTTCACTTTGCAAAGAATATCCAATCACAAGCAAGGAAAATAAAAAAAACTGCATTTTTACTTGCACAAAATAGATAATTTAAGTCAGCAGAGCTTCCCTTCATTTACTAAGCTCTGGAGCAACTGCACTTGCAGTCTGCCTCCCCATATTTCTATAAGGGCTAATTTATACTTGCTTCGGCTTCAACACACTTTAACGGCTAGTTTACACTTGCTTAAAAACAAGGCTTCGGACAGGCTTTGTTAAAGCTCTCTGTACGCCAGTCAAAGCTCCTGTCACTAAATAACATGGTTAGCTTACAGTCCTGTTTACACCTTGCTTTTTCTTGGTGCTTCGATTAGGCTTCGGTGGGGCTTTGATGAGGCTTTGGTGGAGCTTCAATGGGGCTTTGATAAGCCTTTGGTGGGGCTTGGTAGGGGGCTTTGGTAAGGCTTCAGTGGGGCTTTAAGCGAGCTTTGCCATAGGCTTCTATGGAGGCTTTGAAGACCCTTTGAAGCACCACTAAAGCTACATGGGGTATAATTTTTGAAGCAAAGCAAAAGCAAGGTGTAAACAGGACTGTAAGCTAACCGTTGTATTTAGTGAAAGAAGCTTTTACTAGCATTCAGAGAGCTTTAACAAAGCCTTTCCCAAGCCTTGTTTTGAAGCGTGTAGTGTAAACTAGCCGTTAATGTGTTTTGAAGCCTAAGCAAGTGTAAATGAGCCCTAAGGAAGTAAGTGAGCGGACCCAAACAGTGGCCCTGTAAGCTCTGATACAGCCACATTTGGAGCTTAGAAACGAGGATGATGAAGTGGGAAGGCAGGAAGGGTTGCTTGGTTAGTATACATTCCAGGGGGTGGCCTAGCTCTGGGTCAGTCATCCTTATCCTATGTTTGATATTTTTGAGTCGGTAATGTTGAAATAGCACATACATATGAGACACCCAGATCAATGAAGTAATGAAGGAAGGTTAAAGCTTGCCATATACATTTCAAAGTTATCCATGGTGGAACATTATCAGCCAAACATTAACTGCAGCCTATCAGATGTAGTCACTGCACAGGTATTCAGGCAGCCACTGATGCTGTGGCTGCATGAATACAGTAGCCGGAACTGGATATTCTTTCATCCTAAACAGCTAAACTTGGGTTGAACAAGAGGAATCTTTATGTGTAAGGCCAGCCTTAGGGAGACAGCCCCATAGGATGTAAATTCAAAACCAAATCACCAGTGGCATTTCCCATATTTGCAACCTGAATTTTAAAGTTGAGGAAAGTCTGGGCACTCTTGCCATCTGCTGGTTGCAATGCATAACGCAGATGAGACAGTTACAGAGCATGTTTATTTTTTATGGTTATAAGCATGGTAACAAACATAGAAGTACGTAAATAATACCTCCCAACTTTTTGAGATGGGAGTGAGGGGCACCTATTAGCAAAAGCATGCGGGCATGTGACACGCCCCCTTAAAGGAGAATTATATTTAAAAAAAATGATTAGGTGAACCCACAAATGTTTTTTTTTTTGTTTTTTGTCTTTTTTTTTACCACTACTATTCCGTTATATTGGCTTTTGAAATTTACAAATGCAGCACTTTAGAAATTGGATGAAATGTTTAGCACTGGGAAACACTTTTTAAAAGAGAAATAGTGCATTTTATATACAACTATACAGATCAGACCAAAATGAGGGACAAATGAGGAGGAAAGAGGGACAGAGGAACTTTGTTCCAAATCAGGGACAGTTGGGAGCTATGCGTAAATCAAATGAATACCTTATAGGCACAATCTCATTTTTTTTTTTTTTTTTTACATTTACTCATTGTTTTCCTCTTGATTAAATCGTTTCACGAGTCTCTAAAGCCTACAAACTTCAACACCTCAATTTTCCAACTTATAATAACTGAGGTGTCTATGCTTATTCTGTATATTTTTCTGAGAACTACTCTAGCAGCAGACAATGTTGTCCCAGGTATGATTACAAGTATCTTGAGTCAAACTAAAATCCAACACAGGAGCCAAGCTATTATTATTTATTACTGATATTTTTGTTTTCTGAAGGCCAGCATTACAGTATAAATTCTATCTGTATCTTAAATTATTAGGGTTTGCGCTATCATATTTCCTCTTTAGTTCCTATTATTTACAGGGCAGTGAAGATTTGAATCTGGTGTTAGATCATGGACATTGACTGGAAAGCTATTCCATTGTTCATTATGTGTGCAGAGATTCGCCTAGACATGCAATTTACAGTCTTGCTATCAGATGCATAATAAAGAACTCTGACATCCTGGTGCACAACCCTCATGTCTAATAAAGCCTTAATAGCCCATTACAGTCCCTGTGCTGCTCGTGTTTATTAAAATGTTGCATCTTTTTTTTTTTTTTTACAAAAGTCTAATGAGATTACTGGAGGCTCAAGCAGGCAAGAAAAGAAAAGAAGACGTGAAGGAAAGGCCTCCATTCATAGTGGCCACATAGGTTTTAAAGCAGAGGTAGGTACTTTTTGAACAGAGCATGCTGAATTTTTTTTTTTTTGTTGGAAGAAACAGAGTGCAAGATATATAAAATAATCTGTTTTACAGTATTAGTCATAAAAAAAAAATAATTAGCCAATTTTAAGAATCCCCAACATTTGTGTCAGTGATTACAATGACAACCTCCGACACTGGTGTCAGTGACTGCAAATATAAACCCCCAGGAATGGTTTCAGTGGAGCAACATAATCCTCTCTGCACACCAGCAGTAACCCTGTCACCAAGCAGGAGCCACCTTATCTCTATGAGATGTTGATGGTAATATATATATGTTTAGAACCCCAGGATTCCTGTTTCAATGTATAGTTTTCAGTAAGGGCCAAATTACACTATATGGGGTGACAGATGTTTTACTGCATCGTAAACATTGCAGTGCATGAAATGTATGTTTTGTATACTTTAACATACAATACAAATAAACAAGCAAAAAAAAAGCAGCTTTGTAATGCCCTGAATTGCGCACCACGCTGCCCCCAGCGCAGCCGGCGACACAGAGCGGCCAGCTGCATTAGAAGATTATAGTGGGACGGGGGGGGGGGGGGGGAAGGGGATCAACGAATGAGGGAGGATTACATAGGAGGCAGCAGCACAAGGGACTAAGTAATGTCCCTTGTGCTGCTTTTTTTTTTCAACTATATTTAGGCTTAAAGTGCTTTAAAGATGTTAAAGAGGAAGTAAATGCTGCCTATTTTTTTATTTTTTTTCCTTTTTTCTGACCTCTAATGTAAAGCCATAATGTGCAAGTATCAGGGGCTGCCAATGCTCTATAATTTGGGGCGAGACGGATGGCCGCCTTATCTTCTCACTCCGATCTCCCCTCCCTCCCCTGTCCGAGCCAGGGAGCGCTGCTGTGGGTGAGCCAATTCAGTGGCAGCTGGTGGGTTAGCGGGTCTTCTACTCCAGCCGTGCTCTCTGCTCTCCTCTCGCCTCCTTCTTCCTCCTCCTAGGCAACCAATAGGATCGCCTGGCATTTTTGGCAAACAGGAAACGGGTCTTATAACCTGATTGGCCGGGAGGAGGCTTAGTGTGAGAATAGCGAATATTCATTCGCTGTTGTCACACAATTTGGTGGGCTCGGAGCCTCTGGCTCTAATCACGTGCTTCAAACCCCCCATTGGAATATATGGTCCGGCGTTCCTGTATGTGGATCAGGGGGCTGGACGCATGGAGAGGGGGGGGCGCCTGTGCGCCCTCTATGGTCGGGCCGCCACTGGCTAGTATGCATCGCATACTACCAAATTATGTGAAACTCACCTGCAAACTAAGTCCTCAATGTCACCCCTGGAGGACGCATCCATCTTCGCCTGTCTTCCTTCCGGGTCCGCATGCACGCGGAAGCTGCCGGGCACGGTACAGAGCTCTGAAGAATAGGCACGGGCTGCCGTTCCTTCAGAGCACATGCGCCGATGAAGTCATCGACGGCGTATACAGTAAATATCTCCTAAACGGTCTAAGTTTAGGAGATATTTACAGTACCTATTAGGAAGCCTTATTATAGGCTTCCCTAGAGGTACAAACAATCCAGGGAAGTTTACTTCCTCTTTAAGTCAATCTAATGCAGGTGTGTAAATGTGTTATTAAAGTGGAAGTAAACCCCCCTATCGTTTTAAGCCAAGGAAGCTGCCATCTTTGCCTCTGCTTAACCTTCACCTGCCACGGTGCTGCACATGTGATCCGTTATAACACCAGCCATTGGATGGTTTGACTGTTTGGTTTAGAGCACAACCAATGTGCAGTTAGCATTCCCGGCATGCCTTTTTTTTTTAAACTGTTATATCGATGGGTTTACTTCCGCTTTAAATACAGCTTCTATATACCTGAACTTTTTCCTTTATTTCATTTACCAGTAATCCTCTGGCCAGCTACATTCAGAATGCGAATGACAGCAATAGTAGTGTGATCCGGACAGTATCACTGGGAGGTTACATATAATTTGACAGGTTGTACTGTATTGTGCAGTGCTGATAATCTAATACTGGGAACTTGGAGGAGGACAGAGCAGTGTCAGAGGAGTGATAACCTCATCAGTATGAAGATGCTCAATTCCATTTGATAGGCTGGAGGTTGGTACTTGACCAAGCTGTAATGATGATCCCGTTACTGTTTGTTACCTGGCAAGCATGCCTAGATCACAATACTGGTAATACAGAATAACACATATATCGATAGATAAGTTAAAGAAGAATTCTAGGTTTGGTATATTTTATAGGAAGGAAAGAAAAGGAAAGAAAAAACATCTCTTGCGCTGCCTAACTCACAGTACTAAACCCACAAGAGCTGTATTAACACCTTTATAATAATAGAATAGGAATAATGATGTAAATAATCATCCAAATGATTAATTAAATGAGATCAAACTAACCACATATAAAAAAAAAAAATAATGCAAAAAAACTTCAATAAACACCCCTTTGCCCCGCTAGTACATAAATAGAGTGAATGAGTTTATAAGGTGGTGCACATGTAGCTTTAAATGGTGTATTTGTAATCCACAGAAAGTGACATTTGCTGCTCTGAGGTAAATTGTGCCTAGGCAGTTCAATAGGCATAAACGTGTGTATCAATGCAGGATGAGCCTTCCGGCTCTCTCACCAATCCTGGGGTACCGTCCTCAGCTCCGACCGACCGACTGTAGGGAAAAGTCTCCGCTCCGCTGCTGCAGACTCTGAGGGGTGAGAGTCTCTCTCCACCTGCTGCAAGGCCCAGGCTTCAGGCCTTCAGCAGTCCCGGTCCGCACAGGTGTCTCTCTCTCTCAGTGATGTCTGTGTCTGAGTCACCAGCCCAGTCAGAACAGGCAGAGGCGGTCTCTCCTCTTCCCTTTTATATCCTCCCCCAGCAGCCTCTCGGGCGGAAACAGACATCCTCCCGGGAGCCTGGGGAATTATGGGAATTGTAGTCTCTTCCCCTAAAAGGGGTACGACCCCGCTACACAAGTAAAGTGTTTATTGATATTCAATGTTGTTACGTTTTATGTGTATATGCAGTATTATGAGTATACACGTTATCACAACTTTTTGCACTATTTTGTATGGATACACGTGTTAGGAGGGCTGTATGTTATTTACTGAAAAAACAACTTTTTTCTCTTTTTTTTTGTTTTTTTTGGAAGTAAGCAATCACTTCAGTGGTTTCCAGCTTCCAGGGGCATTGCCCAGTTTAGTATATACTGTACATAGCTACATTGAATCAAGCTGGACCAATGCAACTGTGTATAAAATATATATACCTGATATTGGCCTTTGGTCAGGAGGCTACTCAAAAATGTTATGATAATTGGAATTGCTGGCTCTGAGAATTCCCATTAAAGAACATCTAGGTTAAGAAATGCATGTGAGTGCAATTTTTGCACACAGTAGATCGCGGTATTGTATGGTGTCTATATTAGTTTAATTTGTTCCTTTTTTTTCTGGGGCTGAAGTGGTTATTCCACCGTTTGCAAAAATGTATAAATGCATCCACATTGATCAAAAAAACGTGCATGTATTATTTTTGCTTGGATCCTGCAAAGTATTGCAACTGTAATCAGGGGATTGTGGGTAAAATGAACAGGCTGCTGTAGGCAGTCCATTAGTAATAATGGACTATGAGTGAATGCAGTGTCCAAACAGATACTGGCTTCCCAAAAGTTATCACGTTTGGTGGCTTGATGCAATTACTCAAAATAATCATAAATGACATTTGATCAGCCTCTTAAAGGTTGATTTACTGAAGTAAAATAGGCTGTTTAGTTTGCAAGGGAAGTTGCACCACCCATAGTAATTATCCCAAGAACTTGGTGAAGACAGAAGCTCTGCTGACTTCCATCATCCAAACGTGCAGGCAACATTTTTTGTTATCGCACGTGATTTGCTATTCTTTTCAAAGTGAAATTTCACCACATTCACTAAGCTCTGGGGAAAATTACATTGCAAGACAAACTATTTGCCTTTAATAAGTCAATCCCAGAGCGTACTGTTTTGAAAGAGTTGATCAACTCAAAAACTTGCACTGTGAGATGAAACTGAAAAGCAGAAGCATTGATATAGCTAAAAAACGGAAATAAAAACCAGCTTATGTAATGAGCAAATATGCCTAGCCCCATTTACATCCATAATAACAAATTGTTATGTTTTTCTAACTATAGCAATATGCAAAATTCACCCTTGCGCCCATTGCAAGAGATAAATGCTCATTATTACCTTTTGTATCACTTGACCCTCCCTTTTAGATTGTAAGTTCTAATGAGCAGAGCACTCTGCTTCCTACTCTATTGAATTGTATTGTAACTGTACCGTCTGCCCTTATGTTGTAAAGCACTGCCCAAACTGTTGCACTATATAAATCCTGGATAATTATAAAAATAATCTCTAGGGGAGCATAGCTCCCAACTGTCCCTGATTTCCAGGGACTGTCCCTAATTTGGAGCAATGTCCCTCTTTCCTCCTCATTTGTCCCTCATTTTGGTCTGATCTATATAGATGTATATAAAATTTGCTTTTAATCTTTCAAAAAGTGTTTCCCAGTGCTAAACCTTTCATCCAAATTCTAAATTGCTGCATTTGTACATTTTAAAAGCCAATATAAAGGAATAGTAGTGTTAAAAATAAAGCCCTTGTGGATTTAATTACCATTTTTTATTGGTTAATACTCCTTGAAGGGGGTGTGGCATGGGGCATGTCCTATGCCTACATACGTTTGCTAGTAGGTGTCCCTCATTCCCATCTCAAAATGTTGGGAAGTATAGGGGAGTATAGTGCTGGCTCTATTACCTACCCGTCTTCCGGCTCCAGCTGGCTCCAGGGCTGGCTCCTCCTCTGCCTGAAGCTCTGGTCTATGGATGGAGACTCTGCACCACCATGTACGACATACCTCCTCACCTCAATGATAAAGAGGGACACCTTTGTGTAAGCAAATGACATATTCCTGCCACATCCCCAGTTACATGGACCACAAAGATCTAATATGCAGAAAATGATTGACTAAATCACAAGTGCTTTTACGACATCCCTTTTTCCTTTATTTTTGCTTTTAAAAATAACAAATGCAGTAAAATAGAGGTTGAACAAAACGCTAATAGCATCATTACACTTTTAATAGTAAAATAATACATATTGTATAGAGATGTACACATCAAATCAAAAAGAGGAACTAAGGCTGCACGAAAGGCACCTCCTCCTCCAAATGAGGGATATTAACCCTGTATTGTGTGCTGAGGAGTGTCAACAGAGTCAGCCTCAACAAAGTGAATTTCCACTTTTACAGCCAAATGTCGGCATTTACATAGCATAACCTAAAAATAGCATAGCAAAAAAAAAAAAATTAAAATTGCAGCTTTACCTTTTAGATGCTTTATTCTGGACTCTCCAGCAAGGGAAATCTTAGGTAGTTCTCTTTGTTTATGAGAGAGGGATGGACAGCTGTGTTCAAAAAACTAAAATAAACCCTGTCTGTACTGTGTAGGCAGATCTTAAAGTCGTTCTAAAGGCTGAAGGTTTTTTAAAAAACCTTCAGTATGCCGCTTCCCCTGCAGCTCCTCTAATACTTACTAGACCCTGATCGCGATCCAGCGATGTGCACGAGAGCGGCAGCTCTCCCAGGTCTCTGCCTCCTCTTTGGCTCCCGTAGCTCTTAATTACAATCAGTGAGGAGGGAACGGGGCCGAGACCCTTTCTGTGTGTCTTGTGTGGCTAGCGAGTCAGCATGCACGAGTGCCCCCTTAGCACTCGCAGCTTGCTGTGGGGGCACTCAGAGAAGAGGAGAAGCCAGGAGTGCCAGCAGGGGGACCCAAGAAGAGGAGGGTCGGGGCTGCTCTGTGCAAAACCATTACACAAAGCAGGTCAGTATAACATGTTTGTTACTTAAACATGTCTGTCCTAACAAAGATTAAAGGTTTAAAGCCTGAGCTTCTTGCATTGTATGTAAATGAGGACAGACTTGGGACAGCCTCATTCTAACATTTTAAAAGACCTTGCAGTCAGTCAGGACACCTGCTCTTGGAAACATCCAAAAGGTAAGAAATATAAAAATGTAATAAAAAAACAGGTGTGAATGGGAACACTTACCAAACATATAGTGGGGTTTTCTCAAATGTGACTGCAAAAGTGAAAACACGCTTTAAATTAGATTCACACAAATAAATGAGCCCCTAGCGTTTATGCGGGGCTCCATGGGACAGTACAGAGGGCTTTACCAAATCGCGCCCCCCCCCCCCTTCTCTGTTTGTGACATTGGGTTGCCCCAGGTGATGGCAGGTGTTACAGAGGCATAGCAACAGGTCCTTATTGGCTGAATCGGCAGGATTGAGCCAGGCTGTGTCTATTTAAGCTGGCGGCTTTCCCGCTCATTTCACCGCCTGAGGAGACCCCTGACGAGGATGGACTCCCCCGTGCTGCTCCCACCCTCCCTCCCTAAATGTTATATTTTGAATCTGTCATGGCATTTTTTAGTGGGGTTGTCATCCAGTTCCGTTCTGGATGGACTACGGGATATTAATAAATTAAATATTTATGGTTATGAATTTTAAGATTAAAGTTTTGTTATGTGATTATTCTCTATATGGGTAACCCTTTAATAAATTCCGTGGCCAATTTTATGCCAAAACTTGAATTTGTTTGAGTCCCTTTATTTATATCAGTTAGATAAATATGGTGGATCCTTTGTGCTGTCCCATGCGTTTTTCAATGCTTTTTGCATTTTGCAGAAGTGCAGGGAATTTTTTTAACATGGGTTCCTATAGAACATATTCACATCGATGCATTGTTGTGCCTCTGCGTTTTTGTAAAGGGTTGGGGGCTTTTAAGAGGTAGTTGAGGGGGACCAGTTGTAGCCATGGAGGGACCCCATTGATGTGAGGAATAAGGTATTTGTTCTCATTCTTTTACCCCCTAAACTATTGAGTAAGTTTAGATTTTTGATATCCCTGGAGTTGGGCCTTAAAGCATCAGGAGTCAGGACCCATTCATAAGATTCCATACGTCAAACCGATTTAGTTTACAAAGGTTGCCTTTAATAAAATGATTTTTAAAGCAATTTTTTCACAGATTGTGATGCATGTTTGGCATAGAATGAACCTTTTGTAGTATCTTATTAAATTCAATAGGGTGTCAATGAATCATTTGACACTTGACATGAGCGAGTCATGAAATAACCTGTGAGCTATGCTCCTAGGCTCTCTTACCAGGGAACATGTTAAAGATAGGGATAACGTGACTGTGCTTTGTTATAATAATAGTTCCTTGAAGACTGTGAGTGAGCTCACTGGGCAGTATCACAGGGAGTCCACAGATAACTTGGAGCTGTTTTACAACAGCAACAAGAATGCTACAGGCTGCTCAGCTGTTGACAAGCCTGACTGGCTGAGAACACCAGTTAAATTTAGCACACCAGAGACTGTTCAACAAAGTCTGCAGTCTAACAGAGCCTGAGGAGCCCAAAAGAGAGGAAACATTATCTCAGAACCATTCCGCCAAGCTGCAACAACACCTAGCAACAGTTGAGGTGGGGGAAAAAAAAATCTTTCATCCAAAAACACTGGGTGGGAGCATGTGTGACCTCCTCCTTCACTGACTGGGATATCTGCATTTACTGGACAAGATCAGCTCAGCAGCTGATAGAGCGGTGTAGGCTGTCTGCTGGATACCCTGTCAATGGAAAATAGCACACAGGTTTACTCTTCCCTCTGACAGACATTCTCTGCTTTTCAAGAAAAGCCACCAGAACCCAAATTCACCAAACCGCTGTTGTCACAAACTCGTCTCTGGTCTCTGTTTAAACTGCCAGGTAAGGCAAACACATTTTTACTTTAATATTATATACGCAGATATTTTAATTTGTATATATTTTAATTATTATTGATATCAATGTATTTCAATTATCTAAATAAATGTGTGTGTGTGTATGTATGTATATATGTGTATATGTATGTATGTATATGTATGTATGTATGTATGTGTGTCCATAGGTGGATTGCAACATATTTATTGAAAACATCAAAAAAATTACAAGATATTGACAGTTTGTTGTATATATATTTTTTTTCACTTTTTTTAATACGTTTCTCATATATTTCCGCCCCCTTTTGGACTTTATTCTAGATATTGTACCTTGAGGGCAGGGCTCTGGTTATTGGCATTCACTGCATTACTTACAGGAGCTGTCCACCTTTATTTATTTTATATATATATATATATATATATATATAATTAGGGCTGCGGAAATTAACGATTAATTCCTCGATTAATCGTAAATTTTTTTGATCGTTCAAAATTTTGCGTTATAATTAATCGAAATTAGTTGATTAATCGATTAAAAAAATCGATTAATCAAACACGAATATTTTAATCAGTAACAGCCCTAAAATATATGTATATATATATATATATATATATATATATATATATATATATATATATATATATATACAGTATCTCACAAAAGTGAGTACACCCCTCATATTTTTGTAAATATTTTATTATATATTTTCATGTGACAACACTGAATAAATTACACTTTGCTACAATATAAAGTAGTGAGTGTACAGCTTGTATAATAGTGTAAATTTGCTGTCCCCTCAAAATAACTCAACACACAGCCATTAAAGCCTAAACTGCTGGCAACAAAAGTGAGTACATCCCTAAGTGAAAATGTCCAAATTGGGCCCAATTAGCCATTTTCCCTCCCAGTGTCATGTGACTCATTAGTGTTACAAGGTCCCGGGTGTGAATGGGGAGCAGGTTTGTTAAATTTGGTGTTATCGCTCTCACTCTCTCATACTGGTCACTGGAAGTTCAACATGGCACCTCATGGCAAAGAACTCTCTGAGGATCTAAAAAAAAAAGAATTGTTGCTCTACATAAAGATGGCCTAGGCTATAAGTAGATTGCCAAGACCCTGAAACTGAGCTGCAGCATGGCAGCCAAGACCATACAGCGGTTGAACAGGACAGGTTCCACTCAGAACAGGCCTCGCTATGGTCAACCAAAGGAGTTGAGTGCACATGCTCAGCGTCATATCCAGAGGTTGTCTGTGGGAAATAACAATGGCTCTTTACCACGTGACCAGCTGTGTCCAATCACAGCTGGTCATATGTGTTGTGCTCGTAATCACTGCTCATGCGCTCCCCGGGGGCGTGCAGTGTGGCGATCGGGGATGAGGCGTGTCCCTCAGACACAGCCCATCCCCGATCAGGGTAAAGAGCCAATGAAATTGGCTATTTACCACGTGACCGGCTGTGTCCAATCACAGCCAGTGACATGTGCTGTGCTCGTAATTGCTGCTTGTGCGTGCCCCCCGGGGATGAGGTATATTCCTCGGCACAGCCCATCCCCAATCAGGGTAAAGAGCGAATTGATTTTGTCCTTTACCACGTGACTAGCTGTGTCCAATCACAGCCAGTCACCAATGTCAACAAACGGCTGTAGTTCTCTTTCTCAGTGTGTGAGGAGGAGACCTGGAAGAAAAATGTGCTGCAGTACAGTGATGTGCCTCGATTGCCCCACAAATAAAGAGTACCTGTCACAGCCCATCAGAGTACCTGTCGCAGCCCATCAGAGTACCTGTCACAGCCCATCAGAGTACCTGTCGCAGCCCATCAGAGTACCTGTCGCAGCCCATCAGAGTACCTGTCATCAGCCCATCAGAGTACCTGTCACCAGCCCATCAGAGTACCTGTCACCAGCCCATCAGAGTACCCCGAGTACCTGTCACCAGCCCATCAGAGTACCCGAGTACCTGTCACCAGCTCATCAGAGTACCCAAGTACCTGTCACCAGCTCATCAGAGTACCCAAGTACCTATCACCAGCCCATTAGAGTACCCGAGTACCTGTCAAGGAAATTGGCTCTTTACCACTTGACCGGCTGTGTCCAATCACAGCTGGTCACAACCGGTCACAACAGTGTGTGAGGAGGAGACCTGGAAGAAAAGTGCGCTGCAGTACAGTGATATTCCCTTGATTGCCCCACAAATAAAGAGGACCTGTCACAGCCCATCAGAGGACCTGTCACTAGCCCCAGAGTACCTGTCACTAGCCCCAGAGTACCTGTCACTAGCCCCAGAGTACCTGCCCTAGAGTACCTGTCACTAGCCTCAGAGTACCTGTCACCAGCCCATCAGAGTACCTGTCACCAGCCCATCAGAGTACCTGTCACCAGCCCATCAGAGTACCTGTCACCAGCCCATCAGAGTACCTGTCACCACTCACCAGCCCATCATAGTACCTATCACCAACCCATCAGAGTACCCGAGTACCTGTCACCAGCCCATCACTCATAGAATATATGTTGGGGTGTTTGCTTTTTAAAATGGGGTAATTTTGTTGGTAATTCCATTGTCCTGGTGCTCCAGGACCTTCAAAAGTGTGATAGGTTGTCAGGAAACTAAATGTGTAATTTATGTTCCTAGAACGCCTAACGGTGCTCCCTGTACGTTGGGCCTCCTTATGTGGCTAGGCTGTGCAAAAGTCTCACACATGTGGTATTGCCATACTCAAGAGGAGTAGCAGAATGTATTTTGGGGTGTAATTTTTGCTATGTACATGCTATGTGTTAGAAAAATCTTATAAATTGACAACTTTGTGTAAAAAAAAAAAAAATAAGTTAATTTTCTTTCCATGTTTTCCAAAAACTTTTGGAAAATAATGACATGTTCAAAAGACTAATTATGCCTCAAAATATATACCTTGGGGTGTTTGCTTTCCAAATTGGAGTCATCTTGTGGGTAGTTCCACTGTCCTGGTGTTCCAGGACTTTCAAAAGTGTGATAGGTAGGAATAAAATTAGATATTTAATTTATGCTCCTAGAACACCTGATGGTGCTCCCTGCATGTTGGGCCTCTGTATGTGGCCAGGTGGAAAGGTCTCACATATGTGGTATCGCCATACTCAGGAGGAGTAGAAGAATGTATTTTGGGGTGTCATTGGAAGTATGCTTATGCTGTGTGTGAGAAATAACTTGTTATTATGACAATTTTGTGTAAAAAAAAATAAAAAATAAATAAATAAAAAAAATATATATATATTTTTTTTTATTTTCCCAATAATTGTGGGGAAAAAATACAACTTCAAAAAACTCACAATGCCTCTTACTAAATACCTTGGACAATCTACTTTCCAAAAAGTAATTTGCGGGGTATTTGTACTGTCCTGACATTTTAGGCCCTCAAGAAATGAGCTAGGCCGTCAGTACATCAGGTGTGATCAATTTTTAATGATTTGCACCATAGTTTGTAGACTTTATAACTTTCACACAGACCAAATAATATACACTAATTTGGGTTATTTTTAGCAAAGATATGTAGAAGTATAAATTTTGGCCCAAATTTATGAACAAAAATTACTTATTTGCAAAATTTTATAATAGAAACTAAAAAAAAGGTTTTTTCCCAAATTTATGCTCTTAAAAAAAAAAAAAAACATAGTGGTAACTAAATACCACCAAAAGATATCTCTATTTTTGCGAGAGAAAAAAACCGATAAAAATGTTGTTTAGGTACAGTGTTGCATGACTGAGTAATTTTCATTCAAATTGTGAGAGCGCTGAAAGCTGAAAATTGGTCTGGGCAGGAAGGGGGTATAAGTGCCATGTATTGAAGTGGTTAAAATTGTTATATTACATATATGGCGTAAAGACTGGGAAGACACAGCAAACTGTAGTGGAACTGTTGGTCATAATACCAGCCCACATACCTGTGATTTTATCACACTGAGTGTGGGGCATAAAAAACTGCAACTGATAACCTTTAACAGCTGAATGAATTGTCAGTTCTGCAGGTTTCAGCTGATTTCCTGTTCTTTCAGTCAACAGTGTAAATATTATTGTTATTATTATACAGCATTTATATAGCCGCAATAGTCTGCACAGTGCTTTACAAAATAAAGGGAGACAGTACAGTTACAATGTAATTCAAGATAAGAGGGGTATGAGGGCCCTGCTTTTGAGAGCTTACAATCTAAAGATTTGATATGATGTATATTGTATATACAGTAGATAGCTAGATATACAGTATATAAAAGTTTACAACGAATGTACACTTGTAAGGTCATAAGCACTAGGTAGGTCTATCATACTTAATCAGAAAGGAAGTGCAGACACTAACGAAGATATGAATCCAAAAAGATTTCAGGTTAGTGCTTTTTTTTCCCCACAAGTTGGCAACAGCGGATATGCTTATTGTTGGGTTTGAACTTAGAACACAGAATTCTGGGAAATGTAGTTTGGCCAATAGGGGAGCCATTACCATTGCTGGGTGAAAAAACGACTGTACCCAAGTGTATCTGGTAGAAGGAGTGGACGGGAGGGGGGTATAACAGGTAATCCTGGGAAGAGATTGGGGGAGTTGGAGGATCTTATTTGCATGCTGTTGAGTGGTTGTGGTGCTGCTCCCTCTTTGTGGCCGGCCACCTCCTTGCTGGGGCTTTTTGCAGCTTTTTTGTTATCTGCCTCCGGTCCCTCCTACACCATCAGCTCCCAGTTGGAACCATCTCTATGGATTCCTTTCGATAGTATTGTGATCCTGTTGCCAATACACACATGAACATGTTTTACTTACCTGCTCTGTTTAATGGTTTTGCACAGAGCAGCCAAGATCCTCCTTTTTTTTTTCCAGGTCCTTCTTCAGCGCTCCTGGCCCCTCCCTCCTGTTGAGTGCCCCCACAGCAAGCAACTTGCTATAGGGGCACCTGACCCTGCAGCTCCCTGCGTCCATTCAGACACAGAGCCACGGCCTGGCCCCGTCCCCTCTCTCTCATCATTGGCTCACTGACTTTGATTGACAGCAATGGGAGTAAATGGTGCTTCGCTGCTGTCTCAGCCAATGAGGAGGGAGAGTCCCAGACAGCTGAATCTCTCGTGCAACATTACCGGATTAAGATGGGGCTCAGGTAGACAGCGCCCAGGCCCCCCCCCCAAAGAACACAGACAGGGATTTTACTACACCTGGAAGGTTGGTCGTGTGTTGGTAACAGTAACATGTTCAACATGATTAGAGCATCATTATGAAATATATGCTTCAATTGGCATCCATATGCATTCATAGACAATACATTACAACTTGCATAAAGCCAACTCTAAACTTTCAAAAAGTACACCCCATTTGTTTGAGCATTTAAAGTGTCATTAAACCCACATCAAAAAAAACGATCAGTAAATGCTGTATTACATGCTGTTCATACTCACTCAGTCACTATGAAATTAGTTTTCTGTATTCTGCAAAAAAAAAAACCTGGTTGACCATGCTGTCCTCTATCTCCTCCTCCTGTCCATGTCCCCACTGCATTTTTGGAGAGCAGTGTTGGGAGCTAGTGCACATGCTTACTTGTCAGTGTATTTCTACTGTTAGCATTTCCTCCCTGTTACATCTGAGCAGCCCATGTGACTATAGAGTCACACATGTGGACGTATACACAGTGGTAAATGACAGGCAACTCCCTCCCTCCTCCTCCATGCCCATTAACCAGCTAAACACAATAGGGGTAGGATATTACATGTTGATTGATGGAGTCTTCACCTCCCTGTTATTCTAAGACACAGGCGGAGGTGCATGTCACAGCCTGTGACTGGCAGAAATCCGCCCACACCATGTTATTGCCAATAAATAATACATATTTGATTTTAAATATATATTTGTATGACAACTTAAATCGTTTTTTAAATATTATTTATTCTTACTCCGTATTCCAAAGGGTGTTTTTTTTTTTTTTTTTTTTGTCTGACCAGAACCAGAGTACTAGAAGCTCCTCTTGCCACTGTCTTCATACAGACAGGCTGAGGAAGAGCTGGGTTATATCACAGCTGTATATTGATTAGAACAGAAGGTTGTTTTTAATAAAATAATTACAGTGCCATTATCCACATACAGAAAGAGAAGGGATAATGTACATTAAACAGTGTGTGCTTAGTATCACTTTAATGAAGCTGACGTCATAGTATAAACAAAAACAGCTCTCTTGTTCACAGGTTGGTTGTACATTGAAAATAAAAAGGTATGAGTATTAAATGGCAATATTTTGTAACCATAAAGTAAATTATACCTAAACATTTATCATTTAAGTGTTGCCAAGAAACCAAATATTATGCCGTTCTTAGTACATAATACAAAACATGTATCATTGCGTGTTAGTGCAAAACGACAGACAAGCATTGGGAGTATTCTTTCTTCCTATGAATGTAATAACAAATTGACTTTGGCAAAATGAAGTGGATCCATCCATTGGGAAACACTTAGCATATAATTCCAAACCACTCTGCATTTTAAAAAACTTTCTATTGTACCATTATGTTATTATGTGCTCACTGAGAGTAATGCAAGGCAATGAAGAATTTTGCTCTTCTAAGTGCTGCTCTCATAATGTGTTTTTGCTTTCACATTCCGGACTTGACCACAGAGGAATCCTTACCATACTGCTGCTAGATAAGTGTGCAGAAAAGTTATACAACAGGTGCCGAGGGATATAGCTGTTAGTCAATGACCAAAGAGTTGAGTGGTTTCATTAATATTTAAATAATGCAAAAGTTGAAAGTGAATTTATATGATAAGAAAACCAGCCTTTGAAGGTATTCTCATGCTTACAAGATTTTTTGGGTGATTTATTTTACATACACTATATTACCAAAAGTATTGGGACACTTGCCTTTACACGCACATGAGCTTTAATGGCATTCCAGTCTAAGTCTGTAGGGTTTAATATTGAGTTGGCCCACCCGCTGCAGCTTTAACAGCTTCAACTCTTCTAAAGCCCGCTACAAATCTAAGGGAGAACCAAGATTCGCAGTCCAAGGACCACGGCTATGGAACGCTCTACCCATCAACATCCGCAGCGAAGAAAACCATCGGGCCTTCAGAAAAAAACTCAAGACCCACCTCTTCTAATAAGCAGGACAACACAGGACAGACCAAGCACCTTGAGGCGATTCAGTTCGCATTTGCAGCGCTATACAAATCATTCATTCATTCAAGGCTTTCCACAAGGTTTAGGAGTGTGTCTATGGTAATGTTTGACCATTCTTCCAGAAGTGCATTTGTGAGGTCAGGCACTCTGTGCAGGTCAGTCAAGTTCCTCCACCCCAAACTCGCTCATTTGTGTCTTTATGGACCTTGCTTTGTGCACTGGTGCTTAGTCATGTTGGAACAGGAAGGGGCCATCCCCAAACTGTTCACACAAAGTTAGGAGCATGAAATTGTCCAAAATGTCTTGGTATGCTGATGCCTTAAAAAATTCCCTCCACTGGAACTAAGGGACCAAGCCCAACCCCTGAAAAACAACCTCCCACCATAATCTCCCCTCCACCAAATGGGTTGGACCAGTGCACAAAGCAAGGTCCATAATGACATGGATGAGCAAGTTTGGGGTGGAGCAACTTGACTCTTCTGCACAGAGTCCTGACCTCAACCTGACAGAACACATTTGAGATGAATTAGAGTGGAGACTGGAAGCCAGGCCTCCTTGTCCAAGATCAGTGCCTGACCTCACAAGTGCAATTCTGGAAGAATGATCAAACATTCCCATAGACACACTCCTAAACCTTGTGGACAGCCTTCCCAGAAGAGTTGAAGCTGTTATAGCTGCAAAGGGTGGGCCAACTCAGTATTGAACCCTAAGGACTAAGACTGGGATGCCATTAAAGTTCATGTGCGTGTAAAGGCAGGCGCCCCAATACATTTGGTAATATAGTGTATTTGTAGTTGCGATGGATGTTTTTAACATTTTGCTGCACGACCAATAATGCTTTCCCACCAGTGGTTTTATGCTTGGTAGCAAACAAGGAATAATTGTTGCAACACTGAGAGCAGGGACCTATTATAGCTCTGTGAATTTATAACACTCTGTGACCTCACATGGTCCCTGTAAAATGTGTAGAATGAAATTGTTATTTCTAAAGATTGTTACCAGTTATTGCAAAGTAAGATTGATTCTTAGCCAATAAATAATCCATATAACAAAGTTCTAATGATTTAGACGTCATCCACCTAATAAACCATAAACCTGATCACATGACTCATTATATTTACTTAAAATCGATCAGCGCTGAATAGTGAAAGAGCAAGGCACCCACAGTCAGGTAATTAATTTTCAAAGCCAGGAAATAGGCACCTAGTCTTTACTGCTATTATCTTTTGTTGCGGATTTTACCATAGCTGGATAATGTAAGTATTTTGTAACAAGGGTTACTTTGATGTAAGGAATTATATTCTAATGTTAGGTTAGTGATAGGATCAGGGGTTTATTTTAACTGTTAGGTTAAGTTTAACTTAGGGAGAGTGCTTAAAGTAGATTCATTAAATGTGGCACATATATCTGTAGTGTTTTCTTATCTCTCTCCAAAGCCCTCAGTCTCATGTGTCTGCTGTTTTAGTTGTTCTGTTATCAGTATGATAACTTCTGACAAATTCTCCATCAACCAAGATAAAACCAGCCTGAAATTCAGGTCAAGGGAGGTTGCTATAAATAGATTAGCAGAGAGCTTGACTTGTCACAGCACAGCTCTGCAAGTCTCTGCCTATGTGGAGAGGGGGTGTGTGCCTTTCCTCCAATCAGCTGTCTTGGTTGTATACCAAGACTACACTCCCAGTGCTGAACAGGAAGAGAAAATCCCTAACGCGATGTGCACTTTCTAAAGAATATATAAAGCTGAAGACAGCAAATATACATGTAAGGCTTCATGTACACGGGACGTTTGAAAACCTCTTCTGAACATTGTAACTTGACAGCTAGTAACCGACATTAAAATATGTCAGTTTTGCCACATTATATGCCGCATTTAGGGGCGTTAATGAATGTTTTTGTTTATAAGCGTTTTCAAAGGGAAATCTTTTCTGACCATTTGCATTTGGGAAGATATAGTCAGAGTCTCTCTCTCTCTCTCTCTCTCTCTCTCGCTTTCAGTCTCTCTTTCTCTTTTTTCTCTGTCTCTGTCTCTGTCTCTGTCTCTCTCTGTCTCTCTCTGTCTCATTAGGGGGAGGCAATTATAGAAGATATCTTTAGCTATAGAATATGTAAACCCTGCTTTCCTACTCTCTCTCCCATCCTGCCTGTAACCCCAACACAGACTTTAGATCAGAAGATGACCCAACATTACAGCATGCATTAGACAGCTCTTCAGTCCTCCAGAGAAAAGGTAGACCTATGGGAGAAAAAAAGCTTTGTTCATTCACTAGTTAATTCACTGACTGGGTTTCTCTGTTAAGAGGGCAATAGAAAGCCATGGGGCTTAGACTCTCTCTAAATATAGTCATCATTCATCTGTCACTTTCCCATTAGAAGAGTCTCCTTAAAGTGGAACTAAACCCACTGATTTAACAGTTTCAAAAAACAGTTACATTCTGGGCACGGGTCGGGAATGTAGCTGTCACATTGGTTGCGCTGTCAACCAAACTGTCAAGCTTTTAAATGGTAGCTTCCTTGGCAAGATAGGAGTATTTAGCTTCACATTTGCAGCCCATGCCCTGACTCATTTGTACTCCCCTTCCCTGCACACCTTCACCAATCTGCTGTGCCAACAGATTCATTGTAAAATACCCAATACGTCTGAGAATAGGGGGGTCACGTGACCTCCCTGCAGCGCTCAGGCCTAGCAGCCAATCACTAGGCCCAAATGGATGGTGTGATATCATGAATCCTGTGTAAGTTCTGACACTATCAGACACAGAGCTTACACAGTGTTAGGATTTTTAGAAAGGTGATCATAAGTAAAGCCCTGTACACAAAGGCCAAATGTGAGTTACATCGGCCGGTTCAATAAAAAGTGTCCGACATTCGGCCCATGTGTATCCCAGCCAGTCAGAAAGAAGCCAGCCTTTTGGCCGGCTTCTGTCGGACGTGCATGCTGGATAACCAGCAACCGACTGGCTCCCGATCACCCCCCTGTCAGAACACAACAGCTCAGCGGGGGAGATCGATGTACTAACGTCAGATCAAAAAAAATGCATTGTGTGTACCAGGCTTTAGTGTGTATGTTGCTTGCCTTTCTAAGATAATCAGTCACCTAGGACAATAGGATATAAAAGCGGCCATATTAGTTAGCTGCTGGAAGTACCTATTCATATGTTACTGTCTCCCCAGGGCAGTCATGGTCAATTACAGCAATGCTGATCACACACAGGTTTATTTCTCAGGTGATGCATGATAATTCAGTTTTGAGGAGCTGTTGAAATCTCAAAACACCAAAAAAACAACTAACGATCCCTTCAGGTCCGCCCTGTCAGTTTTTTAGGCGGACCTGAACGGATGCTCCATAGACCTCTATGGAGCGTCGGATGTCATCGGTGACATGTCCGCTGACATCCCACGCGCTCCGATCCGATCCGAAAAAGTGTGACGGAGAAAAAAAAATACTTTTCCATCCGTCTGCGGATCGGAACGGGTGACGACGGACTCTGCGGTCCGTCGTCATCCGATCTCCAATAGGGGAGAGCGGTGCTCTGACAGGTCCGTCCCTGCACAGAGTGCAGAGACGGACCTGTCATCTTCCTGCTAAGCGGGGATCGATGGAGCGATCCTCGCTGAGCAAGCGGATGTTCACGGGGCGGATCATCGCGGATCCGTCCTGTGTGAAAGAACCCTAACACTTGGGGGTCATTATATAAATGTTTTCACACAATTCCAATTAGAAAAATAATAAATAAATGTTCTGATAAATGATAAATGTTCTGTAAATTTTGGGTGAAAACAGTTATAAGTAGACCTCTTAGGGTTTGATTCATCACCAAGCTGAAATTTGTAGGTTTGCATACTAATACAGGCAGTCCCAGAGTTATAAACATCTGACTTACATACGACTCTAACTTACAAATGGAGGGAGACAACAGGAAGTGAGAGGAAATTTTCCCAATGGAAGGAAAATTGACCCCTGTAAGCCCCCGTACACACGGTCAGAAATTCCGACCACAAAATCCGTCGGATTTTTTCCTACGGATTTTGTCCGACACTGGTGTTGCATACACATGGTCGGACAAAGTTGTCGGAAAATCCGATCATTCTGAACGTGGTGACGTTCGTTGTGTAATACGGAACTACGTAGAGGCTAGTAGCCAATAGCTTTGGTCTCGTAATTTGTCCTGAGCATGCGTGACACTTTGTCCGTCGGAATTCTCTACACACGATCGGAAAAAGTCAGATCGGATTTTGTTGTCGGAAAATTTGAGAAAAGTCCGATGGAGCCCACACCATCTTGTGTGTGGGGGCTTAGAGTTCCTGTTCCAACTTGCATACAAATTTTACTTGCTTCTCTTTACTTACTAAATTTTACAACGTAAGAACAAACCTACAAGAATCTTCTTAGTAACCTGGGGACTGCCTGTATTGGTATATCAAGGAGCACTTCACATGAGATAATGTCATGTGGTTCAAGTAATGTAATGTGTGGACTTAGGTTTTTTTTATGTTTAAAAGTAAACAAAAATATATATATATTTTTTTAATGTTGAAAAATGTTTAACAAGTGCCAGTGCCATTGGCACTACACATTGAATATAAGATATGCTTACCATTCATTTTAGGTTGAGATTCACTTAAAATAAATTGTAAGTTTGCATGTGGTATTATTTCTTTTCACACATATTTGCATTAGAAAGATGGTTTGCATGGCTATGCTGAAACATCTTTATTAATTTAAGTCCTTGCATTGGGTGAGCAGAGAATCTGCATCATGGTATTTTATACATTTGCGTATGAGTCATTGTCTAGCATCTATGCAGTGTCATGTTAAATTCAAGATATACGTTTTACAAAGAAAAAGTTCTATATGTACCACAGGGGCTGTTTTTTTCCAGGCTCCTGCCTTCTCATCTTGGATAT
The DNA here is from genome assembly GCA_028564925.1 of Lithobates sylvaticus. Lineage (NCBI taxonomy): Eukaryota > Metazoa > Chordata > Amphibia > Anura > Ranidae > Lithobates > Lithobates sylvaticus. Next base: position 295,224,791 of record CM053028.1, read on the forward strand.
GTTTTTAGGTAATAACCATCAGGCAAATATTTGAATTATTGCACGAGCCTAGTTTGACTATGGCGGTGTCGCACAAATATGCACATTTTTTTTCTAGTAGATAAGGGTTCTGGTCTTCCAAAGCAATTTTTAAAAATACAAATAAAACATAGTGGAATTCTTCGGTAAACTAGTGTCTTTTTTTTCTTTTCCTCTTTTCATACAACATCACTCAGTGGATTAGGTACTAGGCAGCACATTGCTGTTTTTTTCTGCTATTGAAGTCCCTGTTGATGTAAACACATAGATGAAATGGATAGTGTGTTTTATGTAAGGGGTTGATTTACTAAAACTGTGCAAAATCTAGTACAACTCTGTATTGAAACCAATCAGCTTCATGTTTTTTTTATTTTTTATTTTTTTTCTTAAAGCTTAATTGAACAAGCCGAAATTAGAAGCTGATTGGCTACCATGTACAGCTGCACCAGATTTTGCACTCTCCAATTTTAGTAAATCAACCCTATTGCTACAGTATTTAAGATGCAGCATTGTGGCCGTGAGCTCCGCGAGTGTGATTGTGGGTCCCGCAGACTTAATGTCCGCGGGGATACCCGTGATCGTCTCACGGAGAGAAAGGAGGGGAAAATGCTGATGTAAACAAGCATTTCCCCATTCTTCCTAGTGACAGGACACTGATCACAGCTCCCTGTGATCGGGAACGGTGATCAGTGTCGTGACACACGTAGTCCATCCCCCCCACAGTTAGAACACATCCCTAGGACACACTTAACCCCTGCAGCGCCCCCTACTGGTTAACCCCTTTACTGCCAGTCACATTTGCACAGTAATCAGTGCATTTTTAATCGCACTGATCGCTGATCGCTGTATAAAAGTGAATGATCCCAAAATAGCTCCAAAAGTGTCCGATCTGTCCGCCATAATGTCGCAGTCACGATACAAATCGCAGATCGCCGCCATTACTAGTAAAAAAAAAAAATTGTTAATAAAAATGCCATAAAACTATGCCCTATTTTGTAGATGCTAAAACTTTTGTGCAAACCAATCAATAAACGCTTATTGCGATTTTTTTTGTTTATTTATTTATTTATTTTTTTTAAACTGAGGAAAAAAAAAACATTTTTATATATTTTTTTGGGGGATATTTATTATAGCAAAAAGTAAAAAATATTGTGCTTTTTTCAAAATTGGCACTCTTTTTTATGTTTATAGCCCAAAAAATAAAAACCGCAGAGGTGATCAAATACCACCAAAAAAAAAGCTCTATTTGAGGGGGAAAAAAGGACGTCAATTTTGTTTGGGAACCACGTTGCACGACCGTGCAATTGTCAGTTAAAGCGACGCAGTACCAAATTGCAAAAAACGCTCTGGTCTTTTGCCAGCCAAATGGTCCGGGCTGAAGTGGTTAAAGTGCTTTTATGTGATTCTCAGATTTTACAAACTTACGCTTCCATATTTTTGCTATTGTATTATAACATATATATTTGCCGTCAGAAAAAGCTCTTTTACTCCAATGACCAAACTTCCATGATCAAAGGAGACATTTGGGGCAGGTTAACTAAAAAACATACATGCTCACCTCTGTCTGCAGCATCCATGAGACACTGTAGAAGTCCCACGCAGTTTCCAAGACCATGAGCTAAGTGATTACCTGATGTTGATTAGTTAACTTTTAGTCTGCTTGCACCAAAGGGCAGTGACTGTCAGTCACTGCCTCTGCTCTGCTTACTCGGTGTTCTCTATTGGCTCCGATTCTCAGCTGCTCCCTGAAAGCCGGAGCCAGGCAGTCAATCAGACAGACATGTGGATCCCAACAATGCTGTCAGGATCCCTCCCATATTTACTGCATCTCTACCCCATGAGCTGATAGTGACTTTGAGTCACAGGATAATAAATGTAAATGTACTCTTGTGACCCAAAAGAGAAGTACACAACAAGCCCAAAAAAATATCAGCCTCATAAGGAGCCCAGTGTTTTAGTGGCTCAGCAAGACCCATAGATTCATTGTGAGCAGCTAGTTCAACTGATAGGTAGCAAAAATGTTGGAATCAGAACATGTATATGTAAAGAGCAAATATGGCCAAAATGGACCAATGCAAAGTTGACCAAATTGTGGTTCCGTCCGTTATTATGGACCCGATGCTTATTTTTAAATGATGTCTATTTTATTAAGTGAATAGGGACCCTCTTATTTAATTTTTTTGGATCCTGCAATAAGGTCATACTGACGCTTGTTGCCCTGTAAAGAAGTATAATATCTACTTTATTGCAACCAGGTGATAGTTGTATGCCACTCAAGTTACCTTGTAGCTTGACCTTGTATGTGTTCCCAGTTGCTCTGTTCTGCTTCTGATTTAGACTAGGTTCACACTTGTACGACAAACGCTCCGACATTGTGAGCACATATCGCAAGACGTCTGGAAATCAATGTTTTCCTATGAGAGCCGTCTTAATTGGTCCGACACAAGTTGGTCCGACTTTGAAAAAGGTTCCTGCACTACTTTGGTCCGACTTTGATCCTACTTCAGCCGATTGAATATTAGTGTCAGATTAAAGTCGGATCATAGTCTTAACTGATCCGACTCTTTCATGCCCCTTTCACACTTGTGCAACTTGTCCTGTGACTTGGGACTGCAAAGTCGCATGACAAGTCGTTCTCCATGATTTCTAATGATAACCATTCATATATGTGCAACTTCAAGTTGTGCTGACTTCAAAGAAGTCCCTGAACTACTTTGGTTCGACTTTCATGCGAGTTGAGGTCCATAGACCGCAATTTTACACAAGCATTCCCTGAAATTGCGTCGAAATCGCGGCAAAATCGTGGTAAAATTGTGCAACTTTTAAGTTGCAGCAGTGTGAAAGGGGCATTGTCAGAGGTTGCTAGTCAAGAAAAAGTACACAACTAATAAATATCATACCTTAAAAGTTACCCCCCAAATCATCTGTTGCCTTGGCCATTGCTAAGTACCATGTGGGAAATATGACCCTGATCACACTTTATATTGCTGTCTTTGAATTACCCCATTCATAATGCTATATGTTTATTTAATCTATTTGGTGTAAGTGTGTTTTCTGTGTACTGTTTGTATGTTTATATACTGTGTGTGTGTGTGTGTATATGTATATATATATATATATATATATATATATATATATATATATATATATAATATATATATATATATATATATATAATATATGTGTATATATCAACATCCCCAACTAGACTACAGAATCGTATATGAAAAAAATGGGACTTTTCAGGTACCAATTTTCCAGTGAATCCAGCTAATTATTTGACTTAAAAATCCATAATCATTTTATTTTACAAACGTTTGATTAAAACGGACAGTAAATAATAAATTAATAAAAATAATAGTAAATAATAAAAAGGTTATAACTATGGTATAACATATATTTCAGATCCTTTTACTTTCATATCTCCTAAAGAAGTTGACTGTTGGTCTAAGAAACATGTAGAGAACTGGATATTCCATCATGTGAAATTGGTTGTTTATAAGAAATATTGTGCAGATTGAAATTATTTCTGAATGAACATACTGTATATGCCACTCTGATGGGGTCCAATAGGAAGTAGTTAAAAATACTGTGGTGTACATAAGCTTTTATTATTCAATGTCATTTTTAAATAAATGAAATATATATATACATTGTATCAAAAAATGAGTTGAATGAATTGGAAAAATTGGTACCTGAAAAAATCCCATTTAGTTTTTTTTCATATATGGTTCCTATACAAGGAGTCCATAATAATCCTGCCCCCCAGCAAGCATGCTGCAATAATGAGCAGGTTAGTCCTACTAGTCAATTTGCAGATGATCCTAGGCATTAAAGCGGAAGTAAACCCATCGATTTAACAGTCTAAAAAAAAAAGGCATGCCATGAATGCTAACTGCACATTGGCTGTGCTCTCAACCAAACAGTCAAACCATCCAATGGCTGGTGTCATAACGGATCACATGTGCAGCACTGTGGCAGTTGAAGATTAAACAGAGGCAAAGATGGCAGCTTCCTTGGCTGAAAACGATAGGAGGGTTTACTTCCACTTTAATCTAGTTCTTTTGTTAAAGCTTGGCTTTACAGTCATCATCTGCTCTAATACAAATCCATTTGCAATTTGCTTCTGGAGAAGGCATATTTTAGTGCATATTAAAGCAGCATGGATATCAATTTTTATCAACTATAGCAAAGTCTAAAAGTAGGAATTATAAAAATCATTAAAGAATATACACATTTAATATCACTTTTTTCATCAACATGAAAGCTCAAATCATAATGGCAACACGGGAACCTGTTGACTCTACAGATCTGTATTTTAATGCATGTCAAATCAGTTACAATTTGCTCCATATTTGTGCTTTGTGACATTAATCAATATCTGGCACTGGTATTACTGCCAATGGAACACTTACGACTGGGAATCCTTGTTGATACTTCTCAGCACGCAGTTGGAGGTGAATCCAGATTCTTGTGTTGGACAGAATGTACCATGTAATGTCCTGAGCAATTTGCTTGTGTTTACATCTAGCAGAAACCAAGTTACCAGCACAAGATGTAATATTTATTTTTATGGTTACAAAATGTTTTTTGACGTATAGTAATGTACGTCAAATTGTTGTTAGGTTTTCACTCATAAATTTAAACTGTAAAAGTAACAAAAATGTCTTCTAAAAGCAGATCCTGCCTTATATTTAAAAGAAAAAAATGTGGCCTAGGAGTAGGGGTGGCTGCAGAGACTCAAGTTTGTAACAAGTCACGTGTCAATGGGAAAACCTGTGCTCTGCTAAACACTCAGTGGATATGATAGGTAGTTCCTGTATTTTAAGCCTTTATAGGCAGAAGAAAAGGTAAAGCAACACTGATTAAAGTTTCCGTCTCCAGGGAACAATTTAACCACTTTCTGACCACGATACATATATATACGTTACGACTTGCAAGTGGTTTACCAGGGTTATGGCTGAAGCTATCAGCCATAGCCCTGTTTTTTCTTTTCAGCTGGTGATTGTCTTTCTAATGAAAGATTAGCCACTTAAACACCCCCCCCCCCCCCCCCCGCTCACTGGAGTTTCTTGGGCTTAGCGGCACGCCGACGGTACACACGGCTGGACATAGAGGTGAACAGATCGCCTCTAATCACCTCTATAATCTTGGAAGATCAGAGCACAGTTATGACACTTCTGGTCTAGGGCAGAAGTAAACAACTTTTTTCACATTTTTTTTTTTTTTTATGTTTTTCTTCTATAGGTAGATGAGAGATTTGGAGGTCCATAAGGAGGACCTGTCATCTATTATTTCTATTACAAGGTATGTTTACATTCCTTGTAATAGGAATAAAAGTGATCGCAGAAGCAAGAAGCAAATGCAGACGTAAGTCGTGCACACACATGTAAATGGTGTTTACACCACACATGTGAGGTTTCGCCACAAACGTTAGAGTGAGAGCAATAATTTTAGTGCTAGAACTCCTCTGTAACTCTAAACGGGTAACCCGTAAACATTTTTAAAGCAACGTTTATTGAGATTTTGGAGTATCATTAATTCCATGAGCGTGCACAATTTTAAAGCATGATATGTTAGGTATCTATTTACTCTGTGTAACATCATCTTTTATATTTTACCAAAAAATGGGTTATATATTGTGTTTTTTTCCCCAGAAAATTATGTTTGAAAAACCGCTGCACAAATATGGTGTGACATAATAAATTTCAATGATTCCTATTTTATTCTCTAGGGTCTCTAGTAAAAATATATGTATAATGTTTGGGGTTCTAAGTAATTTTCTAGCAAAAAATACATATTTTTACTTGTAAACAAAGTTTTTGGTTTTTGTGGTGGTACTGGAATTAGCAGATATGCTGCTATTTTATTGCAGTACCACCACTAAAGATTGTAGGAACCATTATCTGTCTATTTGAGTGCTTTCTGCAGAACAGTAGTACAAAAGTTAAGACACTGGGGCTGATTTACTAAACCTGAAGAGTGCAAAATCGGTTGCAGCTGTGCATGTTAGCCAATCAGCTTCTAACTTCAGCTTGTTCAATTAAGCTTTGACCGAAAAAACTGCAAGCTGATTGGTTTCTATGCAAAGCTGCACCAAATTTTGCACTCTCTAGTTTTAGTAAATCAACCCCTCTTACTAGCTTTTTACTCGAAGGCCCCTTTCACACGAGGCGGACTCCACTTCCACGGAGTCCACCTCTGTCCGCTGGCTCAGCGGGAGATCTCTCCGTTGATCTCCGCTGAGCCGGCAGATGACAGGTCCCTCTCTGCTCACTGAGCGGGGAGGGGCTTGTCCAGCGCCGCTGGTCTCTATGGAGAGATGGGATGAAAACGGACAGCGTGTCTGTTTTCATCAGATCTCATCCGATCCACCAGCGACGAATCTGGACGTAGAGCCATCCGTCTGCTTTTGGCAGATCAGACCGGGTCGGATGTCAGCGGACATGTCTCCGCTGACATCCGTCGCTCCATAGACCAGCATGGAGCGCACGTTCAGGTCCGCCGTCAAAACTGACAGGCGGACCTGAATGGGCCGTCAGTGTGAAAGGGGCCTAAAGCAGAATTAAATTGACCTATTCTCTGGTGAAACAGCATCTTCTATCAGGTTCTGCATCTTGATTGGCTGACCTGGGATGGTGTAACTCCCACATGGCCTCAGGAGGTATATCATCTCAGCACCCAGCAATTGGCAGTATTTTACAATGGGCTATCTGTAACTTAGTGAATAGTCTACAGATTCTTGAGAACAGGAAGGTAAGAAACTTTTATTCACTAAAGATATTGGAAATCTTAATTTCCATGGGGACACGGTAAAGAATAGACCTATTTCCCACGTTTTGGATGACACTGATTTCACCACCACTATAAAGAAGATAAAGTTGTCTTCATTGTCCTCTGAAGTAGAAATAGTTTAGGTAGCAAATATTTTCCCATTTGGGATTCGGTTAATTCTGTTTTTATGGTTTACAGTAGTTTGCTTGTTATCATGATAACAAATTTAAACCTTGAAAGTTGTAGCTGGCCAGGTCACAAAACAACCCCTTTAGTGGCCAAGAATTGTGAAACCTAAATTTTTTCTGCCTTGAAAATCATATGACAAAAAATAATAATACTGATCAAATAATTCATTGATGTTTCTAATAAAGCTGAATTCCAGGTATGGATTTATTGCATAGTTACATTGGTCCAGCTTGGACCAATGTAAGCATGCATATTCCAGACCTGAGGGATCACTGTGGAAGCTGGAGAACACTGTAGTAGTTCCTGCTACTACAGCTATCGCCACTGACTTTAACCCCTTTAGGGTAAAGATTAAGATGTACTTTATTGTCATTGTATACATACAACAACATTGATCAGGTTGCTCTTTACAACAGCAATAAAACACTTTTCAACAAAACCACACATGCATACTCCTAGCACATGCCCACATATCTATTAAAATATAACAAAATATTATTATAGTATAAAATGTTATTTTAAAAAAATTCAACTTCCAAGCTTCCTAAAATGCTGTACCTGGTGGGGTTATACAGCCCTAGGGAAAAAACTATACTTTAAACGATTAGTATGCGTTTTAAATGTCTTATATATTCTCACTGATGGCAACGGGACAAACACACTGTAACCTGGGTGGGTTGGATCACTACTGATAGCTTTTGCCCGCTTTTTTAATCAGCTGGCATATGCAGTGTCCAAATTCGGTAGCTCTGTTCCTATGATCCGCTGTGCTGTTTTAACCACACGAGACAGGCACTTCTTATCCTGCGCCCTGCAGCTGGCATACCACACTACAGCACAGTGGAGAAGAATACTCTCAATGGTACAATGATAGAAATTGACCAAAAGCCTTAAGGGCCATCCAGCCAGCTTTAGTCTCCGAAGGAAGACTGCACGTTTTTCACTAGAACAAAGGTATTTTGACAACTCCCTTGTAATATGCACTCCCAAAAATGTAATAGTGTCCTCCCTTTCCACCTCCTCACCACCTATATATACCAGGAAATAATCGATCTTTCTTTATCTCCTATAATCCACTATTATTTCTTTCGTTTTTGCAGTATTGAGTATTAAATCATTTTCTCTACACTACTCAACCAAATGTTGAATTTCCTCCCTATAAGCTGTCTCATCATCATCTCGTATGAGTCCCACTAAAGTGGTGTCATCTGCAACTCTCACTATAGTGTTAGATGCATGCATGGAAGTACAGTCACGTGTAAGCAATGTAAACAGGGCCGGACTTAACACACATCCCTGTGGTACCCCTGTATTCAAAATAATAGTATTAGACACCTGATCTAACATATGTGTTTGAGTGCTCAAGATGTGTCAAGGCAGTATGCAATGCAATAGAATTTGCATCATCTGTGGATCTGTTTGCACGATAGGCAAACAGATACTTATCCAGATCAACAGGAATGCTTGCTTTAAGGCCCCTTTCACACGGGACGGATCCATATTGATCCACCCGTGAAGATCCGCTGCTCAGCGGGGATCGCTCAGCTGATCCCCTTTGAGCTGGCTGATGACAGGGCGGTCCCTGCACACTGTGCAGGGACCGCCCTATCAGTTCTCCGCTCTCCTCTATGGGGGATCGGATGAACACGGACCGCCTGTCCGTGTTCATCCGATCCGCTCTGCAGACGGATGGAAAAATAGGGTTTTCCTCTGTCTGCAGAATCGGACAATAGCGGAGGCGGCTTATCCGCTGACACCCGCTATCCCATAGGGGTGCATGTATGTCCATTTTTCATCCAAAAACAGAAGGATGAAAAACGGACATACGGACCGTCCATGTGAAAGAGCCCTTAGGCTGAAAACTAATGTAGTCACCACATCTACTATACCATATTCACATAAAAGTCTTGGTTTAAGCTGCATACCTGGGGGTGCATGTATGTCCGTTTTTCATCCAAAAACAGATGGATGAAAAACGGACATACGGTCCGCATGTGTGAAAGGGGCCTAAGATGTGATAATACGAGCCTCTCAAAACATTTCATGATGGAGTTAGGGCTCCCAACAATTGCAGTGATACCACATATGTGTGTGATATTTGTTGTTTGTACTCATAGTACAGCCCAGAAACAATTGTGTGCATTTTACTTTTTTTTTATCCTACCTAAAACGCACTGAGACTGATGCTAACTGACATTGATACTAATTTAAAAAATGTCCAAAATATACTGATCATGACCTTTGACCCTGACATTGACCTTTGACCATTACTTGACCCAAACAGTAACCCTGTCACCGACCTAGATCAAACATTGATTTGTGTATTTTTATTTATTTTTTTATTTATTTTTTATTATTAATATTTTATATTTTACCTACACTTTTTTTCTCTCGGCAAGAAGAGAGAATGATACAATGTATCTTTTCTCTCCATTCACAGAGAGCGAAACACAGGGGCGGGCTTCACAATGACTGATCGCTGTGATATATAATCAGAGGCTATCACATTGATCAGGTCATCCGGAAACGTGATTTCCGGGTCCCGGTCGTTAATACAGGACCCGGGGCTCTCAGTGAGACAGATATGCAGCCCCACAGAAAAAAGCCCAGTCCAGTGAGGTCACATATCTGCGTACTGTCAGCGCCAAGGGGTTAAGATCCTGGGCTGAGCAGTTGCTCCGCTCCTGTGGTTGCCCACTCATTATCTAGTTGTGAAAACCATAAAGAAGGGCTCCAGATTAAAATCATAATGCCACAATCCCAGTTACCTGCCACACATGTCCTACCATAAGCAGAACTTATTCTACAGTTACAGTCTCATTGCACAATTTCTATATAATCTTCTTTGGACCTACCAACTAATAAGTAGCCAGAGCCTACCTAAACAATCAATTTTATTTATACTCTATTACATAGGCCCTCACGCTACATAGGTTTTGATAATTCTAATAGATATTTTACAATCAGATTGTAACTTGTCTGGGCAGCGTTACTTTTATAGAAGCAATCATCTTTAATAAGCAGTGTTCCACACCCTTCCTTCGATCAATGAAATTATGGTAATGGTACTCCAACATCTGATGGGTGTCTATAGGAAAAAAAAAGGCCTGCTGACATTGTGCTTCCTTAGACATCTTTCCCCCAACATATGGATTGAAGGAACGTTCAAACATGTTCCTAGTATCAGATTTACAGCACTGTGGAAAGTAGTAGATACTTGACTGTCTTCAAATGCTGATATTTTCTCTCACAACCTGTGTTTTGCAGTATAAGAAGCTAACATGAACACAGCATCAAGTATTTATACTAGCTGTATTAAAGGCCCTGTGTCCACTGAGCATATGGAAGCTTCACCTGAAGTGACCTAATGCTTGACACTTATGCCCCGTACACACGATCGGACTTTCTGACAACAAAACCGTGGAATTTTGTTTGAAGGCTCCAACTTGTCTTGCATACACACGGTCACACAAATGTTGGCCAACAATTACAAATGTGGGAATGTGGTGACGTACAAGATGTATGACGAGCTGAGAAAAAGGAAGTTCAATAGCTAGTGCGGCTCCTTCTGCTTGATTCCAAGCATGCATGAACTTTTGTGCTTCGGACTTGTGTACATACGATCGGAAATTACAACAACAAGGTTTTGTTGGTGGAAAATTTGAGAACAAATGTTCGATGGAGCATACACATGGTCAGACTTTCAGCCACCAAGGTGTACGGGGCATAAGATTTACATTATTAACATTTTGTCTCAAATAGATTTCTATAGGAGCACCTGGTAAACCCAAGTTATTCTGCATATTTTCTTGCATAGTAGCTATTAGCCTAAAAATAATTGTAAAAAAAACTCTATCCCCCACCAGAAAATTAGCTCATACATGGATGGGCCTAACACTAAATATACAGTAATAGTTATTATTACATTATTATTACAGTTTTTTAATTATATATGTCTAAATTTCCAGTATAAAATTAGTGGATGGGCAATGGATATTTTTTTTTTCTTATAAAAATGTAATGCAAACTTTCACAACTTAGTGATTGCCATAGTTGTTGGATAATTGTTTAAAAATCTAATAAAGATAAAACAAAAGAATAAATAAATAAAGGAATCTATATAATTACATTTTAATGGAATGCAATACATTCATGAATAGCTTAAAATTCCTGAAATTCCTGAGAGCCCCCTCATCTTGCCAACCCTTGGTCTTCAGAATTCCAGGCAATCTTCTACAGATAGTATAGATCGTATGTCATGGCATATCATGATATATTCCCTATGACATGTTATATCCTGTAAATAGTAAGGTTCGTGATTCACATATAAGCTCAGCGTGACACCCATCATTCTACCATTATCATATATCCATCCTGTGCTGTGGTACATTGTTTTCCATTCTGAGTTACACATTTGTTTTAACAGCCCTCTCTGCACCAATCAGTGTACATAGACATCTGTCTCTGGGGTATTCTATTTCTGTTTCTGAGGCCAGACAGGCCTGTGAATCTCCACTCCTGCTAACAAGTGTCCAGCAAGGGAAATACCTCTCTAATGTTAGGATCCTCTTGGCTTTGTTCAAAACACAACCTAAAAATAGGGAATAGCTGAAATTCTCTGTAGCCAACTGCATATCTGCCATATTTTTGTTATATCAGAGTATTCATTTGCCAACAAGTAATTTCTTTACAGAACTTTGTATTTCTTTTTACAGTGCATTTAAGTAAATTTATGTTTTTAGACTCAAGCCAGATTATATTCTATTTAGAATTAAAGCTCCAAGAAGAAAGCTTAAAATACCTATGGAAAACGTATATGGGTCCTGCCAAAAGATTCATAATTCTGTACGGCCAGTCTTATGATCTGGACACTACTGCCACAATGCATAGTCAGATCCTGGACTTCTACTGCCTCCAGCCTGTTGATCAGAAGGAAGGAGCAATAGCACACTGATGAATAATCACTCCATTCACCTTTCTCTTCCTGCTAGCACATTGCTAGTGTTAAGCCTCATACACACGATCGGACCGTGGACCAACTTTCCTGTGGATTTTTGTCCAAAGGGCGTTGGCCCCAAGTTGGTATTGCATACACACGGCAGGACTTTTTCAGCCAACTTTCACCAAATCACTTGGTTTTTCTGCTCTTTACCGCCACCTTTGGTCAACTTCTGTATTGTTGTCTGATCTTTTGCATTGGTTCTGCATTGGTTTGTACAAAAGTCCGTTGGTTTTGTGTACACACAGTCGGACTTTGGTCCATCGGACTTTTGTTGGCAGAAAGTTGGTCCGTTCGCACAGCCAACAAAAGTCTGATGAAACCTGGAAAAAGTTGGTCCGATGGAGCGTACACACGGTCGGATGTTGGTCCAAAACAGCTAATTTGCATGTTGGTTGTCAAAAAGTCTGATCGTGTGTACGGGCCTTTAGGCAGCCCATATACAAAGCAAATTTCTTTCCTGCAACCACGGGCAACAGCAAAAAAATTCACTTGATTCCCCCATCAACACAGACAGTGTTGACAGGGGAATCCTCTCGCCGAGCCATTTGTAGTCTCCTGGTGGAGAGCTGCTAGCGATAATCGCATGCAAAATCTGGCAGACTGGTTGTACCCAAGATGATCGATTAATCAACTTGGTACATTCAGCCTGTCCATACATGGTTCGAATCTCGGCCGGTTCCTGCTGAAACGGCCGAGATTCGAACTGTCTATGGCAGGCCTCAGTCTGCACAATGCAGCAAACCCTCTCCATCCCAGGTAGGTCCTAGTCCTCCCTGCTGTTCAGAGAATTGCAGAAGGCTAATAACAAATGTAGGAATGAATAACAATAGCACTTAAAGTGTTACTAAACCCAGGACCCTGCATTCCCTATAGCTGGTCTCCCACAGTACACAGAACAAGGAAATACAATAGTTTTAGTAAATATAAACTTCTAAATACCTTTTCTCATTAGCAGTTAAAGCAGTCTTGTGGGTTGTAGCTTGTAGGAGGAGTTTCCATTCTCCTCTGACTGTCCTATGAGGCTGCAGGACCCCCGACCCTCTGTCTGGACAGTGCTGATTGACCCTGTGCTGATCACATCATCCTCCTAAGAAAACAACACTAGCAATACACACCAAACTGAGCATGTGCAGCTTTCTCCAAGGCTCTGTTCTATCAGGAGATGGATTTGGGACAGTGGAAGAAGAAGATGATTAGAGGATTAATCCCTTAGGTTCCACAGTGAGTATAACAAGCATCTTTTACTGCATATACAGACTGATTTTACAGTTGTGACTTTAGTAACACTTTAAAGAGGAACTGCAGTCTGCTCACATAATATGTAATAAAAACATCTTTGCCATTCTGAAGCTTCCCTCCAACCACTTTGCATATTATTTTATATATATACTGTGATTCTGTACTTGCCAAATATGCTGCAGAAATCTTCCTTCACCGAGTCTGGCTGCATCCATTTTAACTGTGGGCAGCTGAAGCTGCTGCCTGTTCACTTCCTTGATTTACAGAGGCACACATCGAGCTCTGCAGCTTACATTGGACCTCTTACGACTCATCCCCCCTAGAGTGAGAGAGAGAGCTGTGCATGATGTCATAAGCCTAGGCTTTTTACCAGACAAGAAACAGGAAATGGACTGTATAAGGTATTTACTGGCAGAAAAATTTTTTTTTACTATTCAAAGTTAAAACAACAAGGGCAGAAGATTTAATAGATGGGAAGATGAAAAAAATCACTGAAGGTCCGCTTTAAGCATACTAAATGCATTTAATGATAATGATTTAATAATTTTTTTTAATGAATACATACAGCTTTAACTATTTTTTAAAATATATATATATATATACAAATCAACAGGGTCAACAATTCCACAGTGATTTGTAGCGTATATAGAATCATTCTTATTAGTTCCTGTGCCCATAGTGCACAAACTAGTGTCACCATCACAGTCATGCAGTTTGTGTTAATGCCAGTTTGCCTTAATGTAAATACCGTTTTTTTGGGTTGTGAGAGTGAATCGCATCATCTAGAAGAAGCAATGCAAACATAGGGAGAACATACACATTCCTTACATATATCACTTCTGTTATGAATTGCTTTTAACCGCTTCCCGACCGCCTCCTGTAAATATACATCGGCAGAATGGCACGGCTAGGCAAAAGCACGTATATATACGTCCCCTTTAATTGCCTAGCCGTGGGGTCGCACGTGCGCTGCCGGTGGCGCGCTCGCGACCTGGTCGGGAGCTCCGTGACCACGGCCACGGGACCAGCGGACCTGATCGCTGCTGGTGTCCCGCGATCGGGTCACAGAGCTGAAGAACGGGGAGAAGTCTGTGTAAACAAACCTCTCCCCGCACTTCCTACACTGCCTGTCACTAATCGGCTGTTCCCTGTTATCGGGAAAGCCGATCAGTGACGTCAGATGTCAGCCACGCCCCCAATGTAAAAAAAAACACACACGTCACAGACCATAACCCCTCCCCGCCCCCTAGTGGTTAACTCTTTCATTGCCAGTGTCATTTATACAGGAATAAATGCATTTAAATAGCATTGATTGCTGTATAAATGACAATGGTCCCAAAAATGTGTCAAAAATGGCCATAATGTCGTAGTCACAATAAAAATCGCTAATCGCCGCCATTACTAGTAAAAAAAAAAAAATATTAATAAAAATGCTATAAAACTATCCCTTATTTTGTAAACGCTATAACTTTTGCGCAAACCAATCAATAATCGCTAATTGCATTTTTTTTTTTTAACCAAAAATATGTAGAAGAATATGTATCGGCCTAAACTGAGGAAAAAAAATGTTTTTTTATATATTTTTTGGGGATATTTATTATAGCAAAAGGGAAAAAATATTGCATTTTTTTCAAAATTGTCGCTCTATTTTTGTTTATAGCGCAAAAAATAAAAACCGCGGGGGCGATCAAATACCACCAAAAGAAAGCTCTATTTGTGGGAAAAAAAGGACGCCAATTTTGTTTGGGAGCCACGTTGCACGGCCGCGCAATTGTCAGTTAAAGCGACGCAGTGCAGAATCGCAAAAAGGGGCCTGGTCCTTTGGCTGCAAATTGGTCCGGGGCTGAAGTGGTTAAACCATAGTGCTGCATTACAAGTATACCAACTAGCCAATCTAACAATTTGATGTAAATGAACAGATAATTTGGCTTGATATACAGGAGCTGAGCTGGTAAAATAAATGTGAATGTAGGGGGCTTTAAAAAAAGGTGCTAAAAGAGTACAAGCAGTAACAACCTCTCAAATGCCCCGTACACACGAGTGGATTTTCCATCGGAAAAAACTTGGATGGTTTTTCTGACGGAATTCCACTCAAGCTTGGCTTGCATACACACGGTCACACAAAAGTTCTATGAACTTTCGACCGACAAGAACGCGGTAACATACAACACTACGACGAGCCGAGAAAATGAAGTTCAATGCTTCCGAGCATGCGTCAAATTGTTTTCGAGCATGCGTAGGAATTTTGCGCTTCGGAATTTGTACAGACGATCAGAATTTCGGATCAGAACTTTTTCCGACCGAAAAATAGAGAACATGCTCTCATTCTTTTTCTGGCAGGAATTCCGCCAGGAAACGTCCAATGGAGCACACACACAGTCAGAATTTCCGACCAAAAGCTCTCATCGGACTTTTGCTGGCAGAATTTCCAATCGTGTGTACGGGGCATTAGAGTTGTTTGGGTTCTAGTGATAGGAATAATGTCCAATAGCAGGGGTGCACATTGCAAGTGCCATACTTTGCTTTCCCATGGTACTGCCCCTGCAGGCAAACAATGGCTATAGCAACTAGTCACATACCAAACTTCATTTTTCTAGCTAAAGAAGAATGAAATGTAAAACTTGCCGTTGTTGTGGGCACTAGCTTACTTTTTTGCTTGAGCTACAGCTGAAACGATCAAAATGTTTTAATTTATTGTTTTGCTGACTAATGTAATAATATGAGCTCCTACTTTTTTTAATAGTTGTTGTTGATGTAGCCATGGTCTGATAATTTACTGGCCCACTTAAGTAGCATAGACTGTGAAGCCAAAATATACCAGATGAAGCAGAAAACTCATATGAAGTTCAAGTTAGTGGGATTTACAGGCTTTAGTGTTCTCATCTGTGTGATGGACGGAAAGTATTTTTATCTTGTTCATGTCGGAAAATAAATGTAAATAAGTTGGCCTCTTCACATGTAATGGTGGAGTTAACTAAGAGTACAAAATATAACCTTAAGTATTATCCCTCTACAGTTACAGCAGTCAGTTGTAACTGGACAAAGTCAACAAAATATACAACATGGGATCGCAGGCCATATAAACCCCTCCCCCCCCAAACCCACCCAAGCAAATAAATATCAAGACAACAGTATGGCTTTGAATAATGGCCACGCCACTTTATTGGTATGAATGTAAAATAACCATTTTAATATTTTTATTTTAATCAATTTAAACACTCCAAATACTGAATAGAACTCTTAATAAAGAAAAAAAAAAAACCCTGCTTAGTCTTAGGACTTGAGCAGATATCACAACTTTGAAACTGTGAAGTCCCCCCTGATTCAGGGGTGACAGACCACATAAATGTGCCTGCGACAGGGAGGGTGGGTGGGGGTGGAAAGTCCAGTGCCCAGCCAGCAGCACGAAGAACAGGCCGCTACTGCCTTATATAGCATCCAGGTGAGTTCCAGAACTTTCCACCCGGTCACCTGCTTCACCTGGGCCAGTCAGAGAACACCTGCCCCAGGTAACCTGCAAAATCAGAGGGGTAGCGACACCAGAAACAACATACAATACAATGTCATTTTTTTATTATTATTTTAATTAATAAAAAAACTAATATTCCTAGGGAAAGGAGAGGGGGGTGGCCACGAACCCACGTGCACGGGCACAAATGAATTGCGCTTCTTTATTCCATTCTTAGGGGATGATTTACTCCAGGAGAAGATTGTTGCCCAGGAAAGCTCTGCTCACTTTGATATCTCAATCATGTGAAAGGAAAAATGGAAATTTTCACTACACAGAATTGAATTGTTGAAGTTAACAGAACTATATTAGTACTTTGTTTAGTAAATTCACCCCATAAAATGCACAACTTAACAAAGTATAGCTAAAGGCAATTGTTTATTTTTTTTAACCTCCCTGGTATGATTATTTCAGATTTTAGGTGCTGAAAGCGGTACCATTATTCTGCATGGAAATTTGGCGTTTTATATTGTAGGCCTGTAATTCTTAGAAATAATTTACTTAAATCCTTCCAAACAAGAGTCTAATAGACATCCCGGCTATGATAAAGTTTGAAATACGAAATCATAAATTATAATATAATATTATATACATATATATATATATATATACATATATATATATATATATATATATATAATAAATAATAACAAATAATAATAATATAATAATAATAAAAAATATTCAATAATGTAATCAAATCTAAAACACTGAAATTTGCACAGTTGCAGAATTGTGGCTGTCATTACTTTTAGTGTTTGATGATAAATGTCCCCACAAATCACTATCGCTCAATTCTGCAAGTGATTCTAATTTATTATCGCTGTTTTCTAGCTGGTCTAAAAGCACTTTTGATGTAAACGGACATTTTTTGGTTGCTATGGACAATCTCCAGTTTCCTGAAATAAAGAATGGTATTTATAATATAAAACTGCATGCAGGACACTGGACAAACCACTAGGAAGAAAGGGGATGTGTAATTATTTGATACAGTACTGTAATCTGTAAGATTACAGTATACTGTATCTATACTGTGTTTTTTTAATTTGGCGCCGAACTCCGCCCCCGTGCGTCGCAACGCTTGCAGGGTACGGAGATCGGCACTGTGAATCGAGCGAGACATGGCGGCTCGCAGATCACAGAAGGGAGACGATCCCGAGTCTGGATCGGGAATACCGATTTTGGTACTAAAATCTCACCCCGAGCCAGACTCGGGAATACCGTCAGCGAGGTTAAGTTTGGACAGAGTGGAGAGGGATTAGAACATCTGTCAGGTTTTTCTGGCTGAGTCTTATTTATCTTATTTATCATTATCACTGTGCGTAAAAGTGAAAAAAAATCCCACATTTTGGGTTGTCCCCAGAACAGTAATAGATGGGATTTTTTTTCAAAAGAGGGACACTAGTTTTGAGGACCCTAGTGACAAGGGATTTCCTCTCACTTCCTGCTTTGGCTATGGATGAGGATGCAAAGCGAAACCTCCCCAATGGGACACAGATGGCAAAAAAAGAAGAATTGACATGGGGTTATAACCCTTATTCTAGCCAAAATGAAAAGAAAAAAAAAATGTTGCCTTTAGTTCTACTTCAAGTCTATACAGAAAATATATATCAAATTCTTAATGGGAATGTTTAGTCATTTTGTATATATTTTATTTATTTTTATTATGGGCACAACTAAATCACATGTTTTTTCTTTGTCAGATAAAAGGAACTACTGCATATAAATATATAATATTTCAAGTCTAGTTTGCAGGTAGAATTCAAGACTCCCTTTTACATACTTTTCAGGCTATCCTTGCTTGCTTTGCTGAAAAATGTGTGTTGTTTTACATAACTCAATAGCTCAAGCTTCAATTTATACACATAAAGAAATTAGTCAGAGGAATCGCTTATCCCCCTCCTCTACCAGATGACTCTCTTATGGACAGCAGGGAATTGTTAGCTCTATCTAGAGGCCTCGTGGACTCCTGGGGTGAAAGGACCTGATGATAGGAGCACAGCAGAAAGCAGAACAGCCATAAAAATCTAAGCGCAGTGTAGACACATAGGGAAGCAGGTGCAGGTCCAGATCAAACAATACTGCATACTGTGTTGCCAGCTGGTGCTTAGGAGCTCTTGATGGGCTGCTTGGTATTTTTCAGGTCTGCTGAAAGTGCAGATAGACTTGTATGGCATGATAGCTTCAGCTATGCATGGCGTGGGATAGCCTACCTGAACGCACATGAGAACAGTCAGGAACAAAGTGTTTGCTAAATTACAGTAGACAGACAGAGAAAAACAGACAGCCATGCACAGCTGCAACAGGATACACATACAAACACATCAGAACAGAGGTCAATGCCAATACAGATATACAAACAGGAACAGAAACTGAAGCCCGGTCAGACTACAAGATATATTGTATGACAGAATGGCCCAGCTCAAAACACAGAACAAACAGTGAATGAAGTGCAAGAATCAGTTCAGACTAAGGCCTCTTGCACACGATACTCCTGTTTAAGAATCTACTTTTTCAGACATTTTTTTTCACGCATATGCGTTTGCGCAAACTTATTCCCATGTTCTTCTTCTGCAGATTGTAAATAATGGCCATTAGCGCACGTATAGGAGTAATTTACTGACCAAAAATGCAGATTTTTAATTTTTTTTTTACTGAAGAATACACAGCGCTTGTTAACGCGCCTATGTGCATAGGCAAATTACAATGAATGGGCTGTATTTTAGCTCAGTAAAAAATAAGCTGTACTGAGCTTTTTCAAGCTGCAGTGTGTAAGAGGCCTAAGGCCAAATGTCCATTTGCATATTGTGCAGAACAAGAACGTGAGAATAAATTTGAGTGAAAATTCGCAAACGCATATAAGCAAAAATGTGCATAATTACGCGCAAATACGTACAAAAAAAAACGCTGAAATTATGTCTGAAAAAGTATATACTCAAACAGGAGTATCATATGCAAGAGGTCTAACCCATATGGATGTGCCAGCTCTGGATGGTGGGGGATGAGTCCCTAAATAGCTACAAACAAAAATAGGTGAGATACTGGAGTATTCAAGTCATGCCACACTCACAAAAAGCTTTATAGGAAGCTTCAATCAGAGTAATGCGGCGTACACACGGTCGGAATTTCCGATGGAAACAGTCCGATGGGAGCTTTTCATCGGATTTTCCGACCGTGTGTATGCCCAACGGTCTTTTTCTGTCGGAATTTCCGACGGACTTTGAATTGAGAACCTGTTCTCAATTTTTCCAACGGAAAACCTTTCTATCGGATTTTCCAATCGTGTGTATGCAATTCCGACACGCAAAATTCCGACGCATGCTCGGAAACAATTCGACGCATGCTCGGAAGCATTAAACTTCCCTTTTATAGTGCTGTCGAACGTGTTTTATGCCGCTGTGAATTTGGTGTGATCGTGTGTAGGCAACACAGCTTGAGCGAGAATTCCGATCATGTGTACGCAGCATAAGTGTCTAAAAACGTCAGCTCCTGTTGTGTTCTCTTAGAAGATCCATAATTCTCAGTGAATATGTCATTGTTACACCCTGTATTAAATGTTTATTCAATGAACCTTTAGTTCCAAAAAACCTATACAATTAAAGATAAAAAAGGGCACAAAACCATGAAGGTTTCTCTAGAATCATTTGTTTTGAAGCTGTCTCAGAATCCTATGACAAAAACCTAAAATCTTTATTCATAAAATAGTTCCAGGACAAGGCTGTTAAAGCTACTTGCCTTTAGTACAGTATAGGTAATGTTAGTGTTCCAGAATTAGTATGACATCCACGTAAGAAGCCCATAGCTCACGTAAGTGTTTTTGATAGTCAAACATTATACAGTGGTTGCGTATAGGGTAAAGCCCAACTTTGGCTTTTAATTAAAAAAATTAATAGCTCAGCTATGGTTAAGTAAAAAATCTTACCATCCTCTGTGGATCTGCTTCTGGTAGTAATTTCTTTCTACCATAAGACCTCAGTCTTCCAGGTTGAGTGACACCCAGTACTATTAAAGTGGTATTAAACCCAAAAACAAAAATTTTATATATTGCAGCTTACCAATGGTTCAGTGTGGTAGCTTACATACTGTCACCAGAGTAGGTGTAGTGTCACTATGGTGACACTGTACTGCTGTGCTGGTGATCATGTACAATGGCTGGCTGTTCTGATGTCACTGTATGTATTGTCTCTGGACACCATCACAGCAGTAAAATGTCACCATAAAGACATTGCACTGCTCTGGTGACAGTATGTAAGAAAAAAAACATAGTGTTCCTAATCACCGCCACATCAGTTCCAGCGTCTCTGATCACCGCCACACCAGTCTCAGTGTTTATGATCACTGCCACACCAGTCCCAATGTCCCACCCAAATGTGACACTATGACATGTGCGATGCTCTCTGAAGTTTTAGAATCACTCTTCAGTGGGAGATTTGAAAGGTAATGAGGAGGAATTGCTTTAACCCTGTGGACCCCACACAAGCTCCCCTGTTCACTTGAATGGGTTATGATGGTCAGGGGCTACATCTACTAAAAGCGACATGGGGTATATTTACTGCCACAGTTACAAAGCATCGCAGCTGTGGCATGTGTACACCCCGGCCGCTGCCTTTGCAGCTAAAGGTAGAGGTTGGGGATGGTAAAACCGTGTGTCTCAAATGCAAGGTTTTACCACCCCCCACCAACATCACATATGAACAAGCCCTAACAGTGCAGCCAGTCACAGTGTCACCGATGAACATCACACTAGTCACAGTGTCGCCAGACCAGTGTAGCTAAAAACAGAGTTCCTGATCACCACCACACCAGACAAGTGCAGCCAGCAACACTTTCCCCGATTTCTGCCACACCAGTCGCAGTGCAACCAAACCAGTGTAAGCCAGCAACAGTGTCACTGATCCCACCACACCAGTCCCAGTCTCACCAGGCCAGTATAAGCCAGCTATAGTTTTCCTGATCACTGCCATACAATTGCAGTGTTGCCTCTGCGAGCCCTCTATACTGCCCCTGGCCTGTATTTGACCTTATTTCTGCCTGTTGTCTGGACAAATCCTTTACCTGCTTGCTAACTATGTCACAGCCTCCCGCCTGAACTGAACCATCCGCACGTTCCACTGACTACATTCTGGTGAGGCACCAGTCCCAGCTATTCCCTGTGGACAGCTGCACTACTGGAACCACAGGAACTCTTTTGTTCTTCCTTTTTTTGTTCTCCCATACTTTCTGACCAGTGAAATTAC
The DNA here is from genome assembly GCA_028564925.1 of Lithobates sylvaticus. Taxonomy (NCBI): domain Eukaryota; kingdom Metazoa; phylum Chordata; class Amphibia; order Anura; family Ranidae; genus Lithobates; species Lithobates sylvaticus. Next base: position 295,246,758 of record CM053028.1, read on the forward strand.
ATTCCTGGGGCAGCCACATACCGGTAAGTTAGGCTTGCTTGGCTTATGGGAATGGGGACTGATATAGGTGATGCTACACTAGTAAGTAATATTCCCTGACCACTCATACAGAGGCAACCATTATAGCACATTGCTTTCTATACAGTGTTTGTTTTTTGTGCTAAAGAAGATATAATGTCCGGTACATAATCAGTCCATACATTGAAAAAGTCTCACACGTGGTACCATACATGGGAGTAACTGAATGTGTTTTGGGGTTAAATTCTAAAGCCCCATACACACGGTCGGATTTTCGCATGGATTCTGTCCGATCGGACAATGTTGTCGAAAAATCCGACCGTGTGTATGCACCATCGGACAGTGTACGTCGGATTGTCCGACGGACAAAGTCCTATCTCCTGCTGGATAGATTTTTGGACAACAAGGTCCGATCACACCAAATCCGATCGTGTGTATGGTAGTCCGACGGACAAAGTGCTACGCATGCTCAGATCACATTACAAGACCAAAGCTATTGGCTACTAGCCTCTACGTAGTCCCGTCGTAGGCAACAAACGTCACCACGTTCAGAATGATCGGATTTTCCGACAACTTTGTCCGACCATGTGTACGCAAAACCAACATCGGACAAAGTATGACAGACATGATCCGACAGACCTGGTCCTCGGATAATCCGCGCGTGTGTATGGGGCTTAAGTATGCCCATGCATAGGAAAAATATCTTCTTAAATTGACAACTTTGTGTAAAAAAATTATTTTAATTTTCTTTCCCATTTTCAAAAAAGGTATGGCATAAAAATGAAACCTTTAAAAGACTCACCATGCTTCTTCAAATACCTTGGGGTTTTAACTCTCCAAAATATGGTAATTTTGTGTGTGTTTTTAAAGTCCTGGCATTCCAGGACCTCCAAAAATGTGACCGGTAGTCAGGAAATGTGTAATTTATGGCTCTAGAGTGCCTGAAGGTGCTCCTTGGATTTTGGCCTCCACTATGTGGCTAGACTGTGAAAAAGTCCCACACATGTGATATCTTCATAGCTGGGAGGAGTAGCAAAATGTGTTTTGAGTTGTAATTCTAAAGCCTCGTGCACATGATCGGATTTTCGGCAGACAAAACCTCAGACTTTTATCCAAAGGGCGTTGGCCAGGAACTTGTCTTGCATACAAACGGCAAGGAATTGTAGACCAACAAACACAAACGTAGTGACATGCTAGACATACGACGAGACGTAGCCCTTTGGGCTCCTTCTGCTAATTTCAGGTTAGTAGAAGTTTGGTGATTTGCGCTGTTCATTTTGTGCTTTTCAGTTTGTTTCTGAAGGACCGTTCGTCAACCAGCCATGTTGCTGAATAGGAGGAGATAACGTGTTATTTACTATTGGCCTTGGAGTTATTGCAGTCCAGTCCAGGAACAGTAGGAGGAGGATTTCTTGGACCAAAAATTGGTTGCTTTATTAATCGTGACCAATTATGTCATATGCCTTTGCTGCGGTAGCTCCAGGTGAACAATCCGGATGATTTTCAGAATTATCTCTGGATGATGGACCCCTGCTTTCACCAACTCTTGGCATTGTTGACACCCTATATTAAGAAGTAGGACACATGCATGAGGCTTTTTTTTTTGGTTGAATAATTATTTGATTGGGTATATTTTCTATATTTTTGGATGCATAGAATGCACATTTTGGCAAATAGCTCTATTGGCAAATAGCATGTCTAATTTTCTTTGTTTTCTTTTTTTAATGCGCAATAAAAAAAATGTGTAGAATAATACTTGGCTATGTGTTTTACTTCAAATGGCAGTTTGGGAGTAGGCAGTTACATTTAAAAAAAAAAAAACAATGTAAAATTAACAAGGGACACCAACATAGTTATATCTTTGATATAAAAAACTACGGGATAATGGTGTTGTGGTAACTTGACCAAAAAAATAAAAAAACGTAATAATATTATTCTTGATACCACTAGAAAAAAAAAGGCTTTTTAAATACATTTGGCAGAACACTGTCAGTATCACCAGTAAAGCAGCTTCATTATTACCCCATTAAAGAAGAAGAGAATGTGCGCTACATTACGAGATTTCATAATTACCACATCACAAATTTGAATTCTCCATTATGAACGCTAGTTTACAAGACCAACCGCTTCTGGCTCGTCCTTGCTGTTCTGTGGAAAATTTATAAACCTGCCATCCAACATTTGTCCACGGAAAGTTGGCCAACAATTGTCTGATGGAGCGTACAAACGGTTGGATTTTCTGCGAACATTCCCATCGGAAAATCTGATCCTGTGTACGAGGCTTAAGTATGCTTATGCTGTATTTTAGAAATATCTTATTAGTTGACAATTTTGTGTAAAAAATAATTATTTTAATTTCCTTCCCCGCATTTTTCAAAAACTGACATTTTCAAAAGACTCGCTATGCCTTTCATAAAATACCTTACTGTGTTTGCTCTCCAAAATGTGGTCATTTTGTGGGTGTTGCTCCTGTCCTGGCACTTCAAGGACTCAAGAAATATAATATGTAGTCAGAAGACTAGGCAAGAAGTTTATACTTCTTAAAAGCCCAAAGGTGCTCCTTGGACTTTGAGCCCATCTATGCGTCCAGGCTGTGAAAAAGTCTCACACATATGGTATTTTCCATACTTGAGATTAGCAGCAGAATGTGATATGGGGTGCAATTGTATGTATACCCATGCCGTGTGTGAGAAATAACTTTGTGAAAAAAAATATTTAATTTCTTAATTTTACAAAAAATTGTGACAAAATTTACAACTTCAAAAAAATAACCCTACATCTCACTAAATACCCCTGGGTCATTTGGGGGGTATTTGTTATGAGATAGACAGTACATCAGGATTGTTACATTTTCAAATAAATATACCATAGTATGTAGACTCTATAACTTTCCCACACACTAAATAATATACAATGATTTGTTTTTTTCGCTAAAGAAATGAATAGTATTTATTTGCAGTTTTCTAACAGAAACTAGGTCAAACTGTTTTTTTTTTTTTTTTTTTAAATGTGTGGTCTGATTTCCCTTATAAGGTTAAAAAAAAAACAGTGTTGATTGAATACAGCCAACAGAAAGCTCTATCTGTCTGAAAAAAATATGCAAAATTAATTTGGGAACAGTGTGGCCCGACTGAGTAATTGTTATTCAAAGTGTGACAGCGCTGAAAACGAAAGAATGGTCTGGACTGGGTGTCACAGTCCAATTTTAAAGTGTGTAAGTCCCCATACACACGGTCGGAAATTCCGACCACAAAATCCGTCAGATTTTTTTCTGACAGATTTTGTCCGAAACTGGTGTTGCAAACACACGGTCGGACAAAGTTGACCGAAAATCTGATCGTTCCGAACGTGGTGACGTTTGTTGCGTACCACGGAACTACGTAGAGGCTAGCAGCCAATAGCTTTGGTCTTGTAATTTGATCTGAGCATGCGTGGCACTTTGTCCGTCGGAATTCTCAACACACGATCGGAAAAAGTTAGATCGGATTTTGTTGTCGGAAAATTTGAGATCCTGCTCTCAAATTTTTTCCGTTGGAAATTCCGACGGAAAAAGCCCGCTAGAGCCCACACACGATCGGATTTTCCGACAACATAATCCGATCAGACTTTTTCCATCGGAATATCCGACCGTGTGTACGGGGCATTATACAAAATTTTAAACATTTTTCTTCTTCATAGTCAGTCTTTCAAACGTCACTGCTAATGATTCACCTTGATTCTGAGGACTCTGCAAAGACCAACTCTGAAAGAGGATAGCGCTTTTTTTTGTAAGAAGTATATATTTAAAGTAGTAGGAAAGTCGCGTTCCTTAAGCATAGCATCAAGAAGATGTTTGTCAGAAAGTCTGATTATAGATTACGTCTTACATGTTGCCTTAAGAGCATAAACACTAAAGTAGATGAAAAAGAAAAAGGGAAACATATGTGTTGACAACTGTGCTGAAATCATTGTATTTTTACAGCTGCAGTTTCACTTGCAACTTTTCCCTATATTGTGTTTAAAAGCAAGTAATATGTTTAGTCATCCATTGTTTCCCAACCGTGAAGGACTTTATGGCTGACTGAGCGCTATACTACAATATGGCAATGCTCCAAATGGGGCTATTTAGTTAACAAAACAACACAAGGCACAAAATATGATGCGTGTGTATAAAAAGAGAGACAGATTTACACCATTCAACATTTCCAGGAACTTGTGAAAAATTATTATTTTTTTATTCCCATTACTATTGTTTTTTTATTTGACTACAATAACGTATGACATTCAGGACCAGATCCCATCCACCAGGCATTTGATTTGTTTTTGTCTTTTTTTTTGGGGGGGGGGGGGGGGGGGGGGTGTTTTGAATTTTGGGCACATCATTTTATCACTAAAATATCAGTACGGAGTCTTCTAATTGTGTTGTGGCCTTTAGGATAAGTGCACTTTGAGCTACAATGCAGGAAAATTGCAAACAAAAAACACATAAATGCATCAAAATGCACGTAAAACACCTAAAAATTATTCATAATGCATGTGATTGTATGTGCATTTTTCCATGAAAACGCACACACTTTTATATGAATTTGATGTGAATGAGCCCTAAAAGTCATCTAAACTATAGCAGGGATAATATATATAATTAGGAAACAAAGCTAGATGTTAGAGCTCTTTGCTATGGGTTCAGTTGCAGAGTTCTTATATTATGTTAAGTGGTCATAGTTACATAGCACTAACATAACATTTTTTCTGCACTATTAAAAGACTTCTGATGCCAGAGCAAAGTTCTGTGCACTCTGGGATAATAAATAGTTCTCCAGATGCTGTGAATATGACAGTTCAGGCGGAATAAGCACATCCCAAATGCTCACAGGGAACTTTCTGAGCATTCTCATTGACTTGCATTATCAGCGGTGATACAGTCAGAAGGCGAAATGTTGCACTGGATGATAAATCCGCGCCAGCCCTCTTGTAAAAATGTGTTAGTACCCTCACAGATGCTTAAAGATATTGACAAAAATAGTCAATGATGAGAAAAAAATGGTTAAAGAGGAGCTCCAGCCCCCCCACCAAAAAAGTTAAAGTCAGCAACTACAAATACTGTAGCTGCTGACTTTTAAAATTAGGACATTTACCTGTCCAGGGATCCCGCGATGTCGGCACCCCAGCCGGATTTTCAATCGGCTCTTGGGTGCTGCCGCTGCCATTCCTTGTGAGGTAAACCAGCTGTGAAGCTTTGCGGCTTCACAGCCGGTTCCCTACTGCACATATGCGAAGTGGCGGCGGAGGAAGGAGGAGTGGGGCTGAACTTCTGGGGGACCTTGCTGCGGCGAGGTCACCTGGAAGTGGGGATGAGTACCTGTCAAAAACAGGTACCCACTCCCCCCAAAAGGTGGCAAATGGGGCAGCAGAGGGGGGTTAGGAAGCAATCAAGCAGAGCTTCTCCTTTTAGGTGAAGCTCTGCTTTAAAGCCAAACTCCAGGATAATGAGCAGAGAAAAAGATCTGGTCCCCATGGCAAGAAATTAGCTTGGCTTACAGAGAAAACTGTGAATTTGATCCATTACACTTCAGAAAAGCTTAAAAAGGGTATTAGAATCAAGACTGAGGAGTAAGATAATTAAAGCGGTATTAAACCCCAAACCAAAAATTTTACATATTGTAGCTTACCAATCATTAGATGTGGAGGCTGTATTCGTTTTTCTTTTTTGTTTTTTTTCCCCCTCTGTTTTCACTTGGTGATCTGGCTGGTAAAACACTTCCTGTGTTTGAGCGCCTCCACTCTGGATGGAGGAGCACAGGAGCACCTATGGACAGCAGCATTGCCAGTCTGGGAGGGAGGGGAGTTTTAGATGTACTAGCAGATTTAGATATACATTTTAAAAAAATTAAGCCAAACTGCAGCTAACACATTTGAAACAGCTACAACAACAGTCTGGGATAACGTTTTACATAAATAATTAAGGGTTGATCATTGTATGCACCCCTGTCAGTGTTAAATGGTTTGTCTCATCCCTCCAACTGCTACACCTGTAGGACAGCATAATAAATGTTTGCTTTTGAGTTTATTACCGATTTAAGTAAGGTATGTATGAATCTGTATGGAGTTTCCAACTTTCTGGACAATCTTAAGCTGGCCATACACCTATAGATTATCTGCAGATTTTCTATGGTTAAATGGAAAAAGTGCAACAGATTTCTCCATGTTCGCTAAACTGTGTGGATGGAGGAATCTCCCACTTTTTCCATCTAACCATAGAAAATCTGCAGATAATCTATAGGTGTATGGCCAGCTTTAGTAACCATTGGGAGATTGTTGCCTTTGTCGTTTTGTAGAAAATTGTGCATGTGCTGCAATTACAGTAAAAGTTTTCTAAGCATAGGAGAAATGTTGTATGGGTGCCATCTTTCAATGAGCACTGCCGATGTTTTATTTTGTACTTTTGACATGTATAAATGCTCAGCATCCACCTATGAATCATTGTCACTGATCAATGTTCAAAGAGAGAAACGCATGTACTCCTGATTTCTAAAATATCTTATTTATTTAAAAAAAAAAAAAAAAACGACTAGATTTAGTAAATAAAAATGCACTGGTTATGCAAACAATTTTACTTTTGTCAGCATCACATGGAAATTCATTATTGTAAATTAAATAAATCACTTATTGTTCTATCTTGCAAAAGTTTAAATTGAATCAATATGTGACAGTGAATTGTTGTTGCTTGACATCACCAGTGCTTTAAGGCTTCTGCCAGTATCATTTACTTGTCCAAAAGATTCAGAAAAGTTTCCCAGACACTCATGAGTAATATTAACTAATAAAATAGTTTATTGTTTAATGTATTATTGCTCGGGTTTTTATTTAACTTGAAATAGAATGTTGCTTATACCCACTGCAAAAAATATGTTTAATCACACTATTAATCATGGAATGGCAAAATGTGTCAATGCTTTAGTTGGTTCTCTTATCTGCTCACCTGCCAGCATCAACATCTGATTATTATTTTCCTCACGATAAAATGAACATGTCTTAAGTTAAAGCATAGCTAAATCCAAGAAACAAATATTTAACATTTTGCAACCCACCAGTTCTTAGATGTGATGGCTTTCTTTTCTTAGGCTCCTTTGTTTTCACCTGGTGATTCTAACAAAAACGCATTTCCCATTTTAGAGTGACAGTGTTTACTCAATGTACTGTATATATAGAGAAGCAGCATTGTCACCCTAGCATAGGATTACAGAAGAGCCCTCCTTCTCTTCTCCATACCATGGACAGAGGTGTTCTGTAGTCCACAGAGAGAACTGGAAACAATGATAATTGATAACAGTGCAGCACAGACAAAGAGCACAGGAAGTTATCAGGGCACTGGTTCCTGGCAGGATCAAAAGGCATCATTTTAGTACTTATCTGACAGATAAAACAAATTGCTTTTAATCAGTGGTGGCTGGTGGTAATTTATTGGGGGGTGGCAAACAGTGACACCACCATCCCCCCCCCCCCGGAGCACTTACCCCATCTATTGGTGGGCAGCGCTTCTCCCGGGCTTCACCCACAGCTTCCCCTGCTCTCCACGCGGCAGAAGCAGCAGCTTCTTCTTCCCTTGCTCTCCACGGGCATCACAGAAGCAGCAGCTTCCCCTGCTCTCCACGACTTCCGTTTCCTCCCTCCTCCTCGGCAGCCTGGATGCTTCTCTTTTCGGCCAATCGAGAAAGGGGTCTCATACCCACTTTGTGATTGGCTGGGAGGAGGATCAGTGTTTCAATAGCGAATATTCATTCGCTATTGTAACACACCTGGGTGGGCTCGTAGAGAAATGCTCTGAGCCCCAAGCCCACCCTATGTTTGAACACACCCCCCCGTTGGAATTCATGCATCCGGCGTCCTGAAAGAGGCCGGATGCATGGAAAGACGGGGCAGCCATGGATAGGGGGGCAGCGCCAAGGTACCCTAAAGGCTAAACAACAGTTGGAGGGGCTGTCCACATGCTGAAGCTATGGCAAATTCAATACAATATGCTGAGTTGACATAAGGCAAGGGAAGGAGAATGACTGTCAAAGGGAAGATGGCTGAAGGGAGAAGTGTTTTATGCTGCTTTCCCATCTGACTGCTGTGGTTTGTCCATTATATGTGATTTTGGATAGTATGTCTATGTGATGTGACTGTAATTACGATCTTCTGAAGTAAAGCCAGTAAAGCGCATCAACTAAACGCCTTTGGTGTGGACATTCCTTTTTTCAGAATTTAACCACCCGCCATATAGCAGAATGACGGCGGCAAAGTGGTTTCAATATCCTGACCGGGCGTCATATATTATTGGTGCCACCTCATTGGTGCCCATCAGTGCCGCCTTATCAGTGCCCGTCAGGGCAGCCCCATCAGTGCCCACCAGTGAAGGAGAAAACTTACTTATTTACAAAGTTTTGAAACTGAAACAAAAAAAAACATATATTTTTTTTTAATTTTCGGTATATTTCATATATTACACACAAAGCAAAATAAATAGAAACACCATAAGCATGATCAGAACATTGTAAAAAAATACTACTATTATTACTACTACTACTACTACGGCAACACATCAGCTAACTGCACAGTAATATTATTGTAGTTATTACTGAGCATCATATACTAAATAACACTTGATTCATTACAAATATATCTAAAGAGCAACGCTGTTTTTATTGAGAAAAAATCCCTGTACATTGCAGAAATTTTAACAAACTTTGTTGCAGATTTTTGTTTTTCTTAATAAATAGCTGCTTGTTTGTCTGTGTCCATGTGCTAAGTAAATGGGAATGGGAATGATCTTATAATTATCAATCAGCTGCTGCAGTTGCAGGGTTCTAATGAGGAAAGTGGCCCAAAATTACTTTTTTGGTGCAGGGGATGCCCAAAATCTGACTCTACATTTCTGGGGGGGGGGGGGTGTTTTGTGCACCAGTACACCACCTGTGTACGGAATGCCTCCAGGTTGCCATATTGCATTGCATTTTACAGAGAAGTATGCCACTGCAGATTGAACATTTTTAATAACATTCAATTACAATATGATTTGTGTAGTATTTAGTTTTATATATGTATTATTTGTATTATATGTATTATATGTATTATTTGCTACATATCTATATATGTCTATATATATCTATATCTATATATCTATAACACCTTACGTGCTCACCAAAGCTCAGGACCAGGTGGAGGCTGCGGTCATGTGGAGAATTAAACATTAACCTCCCTGGCGGTAGGATTATGTAGGATTTTAGGTGCTGAAAGCGGTGCAATTATTTGGCGCTTTATATTGTAGGCCTGTAATTCTTACGAACAACTCGCTTAAATCTGTCCAAACCAGAGTCTAGTAGACATCCCGGGTATGATAAAGTTTGAAACATAAAATCATAAATTATAATATAATAAATAACTATAAATAATAACAAATAATATATAATAATAATACATTTTATTCAATACATTTTCGTCAATAATATAATCAAATCAAAAAAACAGAAGTTTTTTTGGGCCAAACAAGGGTGCAATATTACTAGTCATATTGCTTCAGTAAACATCCCGGGTATGGTACATTTTGAAACATGGGACTGCACAAAGTCCAACGTCACAATCAGGACAATAGAACCTGGTTTCCTTTCGGATTTTTCTTTCCAGTATCATTACGCTTTGAGCAGCAAACTACGCACATCCTTGTGGGTGCTGCCTTTTTTTCAGTTGGTGGGATGTGATCTATAAAGTGACGACAAGTCAGGCGTTCCGGGTTGACAACACCACCAGCTCTGTTTGTAGTCGTTGGTGTTTGGTGGTTCAGAAAGATACGTTCTGCAACTTTCCAAACAAATTCAGCATGAACCACAGGCTTGTCACTCTTTTTTTAGTAGAATGAAGGCATTCCATAGGCATTCCATAGGCATTGCTCAAGAAGATGGCTGAAGACTTTCTTATAATACTTTTTTTGTTGTTTCTCATTGCTGGATAAAATGTCATTGCCTGGTCGACTCTGTCAACACCTCCCATGCTGTTGTTGTAGTCTATAACCACTTGTGGTTTCATGATGTCTTTCCCACTTTTTGTGTGTACCAGTGAAGGTGTTATGGATTGTACTCATTAGGCACACATCTTTTTTGTCACGCCATCGCAGTACCAACATTTTGCCTTTCTGCCAGGCAACCATTTCTCCCGTCTTGAGCTTCTTATTGCCAAAGGTTGGCGGCATGTCATGCCGGTTAGCCCTAACGGTTCCATAGGCATCCGTTTTGTTCTGTAGAAGGAACTCATAGAGTTGTCTGTAGTTACACAATAGCCCTGATTCAGCATTGGCTCAATCAATGAAAGAACTGGTTGCCATTCCAAAATTACTGTATTTTTGCTTGAATTTGGTTCCTTTACCGGTGTATAGGACAGAATTCCAAATGTAACCAGTGCTCGATTCACATATCATGAAAGATTGTAGGCCATTAGACTTTTGTCTATGCTGATGTCTCTATCTGGCACATAGCTCTGTTGGAAATTTTTCAGAATCATCTGATATACCTCCTAAATCTTCTTGAGTTTGGGTGCTGGATGAGTTGTTTCGTCAAATGCTTCATTATTTTCAAAGTGCAAATATTTCATTATCAGAGAAAATTTGTACTCCAACATGACCGTGCCAAAGAATGAAGTGGCTAGTAATTTATTGGTTGTCCAATATCACTTCTGCAGAATATCCACTCCCTGAAGAATTATTAGGCCCAGAAATTTCCAGATGTCCTCTTTGGTCACTGGTTCCCACTTTCTGCTCCTTAAAAACCTCCGATGTGTAGCAGCTTCTTGCTCCTGGTACCGGTTTGTCTCTGTAACAATTTTTTCAATAACCTCATTGGTCAAAAATAGTTGGAGGTATGCCAAGGGGTTGTCATCTTCATTATCCATTTTGATACCAGGTGCTCCAGTAAATGGGAATCTTGGGGGGGCGCTACATGATCCGTACCGCAGTCAATAGAGCAAAGTCTGCAAATCACTGAGGTCAGTCGCAGGATCGTCGCAGAAACCATAACCATTGTTCTATCCAATGTTTTATATAAGTCACTTTTATATATAAGCAAAATGACACACACAGTGTCATTTTGCACTTTATTATGAGTATCTCAGTGTGGTTTCTTAGGTACCCGTTCACTTATTATTGCACAGTTGAACTACATTTGTTAGTTGAGCTACATCCTATTCACAAATACCTAAAGTAGCATACCTACCTTAGTTAGGGGAGCAGCTGTTTTATATAAAAAAAATTTGTAACTCACATTTATTATATAAATTTAGTTTGCCGCAAAGTATATATATTTTTTATCATGCTCCATGTACAGTTAAGCTAAACAAATATGCAAAAAGACATTTATCATTTAATGGACAAGCCTTTTCTTTCTCAGTTTAAAGGGGATGCAGCTTGTCTGAAAAAAAAAATTTACACTCATTTGATTACCTGTGATGAGTGATTTTGGGTCACCTCAAATAGCTTTGCACTGATCTCAGTGGAACAAAATCATTTTTTCTGATTGTACCATTTATTTAAGTTTTCTTCTGGATACTATTACTGAAATCACTGGATGCTGTACTCTCCTGGAGACAATTACCAGTGATTAGATGGCAACCATTGTACAGTGTTTAAAGAGAATGATTTGTCAAAGACTGGTGCTGAAGAATATATATATATATATATATATATATATATATATATATATATATATATATATACCGTATATATATATATACATATATACCGTATATATATATATATATATATATATATATATATACAGGGCTTAAAATTTCAAGTCCTGAGCTACTAGCCAGGTCTCAAGGGTTACTCGCCACCAATTGCCCCACCCAATCCTTACCCTGCCCCGCCGCTAATCACGCTAGCAAAAATGATCTCATGAAATGACACTTAAATGTTTTATGCAGAATTATGTTACAAAAATAAATATCAACAACAACTTTATCAGTTCCCCTCAGCAGTGCCTCAACAGTGCCCATCAATGCAGGCTCACCGGTGCCCATATTTGCAGCGTGACCTGTGCCCATCATTGCAGCCTCACCGTGCCCAACATTGCAGCCTCACTGTGCCCCCTTTGCAGCATCACCGTGCCCCACATTGCACCCTCACCGTGCCCCACATTGCAGCTTCACTGTGCCCCCATTGCAGCCTCACCGTGCCCCCATTGCAGCCTCACCGTGCCCCCATTGCAGCCTCACCGTGCCCCCATTGCAGCCTCACCGTGCCACACATTGCAGCCTCACCGTGCCACACATTTCAGCCTCACCGTGCCCCACATTGCAGCCTCACCGTGCCCCACATTACAGCCTCACGTGCCTCACATTGCAGCCTCACCGTGCCCCTATTTGCAGCCTCACCGTGCCCCCATTTGCAGCCTCACCGTGCCCCCATTTGCAGCCTCACCGTGTCCCCATTTGCAGCCTCACCGTGCCCCCATTTGCAGGATCACTGTGCCCCAAATAGCAGCATCACTGTGCCCCAAATAGCAGCATCACTGTGCCCCAAATGGCAGCCTCACTGTGCCCCCATTTGCAGGATCACTGTGCCCCAAATAGCAGCATCACAGTGCCCCCATTGCAGCCATGCCAGGGCGGAGGAAGTGAGAGGGGGCGGCTGGATCATGTCGAGTTAGAGGAGAGCCAGGATCGCCGAGTGGTAATACACGCCGTAACAACTGTCTCCGCTCACTCTCACACAGCCCCGACTCCTCCTAACCCCGCGCCTGTGATAGACAGAATGCATCGCCGCATTGGACCCGCTTTCTGTCTATTACAGGCGCCGGGTTAGGAGGAGGCGGGGCTGTGTGAGCGTGAGCGGAGACAGCTGTTATGGCGTGTATTACCACTCGGCGATCCCGCGGCTCTCCTCTAACTCCATGGCACTATTCCACCGGGAGAACAGCTCCCAGTCAACTCCGCTCGCCGGCGGTGCTCGCCCCCCCCCCCCCCAATCCCAGGCAGCCCAGCTCCTCGCCAGCCCTCATTTTCTACTCGCAAAATGCGAGTAGGCGAGCAGAAAATTTGAGGGCTGTATATAAATATATATATATATTCTTCATCTTCTCTTTAAAAAAATGTTGCCACATTATCATAGATACCGGTAATACTATACTTTTCTTTGAGCTGAGAACATAAAATAAGAACGTAGTGGTGAGCTGCATCATATTTACTTTACAAATAAATACTTAATTTATGGCCTTCTGGGCAATTAATTACATTTTAAATTACCCTCCAATTCTAAGTGGTCCTAAAGGCAATTTTTTTCCTTAAAATAAAAACAAAGTTATACTTACCTGCTTTTTATAGTAGTATTGCACAGAGCAGTCCCTTACCCCCTCTTCCCCACCAGCACTGTCTGTTCCCCATCTCCTCCGAATGCCCCCACCAGCAAGCCGTGTGCTGAGGAGGCACCCATGTAGGCGCATTCCCAAGCCAGGCTGTGTTTGTCTATAGTTACACAGTGCGGCTCGGCCACTCCCTCCTTATAGGATTTGACTGACAGCCCTTGGCTCTTGCTGCCTGTGTCATCTGTGAGAAAAGGAAGAGAAGAGAGTGGGGCTGCAGATGGGCACAGGATTGACATAGGACTCAGGTAAGTGTTTGGGGGGGAAAGAGGAACAATTAGTGGAACATTTTTAACCTTAATGCAGGGAATGCGTTAAGGTAATAAATGTTTTGACTTTGGAACTGCTTTCAATTGTCTGGACTTCTAGGGTTTTTATAACTGAACATGAAAATTCAATTTATTGCTGCAGGTGATTATTATTATCTTTGGATAATTTTAAATAACAAATGAGCTTTATTACTGTGTATATATGCTCAAAAAAAGTAAAACAATTTATGAAATAAATGTGGAATCAGTAAAAATATTCTAAGCTGGCAATTTTTATGAAATGAGATGAAAATTGTGCTGTAGGTGCACTGAGAATAGTTCATGTCAATATAGCTAAGGACAGCTATGCTCTGTAGTTGCCCTAAATTGGGTTTAATCCTTTTTCATACTGCATCACAAATCAAATACTACATTATACATATACAATCATACAATACAACTGGCTCTCCGACTTATATCCCAAACATTTTCATCTGGGGACTCATTAGGTGTAGTAGTCCATTCCATTGTCTCTCTTATATTCAGTGCTTGTTAGTGATAATTGGACTATACGTTCAGGCATAATTTGGATAAAAATTTCACTTTTATGGGGTAACTACTCACTACGAAAAAAGGTTTGCTGACCGTGCTATAGTATTTGTCCCTAACAGAAGGGGCAAAGATTTAATAATAATTTCCACCAAAACGCTTTATGTCATACCTCATACTTGATAGAGGTTGATATCATAGCCAATAATACATAAATTTAGAAAAGGCACAATTTTCCATAGGGGGTACCATAGAAAGAGAGGCATTCCCATATGAAAAAGAGTGAAAAGGAATATTGACAATTTTGTCTGTTAAATGTTTGTTTTGTGTTTAGTGTGCACACAATAGGGGTGTTTAAATATATACAGGGAATGAATATGAATATGTGACATGATTTTTCATGTCTGATCTAACATTTTTATGATTTGTAAATAATAAACCAACTTTTTGATACTACATATACCGTAGTTTAACCTTATTTGTCTATGATATTAATGGTAGCCTCCTTTTCACTCTTTTTCATATGGGAATGCCTCTCTTTCTATGGTACCCCCTATGGAAAATTGTGCCTTTTCTAAATTTAACTACTCACTACGATGTTTGCATTATTTCTGGAAATCATAGTACTCAAATACCTTGACAACAACCAATCAAGACATATTCTCACATGTGATGACCCCTAGGACCATCACTGCATGAAAATCCAAAGTGTAGCATTTTTAAATCACCCTCAGCTAAGTTCTTTTGGCTTTTCTGTACATGAAATTGTCTATTTTACTGGCTATTTGGGTCTTCCCTCTGCATTTAAGGGCTGAAATTGAGATAATTTCTGAGTGATCAAATGATGGAAATCAACCGAAAGCACTACATTTTTCACTTTACACTTGAAACAGAGATTCAATTGTAGATAATGATTTGTTGTGGCTGAAAGCTGTTGATATGTTCTTAAATTACAAACAAAATTGCCAAAAGTGGCCAGAAGTACTCTTACTGGAGAAAGACGGAATCAAGGCTCAACATAAAGTCTATGCTGCTGGATTTTATGGTTTCCTTGTGTCTTACATGAGGTAACCAGTTCTCTTCAGTGATGTGGACTCACAAAACTCTGTATTGAAACATACGTTTGAAGTGCCATTATGATCAAGTCATTGTCAAGTCAACTGCTCTGCAAGTGACTTGTGTCAGAACAACAGATCTGATAGAAGGCACCCACCACTGGTTTAACAATTACTATAATAATACTAATAAAATACTATAATAGGCTCGTGTGCATTTGGTGTAAAGCAGCAATTCGATTTTTCTATCAACAGATAGTTGATATATGTTTCTCTGGGCCATTATAGTTAAAGCCAAGTAAAACAAATGTCAGTAATTTCAGTGATTATTATACAGGATTTATATAGTGCCAACAGTTTGCACAGTGCTTTACAAAATAAAGGAAGATATAGTTACAATACAATGTAATACAAGAAGGTTAGGGAGGCCCTCTTACAAGAACCCAGGGTTCTCTAATATGCAGAGAAGGTTGTGGCCCCTCCTTCAACACCTCCCACAAAAAGGAAGCTGTGGAAAGAGGTTGATTTTGCTTGAGACAATAGTGTTACAAGTGGTATCACCAAGACACAAAATGTACAAACTATGGCTTTATCCGCCCTCCCCTCTTTTTTTGGCCACTTCCAGATGTTTGACTCCATAGGTGTGCGCAGCCTATAGCATTAGAGTGTACACCCAAAAGCTCATACGTATATGCGTGTGTGCACATGTGTATATATAGTGACTGTGTCAGCAGAGAAATGGACGGTTTCAGTAGGGCAGAGATTGTGTCAGTAGGGCAGTGTCAGGTTTTTTTGGGGTTTGTTTTTACGATTTTTTTTAGGAGCCCTGTTAGGGGGCTTTGGTGAAATTTCAGGGGTCTAGACAGGGGAATCTGCACCACCCAGGGTGATTAGGGTGTGCCCAAGCACACCTGGCACACCCTGTGTGCACGTCTATGTTTGATGCTAAGCCCACGTTCTCATTGGGCTAAATAGCATGCCAAATTGGTGGCTTTTTACGGCAACAGCACCGTCCGAATCAGTGTGGCGCCGACTTTGCAGCGCCGCACTGATTCCCAAAAGTAGTTCCTGTACTACTTTTGGACGACTCCAGGGGCGATTTGAATAGACATCTTTGCATGAACCTGCACAGATCTCTGTCAAGCCACTGAAGCCAGACTGCATTGTCGGTTTGAAATCGTGCGAGTTCAGCTGAAGTTGCACGATGTCTAACCCGCATTCAGTGTAAACCTGGGCTAAATCCAGTAAAAGAAATGTGGTGGGAGTGCAGAGTAAGCTAAGAGCTGTTACTAGACTCTGTAGGTCAAGAAACATGGAATGATTTCCCCTTCCTTTTGTTTGCTGGACTTTACATAAGATTAGTATTGTATCGTTACAAGCCAATCAGCATTTTGTTTTCAATAGCCCAATTTTCACAAAAGTTATTGAATCCCCCCCCAATAGAGCTACTGTTCTTGTTAAAGACCAATCCGGTCTGTGCGCTACATTACGATGTGACAAATTGGTATACAAAACAGAATTATCAACTAGGGCAGCTTGATGCCTAATACAGCATTGATATTAGCATATTAGCAAGAGTTGATGAAGCTGGTGGTGCAGAGCAAAAGCTAAAGAATGTCATAGAGGACTTTATCAGCCTTGATATTTTGCCATATAGTTCTATGGAATGCAAACACAAATTAGGCCAGACTTTTCATGTATACTTTGAAAGACGAGATAAAAGAAATATTGATCTGCAGCAACACTGCTACACGGTTTTCATCAGAAGGCTTTTTTGGCAACCTCACTATGGCTGTTTGTTGTCAGCATTGCAATAGGTTAGAGGTGAGAAATCAAATTTTATCTCTCGGCTGTAACTGTCAGCAATGTGAATAAAACAAGCAGCAGCTGCATCATACCATTAACATGAGCATGTAGAACGCCAAGTCCAAAATAGCTTTTGAAGTCAGGATACGTTTTTGTTATGATGGGCCCCATAAGCCTGCTCTGTTTTGTTAAAGGAAACAAGATGGAGCCCCCAGAGGCTGGGGCTGTCTAGGAGAAGATTATTTAAACCCTCAACTAATCTACCTATAAAATTTAACTTGGAAAGAGATTGTGCAATTCTGTAATCAATGTAGCTTTCCTCTGCAAATGTTTATCTAGGTCATTAAAAAGGATATTTTATCTTTGTAAATATTGGATACCATTCTCAATATGTTCTGAAAACAAAACTGTTTTTTTAAATAAAGAGACAGTTCACATTAAAATGTTTGTTTGCTTTTATAATCTCTATGACTAATTAAAGTTTAGCAAGCACTGGGCAGTTGCTTCCTTGTGATCTAGGATCTAGTCAGAGGCGTAACTAGAACCTTCAGGGCCCCGGTGCAAGAAACCATGAAGGGCCCCCCTGACCCCTGGGGCGACCCAGCCCCATGCTTCAGGGGCCCATGTGTCACCCTTGTTCACCTGGATAGGAGGAGCAGCGGGGGCGGCATATAGAGGAACCAATCCCCTCCATTTTCTTTCTGCAGCCTCTGAATATCAGTGGGAGGGAGAGGAGAAGTAGGCTTTCAGTAACTGCTGGAGGAAAATGGAGGGTCTTGGATCTTCTATATGCCGCCCCTTCCGCCCCTCCTATTCAGGTGTACAGGGGTGAGGCATGGGCCCCCTGGAGCATGGGGCTCGGATGAGTGGCAGCTAGCGGTGGTGGCAGTGATGATGAATGGGATGGGATGAGTGGCAGCGGTGGTGGGGTGGATGGGATGGGATAAGCGGCAGCAGTGGAGGAGGGATGTCATCAGTGGTGCTGTTGAGGGGGTTATAGCAGTGGCAGTGGTGAGGGGGGTAGGATCAGAGGTGGCAGTGGTGAGGGGGGGGGTGGGATCAGTGGCGGTGGTGAGGGTGGAGAGGGGGGTAGGACCAGTGGCGGTGGCATTGGTGAGGAAGGGTGGGATCAGTGGTGAGGGGGGTGGGATCAGTGGCGGTGGTGGAGGTGAGAGGGGGTGGGGATCAGTGGCGGTGGCGAGGAAGGGTGGGATAAGTGGCGGTGGTGAAGGGGGTGGGATCAGTGGTGAGGGGGGGTGGGATCAGTGGCGGGGGTGGGATTGGTGAGGGGGGTGGGATCAGTGGCGGTGGCATTGGTGAGGAAGGGTGGGATCAGTGGTGAGGGGGGTGGGATCAGTGGCAGTGGTGGTGGTGATGGGGGGTGGGGATCAGTGGCGGTGGCAATGAAGGGTGGGATCATTGGCGGTGGTGAAGGGGGTGGGATCAGTGGCAGTGGTGAGGGGGGGGTGGGATCAGTGGCAGTGGTGAGGGGGTGGGATCGGTGAGGGGGGTGGGATCAGTGGCGGTGGCATTGGTGAGGAAGGGTGGGATCAGTGGTGAGGGGGGTGGGATCAGTGGCAGTGGTGGTGGTGATGGGGGTGGGATCAGGGGCGGAGGTGGCGGTGAAATCAGTGGTGGTGGTGGTGGTGAGAAGGGGTGGATCTGTGGTGGTGGTCAGTAAGAGGCAGAGGATGGGATCAGTTACACTGAAAATTTGTCACTTACTTTGTCAGTTAGTCGGCCGATTCCTTCCCCTTCATCATTACTTCCTTCTACCTGGGATGCTTCGATGTCATGGGGTCTTGTGCAGAGGGGAGAGCTCCTCCCCCTTCACTCCAGCGTCTGCCTCCCTACATGGTGTCCCGCGGTGGGACAAATGGACAGCCATAACGGTGGAGGGCAGGCGGACCCCTGACAGTGGAGACAGCGGAGAACGGGGGAGCGGCACCTAACAGGGAAGAACGGGGGAGGGGGCGGCACCTAATGGAAGAACGGGGGGGCGGCACCTAACGGAAGAAGGGGGGGCGGCACCTAACAGGGAATAACGGGGGGCGGCACATAACGGAAGAACGGGGGGGGGCGGGACCTAACGGAAGAACGGGGGGCGGCACCTAACAGGGAATAACGGGGGGCGGCACCTAACGGAAGAACGGGGGGGGCGGCACCTAACGGAAGAACGGGGGGGGCGGCACCTAACGGAAGAACGGGGGGGGCGGCACCTAACAGGGAAGAACGGGGGGCGGCACCTAAGAGTGGAGAAGGGGGGGGGCGGCACCTAACAGGGAAGAACGGGGGAGCGGCACCTAACAGGGAAGAATGGGCAGGCGGGGGCCCCCACCCACAGTGGCTAGCTCCAGGGCCCAGTCGCAAGTGCGACTGCTGCGACCCTGGTAGTTCCGCCACTGGATCTAGTATTATCTAGTAGTATTAGTAGTAGTAATAGTAGTAGTATCTAATAGTATCCTAGTAGTATCTAGGATCTAGTATTCTAAACTATTTTTGTAACATTTGCCAAAAGGTACTTTTTTGTTTGTTTTGCTTGCTTAAGCTGGCCATAGACGATGCAATTTTCTTTCCTGCAACTTTGGGCTGCAGGAAAGAAAATCTCTCGATTTCCCCATCAACACAATTATTATTGGGGAGCTATTGTGGGGCAACAATTGTCCTCTCCCGGCCCGGACTGCTCCCTCCGCCAGGAGAAAGCACAATAGCTGCCCCACAAAGGTGATTATTACTAGCGGCTATAGCCACTGGCAATAATCACGTGCAATATCTGACAGGCTGGTTGTACTCAAGTTGATTGCCGATCAACTTGGGTACAACCAGCCTGCCCATACTTGGTCTTCGTCTATGGCCGCCTTAACTGTTTCCTTTCAGCTTGCACTCTTTAGTAAGTTTTTTTTAACCTTTTTCAAACTTTTCACTACAGGCATAACCCACTTTTAAGTACGCAATGGGGTTTATTTACTAAAGCTGGAAAGTGCAAAATGTACAGAGCTTTGGGGGCCACTAATAAAAATTACTACATCTACAAGTCACAGTAAATTAGCAAGATCAATAAGTTGTAAATATAATAATAATAAATAAAAGCATAACAAATATGCCAATCATGGAGTATTTTAACACCCCTGTGCTTGATACCATGAAATTGTGTTTTGTCAGTGGTGGTGTAGTGGTTAGCACTCTCACCTAGCAGTAAGAAGGGTCGCTGGTTCGAATCCCAACCACGACACTTCCTGCCTGGAGTTTGCATGTTCTCCCTATGCCTGCGTGGGTTTTCTCCGGGTACTCCGGTTTCCTCCCACAATCCAAAGACATGCAGGTAGGTTAATTGGCTTCTGTCCAAAAATTGGCCCTAGTATATGAATGGGGACCTTGGATTGTGGGCTCCTTGAGGGTAGGGACTGATGTGAGTGTGCAATGTACAGGGATGGGGACAATTGTAGACACTCACTCAGGTTGAACTGGATGGACTGATGTCTTTATTCAACCTTACTAACTATGAAACTATGAAACTATAAATGCCCCTTGCATTGGTGGTCAGGGTAGAATGTCATCCCCACCACATATAAACAGCTAAAATCACAAATGTTGTCAGAGGCTCCATTTATCCCACGCCATTGTCTCCTTCCTCAAAACTCTGCAGCAATGTCTGCAGTAACTTGAGGGTTCCAAAGAAGTTCTACATTCCCAACTGCTTCTCCATTAAACACTCAATGTATTAGGCACATGTGTGCACTTTTTCCTGCCATACCACAATGCTGTGCTTGATACTTGTGGAATCAATCACCACGTTTGTCACATTTTTTGTGGCAGGCATGGCTAGCCATGGCCATGTACATGTATTGACTTTTTAGTATGGCGGATGTTTGCATATGATTTTTGTGGGGGTGACTGTCAGAATGACAGGCAGGCATACATATAAATCTTTAGGGTACCAACAGAAGTGTATTTTTTAAAGATTTGCTCTCATGACAAGCAGGATGCTTGCATGTTATAAGAATTTGAAACACTTCTCATTCACTATATACAGCATCTGTTTTACATAAAACCATACAATGTTAAGAGATAAAATATGCAATTCCTCATTATATAGCCTATATTTGTTTCCTTTATTTATATGTTATTTTAAACATAATTCTTTCAGCAGCTGTGGAAGGGATCTTATCTGTTAGTTTAAATTGCCTTCATGACTTTTACTCCATTTCCATATTACCACATATTTCACTTGGAGAATTTTTTAGAGTCAGGTGTCTTTGAAGCCGCCCCAGTGTGAACCGGCACTTAAACGCTCAACAAGCCAAATCCTATTCAATGGCCCCTGTTCACATCTGAGCATTCTGTCTCCTGAAACACAACGCCTTTTGCTCAAAAAAGTACATAAGCTTCTTTTTGGTAGATTGGAGGCAGGTTAGGCCCCTAAGACCCCATACACACTATACAACTTTTGTTGTCTGATTTCCTTTAGATTTACCAAAACCATGTAGTGCAAGGGCCTGCCTGATTGCGTACAAATTGAAACTCTTAAGGTTTGACCTCATATTATATGGTTTTGGTAAATCTGAAGGAAAAAATCTACAGAAAATTGTATAGTGTGTATCCAGCTTTATTAAACCTGGAAGCTGATTGGTTACTATGTACAGCTGCACCAGATTCTGTGTGCACCAGCTTTAGTAAATCTCCCCCTTTGTCTCTTGAGATCCAGGGTGTCAAAAATCACCTTAAAGCAGAACCCCAGCCATATCTGTTTTTGTCCTATCTGCTTCTGGCTTTGGTGATTGGTAAAAAAATGTGCTGCTCTTTTCGTCCCCTCCACTTCCTCCTGCGTGCCTCTGAATTTCCATTGAAGAGCATTGCAACTGGTAGATGTCCAGTCTCTCAAAGGACCCACTGACCTTGTTCTATGTTTTGCACACAACTTCCACAGAGCCTCAGAGGATAAAAAAAAGAGTTACTGCAGAGCCTGTCCCCCATGTACACTGAATCCCAAGACTCAGGAACTACAGCAAACAGTTTACTATAGATTGTTGCGTTGTTCTTTGTTTGTGAGTGCAGTGTTGCTTTTCAGTGAGTAGAACTCGCTCGATGTGTTCCTTATTTTATTTGGTAATAATGTACGCTGTAATAATGGTAATAATGTACGCTGCATTACTCACTTACACAGATGTAGTAAAGATCAGCGTGTCCAAATACTAGTTCAAACCTCCCTTAGCTTTTCCACCAGGAAGCTGTCACTGCAGGCCACGAGTTATACGTTTCCAAGGCATTTCCCATCCCGCAGCTCCACATATACAATAAATATGTACTGTATGTTTAACATGCAACTAAACAGCAGGAAATGTCTTTGCCGCTTATGATTGGGGGCCTGTAGTGACAGCTTCCTGGCAAGATATATATGTATCCCTTTATAAGGTACAAAACATCAGATAAATGTTACATTAAGGCAGAAAGCTGCCCCACTGCTCCGCCTTATCCAATAAGAGAATGACTTGTATTTATTGAATAAATAAAAGGCTTTCTGTGAATGGCAACATTGCTGATAAAGCATTCTCCTGTGGTCAGTATGCACGGCATATAGGCTGTTCATCTTGTAAGAGAACTTTCACTTTGCAAGGGAATTTTCCCTTAGCTTGGTAAATGTTGGAAAATTTCTATTCAAAGAATACCCAATCATGTTTAAGGAAAAATTAAAAAAAATTTTTTTTGCTTTCACATGATTGGATAATGAAAGTCAGTAGATCTTTGTCTCATTCACTAAGCTAAGAGTAAATTCCCCTACAAAGTTAACAGCCCATTTGTCTTTCATAAATCCACCTCATTGACTCAAAACTAGCATGCAGATTAGGAGATTTGATTTTTTTTTCTCTGACTTTCCTCTACATGCTTGTTCCAGGGTAGGCATAAGCAGATGGTTCAGTATGAATCTAGGTTCGGACCGAACTTTGACTGTTCAGACTTCTGGACGAACGCTCAGACCTATGCCCATATGACACTTCTGTCTGATGAAAGCTGAACATCATATATAAAAGTGGTATTACTACCAGTAATACCACAACATATGTGACACAATTGGGCTGGTTTACTTTTATTGTGTCAGATATGTGGGCCCCCACTGTGCCTGTCAATGTACAAATCTTAAAGGAAACCATTTTTTTTATAAACTCTATGGGGTTCATTTATTAAAGGTAAATAGGCTGTTCACTTTACAAGGTCATTTTTTTCTCTTGGCTTATCAAATGTGGTAAAAAAAAATAAAAAATCACTTTACAAAGTATACCCAATCACATTCAGGAACAAAAAAACACAACAACACTATTTTACTTGCACTTGATTGCATGATGGAAGTCACCTCATTTACTAAGCTAAAAGGGAATCCCTTGTAAAGTGAACAGAATATTTGCATTTAGTAAAGCAACCCCTACAGTATGTTTTATGTAGTGGTTTAGGAGAAGCTAAGGAATTGTTAGGAATAGTTATTATTATTACTAATTATATTATTTAATTTTACATTTTTATAATGTGTTTTTTTCTTGTCATCATTTTTTTTCCTACCTGATAATATTAATATTTTTAAAGTTCTCACTCACACAGTCAAAACATAGCCCTCACTTGGGTTTTTATGCAAGTGATTGTAAAGACTTTTTTTTTTTGTTTTAAAATAACAAACATGTCTATACTCACCTGTTCTGCGCAGTGGTTTTGCACAGAGCAGCCCAGATCCTCCTCTTCTCGGGTCCCTCTTTGGTGCTCCTGGCCCTTCCCTTCTGTTCAGTGCCCCCACAGCAAGTAGCTGGCTATGGGGGCACCTGACCTGGCCCGCCCCTTTCTCTCCTCATTGGCCGACTGACTTTGATTGACCGCAGCGGGAGCCAATGGGGCCGCCCTGCTGTCTCAGCCAATGAGTAGGGGAGTCCTGGGCAGCTGAGACATTCCTGCAACATCGCTGGATATAGATGGGGCTAAGGTAAGTATTGGGGGGGGGGGGGGGGCTGAGGGGGATTGCTGCAAACAACAGGCTTTTTATCTTAATGCATAGAATGCATTAAGGTAAAAAGACTTATGCCTTTACAATCACTTTAAGCATGCCCATGTGAATGAGGCCTAATTGGTGTGATATCAACATGCCCCCCTTTAGTTATATAGATGTGAATTAAAACCTAAAACATGTTGAAACTTTGGCCCAATTGCAAATGTTTTTTTATACTAAACGGGAGAAAACAAATGTCAGGTTAAAAATTAGCAACTTTCCAGGACCGACGATTTTATAGACAATTAAGGATGCATATTTAAAAAGCTTTCAAGGAAAATTAGCTTCCATAAGTAATTTTCGTGGTTTTCATCCACAGCCACTTATTTTCCATGCTGTGATGACTCTGTACAGCTTTAAAACAGACCTATTGTGTTCCAGGAAGTGAATTTCCACAGTTATTGTGAAGTCCAAGCTAAATTCCCAGATGAAAGGTTAGATGATATCATGTACCCGGATACAGGGCTATTGGTATAGATCCATGCGTGTGTTAAACAATGCAGCCTTGGTTACCGTGTAAATATTGTTCAGATTTGTGTGATCACCTTATCATTAGCTTTATCAGCTATGTCAGTATATTTTCACTCTGCAATAAAATGTCTGTAATAATTGCATAGTGCTTGTTAAGACATGATACTCTGGGTACTTAAATAAGCACCTGTGTTTTCTCCATTAATACCATACATGCAATGTGTGAAAATATTCCCTAGGGATATGTCTGAATTGGTTATCAGACATGCACCACATTTTGATAAAGTATTTATAGTTTAACTGCATGATTCTGCTAGTTTATTGAGTGATGGTTCTTTAACCACTTTAAGACCAGCCTCGTTTTGGATTTTAGGTGTTTACATGT
The DNA here is from genome assembly GCA_028564925.1 of Lithobates sylvaticus. Taxonomy (NCBI): domain Eukaryota; kingdom Metazoa; phylum Chordata; class Amphibia; order Anura; family Ranidae; genus Lithobates; species Lithobates sylvaticus. The sequence goes on from CM053028.1 coordinate 295,271,681, forward strand.
TTAAAACATTTTTTTTTGCTAGAAAAAAACTTAGAACCCCCAAACATTATATATTGTTTTTTTTCTAACACCCTAGAGTATAAAATGGCGGTCGTTGCAATACTTTTTTTCACACCGTATTTGCGCAGCGGTCTTGCAAGCGCACTTTTTTTGGAAAAAATTCACTTTTTTGAATAAAAAAATAAGACAACAGTAAAGTTAGTCCAATTTTTTTATATATTGTGAAAGATAATGTTACGCCGAGTAAATTGATACCTAACATGTCACGCTTCAAAATTGCGCCCGCTCGTGGAATGGCATCAAACTTTTACCCTCAAAAATCTCCATAGGCGACGTTTAAAAAATTCTACAGGTTGCATATTTTGCGTTACAGAGGAGGTCTACAGCTATAATTATTGCTCTCGCTCTACCGATTGCGGCGATACCTCACATGTGTGGTTTGACCACCGTTTTCATATGCGGGCGCTACTCACGTATGCGTTCGCTTCTGCGCACAAGCTCGTCGGGACGGGGCACTTTAAAAAATTATTTTTTTGTTTTTCTTATTTATTTTTCTTGATTTTATTTATTTTTACACTGTTTTTTTTTAAAAAAATTAATTGGCTCACTTTTATTCCTATTACAAGGATTGTAAACATTCCTTGTAATAGAAAAAAGCATGACAGGTCCTCTTAAATATGAGATCTGGGGTCAAAAAGTCCTCAGATCTCATATTTGGACTTCAATGAAAAAAAAAAAAAAAAATGTAATTTAAAAAAATGACATTTGAAAATTCCTCTTTAAGAGGTATGGGCGGAAGTGACGTTTTTGACGTCGCTTCCGCCCTCCTATGGTATAGAAATGAGTGGCGGCCATCTTAGCGTCACTCATCTCTAGACACAGGAGGGGAACGGACCTGATCGCCTCCGCCGCTGCCGACGGTTCCGGTAAGCGGCGGATGGCGCGGGAGAGCGGCGGGAGGGGGGGGCACCTCTCTCGCCGCCGATAACGGTGATCTCGCGGCGAATCCGCCGCGATGACCACCATTATCGGACAGCCGACCGGCGCCTGAAGAGATGGATACCTTGGTTGTGGCAGCAGCTGCTGCCGTTACCGAGATATCCCTCTTCAAAAAAGGGACGTACATCGTCGTGCGCCGGTCGGAAAGTGGTTAAAGGCATAGTTCACCTTTACCAAAAAACTGCCTACGCAGATAAGGGACATCTGTAGATGAAAACAAACTGTGCAGCTTTGACCAGAATTGAGTAATGCCCTTACTATAGGTGTGAGCCATTTTACGTACCTAATGAAGCCTGACCTGAAAACTTCAGGACTTTGCTAGGATGTTGCTAAGTGAGGCACAGCCATTACTGTTCACCTTCACCATGACAAGAGTGAGCTCTTTCTCTGATTCAAACCTCCTCACATTCCCTTTCTCTCTCCTGTTACAATAGCTCTGAGCTCAGGGTTTGAAACATCACTCCTGTAATGGTGAAGATGAACAGTAATACGTGGCTGGGCCCACAATTTGTTACTGTGCTTTTTAGACTCAAACACTGTGGGAAGTAGTGTGGGTGATGCTGCATCCACTGCAGGAGTATCAGCAAGGGATGGAGCTCATCCCAGCTCCTATAGTCACTAGAAGGAAGAGAGGAAGGATCCCTAGTGCCGCACATCTACGGTGTCCTGTGATGGTTATGGGAGAGACAACCTCAGCCTGGGCTCCCGCCAGGCCATACCCCAAATGCATTTTACTCCCTTGGGAACCTAGTCATAGGGCATCCCATGACGTTCTTCTAGTAATACCTGGGCATTGCTTAGCAACATCCTGGGAGTTTTCAAGTCAGGCTTCATGAGGTATGTAAATGGTCTACACCTATAGAAAGGGCATTATTCTGCTTCAGTCAAAGCTGCACAGTTTGTTTTTATCTTTCAGAAGTCCCTTATCTGCATTGGTAGTTTTTTAGTAAACGTGAACTAACCAGAGTCATAACCAGCAACCATGCAGGGCCCTTCTCTCCAGGCCTGGAGCCCTTTACTCCCGTTGTGGCACCCTTTATTATGGTATAACTATCCTGCAGCACGTCCCCTCCTTGCTGTCTTGGGGCTCCTCACAGTGGAGGAATACCAGGGCCCTATTAATTCCGCTACTGGTGTCATTCATTTTTTATTTTTGTCATTTTATTTTTTTACAATTAAATTTTTTTGATTTTTTTCACAATTTTGTTTAGGAGGCCCATTGAGGGGCTTTGGTGAAATAGCAGGGATCTAAACAGACCTCTGATGTTTCACCTTTGAGACAAAGAAAGGACATTGAGAACACAGCCCTCAATCTCCATCTCTGCAGCCGCAGAAGCATAGAATCAATGGACAGGAAAAGGCTCTGTAAAGGCTCTTCCCATTAATTCACAAACTGAATATTTACCAGCCCCTTCCCTGCTCTGCATCCTGACACATCTACCCGCAACAGGGGAGATGAGGGGGGCTAAGAGAATACACATGGGCCTGACGCAGCAGGACCTGGATAGGAGGTATGGTGGGCAGCATATAGAGCAAACAATGCCCACCATTTTCCTTCTGTAGCCGCTGAATGCCTGCGGGAGAGAGGTGGATAAGCGGGCTTTTAGCAGCTGCATGGAAAGCATTGGTTCCTCTATATACTGCCACCCCTTCTATCGAATCACACCCAACACCCATTTTTCAGCAAATGCAAAGGGATTAGAGCCATCTGCATGTTCTGGAAGGCCCAGCAGCCTGAGGCAGTAGTCACTGTGCAGGACGGGTCCACGGCCCGGGTGCAGTGTTCTGAGTGAGTAGCTGCTGTAGCTGCAGTAGAAGGTCCAGAGTCTGGCTGAGTGTCAGGTGGTGACAGGGTAGCTGCATGATAGGAGGCCTCTTCCTCCCTGTCTGTGCTCGGGAGCTGAGTGAACCACCCCAGCTTGGCTGTTGCTGTCTCCCGCACCTTCTCTCTAATTGAGCGGCCACTATGAAGAGTCTGCAGTGCAACTTGTGTGCCCTGCTCAGCAGTATTGGAGACATCCTTTCTCCTGGTCATGGCAGCAGATCAAGCACCGGAGGCTACCGAAGGGTAAAGGGAGTGCTGTAGAGGGAAGAAAGCCAGGTGGAGGGGCAGAGGAGTGGGGTTGCGATGGAGGCAGGAAAATCTACAGGATGGGTCACTGGAGCGCTGAGGAGCACCTCTGTTCACAGGGACCGCTGGTCATGTCATGCACTTCCTATGCAGGTGTACAGGGAAGCTGCATGGCCACCCTGGAGGATGGGGCCAGGTCGCAATTGCGACCCCTGTAGCTACACTCCTGGAACTAACCCTTTAAATAGTTTAACTCTTCTTATTCTTTTTCTGTGGGCACCCATATATTTTCCCACTTGTTCCTTATGCTTATTAATAATGCTCATATACAGTTTGGAGTAAAAAAGCTGATTTTTAGGTACGGACTGTTTTGCATAGTTACATTGGTCCAGCTTTATTCAAAAAAAGTATGCATGTGCCTTAACTGGAAGATCCCTGTGGAAGCTGGAAATCACTGTATTAGACACAGCTACTCCAGTCACCTCCACTTGCTTCCGGGTCCCATGCTGCTTGACTGCCCTTCTGCAATGTGAAAACAGAAGAATTCAGAGAATGCTTTGTATTTGGTCAATAATTCCAAAGCATTCTCTGATTCTATTGGAGTTGAAGTGGTTGGGCAGTGACAACATGATCTCCACCTTATCCTACCACAGAACGCTTTGTATTTCTTAAGAAAATTGCAAGGCATTCTCTCAATGATTCCCAAGAAACCCCTTGTGACGTCTACCCCAACGCAGGTGGTCGGACACTATAGCTAGTTACTGTGTGCTTCACCTATAGCAGCCTCCCTTCCCTTAAGGCAAGCAGGCCTACCGGTACTTGGTTGCCCCAGAACATATACACAATCATATAGTGCCTGGCCACCACACCAAGGTAGATGCGAACGGAGCAAAGACAAGAGATACTTGCAGTTAGCAGACAGGTAGCGTGGTTCTATGACAGTCCAGGTAAAAGGCAGGTTGGTTCAAGGAATAGTCCAATAATCCGGTCTGAAGTCATACACAGCGAAATCCAAACTAGTAAAGCAGGGCAAACAGACAGACAGGGAGCTCGATATGGAACAACAAATATATCACTCAATATCACAAGCAAGGGACAGAGCATTTGGCTTGCTTATGACCATATCAATCACCTTGCAGGTGGACACAGACAGGGAGAATGCAATAGCCAAAACCCGGATGCTGGCATGAGGAGCAGGAACACTTAAGTGATCCTGACACCCCTTTGCGATTACCAAACAGCAGGGCAGCCACACGGCACAGGACCCTGAAGCTATCAGCGATAACTGTAGTGCTTACTACAGTGATTTCCAGCTTCTACAGGGAATAGCCAAGTGTTGCACATTCATACTTACATTGGTCCAAGCTGAAACAATATAACTACACAAATTAGTCCATACTAATAAACTGACATCAGTTTTTATAACGGAGCACAAGTTTCACTGGTTACATGCTTGTTTCAGGTTAGTAACTCACTAAATATTACTTCTACAAAGCATGCTTCTTTGAAAAATTTGTGGAATTTTATATGTTTCTTATTCACTTGAATGTCCAATTTTAACTTTCTATTAAGGTAGAAGCAGCATGACATGTCACACAATATATAAAAAAGGCAGGAACACCTTTTATGTAAAAAAAAAAAAAGCAGACTTGTAAAGAGATTTTTAGAAAGTGTAGGAGCACTAGAGAGACTATGGTCTAGAAGGAGTTTTCCTTTACAGTTTTAAAATTCATTCTGTTCATGCATTATGAATATACCTTTCAGATGGACTGCAAAACATATGCTAACTAGGGTTGTCACCTTTTCTTCAAATCAAACCCGAACAATTTAGTGGCACACAGCAATGTTTTTTTTAATAGTATAAAATATACATGCAGTTTGTTATTAAATAACATTTTTAATCATATGACGTTAAAGAGGAGGTCCGGTTAAAAAAATAAAAATAAAATAAAAGTCAGCAGCTAAAAACACTGTAGCTGCTGACTTTTAATAAGGACACTTACCTGTCCAGGGAGCCAGCGATGTCGGCCGCCCGAGGCCGATCCGTCCACTGGATCGGGTGCCGGCGCCACCATCTTAAAGAAGGGAAACAGGCAGTTGAGCCTTGCGGCTTCACTGCCCGTTTCCTACACACACAGTTCCCAGAACACAGCGTGCCCCATTCCCCAGAAGACAACGCGAGGAGGAGAAGAATGAAGATCATTGCGGTATAGGAAGTGGCAGATTAGGACAATCTGCCTAGCAACAGTCATTTCTGGTAAGTTAAAAAAATATATATATATTTTTATTTGTTTGTTTTTTTTCATTTCTTTTGAGCATTTTTATGCAATTTTTTTTTTTATTTTTAGGATGGACCTCCCCTTTAATAACAAGAGTCCACAGAGTTCCCCTTTTTACATCTGAATCCACAGAGTTCCCCTTTTACATCTGATCTCGCAGAGTTCCCTTTCACTGTAAGGGGGGACTCTGCAGACTCTGATGTAAGGGAGAACTCTGGGGACTCTGACATAAGGGATGCTCTGGGAACACTGAGCACTCTGATGTATGGAGAGGACTCTGCTGTAAGCAGGAACGCTTTGGCCTCTGGTGTAAAGGGGAACTGTGATGTAAGGGGTGCTCTGAGAACCCTGATTTTCCTTAGTGTACTCACTCAGAGGCAGGAGAGAGAAGGGGGGGAGACTTCAGTCACAGACAGGATGGATGGTGAGCTCACTCACCCCTTGACAGTCAGCACCTCTCATTCAGATGTATCTGAGGCTGCTGGACTTCCAATTTCTGGCCCCCACTTTCCTTTTCTGAGGCCCAGTGTGCAGACACGGAGGGGTAGGAGCAGAAGGAAGAGGAGCAGATCGAACCCTCTCTCCTCTCCCTTCTGTATGTGGGGGAACTGTTTATGTTGGCTTTGGGCAGTGTGAAAGAGAGTGTAACAGACACTCTCAGCTTAGACAACTGCAGCCAGCAACCCTGCTGGGAGGCCAGAGTCTAGTCTGAATAATTTGTCCGGGTTTCAGGCAGTTTGAAACCCGGACACAGGATTCCAAACCCGAACTGTCCGGGGGAATCCCGGACAGGTGGCAACCCTAAGGCTAACACAGTACTATTAATTAAACCTATACTTTGTGACATCTAACACAATGCTAAGGGCTGCCTGAGTAGTTCTGAACTTATAGTAATCATCCTACACAGCATGAACATGGCTTTACCATCCCTATTGGTATTCACATTGTATAGTAGAGATAGGGACATGTCGCATTAGTGATTCTTTAGCAGAATTTTGTAGCTTAGTGTTTTTTCCTGCTAGGAATAAATGAATTGCAGTAAATAAAATGTCTGTGTTAAAGCAATTCTAGGGATTTGTGGCTGAGTCTCTGCAGTATCTGGAGCTAGCTGCAGAACCCCCAGCTTTAGTAGCTACACATGTCATGAAATCCAGCTTCTGGTGATCATACCAGTGATTTGTAGCTGGAAGTACTGCAGTTAGGTATAGCAGCAAATCTGCAGCCATCTACAAATGAGAGAAAATAAGCAGGGATTTGTGTAGCTGTAACAATCCAGGAATATAAAGTTATTAGTTTGCCATAGCTCCAAGCCCACTACCATCCATCGATGTGCTGTGACTTCTTAAGGTCAGTAAGAAATTGTGTAATAAATGTGTCTATTGTATACAAATTCTAGCCATGTATAGTCCAAGATAGCCATTATATAGACATGTGTGTTATTTATTGATGTACAGCAAAAAAGTGCAGGCAATCAGATATTTCAGTCTGCTGCGATTTCTATGTGCATTTCCTCATTAGTGCTATTACATGACGTGAAAATGTACAACTGGGCTATCCCCAGACGTTAATGGCATCAAACCATTGTCTGCTCCTGGAAATCGCCTTGCAAAGTGAAAATTCTATTGTAAAGTGCACAACATATTTGGCCTGATGTACCATAGCTCCCAACTGTCCCTGATTTCGAGGGACTGTCCCTGATTTGGAGAAATGTCCCTCTGTCCCTCTTCCCCCCTCATTTGTCCCTCATTTTGGTCTGATCCATATAGTTGTATATAAAATGCCCTTTTTATCTTTCAAAAAGTGTTTCCCAGTGCTAAACCTTTCATCTAAATTCTAAATTGCTGCATTTGTGAATTTTAAAAGCCAATATAAAGGAATATTAGTTGTAAAAAAAAGCCCTTGTGGATTTATTTAACCTTTTTTTGTCAATTCTCCTTTAAGGGGGTGTGGCAGGGGGCGTGTCCTATGCCTACATACATTTGCTAGTAGGTGTCCCTCATTCCCATTTCAAAATGTTGCCACGTATGATGTACTACAGTATGACATAAGGGGAAATTTAAGGTGAGCACAGACAAGTGATCATCACATTGGGGTTGATTTAGTAAAGGCAAATAGACTGTGCACTTTGCAAACGGCAATTGTACTCTGCAAGTGCAGTCGTTCCAGAGCTCAGTAAATGAGGTAAAGTTTCACTTTGCAAAAGAGTACCCAATCACGTACAAGGAAAATAAAAAAATAATAATTTTTGCTTGCACATGATTGGATGATGGAAGCCAGCATAGCTTCTGCTTATTTACCCAGCTCTGAAGCGACTGCTCTTGCAGCGTGCATCTGCACTTTGCAAAGTGCACAGTGTATTTGCCTTTAGTAAATCAACCCCATTCTGTTATTTTTTTTAAGCATAAAAGTGTCAGGAACCATTAGGGCATTTCTTTTGCAGAAGCACATCTTCAAGAATGTTTATAGGGATCATGGCCGGGGGACAGTTTGATGTGATGAGGTAGTACATTCCAGAGAATCCATAGATAGTGTGAAAATAAGAAATGGTCTTAGGGATAGTGGCATGGCAGGAAAGAATATATGCAGTACAGTATATAAAGCAGATTTATTAAGTGTCCAGAGTACAGGCATACCCCACTTTTAAGTACACAATGGGGTTTATTTACTAAAGCTGGAAAGTGCAAAATCAGGCTCACTTCTGCATAGAAACCAATGAGCTTCCAGGCTTTATTACCAAAGCTTAATTGAACAAGCCAGGGTTAGAAGCTCATTGGTTTCTATGCAGGAGTGAGCCTGATTTTGCACTTGTAATGATTTAGAATCTGAGTACTGCAGGAACACAGAAGTTGTTCAGTGCTGGGCACTTTCACTGCAATCATCAGTATCATTCCATTTCAGTCATAATATGCTGTTGTGCCCCCTCACTCAGTGCCATTATATCATCATTATTAGTCACAGACTGTGCAAAGCTAACACATTGGGGTTGATTTACTAAAACTGGAGCGTGGAAAATCTGGTGTAGCTCTGCATGGTACAGCTTTTAAAAGAAAAGTATTGGAATTGTTTATTTTAGGAACTTACCTAGGTGGATGCAGCATCGGTCCAACGCTGCATCTGTCCCCCGACGGCTGAAAACCGAGCAATCAAAGGCCGCTGATCGCTTAGCTCTCAGTGCTCCGTGACCAGAGAGCTAGTCACTGTCAGTCACCAGCTGTCTGCTCTGCCCCCTGCCCACACAGTCACTGGAGCGCTGGGCTGTGGAGGAGCAGCTGGCTCAGACTCTCAGCAGCTTGTTGGAAGGCTCCTGGGTGGTCGCAATCTTTCCCCATCCTGGACCGGCTCTATGACGTCAGCAGACAGCAAACTTTAGCCTGCTGTTGGCTGAAAACAGGTCACAGGAGTGCAGAAAAAACTGCACTCCTGTGATCGACATGAGAAGTACAGCCAAACAAGCTTTGGTTGTACGTCTCCTTTAACTTCAGCTTGTTCAATTAACCTCCCTGGCGGTAATCCCAAGTCTGGCTCAGGGTGGAAACTTCAGTACCATAAGCGGTAACCCCGAGCCAGACTCAGGATTGCATTGCAGGATACAGGGGAAGTTACTTACCTTGTCCCCTGGATCCTGAGGTGTCTCCCTGCTGTGTGTGCGAGCTCCTCCGCTCGATTCACACAGTGCCGAGTGCCGCTGATCTCCGTTCCCTGCGACGTTACGACGCACAAGAGCGGAGATCGGCGCCAAATTCAAAAAAGTAAAAACACACAATACACATACACATACAGTACTGTAATCTTACAGATTACAGTACTGTATAAAAAAATTACACATCCCCTTTGTCCCTAGTGGTCTGCCCAGTGCCCTGCATGTCGTTTTATATAATAAATAAAAAAAAATTCTGCCTGGAAACTGGAGATTGTCCATAGCAACCAGTGTCCCTTTATGTTAAAAGTGATTTTATACCAGCTAGAAAACAGCGATAATAAATTAGAATCACAACTCATCATCAAACACTAAATCTAATGACAGCGACAATTCTGCAACTGAGCAAATTTCAGTGTTTTTGATTACATTATTGAATAATTTTTATAGTTATTTATTATATTATAATTTATGATTTTGTGTTTCAAACTTTATCATACCCGGGATGTCTACTAGACTCTGGTTTGGACAGATTTAGGTGAGTTATTCAAAAGAATTGCAGGCCTACAATATAAAACGCCAAATTTCCATGCAAAATAATTGTACCGCTTTTGGTACAAAATTCCAGACATAATCATACCGCCAGGGAGGTTAAGCTTTGACTACAAATCTGGAACTTTTTATTTCCACGTTGATTTTTATTGTATATACAAATAAACTTTTCTACATTTGATATAATTATGTGTCCATATTGGTCCCTTCCCAACTTTTCCACCTTTTCCACTTAGTAAATCAACTTCATAGTTCCCAACTATCGCTCACTTGTGAGGATTGGCACCCTTTTGGAACTAAATTCCCATTCCCTATTTCCATTTCTCAGTGGCGGTGCATCCATAAGGGCGCACGACCGCGCCCCCTCTCTCCAGCCACCCCCTCTATCACCAATAGATAGATTCATGCATTGTATGAATCTATCCATGGCTGCCGCTGCCACCCCCTATTCAGGCGCCCAGCCCATTTTCAAGCGCCGAGCGCCTGAATTACAGCAGTGGCTGTGTTTGATGGGCACATTGAGGCTGCAATTGATAGGTTTTTTTTTCAGAATTTCTCAGTTTGTTTGCGCCCCCCATAAAAGTTTGAGCACCAGCCGCCACTGATTTTAGTTGTCCCTCTTTGGTGTGATGTATATAGCTCTATATAATATGCACTATGTCACTAACAAACATTTTGAAATGTGCTATACTCTTCATCCAACCTCTAAATTATTGAAGTTTTTTTTTTTGTGAAAGCACATATAAAGGAAAGGATTTAAAAAAAAAAACACACTTGTTGGGTTAACCAGTCCTTTATTGTATATTAATTCTTTGTGGCCTGTGGTAGCGTGGTGTGTCCTTTGCCTATATCTTGTGTGCTACAATGTATCGCTCTATCCCAACTCCACAATTTGGAAGATATGCTAAATGCAGTGGCCATTGTATTGCTGGACAGATACAGGATATAATTATTGTATTGCTTAGTTATAGCTTCTCTATTTGATTTTTAAATGTCAGGACAAAGAAATATATCTCTTTTGCAGTTTTGGGTAGTATCACAGCTTTAGTATCTTAGTCATAATTCACATAATCTCACATACATGCTAAAAAACCTTAGTCTTTAAATCTTTTTAATCTTGTTCCTCAAACATTTTTTAGATATATATATATATATATTTTTTTTTTTTACTTCTTCTTTTCACTGTTGCATTCTCTGTGGGAAAGAATATCTGCTGCACAATTTACTTCCTTTATTTTTTAAATACAGTACTTGGCTTCCCTACACAGTCCAACATAGCAAGTCTATGATGATTTTCTGTGGAACTGCAACCCTCCCCAAAAGAATCGCTTCCTCCTCTGCTCTGTGACTGACGTCACATCCCCCTTCTCTTACTTGCCTGAGTGCCGCCCAGCCCCCAGCTCCTCCCCCTTTCTTAAAGTGCCAATCCTAAAACTCTTAAGGCGGCGACTGTGCAGTCCAGCACTGTCATGCCGTCCCTGCGCCCATTGCCTTTTGTTATTAGCTCCGGGACTCTCTTTCTTTAGTATGATTGGTGATGTTCATAGTCCATTCTTTTTTATTGTTAGAATGCCTGCCCAATTCAAAATTTGAAGTCAGTGATGCTGCTTTTTTCATGCCCTGTAAAAAGGTATTATCATTTTATTGTTAGTCTTAAATCTTCAGCTAAAGAATACATAGGTGCTCCAAAGATCCTTAAATGTTTTCTGGTTCATTGGCAATTGTGTCTCCATGCTGTTGTTAATTAAAGTGTTACTAAATCAGCAACAGTAAAATCAGTCAGTATATGCAGTAAAACATGCTTGTTATACTCACTGTGTACCCTAAGGGGTTAATCCTGCGCTTTGTGTAAAAAGGTTATTTGATCCTGTCTTCTTTGATCCTATCCTTCTTATAAAGTCCCCAATCCATCTGCTGTTAGTACAGAGCCTTGGGGGCACTCTGCACATGCTCAGTTTGGTGTGTATTGCTAGCGAGTTTTATTTTTGGGAGGGTGCCTGTGATCGGCACAGGGCCAATCAGCACTGTCCAGACAGATGGTCAGGGGTCATGCAGCCTCATAGGACAGTCGGAGGAGAATGAAAACTCCTCCTACAATCTTTAACCCGTGCAGGCCCAGACACTAAGAAGTCAAAAGACTGCTATATACTGCTGATGAGAAAGGATATTTAGAAGTTTATATTTACTAAAATAATTGCATTTCCCAGTTTTGTGTACTGTAGGAGACCGCATATAGGGAATTCAGGGTCCTGGGTTTAGTAACAATTTAATATGTGTAACACTGACCAGCAATGTTACTTAGCCTGGACCATAGCCTTATGTCAGGTTCCCCTGGGTGCATATCTTCCAACCGTTGCATCTCCAAACTTTTCCTGGACTAAAATGTGTCAGATCCATGATTCTGTGTCTCGGTTCCCTCTGGGAAAAATATAGCACACACCCCTCTAGTGCTGGGATGTGCATTATATAATTCTTCCTCTTGCTTGGGGAGGAAAGTCCATGGGATTGCTAAATAGAAATTAAGTATTGTGGGGGGAATAGCTTGTCTCAGGAAAGGGCAAGCATTTTTGCTTGGATGGTGAATTTCTGTTATAAAAAGTTAATGTTATAAAGGGGGCAGGCTCAACTGGCAATGGCAGCGGTAAACCAAGCATGAAACAGGGATACCCAGAAACAGACAAAGCAGGTTTGTCCTGCACTTTTATTCAGCAAGGTGGCAAACAAAGAATTTTCAGGGCAGGGGGGCTTTGTACAGCAAATGCATATATAACAAGCAAAACATCTGCTCATCTGAGCCACTAACTGTTCACACCAGAATGCAGTTCAGGAAGGGCACCTGCACCACGCTCAAAGCGCACTGCCATTGTGATCTGCTGTGGGCGCCAGCGTAATGCTACCCCAAACATAGATCACAAACGCAGTGCATTTGCAGGCACCAAGTTGCATGGTCCCAGAGTATGCACTACAGGCATACCCCACTTTTAAGTACACAATGGGGTTTATTTACTAAAACTGGTGCAAAATCAGGCTCACTTCTGCATAGAAACCAATCAGCTTCCAGGTTTTATTACCCAAGCTTAATTGAACAAGCTGGGGTTAGAAGCTCATTGGATTCTATGCAGAAGGGAGCCTGATTTTGCACTTTCCAGCTTTAGTAAATAAACCCCATTGCATACTTAAAAGCGGGGTATGCCTTTACTTTCTCTCCATTCCAGTGCGATTTCAGCCCATTAAAATGAATGGGCTACATAATTGCACTTCGCAGGAATGCACAGGAATCGCACAGTGCAGTGTGAACCAGCCCTTACTGGGTGCCCCCTAATTGGTTTCCCAAAACAAGCAGGAAGCACTTGTACTTCTTTAGTATCAGTATTCAACCTTTTCACCCAGCAGCAGGCCTCAACAGTAGAGAGAGTGAGAGAGAGACAGACATCTAGATCAGGCAACTCACATACATATATAAAGGTGTGTGAACAGCTGAAGCTGATAATGAGGTCAGGCTAACAGGAAAGAAGGATCTATCCCACCCAAAACTCTACAAAGTCTCTGTGCTCCAGGACCCAGAACAGAACTTATTAAAGCTGAAGTTTAATCTGCTTATATTTTGCCATCCCTTCTTATATTACCACCGCTGCTTATATTTTTCCATCCTTTTCAACCCCCCCATCCTTGCTAGGGACATATTTAAATAAAACCTCTCCGTTTTCATTCATTACGTACATTATAGACCCACTGATAACCTTACTTTTTCTCTTTTCTTCTCTATGCAAAGCAGACAGATCATGGCTGGTGGAAAGGGCTATCAGAGCGTTGTACATTGCTTCTTGAAAACATCACAGCACCTTGTTTTAGTGCTCCTCTTGAGACCTAAGCCCTGATACAAACAATGGGCTGGCTCTTGGGAGGAATTACGCAAATATGAAAATGCCTTAATGTGTGGATGTCAATCTGGAGAGTGGGTGTTCTTAGGCAGCCTATTTTTAGTTGCAGACTGGCTTAGGTATCACCCACATGTGATGCTGAGCCTCCATGATTGGAAGAACTGAAATCCAGTGAAAGAGATGGGTCAGGGGCAGTCCAACTAGAGAAGAAAAGGCTAGATGAGGCTGATCATCCTCCAGCCAAGAAATGAGGCAAGCTCTATCTGTCTTCCTACAGCTTGTAATGCACACTGTGAGTATCTTATAGTATGTAGTGAAATCAGAGTAAGCTATTTCAGTAGAGTGGAGGAGCTTGCACAAGGGAAGGTAAGCCTGGAGTTAAACTTTAGGTAGAAGGTTTTTTATCTTAACCACTTAAAGCGGAGTACCACCCATATAAAAGTCAGCAGCTACAAAAAGTTTAGCTGCTGACTTTTAATAATCAGACACTCCCCCTCCTCTCTGCGGCGCTGGCATTCTGACTATGGGCGCCCGGCTGTGGCTTCACACCCGGGCACACACTGCACATTGCGCGAGCCGTGCTGTGTGCTGTGATTGGCTGGGCAATCTTCTGGGACCTGTGATGTGTCCCAGAAGATTGCATGGAGGGAAGGGGGAGGTTTAGGCCAATATGTATTTTTCTACATATTTTTGGTAAAAAAAAATCGCAATAAGTGTATATTGAAATAGGTCTACAAAATAGGGGATAGATTTATGATATTTTTATTATTATTTTTTCTTTTACTAGTAATGGCAGCGATCTGCGACATTGCGGCGGACAGATCAGACACTTTTGAGACCATCGACATTTATACAGTGATCAGAGATAAAAATAGCCACTGATTACTGTATAAATGTCACTGGCAGGGAAGGGGTTAACACTAAGGGGCGATCAAGGAGTTAAGTGTTCCCTAGGGATGTGTTCCTAACTGTGGGGGGATGGGACTGACTGGAGGAGGAGAGAGAGATCACTGTTCCTAAGACCCCCTTTTTTTTTTAAACTCTTTATTTTACATTTTCTCTTTTCTTCATACATTACACTTCATGCATACATTAATCCTTGCTGTATAACATTTGCTCTGTTTAAGACCCCTTTCACACTGCAGTGCTTTGCAGGCGCTACAACGCTAAAAATAGCACCTGCAAAGCGCCCTGAAACAGCCACTGCAGTGTCTCCAGTGTGAAAGCCCTCGGGCTTTCACACTGAAGCAGTGCGCTTGCAGGACGTTAAAAAAACTCCTGTAAACAGCAACTTTGGAGCAGTGAAGGAGCGGTGTATACTGCTGCAGCAGCGCTTTGCTGGCGGTTTTAACCCTTTTTCGGCGGCTAGCGGCAAATAGCATCGCTAAAACGACGGTAAAGCGGCGCTAAAAATATTGCCGTTTTACCGCCGGCGTCCTCACCGCTACAGTGTGAAAGGGGCCTAATAACTAGGAACAGCAGATCTCTCTCTACTCCCCTGTAGGAGTAGGTAGGTGTCAATGTTTACATTGACAGATCCCTATTCTGGCTCTCTAAGGAGCGATTGCGGATGGCCGTGGACATCGCGGCTGGCAGCCATGGTCATCGGCTCCGGCGTCATGCCCCGGGCACGCAATGTTTTCATGTCATATACACTAGCATCTATATTTTAGAGAAAGGAAATGAGTAGGCATTTAGGAAACAATAAAACATGGCTGCTGGCCATCAATGCCTTTTTACTAACGTTACTTTATTTACTATATTTTACTATATTTACTTTATTTATTTTACATCGTTATGCTCTGGAAAACGGTATTATAAATTGCTTGCGTCAGCACTGGATTACTTGTCAACTTTTCCCCACCAATAAAAAAATGAATGCTCATAAATTTCCAGGGGTCACAACAAGTACACAATCTAATGATTTCTATAAAAAGACTTTCCCATCAGTCAGTTTCCATCTGTTGTCTGCTGTGTACTGAGAGTTTAATATTAGCCCGTACTGAAGGCATTTCCTTTTCTCGGATCACTGAGGTGTAATCTAACCTGCATCAAATGAGATTAGTGTTATGTGACTGCCAGCATATTCTCCTGCAGTTGACAAATGCGTCAGTAGACACGTTTTAACATTCATGTTATTAAGAGACTTACATTTGTAGAAAGGAGTATGCTCATGTAATGTTAAACAAAAATGCTTCCTAATGATCACAACAATGAAACAATTCTTTGTGTAGGTGCTGAACAGGTGTATCTCTGAGGAGAATGTTATATGCATATCCATCGCCATCTGCTGGTTAAAATACATCATAACTAAAGAGCGCTGCAAGCTTGTCTGTCACATTGAGTACATGCCTGTTGTCAGTCTCAAATGCCGTGCACACACGATCGGAAATTCGGCCAGCAAAAGACAGATGAGAGCTTTTGGTCGGAAAATGCGACCGTGTGTATGCTTCATCTGACTTTTGCTGGCCGAATTCCAGCCAGCAAAAGATTGAGAGCAGGTTCTCAATTTTTCGGTCGGAAAAAGTTCTGATCGGAAATTACGATCGTCTGTAGAAATTCCGACATGCAAAATTCCTACGCATGCTCAGAAACAATTTGACGCATGCTCGGAAGCATTGAACTTAATTTTCTCGGCTGGTCGTAGTGTTGTATGTCACCGTGTTCTTTACGGTCAAAAGTTCAGTGAACTTTTGTGTGACCGTGTGTATGCAAGACAAGCTTGAGCGAATTACGTCGGAAAAACCATCCAAGATTTTTCAGATGGAAAATCGGCTCGTGTGTATAAGACTCAGGTGCTTTTCAGGTGTTTTAGCGCTAAAAATAGTGCCTGTAAAGCTCCTGAAAAACTCCTCTCATGCCTCCCTAGTGTGAAAGCCTGAGTGCTTTCACACTGGGGTGGTGCGCTTGCAGGATGGGAAAAAAGTCCTACAAGCAGCATCTTTAGGCCAGTTTGGGAGCGGTGCATACACCGCACCCAAAACTCCCTGCCCATTGAAATGAATTGGCAGCGCTGCCAAAGCGACTGCAAAGTGCTTAGGCCGCGCCACAACACGGGAGTGTTGGCAACCCCCCCAAAGTGAAATTTACTGGCAGGACAACAAAATTTACAAACACCATTTTTTTTTTACTGGCTAAAACCATGATATTTAATGGCAGAGCCGCATTTTTTACTGGCACTGCAACAGATTACCTAAAATGCCTGTTTTCAGTGCTAAACAATATTTAAACTATAAACATGTTGCTAGTGCTATTCGCAATGTGTTTAAGTTAAACAAAAGTCAAAAAACATATTTCTCCACTTTCATGGAACGGGAGGGGGTCAGAGGCTGCACAGAATGGTACAGGAGGGGTCAGAGGCTGCGTGGATACGGTACAGGGGGTCAAAGGCTGCATGGACATGGTACAGGGGGTCAGAGGCTGCATGGACATGGTACGGGGGGCCAGAGGCTGCATGGACATGGTACAGGGGGGTCAGAGGCTGCATGGACATTGGTACAGGGGGTCAGAGGCTGCATGGACATTGGTACAGGGGGTCAGAGGCTGCATGGACATGGTACGGAGGTCAGAGACTGCATGGACATGGTACAGGGGTCAGAGGCTGCATGGACATGGTACAGGGGTCAGAGGCTGCATGGACATGGTACGGGGGTCAGAGACTGCATGGACATGGTACGGGGGTCAGAGACTGCATGGACATGGTACAGGGGTCAGAGGCTGCATGGACATGGTACGGGTGTCAGAGACTGCATGGACATGGTACAGGGGTCAGAGGCTGCATGGACATGGTACAGGGGGTCAGAGCCTGCATGGACATGGTACAGGGGGTCAGAGGCTGTGTGTGTAGTGTTCTCCTATTGAATGGCTCAGCTCTGTTCTAGCTGTCCTCCCTCCTTCGGCTCAGGCTGATCAGCACAATACAAATCAGTTGCTGACTGACCTGGAGTGGATGGTCAGTCAGCGGCGCTCTGTTCAGCACTCCCAACCTCCGCAGTGACAGACCAACCAACCTCCTCCTCTGCTGTCACTGAGGCGAGATGCCGACGAGAACGGAGCACCTGACATTCAAAAATGGCGCCAGACGGCCCCAAAATTACACTGTGCATGCATGCGCAGTGACGTGATGGTGCTGCTTGGCGCCATTTTTGAATATCAGGTGTTCCGTTCTCGTCGGCATCTCGCCACAGTGACAGCAGAGGAGGAGGTTGGTTGGTTGGCCAATGAGGCTTACTGACAAAAACTAGCGGCGCTTTACTGCCAACGCACCCCCTGCCCCAGTGTGAAAGTACCCTAAAGAGTGTCTCTGGCTATGACCTGGACTGTCTCACACAAAAAATGAATATCCATTTATCGGGGTCCCCGATAAAAAAATGGTCACTCTTTTGAGCTCAGTTACAGCATTTTACCAATTAGGAAATTGTATTTCTTGTATTTGTGACCTGGTGGTAGAGTGTTCATACTGACTGATCTGTTTATTAATAGAGGTTTACCAGCCATTCTGTTCTAGTGAGAGCAGAAAGAGCCCGACTCATGCTCCCTCACAGGTTGGGCTCTGAGGCCATGGCCTACCCCTCTTGTGAAGCTTGTAAACAGTATGTATGTTGTTGTATTATACAGCTAGGGCTATTTTTTGAGTTTGCAGTTTCTTAGCAATTTGCTGAGATAAGATATCAGCCAGACATAGAGAACACTCTTTGTAATGTCAGTCAACCCAAGCACTTGCATTGTGAGAAGAAGCAGTAAAGTATATGGTGTAAAACTGCACAGGATGAAGCAGAGCCTACATATGTAATGTTTCCTAATACACTAACTTAGTTTGATTACATCATTTTTTATTCCATGTAACTTTGACAAGCAAGCTAGAGTACTTCTAAATACTGCCTGATAGGAAAAAAAGGAGCTGTCGCCAGTTTGATGTTTTAACTCTTCAGCCAGCAATTGGAAAATAACAAATTGAGTTTGGCTGGTTTCTATGGCTATGAAACAGCTATGCTCTTCTTTATTTCTAGTTTTATATGAATTAGTTTAGCCAGACAGTAGTGAATGTTTGTTAGTACAGTATGGAACATCTCCAACAGCAGCTATTAGGATAACACATAATAAATACATATTATTACATTATTAGGATATTGGCCTTCGAAGATTAAACATGTGTGATCTGATGAAAGAAGACACTGGGCCAAAATTCACTATAGAATTCTTAGTAACGTGTGAGCATATCAGGTGGTTAAGAAATAGGACAAAGACGAGGATAAAAAATACAGTTTTATCTAGAAGGAAACAATGTTGTAGTTTTAGAATTCCTGAAGGTCTTACAAATATTTAAACCAATTTATTGTAATGGTGAAAAAGATCCCCATTATACATACACGCAACACATGCAGTAGCCTATTTGATAGGTAACATCTTCTCCAGCCTGCTGATTGGACAATGAAGGATCAGCAGAAAATAAAGTATCCCTGTGCTTTCTTCTCCTGTAAATATGTATCTTGTAAGACTCAGGCTGGGTTCACCTATATGCGTATCGGATGCGGATTTCCCCGCATCCAATTCGCATGACAGGCGAGTTTTACTGACTCTCAATGGAGACGGTTCACACAGGTCCAGGGCAGCCGCGGTCCAGATGGCAGAAGAGTCCTGTGCATGTTTGTGTCCGGTTCAGGAGCGAATTCAGGCAAACATTTAGACCTGAATCGCACCTGAAGCACTGAACAGACACGCACCGGACGCCAGGCACAAACCCTCGGACGCACATATGTGAACCCGGACTGTATTGTACAAAGTAATGAAACCCTCATTAGCTCAGATTGCTGGCCCTCTCATTCCCAGAGTGCTGCTTTACAGAGGATTACTGATAGCTAAAATAAAAACAGATTTAAGTATTATTATTCTTATACAGTTTACGCAGCACTTTACAATGTAAAGGGGGACAGTACAATTACAATACAGTTCAATACAAAAGGAATAGGAGGGCCCTGCTCATGGAGCTTACAATCAAAAGGGAATGGGAGGTGGTACAAAAGGTAATAGCTATGGTGAATGATTTGATGGAGGTGAATCGGGTACAGTTCTTAGGTAGAGGTGGGATATGCTTCCCTGAATAAGTGAGTTTTCAAGGATCGTCTAAAGGCAGACAGGGTAGGGGCTGACTTGACATACCAGGCAAAGAGTTCCAGAGGATGGGAGAGGCTCTGGAGTAGTCCTGTAGGTGAGCATGGGAGGAGGTAACAAGGGAGCTAGAGAGCAGGAGGTCCTGGGAGGAGCTGAGGGGACGATTTGGCGCGATATCGGCAGATGAGGTTGGTGAGGTAGCTGGGGGCGATGTTGTGGATGGCCTTGTATGTTGTGGTTAGTATTGTGAATTTTATACGGCGGGGTAGGGGAAGCCAGTGAAGGGATTAGCGGAGAGGAGCAGCCGTCATGGATCGGTTAGTAAGATATATTAGTCTAGCATCAGTGAGGAAGGAGTTGCAGTATTTAGATTAGCTGAATTTTTAAATATATATTATGATACACAATTTGATTAAAATGTGTTTTTAATCTGTCTCTGAATTTCTGATAAGAGCATTTTAAGAATTAATTAATATTGCTATAAATGTTATAGTATTATAACATATTATACAGTGTATGAACTGGTCAATTAAAAAAAACACATTGAGCACAGTCTCTTTCCTAGTAGAGCCTAGGTCCAAATTAAGCAAAAGTATTTTTGCCTACCATATATTTTGCAGCACCGCTCCCACTGTGAGCCTCATTAGAAATGTCTGCAGGTATGCAACAGATGATGGTAATGATAAAAGTAAGGGTTATCTGTAGTTATACAATGTGTTGTTTGTCCATTTTCAGCAGATTTCAGTATATTTACATATATTAAGTAAACTTTTCAACTTTTATTCTGAGTTCTGTTACCTCTGACCATTCATCAGTAAAATGGCAATGAGCTGTTACATTAATGGTTACATGTATCATTTAGGAAATTCTGTGCTTATAGGGAACCAAGCATATTTTGTACCCCGAAGACTTAAGCTGGCCATACACCTATAGATTATCTGCAGATTTTCTTTGGTTAGATGGAAAAAGTGCAACAGATTTTTCCATGTTCGCTAAACTGTGTGGATGGAGGACTCTCCCACTTTTTCCATCTAACCATAGAAAATCTGCAGATAATCTATAGGTGTATGGCCAGCTTAAGAAACCTTATGTATATGTACATATTCATAGCACAGCTGATAATTAAAACCTACGTTTTGTCAAAAATGTTAAAAAGAAAATCAACACAAGGCACATTACTTACTATCAAACCAATCTATCCCCTGTGCCACTGGCTTCTGCTTTAGTTGAAATCTTCCTCCTCTGATCCTCCCCTACCCCTGTCTTCAATCTTCTGGTGCTGCAGGGTTTAATAGGGCCAAGGAACATGTCACAGGGACTCATCAGGAGTGACCAACTATGCTTGCCCTTTCCATCCACCTCCTCCATTCATAGAAGCTGTACTATGTTCTTCATTCTGTGAATGAAACATGATCTATGAATGGAAGAGGCAGACCTTTCAATCATCCGCCTGACCTCCATTCATAGATTGTGTTTCATACATTGAAACTATAACACAGCTTATTTGAATGGAGGAGCAGTGCGGAAAGAGCGGGCATAGTAGGCACTCACTTAATGAGTGATAAATAATAAAAATCATTATTGCATTATGTCTAAAAGATAAGATAATATTATCTCCACCAAATGAATTATAATAATCTTTCTTGCTCCTGTTGTACCTATAGTGCCCTCAGTGATTTCCAGTTAAATTGGACGACACTTTCAATTTTTTTACAGGTTACCAGTTTAGCGTTACAGAGGAGGTCTAGTGCTAGAAGTATTGCTCTTGCTCTTACATTCTCAGGGATACCTCACACGTGTGATGCGAACACTGTTTACATATGTGGGCGTGACCTACATATGCGTTCACCACTGCACATGAGCACGGGGGGACGGGGAAGCGTCAAAAAAATGTTTTTATTATAATTATTTATTTTATTATATTTTCTTCATTTTTACAGTGTCCCTTTACAAAACATGTTGTATCACTTGCGACAATAATACAGCATGACAGGTCCTCTTTATGGCATTGTTTACATGGTGCCCGTGTTCCGTCAAAATAGCCAATTCATCAAGATCTACAATTACATCACTTCTGGTTACTGTAAACCATCAGTAATTGCAGATTTCAACGACTTGCTGTTTTCACACAACACCAGCAACTGTATACACTCCGGTACACGGTATTATGAGCGAATATTGTTAGTCTACTCCGATACTAACCAACAAAATGGCCTCCTCCGTGGCGGCAACAACTTTTTACTCGTTACCCACTGTTGTGTCAAAACAGCAAAGTCTTGGTGTACCGGAGTGTACATGCTTGCTGGTGTTGTGTCAAAACGTCAGGTTTACAGTAACCGGAAGTGACATAATTGGAGATATTGATGAATTGGCTATTTTGACAGAACACGGGAACCGATAGTGACGTTGTTAAGGCCTTCCCGTCCTTCTAGGCCATAGAAATGAGCAGAGGCCATCTTTCCTTTGCTCATCTCTATGACCCAGCCGTCGCCAGTGCCGGATTGGTTCCAGGAACTACTGATCGTCCAGGTAAGCCTGAAAAGCCCCTCCCACCGCTTCTAAAATTAACCAGTGGCGAATTTGCCGCTTGGATCACTTTTAACATAAAGCCTGGCGCCTGAGGGAAAAATGAATACCGGGATTATAGCATCGAGCTACAGCCATAACTCCAGTATTAAACCTCAAAGTAATGACGTATTTTCCCAGTTAGGCAGTCGGTACTTGGTTAACCACTTGCCGACCGCCCCCTGTATATATACGTCGGCAGAATGGCACGTACAGGTAGAACCACGTACCTGTACGTGCCATTCTTCCGGCAGGTGGGGGGTCCGATCGGACCCCCCCCGGCCGGCGGGGACGGTCGGGATCGCTTCAGGAG
This sequence comes from Lithobates sylvaticus, assembly GCA_028564925.1. Lineage (NCBI taxonomy): Eukaryota > Metazoa > Chordata > Amphibia > Anura > Ranidae > Lithobates > Lithobates sylvaticus. Next base: position 295,294,089 of record CM053028.1, read on the forward strand.
CGATCCGGGATGAGGGGACGGCCAGTGGTTTCTGGCCACCCCCTCGCGATCGCTCCTGGCGAATCAGATGCTTCCTCTGTCTGTGTCAATCAAAACACAGGCAGAGGAAGTGATGTCACGCTCGGTGCGCCGGTCTATGTGACCGGAACGCCGAGCTGTGAACGTCTAAAGGTTAGTGCACCAACAGTACACTGACACCAGTACACATAGGCACACAAAACACCCCCCTGTCACCCCCAGATCACCCCCCAGATCACCCCCTCCCCCCCCAGTCACAGTGTCACTAATTGCAGTGATCATTTTTTTACTGATCACTGCATTTAGTGTCAGTGTGACTGTAATAACTGTCAGTGCAGTTAGTTTTAGGTCCAAGGTAGCCCCCTACCCCCCCCTAATAAAGGTTTAACCCCTTGATTGCCCCCCAGGTAACCCTTTCACCCCCTTTTGCCAGTGTCACTAAGCGATCATTTTTCTGATCGCTGTATTAGTGTCACTGCTGTCGCTAGGTAACCATTTTTTTTTTTTTTAGGTAACCGCCATGTTTATATAGGTTCATAAATAGGTTTATAGGTCAGGTACCCCCATATTACAACCTAAATAAAGGTTTTAACCCCTTGATTGCCCCTAGAGTTAACCCTTTCACCAGTGATCACTGTATAACTGTCACTGGTGACGCTGGTTAGCCAGTTAGTTATTTCGTTATTTAGGTTCCCCGTCAGGTTTTTATATAGCGTCAGGTACCCCCATATATTACCTAATAAAGGTTTTAACCCCCTGATTGCCCCTAGTTAACCCTTTCACCCCCTTTTGCCAGTGTCACTAAGCGATCGTTTTTCTGATCGCTGCATTAGTGTCGCTAGGTAACCATTTTTTTTTTTTAGGTAACCGCCATGTTTATATAGGTTCATAAATAGGTTTATAGGTCAGGTACCCCCATATTACAACCTAAATAAAGGTTTTAACCCCCTGATTGCCCCTAGAGTTAACCCTTTCACCAGTGATCACTGTATAACTGTCACTGGTGACGCTGGTTAGCCAGTTAGTTATTTCGTTATTTAGGTTCCCCGTCAGGTTTTTATATAGCGTCAGGTACCCCCATATATTACCTAATAAAGGTTTTAACCCCCTGATTGCCCCTAGTTAACCCTTTCACCCCCTTTTGCCAGTGTCACTAAGCGATCGTTTTTCTGATCGCTGCATTAGTGTCGCTAGGTAACCAGTTTTTTTTTTGTATTACTGTTACGGGTGACGCTGGTTAGTTAGCTTGTTTTTTATACTGTCAGGGCACCCGCCATTTATTACCCAATAACGGTTTAACCCCCTGATCGCCCGGCGGGTGATATCAATTAGGTTTAGGGTCAAATAAGGTCTGCGTCGCCCCAGGTTAGTGCCAGTACCGCAAACACCCACGCGCAAAGCATACACCTCCCTTAGTGGTACAGTATCTGAACAGATCAATATCTGATCTGATCAGATCTATACTAGCGTCCCAGCAGTTTAGGGTTCCAAAAAAAAAACGCATTGTTAGCGGGATCAGCCCAGATACCTGCTAGCACCTGCGTTTTCCCCCTCCGCCCAGCCCAGCCCACCCAAGTGCAGTATCGATCGATCACTGTCACTTACAAAACACTAAGCACACATAACTGCAGCGTTCGCAGAGTCAGGCCTGATCCCTGCGATCGCTAACATTTTTTTTGTGGTAGCGTTTTGATTCAGTCGCTTCAGTCAGGAGCTTTTTTACCTGTGAATCTCAAAAAAATAAAAAAAATAAAAATAGTTGTCGTTTTATTGTTCTCTCTCTCACTCTATTCTCTCTCTATTGTTGCTCTTTTTTTACTCCATTCTATTCTGCAATGTTTTATTATGTTTTATCATGTTTTATCATGCTTGCTTTTCAGGTATGTAATTTTGTTTACTGTGTTTTAGTGTTAAGCATTTTTTTTGTTTTCAGGTGCGCCATTCAGTTGCAACGCGGATTTATTTATCTTGACAGCAACAGCGTTTGCTCCCACGATACATAAAGCCGCGACTCCAACGCTGTAGGAGGTGATTTCACCACCACAGTTAAAAAAAAAGAGCATATATGCCGAAGCATGGGGGCAGCAGGGGGGGGGAGGAGCGATTGGCTCCTAATGCCACGTACATACGGTCGAAATTCCGACCGTGTGTACACGGCATAACTTTTGCGGGAGGATGCCCCCATGCATCGGCATATATAAATGGTGCATGTATGCCCATCATTAGAAGTGGGTGGATGAAGGGAGGTATTCTAATGGTGGGCATACCCACCAATCAATCTCTTTTTTTCGTTCAGCCAAGAGGCTGCATGAAAAAAAAAAGATTACAATATATGTCCAGTATGTTGCTGGACTTTGAATGGTTATACCAGAATGATGCCTGCAGGTTTAGGTATCATCTTGGTATCATTCTTTTCAGCCAGTGATCGGCTTTCATGTAAAAGCAATTCTAGCGGGTAATTAGCCTCTAGACTGCTTTTACAAGCAGTGGGAGGGAATGTCCCCCCTCCCGGATATAAACCGCGCCATTGGGAAATTGGGAAAGCATTTTATCACACCAATCTTGGTGTGGTCAGATGCTTTGAGGGCAGAGGAAAGATCTAGGGTCTAATAGACCCCAATTTTTTCAAAAAAAGAGTACCTGTCACTGCCTATTGCTATCATAGGGGATATTTACATTCCCTGAGATAACAATAAAAATCATAACAAAGAAAAAAAATGGAAGGAACAGTTTAAAAATAAAATAAAAAAGCTAAATAAATAAAAAAAAAACCAAAAAAAAAAAAAAAAAGCACCCCTGCCCCCCCTTCTCTTGCGCAAAGGCGTACACAAGCGTTGGTCTGGCGTCATATGTAAACAGCAATTGCACCATGCATGTGAGGTATCACCGCGAAGGTCAGATCGAGGGCAGTAATTTTAGCAGTAGACCTCCTCCGTGAATCTAATGTGGTATCATGTAAAGGCTTTTAAAGGCTTTTAAAAATGTATGTAGTTTGTCGCCACTGCGTGTTTGTGCGCAATTTTAAAGCATGTCGTGTTTGGTATCCATGTACTCGGCCTAAGATCATATTTTTTATTTCATCAAAAATTTGAGCAATATAGTGTGTTTTAGTGCATTAAAATAAAAAAAAGTGTATTTTTTCCACAAAAAATGCGTTTGAAAAATCGCTGCGCAAATACTGTGTGGAAAAAAAAAATGCAACACCCACCATTTTAATCTGTAGGGCCTTTGCTTTAACATTATATATAGTGTTTGGGGGTTCAACGTAATTTTCTTGCAAAAAAAAAATATGTTTTCATGTAAACAAAAAGTGTTAGAAAGGGCTTTGTCTACAAGTGGTTAGAAGAGTGGGTGACGTGTGACATAGGCTTCTAAATGTTGTGCATAAAATGCCAGGACAGTTCAAACCCCCCCCAAATGACCCCATTTTGGAAAGTAGACACCCCAAGCTATTTGATGAGAGCAATGTTGAGCCCATTAAATATTTTTTTTTTTTGTCCCAAGAGATTGAATAATGAAAAAAAAAAAATATATATATTTTTTTTACAAAAAGTTGTCACTAAATGATATATTGCTCAAACATGTCATGGGCATATGTGGAAATACACCCCAAAATACATTCTGTTGCTTCTCCTGAGTACGGGGATACCACATGTGTGGGACTTTTTGGGAGCCTAGCTGCGTACGGAACCCCAAAAACCAATCACCGCCTTCAGGCTTTCTAAGGGTGTAATTTTTTTATTTCACTTCTCACTGCCAATCACAGTTTCGGAGGCCATGGAATGCCCAGATGGCATAAAACCCCCCAAAATGACCCCATTTTGGAAAGTAGACACCCCAAGCTATTTGCTGAGAGGTATGGTGAGTATTTTGCAGATCTCGCTTTTTGTCACAAAGTTTTGAAAATTGAAAAAAAGAAAAAAAAATTTTTTTTTCTTTACTTTCTTCATTTTCAAAAACAAATGAGAGCTGTAAAATACTCACCATGCCTCTCAACAAATAGCTTGGGGTGTCTACTTTCCAAAATGGGGTCATTTGGGGGGGTTTTGTGCTATTTTGGCATTTTATGGCCTTCGAAACGGTGATAGGTAGTGAGGAGTGAAATCAAAAATTTGCACCCTTAGAAATCCTGAAGGCGGTGCTTGGGTTTCGGGGCCCCGTACGCGGCTAGGCTCCCAAAAAGTCCCACACATGTGGTATCCCCATACTCAGGAGAAGCAGCAAAATGTATTTTGGGGTGCAATTCCACATATAACTATGGCATGTGTGAGCAATATATCATTTAGTGACAACTTTTTGAAAAAAAAAAAAAATCTTTTTTATTTTTGTCTTTATTCAATCACTTGGGACTAAAAAAAAAAATATTCAATGGGCTCAACATGCCTCTCAGCAAATAGCTTGGGGTGTCTACTTTCCAAAATGGGGTCATTTGGGGGGGTTTTGTACTTCTCTGCCATTTTAGCACCTCAAGAAATGAAATAGGCAGTCATAAATTAAAAGCGGTGTAAATTCCAGAAAATGTACTCTAGTTTGTAGACGCTATAACTTTTGCGCAAACCAATAAATATACGCTTATTGGCATTTTTTTTACTAAAGACATGTGGCTGAATACATTTTGGCCCAAATGTTTGACTAAAATTGAGTTTATTAGATTTTTTTTATAACAAAAAGTAGAAAATCTCTTTTTTTTTCAAAATTTTCGCTCTTTTTCCGTTTATATCGCAAAAAATAAAAATCACAGAGGCAATCAAATACCATCAAAAGAAAGCTCTATTTGTGGGAAGAAAAGGACGCAAATTTCGTTTGGTTACAAAATTGCATGACCGCGCAATTACCAGTTAAAGTAGTGCAGTGCGAAATTGAAAAAAGACCTCTGGTCATTTGGCTGCCAAATGGTCCGGGGCTGAAGTGGTTAAGGGGGACCTATATTTATGTGGAGAAGAGCATTTTATGCTCTTGCCATTTAAATTATTTTTTTTTTTTATTGTGATAATGCTTTTTATTATGTATTGTCTCTTAATGCATTTTGTTGATTTTATTTTTATTATGTATGTGAACATGCCTCATTAAAAACAATGTATTTTGAAATGTCCCGCGAATTCGCAGCGTGGTAGGCCGCTGCGAATTCGCATAGGTGTGAACCCAGGCTAATACATTTTGTTGATTTTATTTTTATTATGTATGTGTAGTCTTTGGGGTACTAATGAAGTCCAGTTACTCCCAACATTTTTCAAGAAGGAGGAAATTTAGGATGTCGTATCCCCTCAATTTTTCTGATACTTCAGTCACCTCCCAGGTTTATTGGCTTTGTAGTGTAACTCTTAATGAATGCCTGTGATGGATACTTTGGCTCTATTAACTCCCGCCACACCAGAAGATTATGCTGACCGGGGTAGTTGAAGATCAGGGGAGGAAGATTTTAAGCGTGCTTTCACGCTGCTCTGCTGCAGTTTCCCTGCAGCACAGGTGCAGCGCAGTGCACCCATGCTTTCCCATAGACTTCTATTAGTTCGGGGCATTTTGGATACATTTTCTGAAAGCGCACCAGAAGTCCTGCATGCTGCATCTTTGGTGCTCCTTCAGACAATGCACCAAAAACGCCTCTATGGGAAAACCCTAACTAATGCAGGAGCCCACAGCACAAAGGACACATAACGTTTATTTCAAGTAATGTCCCTTGTGCTGCATTTTTTTCTTTCTTTCTTTTTTTACTAAACATAGGCTTTAAACATGTTATTATCACTTTATAAATAAATGACCACACTTACGTTTCGTACCATTCCTGCCAATGTAAAATGACATGAACACTGTGTGTGGTAGACCTCTTTTAATTGTGTAAACAGTACTGCCAAGATTTGGCTAAGATTGTGGATCTCTGGGTGGCTAAATCTAATTATTCTGACTTTGAGAGAGATGATGTAATGGCATTTCTAGTCCTTTGCGCCTCTTTTCTATTTATGGCTTGTTAGGTAGACATTCTAAGTATAGATTGTAGCACAGTTTTTGATAAGCGCATGAATCCATTTATCATTCAACCCCTCGCCCTCTGTCGTTATCTACCCATATAAAAATTTGGTATTTTATATCTATATACCACATCAGTTTATTTTCTTCTTGCATATTGTTTTTAGTTCATAAATGTGTTTGTTCCAGGGAACGCTAAGTGTAATCTTATGTATAAATAGGCACTGTTTTCTGTGGAACATTTATATTTTCTGCAGACATGTGACATGTAAAGGTAGCAATACAGTCGTGCTCAAATGTTGCATACCCTGGAAGAAATTGTGAAATTTTGTCATTGATATTGAAAATTGGACTGTTCATGCCATTTATTTTCACATAGTTTTTTGGTCCCTTTTTAAATAAAAATGATAACAGAAATCACCCAAATGGCCCTGATCAAAAGTTTACATACCCTGAAACTTTTGGCCTTAGTACAGACACAGAAGGTGACACACACAGGTTAAAATGGCAATTAAAGGTTAATTTCCAACATCTGTGACTTTACATCAAGATTAGTGTCTGTGTATAAATAGTCAATGAGTTTGTTAGCTCTCGCATGGATGCACTGAACAGACTCGATACTGAGCCATGGGGAGCAGAAAAGAACTGTCAAAGACCTGCGTAAAAAGGTAATGGAACTTTATAAAGATGGAAAAGGATATACAAAGATATCCAAAGCCTTAAATATGCCAGTCAGTACTGTTCAATCACTTTTTAGGAAGTAGAAATTTCTGGGATCTTCTGATACCAAGCCAAGGTCATGTAGACCAAGAACAATTGCAATCACAACTGCCAGAAGAATGGTTCAGAATACAAAAAACCCAGAAGTAACTTCAGGAGAAATACAGGCTGCTCTGGAAAAAGATGATGTGGTTGTTTCATTGTGTGCCGTCCATTCAGAGCACTGTGCCACGATCATGACTCCCATGTGCAGGAGTGATGTCATCATGAGCATGCGGACACGGAAAGAGGGAAGCCCTGTCAGTGAGTGGTGAAGCTGGCTGCTGGTGGGATCTAATTTACAGGTAATTCTGTCATAATGTGCTAGTATATAATGCATACTAGCACATTATGACATTAACCTATAGAAGGACCATTTTTTTCTAAAAGAGAGTTAAACAAGTGTAATATAACTTTGGGCCAATAAACTGACTTGGTCTTTAAAGTTTATTGGTATAGTGTAAAAATATGTTTTCTTGTAAATATGCCCCAACTGTTTTGCAAAAAAAATAATCCCAAATGCAACTACAACACATTATGCAAAGACTTTAAACAGACACTTTATTTTACATCCTTATACAAAAGCAGAATTGTGTTCACAATGCAGTCAGAGTAGCACAATGGTTAAACAGTAACTTATTAAACTTAAAGCAGCCTTTCAGACCAATGAGCTGATCATTATTCAGCATCGGGAAGGTCAGGGCCCCTTCATTCATATAATTAACTGCCTGTAAAACAAAAAAATGATTCTTTAGTGCCTTCATCACTCTCAGCAATTCAGAAACACTGTGACATCATCATGCTGCAAAATATTTATATAGTGTGAAACGACCACAAAAATGACAACGCTGAACTCTTCAGAGGCTTAGGAAGCCCACTGGAGAAATGATTAACAGTCATTGCTGTTTGTTCACATGCTGGATGTAGTTTTCATACATCATCTGCAAGTCTGCATACTATGACCAGGGAACAAAGATTGAACACATATCACAGAGAGGAGGGTTATAATGGTAGGTGTGGCAAAGTGCGCAGGAACACAAAGCTCTGCTAAGCAAAGTTAGATGAAGTTCAGTGAAGGTGAAGGCAGAGGGAAAGAGAAGGGGGGACAGTGACATCAGATACAGGTAAGCTTCTATTACCATGATGCCAGGGGAAATCCTAGGGGTCCTGTTACATCATGATATAAGTCTGATGCATTTATATATTCTATTGCAATGATCGGGGAAGGATTAGCGTGTACAAAATGCACAATTTATACGGCTCAGCTTCTGACATTACAATTAAAATGAAAAATATTTCCAGAAAAAGGAAAAATGCCTTGCAGCTTTACATTTCTCAAGCGAACGTCTGATTACCTCTAGATTTATTGTGGCGTGCATGTAAAACACGCATATGTTTTGCTGTGTGAGAATGGATTGCAGAAACTGCTTTCAATCATTTCCTTTTTAAACTGGACGATGGCCAAAAGGGATATCAAAGTCGCTGACAGTCACGGTTATTTTTATTATTTTAGAATTTAAGTTAAGTTAAGTATTAGTTAAAACTTTGGATGTCATAAATGTTAAACAGCATTCAAAAAAAAAAAAAAAAAGTGACTGTAGATGGGAAGATCTTGTAGCCTGTCAATAATAGACAAATGCATAATGCTCCTGCAGACTAGCAAGATGGCTAGTCTCTTATCGGGAAAGCCCACATCAAATTCACCAAAACACGCCAAGATTTCTGCGAGTTACGTGTAGTGAGGACTTGCATGCTACCTGCTACTAAATGCTTTAACACAATCACATCACCTGAGATTTTTTAGAAGTGGATGGCTACTTACATCTCTATTGTTTAGCACTCTTTTTAATATTTTCTCTACTTTTGTACTATATGCAGAGCTCTTCTTTTTTTTTTTTTAACATCTGTTATTAGGACATAGTAATAATTTTCATTTGTGTACATAATTGCTATATCCTGTCTTGTCTTAACCCTCTGAGAGCTGTCAGCCAGACAAGAAAAAAAAAAAAAAAAAAAACACTCATCATCTACCAGACTTATCACGTGATATTGCAGGAAATACGCTTTAATCACCTGTCAGTGAAAGGTCTGTCATAGGTGCAAACTGTGAAACAATGCAATGCTGTTAATATAAAAACATGGCAAGCAAAGGTTTCTACATAGAGAGGGGTGATTTACTATCTACATTTTACAAGCAAACGCATTCATTTAAATGACTGACTGATATATATTTTAACTTCCAATTAAAAAATCTTTGAAATGATTATAAACATTTAAAGCGTAAACTGTTCACCTTTTTTGAATCACCTATTAACCACTTCGGCCCCGGAAGATTTGGCTGCTGAATGAGCGTTTCATCACTTTAACGGCGTCGCAAGTAATCAAGATTTGATTTTCTATTACGCATGTCATTAACCACTTTCAGACCGGACCATTTTGCTGGCTTAAGACCAGAGCACTTTTTGCGATTCAGCACTGCGTCACTTTAACTGACAATTGCGCGGTCGTGCGACGTTGCACCCAAACAAAATTGACGTCCTTTTTTTCCCCTCAAATAGAGCTTTCTTTTGGTGGTATTTGATCGCCTCTGCGTTTTTTATTTTTTGCGCTATAAACAAAAAAAGAGTGACAATTTTGAAAAAAAAAACACAATATTTTGTACTTTTTGCTATAATAAATATCCCTGTTTATTTTATTTTTTTTAAAAAGCTATTTTTTTCTGAGTTTAGGCCAATATGTATTGTTCTACATATTTTTGGTAAAAAAAAAATCGCAATAAGCGACTGGTTTGCGCAAAAGTTATAGCATCTACAAATAGGGGATAGATTTATAGCATTTGTATTATTATTATTATTAGCTTTATTATTATTATTTTACTAGTAATGACGGCGATCTGCGATTTCTATCATGACTGCGACATTATGGCAGGCACATCGGACAATTTTTACACATTTTTGGGACCATTAGCATTTATACAGCGATCGGTGTTATAAAAATACTTTTACTGTATAAATGTCACTGGCAGCGAAGGGGTTAACAACTAGGGAGCGATCAAGGGGCTAACTGTGTTCACTGGGAGGTGATTCTAACTGAAGGGGGAGGAAGCTAGTATAGTATAGTATATATTAGCTACTATAGCTAATAGGAACACATGATCTGTCACTCCTCAGAACAGAACAGGGAAGTGTGTGTTTACACACACTCGTCCCTGTTCTGTGTCTCCTGCGCACGATTGCTTGTGGCCGGCGGTCATCGCGACTGTCGGCCACGAGCATCGGCACCCCCGCTGTGCATCAGGCGCGCGCCTGCTATCCCGATCCCACAAGCCAACGTATTGCTACAACGGTTTACGGGATCATGCCGACCTGCCGCAGTATGACGGCAGCTGGTCGGCAAGCAATTAAAGTGGAAATATAGGCAAAATGTTCTTTTTTATTTTGGACAGCGCAAGGGAGGGTTATAACCCCTGTCAGGATTTATTTTAGCCATCTGTGTCCCATTGTGGAGATTTTCCTTCACTTCCTGTCCTATAGCCAAACAGTAAGTGAGCGGAAGTCCCTGCAAATTAAGGGAATTTCTTAAGGACCCCTAGGTGACCAGAACTAGTGTCCCCATTGGAACATTTCCCCTCTATTACTTTTCTGGGGACAACCCCAATTTGGGGATTTCCTTTTACTTTCATGTTCAATGGTAAACAGGACAAATAGAGATGGCGAATCTCCTTAAAGGGGGCACAGACAGCAATAAAAACTGACAGGCGTTCTAATCTATCTCTACTCTATCCAAAACTAAAAAAAAAGTTTTGCCTTTAGTTATACTTTAATGCTTCTGTCAAAAAAAGGGCTGTATGTACATCCTGTCTTGTCTTCCAAGGCAGCCCGAATGAAGATGTTGCATTTTATCATGTAATTATTTTAACTAAAAACTACTGTTACAGTGCTGTATCAGCAAAGCCAATGTTTGCTGCCTGCTTTATACTGTCAACGCCAACACACTACACAAGGCCACCTCGCTAGCGTTGCCAACCTACCTTATTAGTGCCACCATTACCCCCTGCGGCCTGCCTCCAACCCCCTGTGGCCTGCCACCAACACCCCCTGCCACCATCACCCCCTGCGGCCTGTGTGCCTCCAACACCCCCTGCAGCCTGCATCCATCACCCCCTGCGGCCTTTATTGCAGCCTGCCTCCCGGTTGGGCCTGATGCCTCCAATCCTGCGCCAGCAGCCTGCCATCATCACCTTCTGTCATCGTCGTCGACTCAGAACGGTCACTGATATTTTTACTGGCACGTTCCCGTAACTACGGACATTTACGGGCGCCTGAAAAAGTGCCCGTTTTTACGGGCTGCCCGTAAAAATACGGGCGGTTGGCAACACTGAGTGTAGGGCGTGTAATAAAACCCCCCTGAGCTATAATTGGCCAGAGGCATCCTGCCTGTGGCTAATTATTGATCTCCTCTCTGCCGGCACTGTGATTGGCCAAGCATTCACAGTGCATGCTTGGCCACGAATTTGGTGTGAACGGCCCACAAAGTTCTGGCTTCGACGAACGAGCGAACGGCCGATGTTGGATTCGAACATGACTTCGAATCGAACACCGAGCTCATCCCTAATCCTGTCTTGTCTTCCAAGGCAGCCCGAATGAAGATGTTGCATTTAATCATGTAATTATTTTAACTAAAATTAGAATGTGTATCAGAAGACCTTTGCTGCCTGCTTTATAGTCAAAGATCCTTATTAGTAAAGGGTAAGTGTGTTTATTCCGGTTGGGCCTGATGCCCATCCTTAGCAGCCTTTGAATTCATCATACTTACATGTCCCCGCTCTGCTGAGATCTTTAGTGTGGAATCTGCTGGGTACAACACAGCCTCTCCTTAAAGCGTTTGTTAACCCAAAGAAAAGAAAAAAAGCATGTTATACAGCACAGCGCTTGTGCTGTTTCATTTGGCCCCCTGTATCTCCTGTAATACCTGTCCGATCCTGCCTGGCTATGCCCTTCCCCTGTACTTGACCACGATATATTAGGGCTGCTGAGCCCTAACACCGTTGTCAGCATACGCGCTTCTGTCATCCGCAGCCCTGCTCTCTATCTCCTGTGTCCTCTCCTTCATCATCTCCCCCTCCCCTCTCTGACTGTCTGCTTGTGTCAGCATACACCCACCCCCTCCCCCCACCCCTGCTGCTCTCATACTTAACATTAAAAGCTCCCATCCCCTCTGTATTAGAACAATATGTTCCCCTGTGTCTGTGTTATATCATAAATATGCTTATCTGTACTGAGATAACACAGTGTCTTCCTGCGATCATGTGACTCCATGGCTCTGTCTCTCTATTCTCCTCTACTCCCCGGCTGACGTAAGCGGCAGTGCTCAGCCCCACCCACTGGAACTGTGAGCCGGGCAGAGGAGAGGAGAGAGGAGGCAACTGATCGCAGGAAGACGATGTGTTATCAGTACGGATAAACATATTTATGATATAACACAGACACAGGGGAACTTATTGTTCTAATACAGAGGGGATGGAAGCTTTTTATACAAGTGGCCGAACAACCACTTTAAAAATTCTCCCTGTTGATTCTGGGTCCTACTGTGCATGCACACTGCTATCTTGATTCTTTTCAATAGAAAGTCTACTCCTCTTATCACTTCTTAATAAATTGTATATTTTTGTATTGACCATATGAGTATTGAAATAAAATATATACCAATCCACTGTATACTTTATTTAAAGTGGTTCTTAAGGCTGAATGTTTTCTACCGTCTTGCATTCTCTGCATTAAGATAGAAAACCTTCTGAGTGCAGCTCCCAACTTATACTTACCGGAGCCTGATCTTGATCCAGCGATGTGCAAATAAGACTCTGTCAATCACAGCCAGTAAGGAGGGAGCAGGGGCAGGGGTGAGCAGTGCTCTCTGTGTCTATGGTCACACAGAGCTGTCTCAGGAGCTAGCCCACATGAGTGTACAGCGGGGGGGGGGGGGGCAGGAGCAAACCCATGTGCAAACATGCATGTTTGTTATTAAAAAAATAATGGGCACAATAGCCCCGGGGGGGGGGGGGGAGCCAGGAGTTCTGGTGGGGATCCAAGAAGAGGAGGATCAAAGATGCTCTGTGCAAAACCATTGTGTAAGTATATCATGTTTGTTTGTTATTAAAAAAATAAGGGTTTATAATAGCCTAAAGGATGCCATTGTGCACCCAGTGGCAAATTTGATTTACTGTATATGATGCCTATTATCCAATTCTTGTAAAGTGAGCAACTGCTGCAGCTGATGGGAGGGACCACTGACTACAAAGGGGCAATGGATGCCAGCAGGTGACATCACGACTCTAGGAATTCAGCCCTGTTGTGACACAGGGGGGGGGGGGGGTCATATCTAATGCCCCTTACACACGAGCGGATTTTTCCGTCGGAAAAACCTTGGACGGTTCTATAAACTTTTGACCGCCAAGAACGCAGTGACGTACAACACTACGACGAGCCGAGAAAATGAAGTTCAAAGCTTCCTAGCATGCGTTGAATTGTTTCCGAGCATGCGTAGGAATTTTGCACGTCGGAATTTGTACAGACGATCGGAATTTCGGATCGGAACTTTTTCCGATTGAAAAATAGAGAACCTGCTCTCAAGCTCAAAGTCCGATGGAGCATAAACACGGTCGGAATTTCCGACCAAAAGCTCTCATCGGATTTTGCTGGCGGAATTTCCGATCGTGTGTACGGGGCATTAGAGATCACGTGATCACATCAAAGGACATATATAAAGATGTATTAACATAGAGATATTTTACAAACTGTAGACAGCATGGGTATAAGGAGGGAAACAAAGTTTAAAATCTTATGTATATTTGCCTTTACTTCCTCTTTAAGAAAAACTCAAACTCTAACATACAGTATATACCCAGAACAAAAATGTTCAACCACACAACAATTAACCAAAGTTGATGGTGAACCTGGTAGACGTACCATGAATGTAAAAAAACAAAAAAAGACAATGACTGAATATACTGATGTATGAACAATTCTTTGTTATCACTTATTTCAAGTTTCAGTAACAACTGTTCACTACTAAGTAATTTGATATAGTAATGGCTGCTGGTTTCATATAACTTGGTAAATAAAGATCCTGATTTACTAAAATGTGAAATTAGGTTGTGAAGTGAACCTGGGTCTGAAGTAACACTGAAATGACGTGAAACCATGTAGACTTTAAATATCCGGCTGTAAAAACTCTATTTTCAGATTCCCTTGAACATGATTGGAGGTCTGAAGTTTACAAAGATTCAGTTCATGATTTAATCAAGAAGACACAGGTTCACTTCCCTTCATCTCAATTCACACTTCAGTAAACTAGGTCCACTTTTCAATTATAAAGATATTTGCATAGAAAAGAAAGGGATACTAAAAGGCAGGTGAAGGGCAAAGAATAGGTAATTTATTGAATAAAAGATCAATTTGGTGATTTTTTCCCCATCTAACTCGCTGGCCACAACTTGAAGCAACTTCTTCACTAACTTCTCCCTGTCCATTTTCACAGGGACACGGACTACAAGCATGGTGCCAGTCTGAAATTGGCTAGAGTAGCTGTATTTAGTGCAGTGTTTTTTCTGTATATTTGTATTGACCTTTTACACTTCAGACATTGTTTCTTTGCAGCACACGTGCTGTCTGGTCAGTGAAGTAATTTGTACTGTTGCTTTGCAGTTTTGTCATGCTCTCTGTCTTAGAGCATCTCCCTTTCAGACGTGAATGGCTCTTGATTTATTAACAATTAGCTCATTAAATACATTTTGGTTTTAATAATTAATGTGTTTATGCAATTTTGAATTTTACTAATTGAAATTTGTAATTGAAAACTGGAAAATAAATACTTTTTTTTGTTACATTCTAATGGATAGAGATGTTTTTCCACCTTTAGATTATCAGACCTATTAGGAAGACAAGGACATTATTTATATACAGTGTGTATATATATATATATATATATATATATATATATATATATATATATATATATATATATATATATATATATATATATATACACTGTGTATATATACACTGTGTATATATGTATATATATATATATATATATATATATATATATATATACTGTATGTGTGTATATATATACTGTATGTGTGTATATATATATGTATATATATTATTATAATTTTTTATTACAGCAAGGCAGTATCCACAATGGACAAAATAAAAGATGTCAGGCACAAAGGAAGATACCAATCCGCTGACTGGATACTGATAACATCAACTAACAATCATGCCATAGGCCTACACAAGGCAGGTGGTACATGACAATAACATTTGTTAACTTGAATAGCAATGAGTAACAAATCCAGAGACATCTCTAAGGCCGGCCATGCATGGTTCCAATCTCGGCCGGTTCAGCAGAAACCAGCCGAGATTCAAACCGTTTATGGGCAGGCTGAATGTACCAAGTTGATCGACCGATCAACTTATGTAAAACCAGCCTGCCAGATTCGCTTGCGAATCTCGCAAGCGGCTGCTATAGCCGCCAGCGATAATCACTGTCTTCTCTGTGTCTGTGTTTCTTTTCTGCTCATTTCCTTTGGGATAAGAGGTGCGGCGACTGTCTTCACCCCAAGGGGGATGTACACCGTGGTAAGAACCTACCCTTCTCTGTAAAAAATAAAAATTTTTTGGCTGGATGTGTGCTTTAAATGCTTTGATCTGCTTTGATTAAAAAAACAATTGAATTAAGTTTTAACAAAACTTTTCTGGCATTATGGTTCCTTCAGTTCATGAAACATTGCAACAGGTTCCTTAACAGATCTGACACTTAACAGATTCATGTAATGTGATTATTTGCGTCACTTTTGCAAGGTATTGTGACTGGGACAAATTAAAAAAATGTCCTCTAGTTCATAGATAATGAAACCAAAGGTAATTAAGACCAGCTTGAAGTTGTCTTACAATGCTATGAAATCCAACCACTGTTTTCCACTGTCAATCATACAGGAGGCATACCTGATGGGCAACTAGTCTCAGAGTTCTCAATCAGGCTCCCCCAGCCAACAGCAATAATCATCTGCCATGCGTCTGCCTGTCTACATGGCTCAGTAATGCTGAGCCATGCACAGAGTATATGCTATGGACACTTCGGGTTCCGTGTAACAGAACTGTGTACCTGTTTCCAACAGGTACATAAATATTTTGAAAGCATCAAAATGTTTGGTGCAGAGGTGTGACGAAATTCTAAAGGAGTGTCTGTAACACTATTCATTTTATTTTTTTTTTGGTTTCAGATACAGTGGAAGGTTTAGAACTCTTGCTAGTTTTACTGCAAGTAAAGTAGGGGGAATGCTAAAACATGTTGCAGATTTTCCCTTACTTTCTGCTTGGTAAAATGTTATAACCACAACAGAAAATAAGGCAAAATCTTGCTAGCAGAGCCCCAGATAGCAGTAAATCCTGAGAGGTGGGTTAAAAAACTTTCCCCAAGTGTAAAGTTCTGCCAGCACATCATATACTCAAAATGGGACCATTTATTAGTCACAAATAAGCAATGTTTTTGATTTTTTTTGTCCAGTCCAAGCACTCCCCCATAGAGTGCAGCGATAAAAGCGAAGTACAAGGGTCAGTGGATAGGCATGCCACTGCACTGATGTCACTGGAACTCATAAGCGATGTGGTCACGTGGCTGGATGTGACAGGATGCAGGTCACCAATGAGAAGTGTACAGGAACTGGCCAGGGAGAGACAGAGTCAGGGACAGGCTGGATGAGCAATTTGGTAGTGGTAAGAGTGGTAGGCAGAAATTGTAGTCAAATAATATTCCAGGGTCAATACCGGAGCAGGTCAGCAGACATAGGAGAACCACAGAGGAATTAGGGAACAAAAGGGTTCGGTAATAGATCAGGATCAAATAAAGAATCGCAAGTCAGAGTACATTTGTACTGACTAAGCTCGGGGGGCAGAGTGAAATGCATTGGGGGCGTGGCCTGGTCAGAGCCCATGCTGAGGTTGGCACTCCATTCATTTCAGTAGGACATCATAGATGTGCTACTTCCAGGGGTTACCCTTCCTTTCTTGAATCTTTGCAGGAGCCAGGACGGGCTCCATCCTCTGACAGCAGCATCTGCGCATGCACTGTCCACATACCCCCTCCCTATCGAGCCTGAGCGGCCCACACAATGTTTTCCAGGTTACATTTGTAGATAGCTCAGCACGGGAGCCTTGAAGATCTCAGCCTTAAATAGCCCACATGGAGCTGCTATTTGCATGCCAGCGCACATATCATGAGATGAACAAATGTACATGCCTGCGCACAGGTGTGTGACTGTGCACAGTTCTGTGAGTAGAACTGTGCACACACACATGCATATGCAAGTGCTTGCATTAAAGCCCGGATTTGCAGGCTTACTTGATCTTGCTGACATAAAAAAATTAACGTCACTGTTTGCCTGATGAAGGAGCTTATGTAAGGACTCTGAAAGGTTGCTTGCTTGTAACTAATAGCTATTTTCTTGAGCATATGATATGCTGGTGATAATTTACACTTGAAGATTCATGATGGTGGCACCATCCACTTTTTTATCATTACAGCACTTGTTTCCCTTTGGCTGCTAAACTGTTTAGAGTACACCATATTTTCCATTACATGTTCCAACCTTTCTCCATTCTATCCAAAACTGAAAAAAAAAGTTTTGGCTACTGATACACTTTAACACAAGTTGACCAATTAGGATATCACTTAAAGCTGAACTCCAGACAAACAGATAAGTAAAGATAAAACTCATTTGAGAGTGTCTTTTAGGTTCCATATGATCTGTATGTAGCACCCTCCTAGATAGGTGCTAGGATTAGTTAGATTTAGTGCTGGCTCACTGTGCTCAGTGGAGCTGGGTGTGTTTTTGCTAGGTAAATTTAGCTGGCC
This sequence comes from Lithobates sylvaticus, assembly GCA_028564925.1. NCBI lineage: Eukaryota > Metazoa > Chordata > Amphibia > Anura > Ranidae > Lithobates > Lithobates sylvaticus. The sequence continues at coordinate 295,311,747 of CM053028.1, forward strand.
TCAATGTAACCAGTGTGGCTTTAATTAGTGTGGGCTAACTGTAACCAGTGCAACTGTTCATTTAGGTCAGTTCAATGCTCTCAGCTGCTGCTAGTCTGTTTACTCCATCTGCTTTCCAGACAGTGGTAGAATTCTTTGGAACATAGGTGTGGAGTTACGCAGACAGCAGTATGAATATTTATGCAACCCTGGCCAATTCTAGGGAGCAGGACCCTGAAGGCTGCTGGGAAAGACTGAGCTTCTGGGTTTTTTTTCCTGCAGAGGATCAATCCAGCCTGGAGGGCTGATGCCCTCCAGGGCAACACTGCCATGTGCTTGCCTGAATGCTGAGCCTACAGAGAGCTGACTGAGGGGGCTGCCATCTAAAGATCTAGTCTGGTATCACAGGAAAAAGGTGTCACGCGGATGTTGGAAGGAAGCAACCAACTGTCCCTGGACAATTTTTTTTATACGAAGCGGAACGGAACGAAACAAAACAAATTTTTTGATGGCGCCCATGTCTATCAGCTGTGTGTTTGACCAAAGTGGACATGGGCTGGCGTCCTGAAGAGCTTAGTGTATCTCATTCAAGAAAGGTGTTTGTGTTTAAAACTGTTTCAACTAAAAGCCAAGTCAAAGTTTGCTATAGGCAAGGACTTCTGCTTCAGCCTTTCAGAAAGGAGTTAATTGTCCTCAATCTGTACATAGTTTCTGGTTTTCCTCAACCCTATTCAAGTTCTCCAAAAATAAAAACAACAAATACAACACCCTTAGGTTATTGATGAAAAGTGTGCATGAGATTGTGTGCCTGGTTGCAGCAATCCACTGGGGAAGAACCTGGACAAATTTACAGTGGCTCCTACGGGAGTCAGCGCTACATGTATTTCTGTCCGTGCAATCCTAAGATTTACACATCTCTGCCACAAGGGTTCTTCCATGTAGGAACCCTTGAAACAATTCTCAAGTCTCAGGGAACCCCTGAATAAAATCATTATACCTGTATGCTCATCAAGTTGCAGATATAATAATAAACAGTGTTTTTTTTTTTTTTTAACTCCAGTTTTACTAAATCCACCCCAGTGTGGCATACCTACAGTATTTTAAATATTATTTTACCCCCTTGCATTATGTGGCAAAATTATATACAGTAATAATCATTAAATTAAGTGGAAAATAATAAGTGAAACTGTAGTCTCTCTACTGGGAGCTAGGGATGGGCCCGGTGTTCGATTCGAACCCATGTTCGAATCGAACATCGGCCGTTCATCCGCTTGTTGAATTCAGAACTCTGAGGGCCGTTCCCTTTAACTTCGTGGCCACAGGCAGGATGCCTGTGGCCAATTATAGCTCAGGGGGTTTAGTACATGCCCCACACTATATAAGGCCGCTGCGCCGGTGGCCTCGTGTAGTGTGTTCCGGCGTTGAGGGAAAGAGTATTGCTAGGCAGGGACAGTGTACTGTACACTATATGTGAATCATTTCTGTGTGGGGGAAGTGTAGGGATAGAGGAAAAATAGGCAGGGATAGTGTATTCTTCTCAGCCTTTGCGTGTGGTGAAAGTGTAGGGATAGAGGAAAAATAGGCAGGGATAGTGTGTTCTTATCAGGCATTTGCGTGTGGGGAAAGTGCTGTTCTCTACCAATACAGCCATCTGCAGGAGTTAGTGTGTGTGCTATGTGAGTCTAGCACAGCACAGTATACAACCTGCACCTGTATCTGCCCTTCTGCCCTGTTGTCATCTAATCCAGCCATCTGCGACATGACATTAAAGCCGCAAGCAGTTTTAAATGGCTTCTTTTTTTCCTTTACAAATGTAATTTTGTGCAGGGACAGTTCTAAACACGGGAAACACATGCCACTTCACAGGCATACTTTAGACACCCCCCAGGTACCATATTTAACCACTTCAGCCCCGGACCATTTGGCAGCCAAAGGACCAGAGGTCTTTTTTCAATTTCGCACTGCACTGCTTTAACTGGTAATTGCGCGGTCATGCAATGTTGTAACCAAACGAAATTTGCGTCCTTTTCTTCCCACAAATAGAGCTTTCTTTTGATGGTATTTGATTGCCTCTGTGATTTTTATTTTTTGCGCTATAAACGGAAAAAGAACGCAAATTTTGAAAAAAAAAGATATTTTCTACTTTTTGTTATAAGAAAAATCCAATAAACTCAATTTTAGTCAAACATTTGGGCCAAAATGTATTCAGCCACATGTCATTAGTAAAAAAAAATGCCAATAAGCGTATATTTATTGGTTTGCGCAAAAGTTATAGCGTCTACAAACTAGAGTACATTTTCTGGAATTTACACCGCTTTTAATTTATGACTGCCTATCTCATTTCTTGAGGTGCTAAAATGGCAGGGAAGTACAAAACCCCCCCAAATGACCCCATTTTGGAAAGTAGACACCCCAAGCTATTTGCTGAGAGGCATGTTGAGCCCATTGAATATTTTTTTTTTTAGTCCCAAGGGATTGAATAAAGACAAAAAAAAAAAAAAAAATTTTTTTTCATAAAGTTGTCACTAAATGATATATTGCTCACACATGCCATGGTTATATGTGGAGATGCACCCCAAAATACATTTTGCTGCTTCTCCCGAGTATGGGGATACCACATGTGTGGGACTTTTTGGGAGCCTAGCCGCGCACGGGGCCCCGAAACCCAATCAACGCCTTCAGGGTTTCTAAGGGTGCAAATTTTTGATTTCACTCCTCACTACCTATCACAGTTTTGAAGGCCATAAAATGCCAAAATAGCACAAAACCCCCCCAAATGACCCCATTTTGGAAAGTAGACACCCCAAGCTATTTGCTGAGAGGCATGTTGAGTACATGGAATATTTTATATTTTGCCACAAGTTGAGGGAATATTACAAACTTTTTTTTTTTTGCCCAAAGTTGTCACTAAATGATATATTGCCCACACATGCCATGGGCATATGTGGAATTACACCCCAAAATACATTCTGCTGCTTCTCCTGAGTACGGGGATACCACATGTGTGGGACTTTTTGGGAGCCTATCCGCATACGGGACCCCGAAAACCAAGCACCGCCTTCAGGATTTCTAAGGGCATAAATTTTTGATTTCACTCCTCACTACCTATCACTACCTATCACAGTTTTGAAGGCCATAAAATGCCAAGATGGCACAAAACCCCCCCAAATGACCCCATTTTGGAAAGTAGACACCCCAAGCTATTTGCTGAGAGGCATGTTGAGCCCATTGAATATTTTTTTTTTTAGTCCCAAGTGATTGAATAAAGACAAAAAAAAAAAAAAAAAAAAAAAAATGTATTCAAAAAGTTGTCACTAAATGATATATTGCTCACACATGCCATGGTTATATGTGGAATTGCACCCCAAAATACATTTTGCCACTTCTCCTGAGTACGGGGATACCACATGTGTGGGACTTTTTGGGAGCCTAGCCGCGTACGGGGCCCCGAAACCCAAGCACCACCTTCAGCATTTCTAAGGGTGTAAATTTTTGATTTCACTCCTCACTACCTATCACAGTTTCGAAGGCCATAAAATGCCAAAATTGCACAAAACCCCCCCAAATGACCCCATTTTGGAAAGTAGACACCCCAAGCTATTTGCTGAGAGGCATGTTGAGTACATGGAATATTTTATATTTTGCCACAAGTTGCGGGAATATTACAAACTTTTTTTTTTTTGCCCAAAGTTGTCACTAAATGATATATTGCCCACTCATGCCATGGGCATATGTGGAATTACACCCCAAAATACATTCTGCTGCTTCTCCTGAGTACGGGGATACCACATGTGTGGGACTTTTTGGGAGCCTATCCGCATACGGGACCCCGAAAAACCAAGCACCGCTTTCAGGATTTCTAAGGGCATAAATTTTTGATTTCACTCCTCACTACCTATCACTACCTATCACAGTTTTGAAGACCATAAAATGCCAAGATGGCACAAAACCCCCCCCAAATGACCCCATTTTGGAAAGTAGACACCCCAAGCTATTTGCTGAGAGGCATGTTAAGCCCGTTGAATATTTTTTTTTTTTAGTCCCAAGTGATTGAATAAAGACAAAAAATAAAAATAAAAAAAAATTTATTCAAAAAGTTGTCACTAAATGATATATTGCTCACACATGCCATGGTTATATGTGGAATTGCACCCCAAAATACATTTTGCTGCTTCTCCTGAGTATGGGGATACCACATGTGTGGGACTTTTTGGGAGCCTAGCCGCGTACGGGGCCCCGAAACCCAAGCACCGCCTTCAGGATTTCTAAGGGTGCAAATTTTTGATTTCACTCCTCACTACCTATCACAGTTTCGAAGGCCATAAAATGCCAAAATAGCACAAAACCCCCCCAAATGACCCCATTTTGGAAAGTAGACACCCCAAGCTATTTGTTGAGAGGCATGGTGAGTATTTTACAGCTCTCATGTGTTTTTGAAAATGAAGAAAGTAAAGAAAAAAAAAATTTTTTTTTCTTTTTTCAATTTTCAAAACATTGTGACAAAAAGCGAGATCTGCAAAATACTCACCATACCTCTCAGCAAATAGCTTGGGGTGTCTACTTTCCAAAATGGGGTCATTTGGGGGTGGTTTGTGCCATCTGGGCATTCCATGGCCTCCGAAACTGTGATTGGCAGTGAGGAGTGAAATAAAAAAATTACACCCTTAGAAAGCCTGAAAGCGGTGCTTGGATTTTGGGGTCCCGTACGCGGCTAGGCTCCCAAAAAGTCCCACACATGTGGTATCCCCGTACTCAGGAGAAGCAACAGAATGTAGTTTGGGGTGTATCTCCACATATGCCCATGGCATGTTTGAGCAATATATCATTTAGTGACAAGTTTTTGTAAAAAAAAATATTATTTTTTTTTTTTTTAATTATTCAATCTCTTGGGACCAAAAAAAAAAATTTTTAATGGGCTCAACATTGCTCTCAGCAAATAGCTTGGGGTGTCTACTTTCCAAAATGGGGTCATTTGGGGGGGGGTTTGAACTGTCCTGGCATTTTATGCACAACATTTAGAAGCCTATGTCACACGTCACCCACTCTTCTAACCACTTGAAGATAAAGCCCTTTCTGACACTTTTTGTTTACATGAAAACATATTTTTTTTTTGCAAGAAAATTACGTTGAACCCCCCAAACACTATATATATTGTTAAAGCAAAGGCCCTACAGATTAAAATGGTGGGTGTTGCATTTTTTTTTTCCACACAGTATTTGCGCAGCGATTTTTCAAACGCATTTTTTGTGGAAAAAATACACTTTTTTTTATTTTAATGCACTTAAACACACTATATTGCTCAAATTTTTGATGAAATAAAAAATATGATCTTAGGCCGAGTACATGGATACCAAACACGACATGCTTTAAAATTGCGCACAAACACGCAGTGGCGACAAACTACATACATTTTTAAAAGCCTTTAAAAGCCTTTACAGGTTACCACATTAGATTCACGGAGGAGGTCTACTGCTAAAATTACTGCCCTCGATCTGACCTTCGTGGTGATACCTCACATGCATGGTGCAATTGCTGTTTACATATGACGCCAGACCAACGCTTGTGTTCGCCTTTGCGCAAAAGAAGGGGGGGCAGGGGTGCTTTTTTTTTTTTTTTTTTTTTAGTTTTTCTTTTTATTTAGCTTTTTTATTTTATTTTTAAACTGTTCCTTCCATTTTTTTTTTCTTAGTTGTCATTTTTATTGTTATCGCAGGGAATGTAAATATCCCCTATGATAGCAATAGGCAGTGACAGGTACTCTTTTTTTTGAAAAAATTGGGGTCTATTAGACCCTAGATCTTTCCTCTGCCCTCAAAGCATCTGACCACACCAAGATCGGTGTGATAAAATGCTTTCCCAATTTCCCAATGGCGCGGTGGGTATGCCCACCATTAGAATACCTCCCTTCATCCACCCACTTCTAATGATGGGCATACATGCACCATTTATATATGCCGAAGCATGGGGGCATCCTCCCGCAAAAAAAGTTATGCCACGTACACATGGTCGGACTTTTTTCGACCGTATGTACGTGGCATTAGGAGCAAAATCGCTCCTCCGCCCTCTGCTGCCCCCATGCTTCGGCATATATGCTCTTTTTTTTAACTGTGGTGGTGAAATCACCTCCTACAGCATTGGAGTCGCGGCTTTATGTATCGTGGGAGCAAACGCTGTTGCTGTCAAGATAAATAAATCCACGCTGCAACTGAATGGCGTACCTGCTAAGCAAATAATGGTTAACATTAAAACAAAGTAACATTACAGTATAACAGTAAGACCTTACCATACCATACCTGCAAAGCAAATACCAAAAAAAAAACATAGTAAAAAATAAAACATTTTGTTAACGCAACCGGTGCCTAAAATATATATATGCCGAAGCATGGGGGCATCCTCCCGCAAAAAAGTTATGCCACGTACACATGGTCGGACTTTTTTCGACCGTATGTACGTGGCATTAGGAGCAAAATCGCTCCTCCGCCCTCTGCTGCCCCCATGCTTCGGCATATATGCTCTTTTTTTTAACTGTGGTGGTGAAATCACCTCCTACAGCGTTGGAGTCGCGGCTTTATGTATCGTGGGAGCAAACGCTGTTGCTGTCAAGATAAATAAATCCACGCTGCAACTGAATGGCGTACCTGCTAAGCAAATAATGGTTAACATTAAAACAAAGTAACATTAGAGTATAACAGTAAGACCTTACCATACCATACCTGCAAAGCAAATACCAAAAAAAAAACATAGTAAAAAATAAAACATTTTGTTAACGCAACCGGTGCCTAAAATATATATATGCCGAAGCATGGGGGCATCCTCCCGCAAAAAAGTTATGCCACGTACACATGGTCGGACTTTTTTCGACCGTATGTACGTGGCATTAGGAGCAAAATCGCTCCTCCGCCCTCTGCTGCCCCCATGCTTCGGCATATATGCTCTTTTTTTTAACTGTGGTGGTGAAATCACCTCCTACAGTGTTGGAGTCGCGGCTTTATGTATCGTGGGAGCAAACGCTGTTGCTGTCAAGATAAATAAATCCGCGCTGCAACTGAATGGCGCACCTGAAAACAAAAAAATGGTTAACAATAAAACATACCTGAAAAGCAAGCATGATAAAACATAATAAAACATTGCAGAATAGAATAGAGTAAAAAAGAGCAACAATAGAGAGAGAACAATAAAACGACAACTATTTTTGGTTTTTTATTTTATATTTTTTTGGGGTTTTTTTTTTTTTTGTACTTTTTTTTTTTTTATTTTTATTTTTTACACTTTTTTTTTAAACTATAACTATAATTTTAACTGTAACGGTCGGGTCTCAAAATGCGATGGCATTCTTGAGACCCTGTAACTATAATTTTAACTGCAACGGTCGGGTCTCAAAATGCGATGGCATTCTTGAGACCCTGTGAAAGTGTATCCTAGCCTGTGAAATGCTGTACCCTACGCTAAAACCTCACTAGTGAGTGGTAGCGTTCAAAGCATTCACCAACGCAGAGACCAGGATTGTCAGGACAGAGTGGACAATAATAACGGGTGTCACGCCTAAATCCGCGCTTGGTACAGACACGACATCTTCTTTGGGGGGCTCGTTGGGTAGGGGTACTCTGGAGGACATGAGGATAATGCCTCTCATGCAGCCGGCTTACTGCATTTGGTAGGGGATGTTGAGGTGTGGAACCGCCTGGATACAGGAGTTCCATGACAACCGCTCCCTGGAATTCAAGGAAGGGTAACGTCCCGCCTGAAGCTCCGTATAGCACATGAGCATTCAGCAAAGCCAATTGGAATAAATAAATAGACACTTTTTTGTACCAGCGTCTAGCCTTACGGACAACTAGGTACGGCGCCAACAACTGGTCGTTGAGGTCCACCCCCCCCATATTAAGGTTGTATTCGTGGACACAGAGGGGTTTCGTCACAACACCAGCCGCCGTACGAATTTGGACTGTCGTGTCTGCATGAAGGGAGGTAAGAACGAAAACATTCCTATTATCCCTCCACTTCACAGCGAGCAAATTATTACACTTGAAGCAGGCTCTCTCCCCCAGCCTAAGAGGGGAATCTACAAGCCGCTGGGGAAAGCCCCGGCGATTAGGTCGCACGGTGCCACATGCTCCAATCTGATGATCAAACAAGTGACTAAACAGTGGCACGCTCGTGTAATAATTGTCCACGTACAAGTGGTACCCCTTTCCGAATAAGGGTGACACCAAGTTCCACACTATCTTGCCAGCGCTCCCTATGTAATCTGGACAGTTCTCCGGCTCTACGTGACTATCTTTTCCCTCATAAACCGAAAAGCTCCACGTATAGCCTGTTGCCCTGTCACAGAGCTTGTAGAGCTTGACCCCGTATCTGGCACGCTTGCTGGGAAGGAACTGTTTGAAAGACAAGCGGCCAGAAAACTTAATCAGGGACTCGTCAACGCAGACAACTTGATTGGGCGTAAACAAGGCTGCAAAACATTGGTTGAAGTGGTTTATGAGGGGCCGAATTTTGTAGAGCCGATCAAATTCAGGGTCTCCACGAGGACGACAAAGTTCATTGTCACTGAAGTGCATGAACCGCAAAATCATCTCGTATCGTGCCCTGGACATGGAGGCAGAGAACACGGGCATATGGTGGTGCGGTGAGGTGGACCAATAAGACCTCAGAGTCGGGAATTTGTGTATGCCCATGTTGAGGGAAAGGCCCAGAAAGGTCTTAAATTCGGAAACCGTAATTGGTTTCCAATCTCTGGCAAGGGAAGGCACTTGGGGATTAGCGGCGATGTGTTGACCAGCGTATATATTACTTTGGTCCACAATAGATCTATAGAGATCTTCCGTGAAAAACAGCGAATAAAAATCGGATGGCTTAAAATCAGCTGTTTCCACCTGAATACCGGGTTGGCCAGTGAATGGGGGAAGTACGGGTTCTGCAGAAGTGGTGGGCACCCAATCAGGATTGGCGAATTCTGCAGGAAGGACACTATGTGATCGACGGACCTGCCTTTGTCTTCTTCTTGGTGGCAGCGGGACACTACTTGTGCTTGCCACCTCGCCAGCTTGAACTGCACTTATGGGACTCGCCACGTCACCAAGTGTTACTGCAGTGCTGGTTTGACTACGTCCAGGGTGTACTAGGCCGCTGGTGCTTGCCAGTTCACCAGAAGGAATAGCGGCGCTAGTACTTCTCTGCTCCATACGAGAGACCTGCGGTTCCTGCACCTCAACAACATCAGAAGATCGGGATCGGGTACGCCTGACCTTAGCAGGGACCACACCTTCGTCGCCAGAGCTATCTGTCATGGAGCCGCTGTCGTCTACTGGATCGTATTCTGAGCCTGATTGTGACAGATGAGTGACCTCCTCTTCACTATCTGACATACTCAGAAACAAGTAGGCCTGTTCACTAGTGTACTTGCGATTTGCCATTTTGGGCTCTAAATTTAGTAGTACACTAGTGAGATTCACAGGAAAAAAAGCTCCTAGGCTGCTGGCAACTGAATCAAAACGCTACCAAAAAAACTGTTAGCGATCGCAGGGATCAGGCCTGACTCTGCGAACGCTGCAGTTATGTGTGCTTAGTGTTTTGGAAGTGACAGTGATCGATCGATACTGCACTTGGGTGGGCTGGGCTGGGCTGGGCGGAGGGGGAAAACGCAGGTGCTAGCAGGTATCTGGGCTGATCCCGCTAACAATGCGTTTTTTGGAACCCTAAACTGCTGGGACGCTAGTATAGATCAGATCAGATATTGATCTGTTCAGATACTATACCACTAAGGGAGGTGTATGCTTTGCGCGTGGGTGTTTGCGGTACTGGCACTAACCTGGGGCGACGCAGACCTTATTTGACCCTAAAACCTAATTGATATCACCCGCCGGGCGATCAGGGGGTTAAACCGATAGTTGGGTAATAAATGGCGGGTGCCCTGACAGTATAAAAAAACAAGCTAACTAACCAGCGTCACCCGTAACAGTTATACGGTGATCACTGGTGAAAGGGTTAACTAGGGGCAATCAGGGGGTTAAAACCTTTATTAGGTAATATATGGGGGTACCTGACACTATATAAAAACCTGACGGGAACCTAAATAACTAAATAACTAACTGGCTAACCAGCGTCACCAGTGACACTTATACTGTGATCACTGGTGAAAGAGTTAACTCTAGGGGCAATCAAGGGGTTAAAACCTTTATTTAGGTTGTAATATGGGGGTACCTGACCTATAAACCTATTTATAATCCTATATAAACCTGGCGGTTACCTAAAAAAAAAAACTGGCTACCTAGCGGCACCAGTGACACTAATAGAGCGATCAAAAAAACGATCGCTTAGTGACACTGGCAAAAGGGGGTGAAAGGGTTACCTAGGGGGCAATCAAGGGGTTAAACCTTTATGGGGGGGGGGGGGGGGGGTAGGGGGCTACCTTGGACCTAAAGGGGCCTAAAACTAACTGCCCTGACAGTTATTGCAGTCACACTGACACTAAATGCAGTGATCAGTAAATAAATGATCACTGCAATCAGTGACACTGTGACAGGGGGGGCAGGGGGTGATCTGGGGGGTGATCAGGGGGTGACAGGGGGGTGAAATATGTGCCTATGTGTGCCTGGTGTCAGTGTAGTGTTGGTGCACTAACCTGATGTCTTCTCCGCTCGGCGTCCCGGTCAGAAAGACCGACACGAGGAGCGTGACATCACTTCCCCTTGCCTGTGTTTACAATTACACAGGAAGGGGAAGGAAGGGGAAGCATCTCATTGGCCAGAGCGATCGGGAGGGGGTGGCCAGAAACGACTGGCCGTTACCTCGTCCCGCATCGCTTCTGAAGCCATCCCGACCGTCCCCGCCGGCGGAGGGGGGTCCGATCGGACCCCCCAACCGCCTGAAGAATGGCACGTACAGGTACGTGCTTCTGCCTGTACGTGCCATTCTGCCGACGTATATCTACATGGGGCGGTCGGGAAGTGGTTAAAGGAATATTTCACTTTTTTTTTTCACTTTATGCATCATTAAAATGACTGCTCCAGAAAAAACGTCCATTTTTAAAACTTCTTTTTGCATTGATACATGTCCCCTGGGGAAGGACCCGGGTCCCCAAACCTTTTTTATGACAATAACATGCATATTGGCCGTTATAATTAGCACTTTAGATTTCGAACGTTCGCGTCCATTGTAACTAATAGGATTCTAACGTTCGTGCAAACTTTCGGTCCGTTCGCAGGTTCTGGTGCGAACTCAACCCGGGGGTGTTCGGCTCATCCCTACTGGGAGCATTACCTTCTTAATTTGGAGGTCAGGGGTATGCCGCGTACACACGAAGGGACTATCCCGCGGGATTATCCGCTGAACCGAAGTCCAGCGGATAATCCCCTCGTGTGTGGGCGCCGGCGGACTTTTTTTGGCCAAAGTACGGCGGACTAAAGTTTCAGGTTTTGTTTTCAAATTATCCGCTGGACTTGGCAGTCCAGCGGATAATCCGGTCGTGTGTAGTATGGTCCGGCGTACCAAAAAGGACGCATGCTCAGTAGCTAGTATGTCACGGACTCGCTCGGTCTGGTAAAACTAGCCTTCGTTTTGAAGCTCGCACAATCGTCACGCTGCTGATTTTTTTTTTTTTTTGTTTTCTGACAGCGGGATTTGTATGTTATCGTACTTGAAGAATGATTTTGCCTTGCTGCTTGTATATTCACGCAGAGTACTCCCGAACGTTTTTTCTTCACCATTCTTTAGTGAAGTTATATATTTGTATATATATATATATATATATCTATATCTATATCTATCTCTATCTCTCTCTATATATATATATATATATATATATATATATATATATATATATATATATATATATATATATATATAGATATAGATATAGATATAGATATCCAAATCACCAAATGAAAAATATATCTATATTTCTCAATAAGCCCAAAAAAAAATATATATCTATATCTACATATATATATATATATATTAATATATATAGATATATAGATCTATACGTGTATATATATATATATATATATATATATATATATATATATATATATATATATGTACATATATCTCTATATAGATATTTTTTTATTATTTGTTGGTTATCAAAAGGATTAGTTATTACACATGATACAATTGTGGAGTCAGCAGAGCTTGCCCTTAATTCAGATCTTAACCCTCACCTTTCCAGCGACTGCACTTGCAGTTCCATTGAAGTTGCACTTTACACTTGTATTGTCAAATGAATGTTTAGACATGTACCTGCCTACTCCTAAAGAAACTATGTTTTTGAATAACAAGCACGTATATCATTATTTGATGAAAATTAAATGACCATTTATTCTGGTTAAAACAAACAAGGCAAAACAAAATAGGAAGGCAACACTGGAGCCACTTGTAGATTTTGTGAAGACTTTTTGCCCCAACGGCAGACATCAAGTTTGTGAAGCCAAAAATTAAGCTTGGGCACATTTCATCCAATATAGGGAGCACAAGAAGATTGACCAGGAATCAGACAGACCAGGAACAGCAGCAGATGACATCTATGTCCCCAAGCTGTGGCACTACAACAGCCTGTGTCTTCTGTGAGACCAGACTGAAGCCAGGCAATCACTTCCGACTCTTCCCACCACGCTGCCCTGCACTCTTCCCTGCAGTCTTCCCTGCACGCTTCCTTGGAGGCTGACTTGTGGTAGGAGGAGGAGGAGGAGGAGGAGGAGGAGGAGAAGAAGGAAGACGAGGAGGAGGAGGAGGAGAAGTTGGTGTCGGGCCTTCATGTGTCAGGCGGGTGGATTCTCGTAATTCACCCCTCAAACCCCCCCTAATTGCATCAGAAATGAGGCCCTCACACAGGTGCCGTTGGCCCCTCTCCATTTCCAGCAACCTGCTGGACAAGTAGCTGGCATAGGCCTCTTCTGGAAGGGGGGGTTTGTCGAGAATCGCACTCGCCTTCCGAATCAGTTGGAGTGATTCCTCCTCAACAATGGTCATCCTCCTGGGCCTTCTTGGGGGTAAGGGCAGGGGTGGAGGTAGACTTCTTCTTAATCGGGTCTGGCTGTCACTCTGGCTCCTGCTGGGCCCAGCCACCTCCTGGCTCTCGCTGGTCATGTCCTCCTCCTCCATACCACTTGGCCCGGCATCATCCTGGGTCAGCTCATCCTGTGTGCAAATAAAAACAAAAATCAAACACCTGTTTTGTGGTTTCTGGCCTCCTCAATCATCCAATTGTAAACTTAGGAACGAGCATCTAAATTTTCTAAAAGATCCAAAAGGCTATCATTTGGACCCCTGCATTTTCCAAGCAGATCACCAATGTTGTATAACGCTTTTTTTGCTACTACTGGATGTATGTATACACTATATATGTATCGATATGTTGCACCAACACTTTTTAGAAGTGTGCAGAATTTTTGGGAGCTTTTTTCACAATTCTGAGTTCAGGGTGTTAATTGGTTCACATTTTAACGTTTACAGCATTAATATTCACACAATCACAATTTAGGCTACTAAATATATACCTGGCTCCAGCTGGGCGCATCAGCCTGCTCCAAGGTGGAGGGGTCTTCTCCTTCCGTGGAAGCCTCAGCTGGGGTGGAGGGAAGAGTGGAGGGAAGAGTGGAGGGAAGGGTGGAGGGAAGAGTGGACAGTGATTGCCTGGGTTCCATCTGGTCACCTATAAAAGTCAGTTGGTTGTAGTACCACAGCTTGGGTACATAAACATCCTCTGCTGCTGCTCCTGATCTGACTGATTCCTCAATCTTCTTGCGCTCCCGCTTGTACATGTGCCTTAAACTTGCAATTCTGGCTTCCACAAACTTGGTGTTTGCGTTGGGGACTTGAGTCTTCACAAAATCCACAAGTGGCCCCAGTGTTGCCTTCCGGACATCCCTATTGCCATATAAAGGGTTCTTGAGCTGCCACAGGTTGGTATTTTTTCTGTACAGGGCAATGAATTCGGACATGAACTGCTGGTCCTTGAATGGATTCAACTGGGGTGCTGACATGTTTGTTTCTGTTTTGTTAGTAATGGCAATACAAAAGACCAAAAACACAAATGTTACTTAAAACGCACAACCAGTTTTTCTTACCAAACATTACACAACACACCCACACACACACACAGGCAGCAACACATCCACACAGGCAGCAACCCCTACACACAGGCAGCAACCCCTACACACAGGCAGCAACCCCTACACACAGGCAGCAACCCCTACACACAGGCAGCAACACATACACACAGGCAGCAACCCCTACACACAGGCAGCAACCCCTACACACAGGCAGCAACCCCTACACACAGGCAGCAACACACACATATCCTTAAAAAATGCAGGCCCAAAACCCAAAATAACACAGTAATGCATCCTAGAAAACACTTACCTTCGTACACAGCGCTCGCTACTTCCGTTCGGGAACACGTGGGGCCCTCAAACAGCCTTATATACACTGCGCACGCGTCGAAGTCCGCCTGCGTCCTCCGCGTCGCCCGCCCATGACGTTCCTCCTGACGAGTATTCCCCGCCCCGCTTCCCCTCGTTGCATTGTGGGTGAATAAATTCATGAATATGGCGGACACATTCTCAGCCAGTAGCGCGGAGGAAAGCCAAGAAGCGAACACATCTGCATCCAGCAGCAGATATAAAGCCACCAATATGGCCTTTGAAGAGATGGTGGAGATGGTGGACATCCTCCAAAGGGAAGATTACGACGGGGAAAATGGCCCGTACCCTCGACCCAACTTGCGCAAGGACAAGATTCTCACTACAATCGTCAGCACCCTGGAGCAGAAATTCGGCGTACGAAGGGGCAAGGATCAACTGCGCAAGCGATGGTCCGACATCAAATCCAGGGAGCACGATCAGTACAGGAGAATTCGAAAAGCCATCAAAAAAAGTAAGTCAAGCACGTGCGCTACTATGGTTATACTTGATATGTCTAATCTTGCGCAGATGTTATTACCATTCGTACGTGAAACTTGCGCAGATGTTATTACCATTCGTCCGTGAAACTTGCGCAGATGTTATTACCATTCGTCCGTGAAACTTGCGCAGATGTTATTACCATTCGTCCGTGAAACTTGCGCAGATGTTATTACCATTCGTCCGTGAAACTTGCGCAGATGTTATTACCATTCGTACGTGAAACTTGCGCAGATGTTATTACCATTCGTCCGTGAAACTTGCGCAGATGTTATTACCATTCGTACGTGAAACTTGCGCAGATGTTATTACCATTCGTACGTGAAACTTGCGCAGATGTTATTACCATTCGTCCGTGAAACTTGCGCAGATGTTATTACCATTCGTACGTGAAACTTGCGCAGATGTTATTACCATTCGTACGTGAAACTTGCGCAGATGTTATTACCATTCGTCCGTGAAACTTGCGCAGATGTTATTACCATTCGTACGTGAAACTTGCGCAGATGTTATTACCATTCGTACGTGAAACTTGCGCAGATGTTATTACCATTCGTCCGTGAAACTTGCGCAGATGTTATTACCATTCGTACGTGAAACTTGCGCAGATGTTATTACCATTCGTCCGTGAAACTTGCGCAGATGTTATTACCATTCGTCCGTGAAACTTGCGCAGATGTTATTACCATTCGTCCGTGAAACTTGCGCAGATGTTATTACCATTCGTACGTGAAACTTGCGCATATTTGATGAAAGTTCAGTTTGTCTTCATAACGTTTATTGAGTTTACCTGGCTTTGGGTTGTTGGAGTTGTAAGGTTGTTTATTATTGTCACTATCTATACAATTACTGCTGTAGTAAGGGTTTTAGGGGTAACTTACACAGGGACTCCAGAAGCTGTTTTGGGGGGGGGGGATAAATATGTTAAGCAGGGTCTCATGCTCACAATTCCCAAAAAATGCTCATCATCTCCAAATACTGTAGGTGGTGACTTTTCAAAGAAGTACACTCACCTGTCCCTTGGATGGTGCAGCTACAATCTCTGATCTTGCAATCATGAAATTAATGTTTGCGGCTTCACTTCCCGGGTCACTATTGGGCATGCGCCAGTTGCGCAATGCAATAGGACTGGTCCGCGCGAGCTCGGGGACCCCTGTGTGTCCCAGCAGACAGCACGGTGGGATGGGATGTGGCGTATACTTCTGTGGGAGTCTAGGGCCGGACGTGTGTGCAAATACCTGCCTTACACAGGTATCTGCAACCCCTCCCCCCTAAAAGGTTGAAAATAAGACACCACAGGGGTGCAGGGATCCAATGAGCGGAAGTTCAAATTTAGGGTTGAAGGGCGGTTTAAGTATTGGAGTTTCATTAGATAGACATTTCAATTCTGTCTTCAAGTAGGATCTTCTAACAAACTGCTAATAATTGGACAAGACTTTTAAACAATGTTTACTAATCCTATTTTGGCACTCAAATATCAGTGTGATTAAAAGTGTACCTTTTTGTGTTCCATTACCATAGGGGGCAAAAGACTCAGACGTCAGTCCGAACCTACGAGGACCTCCCGGCCTCACCAGACTAATTGGGCAGTTAGCCCAAGCCCGCGCGTGGATGTGGCGGAACAGGTCGTTGAAGTGGATCAAATCTGCACCCCACCAAGTGAGTGTCTCAGAACACAGATTGAGCTAATTAATTAAGGTCTGCATGTTTTTGACACTTTTTTTCTTGTGTTTTATCTACCCAACTTTTAGGTGATGCTGATCTGTTTGTGGAAGGACAAGCTGCGGAGCCATTTTCCACAGACAGTGCCCACAGGCTTATTGGCCAGATCATGGCCTGGAATCTGCAGCTGGAAAATATGCAGAAGGAGATGGCCACCATGCAGCAGGGAATGAAGGACATGATTGATGTTTTGGGGAGAATCTAAAGACCCCTTTTACATTTCTTAACATCAATCATGTCCTTCATTCCCCTTTTGATGCGCTGTTTTACAAATTTTAGAGGCCAAATTTTTAATATGCACACGGTATGTCAACATGTGCTATGTGCCATCAGGGGATCTCAATGGACGCATTTGGTGTTTGCAACCCCTAATGCTAGTAGGTGAGAGGGAAGGGGTTTCACACACAAAACACGTCCATTGATTCCCCATGATGGAACATAGCACATGTTGACATTACCCATTTTCCAGTTAAATTAGTGTGCATATTCTAAATTTGGCTTCTACTGTTCATGGGTTACCTGTTGAACTTTGTAAGTTCTGGACTTTTACATTGTGTAAATAATTTCAAATGCTAAGCCTAAATTTTTTACCATTTTAAAACATGTTTTTATGTTTGTTTTAAAAAATCAATCTCAAAAATAAAAAAAAAATGTTGTGAGAAAAACACCAAAAAAATGTAAAAAAGATAACATAAAAAAAAAAAAAAAAATGTTGTTGAAAAAAAAAAAAAAAAAAATTAACCAAAAATACCAAAAAAACAAAAAAACAAAAAAAAGAAAAAACATAAAAAAGGTTTGGATGTGCACTAGAATAAAAAAAAAAATGTTTGCACAAATTAAACAATGTGTGGCTTCTTCTTTTTAAATACTACCAGTTTGACAAAAACATGTTGTGGTTCATTGACAAAGGGGCTTATTTACTAAACGCAAAACAAGTTTGCCACTATTAAGATGTGCACTAGGACAACATATAAAACAGGCCAAATTAAAAGCAAAACAATACGAAACTACCAATATTTCAAACATAAATAACTGTATTTATTCTTTGTAAATCAAAAAGATGGTTTAAGGGTCTGCTGCCATTTCAATGGCCCCCCTACCATTAAAATACTGTAAATAAAGGTCCCGCACTTGCTGGGCTGATTGTGGTGCCGAACCAAGAGGGCGATTATCCAGCCCTGTCATGTTGCCTTCCACTCCGGCCTCAGGGCCAATTGGTAAGGAGTATGTTCCTGAATGTTTGCGTAAATAATTGTGCATGACACAGCATGCAAGAATAATAGTATTCAGTTTGTACTCTGCCAGATGTAGGGATGTAAGGAGCAATCTGAAACGGTTGGCCATAATACCAAAGGCATTTTCCACCACCCTTCTTGCTCTGGCCAACCGATAATTAAAAATCCTCCTCTCAGGGGTGAGGGATCGTTGGGGAAATGGCCTCATCAGATGGTCACCCAGACCGAACGCCTCGTCGGCAATGAAGACGAAGGGGAGTCCCTCCACATTATCTTCATCTGGTGGCAGCTCCAGCCCACCAGTCTGGAGACGATGACCGAACTCCGTGTGGTTGAAGACTCCTCCGTCCGACATCCGGCCGTTTTTCCCCACATCCACATACAGAAAGTCATATTGTGCCGACACCACCGCCATCAACACGATACTATGGAACCCCTTATAATTCCAATAGTATGACCCCGAATGGGGTGGGGGCACAATTCGCACATGTTTGCCGTCAATCGCCCCTCCGCAGTTGGGAAAGTCCCAACGGGCAGCAAACTGGGAAGCCACAGTCTGCCATTCCTGTGGCGTGGAGGGACACTGTGAAGTCAAACAGAAAGATACAATTCAAATTAAAAACCAGGCAAAACACCAAACTAAATGCAACAAATTAACAAACAATTTGGAAGAACATATGTATTTATTTTGTAAGTCCTTGAAATAAAGCCAAAAGATTAAGGATAAAAGGGACAAATCTCTGATTGATGACCCCTCTGATGGACCAGAGAAGATAATAATGGGGATGTGGGTGGGGAGTAAATAATTGTAAGGTCACACAATACACATGCAATTAATTAAAGGTGTGTGTGGGGGGTGGGGGGTTAATTACAAGCTGACACAAACCACATGCAATTAATTAAAGGTGTGTGTGGGGGGTGGGGGGTTAATTACAAGCTGACCAAAACCACATGCAATTAATTAAAGGTGTGTGTGGGGGGGGGGGGTTAATTACAAGCTGACACAAACCACATGCAATTAATTAAAGGTGTGTGTGGGGGGTGGGGGGTTAATTACAAGCTGACCAAAACCACATGCAATTAATTATCAGGGGGTGTGGGGGGGGGTGGGGGGTTAATTACAAGCTGACCAAAACCACATGCAATTAATTATCAGGGGGTGTGGGGGGGGGTGGGTTAATTACAAGCTGACCAAAACCACATGCAATTAATTATCAGGGGGTGTGGGGGGGTGGGTTAATTACAAGCTGACCAAAACCACATGCAATTAATTATCAGGGGGTGTGGGGGGGTGGGTTAATTACAAGCTGACCAAAACCACATGCAATTAATTATCAGGGGGTGTGGGGGGTGGGTTAATTACAAGCTGACCAAAACCACATGCAATTAATTATCAGGGGGGTGTGGGGGGGGTGGGTTAATTACAAGCTGACCAAAACCACATGCAATTAATTATCAGGGGGTGTGGGGGGGGGGTGGGTTAATTACAAGCTGACCAAAAACCACATGCAATTAATTATCAGGGGGTGTGGGGGGGGGGTGGGTTAATTACAAGCTGACCAAAACCACATGCAATTAATTATCAGGGGGTGTGGGGGGGGTGGGTTAATTACAAGCTGACCAAAACCACATGCAATCAATTTAAAAATGAGGGTCAAGGGGGGTGAAAGGGGTGAAAGGAGGGGTGAGTAAAGCAGTACAATGGAGCTGGTAATATACATTTTTAAAAAAAGAAAGTGACTAGGCTAGGGGTGTTTAGGGGGCCAAGCTTCCATGCTGGGGAGGTTGGTGCAAGGAAATATGCATGTGACCCACTAAATAATACAATCTTAAAGCTATTTCGATAAGTCAACCATAAAATACTAGACAAAAAACCAAAAAAATAAATAAAAAGGAATAGGGGACATTCATAGAATAGTCCTATCATGGAAATTAGCTAATGATGACATTGATGCACTACATTAGCAAACATACAAGACATAGGTAATTTTAAAAGAGAAGACTTACCTTAATGTATTCCTCCTGCAGGACGTGGATAATGGCAGAACAGGTCTCTGGAATAATGAGCCCCAGAGCCTGGGGGGAGATGCCTGTCGTGAACTTGAGGTCCTGCAAGCTTCTCCCCGTCGCCAAGTAACGCAACGTGGCGACTAGCCTCTGCTCCGCACTGATGGCTTGCCGCATGCAGGTATTCTGCCTGGTAATATAAGGGGACAGCGAAGCCAACAGACGGTGAAAAATGGGGTCCGTCATCCGGAGATAATTCCTGAAATCATCAGGATTATTCTCACGGATCTCACGGAGCAAAGGCATATGCGAGAATTGGTCACGCTGGCGCAACCAATTCTTGGTCCATGAACTCCTCCTCACCCTGTTCATGGACTGGGCTCGTGCCAAGGTGTTAACCGCAACACCGAGCCCCTGCACAGCACGAACTCGTTCCCGAGTACGTCCACACTCCATGGCTTCAAAACGGTCGGCTGATCAAACAAACAACTTAACAGAACGCACTGAAGAACAGCAAGGCCTATGAAGAACGACCTGAAAAACAGGAACGAGCGGACCAGAACGGCCTGAGAACAGGTAGGAACTGATCCACACGCACTGAAAGCCAGATACAAACCTCACAAGCACAAACTGAACGGCAGAAGCGAACGAATTAAGCAGAAGTCTGAGAAGCGCGAATCGTCTCTAACCAAACGTCAACTAACACGCGATACACACGAGATCAGCTGACGGTGCCCAAAGGGTGTCGTTTGGGATCTCGAGCTTCCTTTTTCTAGTCCCGTCGTACGTGCTGTACGTCATCGCGTGAACCGCCGGACTTTTTGCGTGATCGTGTGTGGTCAAGTCCGTTCGCTTTTTAGTCCAGCGTACCTAGCGGGAAAGTCCAGCGGATTGTCCGCTGGACTTAGGTCCGCCGGGAAAAGTCCGTACGTGTGTACGAGGCAGTAGACTTACCCCTTTCCATTGGTGGTCTCTGGTGGTCAACTTGATGGTCAGTGGAAAGGATGCCCCTTACATTTGTAATCATTGTGGAGCTCCTTACAATGATGGTCAGTGGGAAGAATGCCCCATCACCTTGGGGTCTGATGCAGAGAATGCCCCTTATGTTGATGGTCAGTGGGAAAAATCCCTCCCTTATAAAGGACCATTGGGGGTCGGACGAGGGGAGATGACTGGTTCCACACTGCTTGGTCTACCATGTGACATTGGTACTGAAACTATTCTCTTTTCATTGAAAGGCTTTGACCACAAGCGGATAATATACCCTGAGAAAGCCCAGTTTCAGGGCGAAACATGTCGAGCTCTACATAAATGCCACTGTAAACATAAGGACTGTACCATATGAGTCATATTGTATATGTTTTTATGAGGATATAATACCTTCTTTTAATCTGTTGATAAAATAAATATAGCATTTTTAAATGAAATCTACTGGATCATTTTTGCATTGCACCTACAAAGTCCCATCAAACTGCAACGATACTTTAAAATCAAGGGATGTGGTGTGATAATCATGGTGACTTATCCACAACAAATTCTATCTAGGAACTGTGAGGTGATCTATTAATCCTACACTACTCAAGGACCCTAGTTTCACAAAACTCTAGCCGATTTAGTATATACAGTAATCTATACACTGTCTTATGCCCCGTATACACGGTCGGATTTTCTGACGGAAAATGTCCTATCGGACCATGTTGTCGGAAATTCCGACCGTGTGTGGGCTCCATCGGACTTTTTCCGTCAGAATTTCCGACGGAAAAAGTTTGAGATCCCGATCTCAAATTTTCCGACAACAAAGTCCTATCGGACTTTTTCAGATCGTGTGTAGCGAATTCCGACGGACAAAGTGCCACGCATGCTCAGATCACATTACAAGACCAAAGCTATTGGCTACTAGCCTCTACGTAGTCCCGTCGTACGCAACGAACGTCACCACGTTCAGAATGATCGGATTTTCCGACAACTTTGTCTGACCGTGTGTATGCAACACCAGTGTCGGACAAAATCCGTCGGAAAAAATCAGACGGATTTTGCGGTCGGAATTTCCGACCGTGTGTACGGGGCATTATACACCGTGACATTGATGGGCATATTTACTGTGGCTTATTTATGTTGACTAAGTTCTGAGCATACTTATACTTATTATGTCGTAGTACACCAAAGTGGAAACAAATGTTCTTGATCCTAACCCATAACATACATGGGAATTCCAACAGAAATATATGATTTTATTTAAAATCCATTATTTTACTCTTAAGGTATTTCTATTGTCACCATATGGGATGCATAAAGTACAAGCTACTTATTATTAAGACTGAGAATGTGAAAAATGCAACTGCAATTACTTAAAGAGATGACAGGGAGCAAATATCTGACTTCTCACAATTTATACAACGCAGAAAATCGTTGTGTCTTGTAACTTGCAATACAGTTCTAGCTCGATGTTCATACTGCAGATGTTTAAGAAATAAAACTCTCACTAGCATACTCAATTCTCGAACTGGAATCCCCTGTGAAACATGTCATTGCTTATACTTAGTATGAACTTTGTCTCCCCATATGGACATCATAGAGTACAGTGTTTCATCCAGAATCATGTCATTTTTAAGGTATATCTGTAATTAAGGCATAGGTAGGTGGTAAATATTGCAATTCTTTTTTAATAGTACCGTAAATAAAAGTGTAATTTGTATGTAGAAAATGAGAATAGTCTCTGTAAGCAATTAGAAGTCATGAAGTCATGTGTAATGCTCTTGGGGAAAGTTTTTATTACTAGTTAGCAGCATGTAATATTTGTGATATCATCCGAAATTTTCCCAACTGAACCAATATGTGCTGGGAAATGTGTTCCATTTACTTGTTAAAGCGAAACTCCACATTTGCTGTGAAAAAAAAAATCAATGATTTTGGAAAACGTGTTACTTTTTTAGGGTTACCGACACATTCAATTCACTTTCTTCTTCTTTGGGTCTGTGTGCTATCACTTCATTATTAGCCCTAATGATATATATACTGCCTGAAAATAAAACAGTGAACCAATTACACAAACAGAAAAATTATATTTCTATGCCTTTCTATGCGTAAATATTATAAAGAATGTCCTCTATTGCATCGTAAAAGGAAGTTACATTTGTTAAGGAGAAAGTAAAGCCTCCTCCCAAAAAAAAAAAAAAAAAACGGAACCTGCAAGGCAAAGGCATAATGAGCTAGTATGCATAGCATACTAGCTCATTATGAATAACTTACCTGAGAACGAAGCCCCCGAAGCGGTCCTCATCCACGACCTTCTCCACCGCCATCAAGCCCGGAGTGACTTCCGGGTCTCGCCGCTCCAGCGCTGTCATTCGCTGGATCGGCGATGACATCACTCCTGCGCATGCGCACGAAAGCGGCATATCGCCGTGATCTCGGCATGCGCAGTGCGCCTGCGCACCGCGCCGTAGACAGTGATGCCTTTTTTTCTAAATATCTCCTAAACCATGTAGGTATAGGAGATATTTATTGGACCTACAGGTAAGCCTTAATCTAGGCTTACCTGTAGGCCAAAGTGGTTTGTAAGGGTCTACAACCACTTTAAAAGGGACCCTAGGGAGTAAAAACACAGGATCTCCCTGTCGACATACTAAAGAGCCCAAGAAAAAGAAGTCTTCCTTCACATCTACTGTCACAAATAAGGATTATGATATTGAAGACTTCATAACATGTAAGACTGAGGGCGTAGTATACCTAATGGAGTGCCCTTGCAAGATCCAATACATAGGAAGGACAAAAAGAGAATTGTGGAAGAGATTGCGGGAACATGTCCAAAACATTAAAAAGGGTTTTGACAAGCACAGCTTATCAAGGCATTATGCCAAATATCACAAAAAAAAAATATGTCCCTAAAAATATGTGCCATCGAAAAATATAAGCCACACTGGAGAGGTGACAATAAGATTATTAGAATCAGCCAAGCTGAATCCAGATGGATATATGAATTGTGTACACTCAGACCATGGGGACATAATGTCGAATTCGTCTTGAATTGTTTTATATCTAATTATTGATTACATGCTGGTATATTATTAATTTTAATGATTTTATCAATATGATTAATTTTCTCCCTATTCTTTAATCATTTTTAGTCGGGTCTCTTTTTTATTATGTAAGGTCTTTTTATCTAAAAAAATTTGATTAGACCTTTTTACATCTTGAAACTACATTTTTATACATAATTTTAACAAAGTTCTTTTAATAGAATTGGAATTTTTAAACAATATGGCCAATCTTACAAGTGACCACTAGATGGCATACATGAAGGATATTTCCTGATGGTCATTTTTATCTACTTCCACTGGATGTCACTATTGAGTAGTCTCTCCTACTTTTAGAAATCAATTTACACCTCCGGCCACTGGACGGCACTGTGATTGTTATTTATTATTAAACCATGAGGCTAAATTATTTCCTTATTTCTGGACCTTTATAAGTAATAAAAATAGATCAATTTTCTCAGATTAGGATTGCATATGTCATCAAGTCCTACTATGTATGTCCAAATGTCAACTTTTAGCTTTACACCGCTGTCAGCACAGCGTCAATTGAACACTGTATAAATAGGCCCAGAGACACCTGACTGCCTTACCCTTTGACAAAGTCACGTGGGCTAGTGACGATACTAGTGAGGGAGGAAGGAAGTCAGGTGCCTATCGCTCTACTTCCGGTTTGCGGCCGCGACCGGAAGTTCATCCATGCTGATGCAAGAAAACTTTAAATGTGAGTGGCTATTATTTTTGTTTCAATAAACCTGTTTTTTACTACACATTGGAGCGCTTCTTTGTACCTTTAACCCCTACATGCTGATCTAACCCGTGAGTGACCCCTTACCCCTGGAGTGCCTTTTTGGATGTGAGTGACCCCTTACCCCTGGAGTGCCTTTTTGGATCGGAGTAGGAGCCCATAGGAGCCCATAGAAGCCCATAGGAGCCCATAAGAAAGAGGACCCGGAAACTAACCAGGCTTGCCACCTTAGAGGCTATCTGCTCCACTAGGCCTGTAGGGGCCGCAAATAGAGGTGAGAGGCTGGGGGAACTAGTAGGGTGCACCCCTGAAGTCAGCACTGAGCACTGCCTGCACGTGTCATCACTGTGATCAACACAAAGATTCCTGAATATTTCTACTCACCTTCACTTATTCTAGAGCCTTATGCTCTTCATTGTTCCAGATTGTGGACTTTATCGTTTATTTTCCGCCATTTTTTCTTTACAAGCTGGGACTTGTAGTGCACCAAATTTTACTTTTATTTTTTATATTTTTTTTTCAGCAATATTATTGTTTTGGTATCATCTGATTATACCATACCTACAGTGACACACTCTTTTCATCTGTATGGTCACTTTGTCATTATTTTGGATATTTCTGCACATTCAATCATTTATTCCCCTTGCAATTTCCTTGCAATTCCCTTGCACTTTCAGAACCAATTTATCGGTTCTTTATTGGTTCTCTATTCACATATTTTGCACGTTGCACTGTGCACCTTTTATTGCTAGAAGATTTTGTGTTCACTATTTTTAACCCTACTCCATCATCATTTTTACCCCAGCACATATATTTATTTCAGCACGCTTATTTTAGCACCATCACTTTTATTGAATATTTTTAAATTTTTTACACACGTCTTATATTTATTCAATATTTTATGTGTATTGCTATTAAGGAATTTTATCTATTTTAGTTCATTATTCTATGTTTTTATATATCTATTTGTGTGAAAGGTCACTCATCTTTCGGATACTCTGAGCTTTGCAAACTGGTCATTTTAGATTATTTATTGATTTACTTAAGGGTTAGCGCCACATACCCTCTTTATTCAATTTTACCTTTACAAGTGTGAGATCACTTTTATGTTGGCTGCTTTCCTTTTACATTTTTCTCCTTATTTGATTTAATAGTTTTTGGTTGAGCGCACTGGTTACCCCTATTATCTATATATATATATATATGCCTTACTTCTCATAGACTCGTTTGTGCTAGATTGTACCCTTATGAATGTTTAGTATCCTGCCTTGGTTCTGTTTTGATAAACCTGTATGGTATACAAGGGTCAAACCAATAAAATGCAAAGTGTACACTGTCTTTAGTAGCTAAATTTATTTCATGATGTATTGATGAATACAGAGCTACATCATTTTGTGTGAGCAGAGAAATTTTGATGCTCAATACATTTTGTTATAAACTTTAATCAACAGAGAATCTTGAAATACTGAAAAGGATTGTTTACAATCATAAAAAAAAATGCAAATCTCCCCTCTCACCCCCTTTTTTCCCTTTTTCTTTCTGCCTTGCCATCTTTTTCTTCTATGTTTTGGGGTCATGCTGGACCTCCTACACCTACTCCTACAATTTTTGCAAAATAAACCCTTTTAAGTAAAACTAAAGGCAAAACTTTTTTTTAGTGGAGAGGGATTATCACACCCGTCAGGTTTTACTGTTGTCTGTGTGCCCGTTATGGATCTTCACCCTCTCTATTTGTCCTGTTTATCATTATCATTGAAAGTAAAAGTAAAAGAAAATCCGAAATTTTGAGTTGTCCCCAGAAAAGCAACAGTGGGAAAATCTTCCAAAGGGGGACACTAGTTCTAGTGATCTGGGGGTCACCAGGGAATTCCCTTAATTTTCAGGGATTTCCTCCCACTTCCTGTTTGACTATGGGACAGGAAGTGCAAGGAAATCTCTTCAATAGGACACAAATGGCTGAAAAAAAAAAATCTGACAGGGGTTATAAGCCTCCCTTACTCTATCCAAAATGAAAACAACGTTTTGCCTATAGTTATACTCTAAGTAACACTTCACTGAATCTTTGCCTACCTAAATGATATAAGGGGTCAAGAAATCTATGTACGTTTGAGTAAACTTTAGCCTCATATACATAAGGAATCCTCGGGCCTTATTATGATGTTCTGGCTAAGTTGTTGTTTTGTATATTTAATCCCCTTTGCTCTCCATTGTTGCATGTCTTTTTTTTACCTTGGAGGCTATTCTTTATGGTTAACTATACTGTATGCTTTGCTGAAGGACGAAATAAAACTAAAAATGATTTAAAAGAAAAGCATATTCCAGCAAAGTTTGTAGCTCAGTTGGCTTTAGCCTTTTCTTTTACAAATAAATGCAAGGTCATATTGGTCCATCAGTGTTTGATGTGCTCAATTACTCTTTGGAAAAACTCTTTCCATCTATTGCCCATTCATATACATCTTTATTACCTAAAAAGATAAAGCCCTTGCGTCATTCTGTCTGATTATTCTCTAAGGATATAAAAATTATTTTGGAAATGCAATCAGACTGTCTTTTTTGGTTCATTAAATATTTGGTCTTGAAATAACATATGTGATTTGTCAAAGTAAGGTACAAAAACTTTGGCAAAATGAAAAAAACTGGCCTGACCATTTTAAATTAAAGAAGCTTTATATAGAACTTACTGCATAACTTTAATCAAATCCAGTCTTCTCTCTAAAGAAATGTCCAAGGAAAAAGGACATTTAGGGATATCCATTTGTCCGCTTTTCTGTTTACTTACACAAATTCTGATCATATCTTTTAAAAACCTTTCCTTGTTTCAAATATAGTGTAATGTGTCACCTTTGATCAATAAATGTTTATTATAGCAAAAAAATATTATACTCTGGTAACTGTATGTGGTTAATACTTGTAATGATAGTATTTAATAAAGGAATTCCTTGTTCCCCAGTACAGTATATATTCCCCATTTGGGTGTCCATTAAAAGCAACAGTTACAGGGGTTAGAACAAATCATATACTATTGCCAGGAGTGCATTACAACAGTCAACTTTATTTCATGGTGTTTAATTCTCTTTTTGAAAAGACAAATAAAACTATAACGATAATAACAGCTTAGGAAGTGTTAACTGGGGTTGATTTAAAACATCTCTTTAAAGGGGAATTCCAAATTTTCCTTTAAATGAAAAGTGCACTTTGCCTGCACTAACAACTGCCCTCTCTTCCAGCATTGACAAGCTCACAAACAGCATTTCAGTTGAAGTGAACGAAGGCATAAAAAAGTAAAGATTGAGGGTTTTTTGTAAGATTTTGGCTGTACCAGAAGAAACAGGAAAATTGTTTATTCTGAGTTAAAAAATATTAACATTATATATTAACCTCTTAGATTGTAAGCTCCAATGAGCAGGGCCCTTTGTTTCCTCTTGTACCAAATGTTATTGTAACTGTAATGTCTGCCTTTATTTTGTAAAGCGGTGCGCAAACTGTTGGTGCTTTAGAAATCTTGTATAATATAATAAAAAATAATAAATACCAATTTTGATAATTCATTCTGTTCCGGTAAAGTGGAAGAAAATAAAGTTATACTAATGCCTCGTACACACGTACGGACTTTTGCCGGCGGACCTAAGTCCAGCGGACAATCCGCTGGACTTTCCGGCTAGGTCCGCTGGACTTTCCGAGGGTGTGGACTTGCCCACACACGCACGGACTTGTCCAGCGGATAATCCGCCGGCAAAAGTCCGCGGGACTTTTGAAAATGACTTGCCCACACACGGAGCAGTCCGTTCATTTCGAACGTAACTTCAGTTACGTAGCTAGCGTAGGCAGTGCCGCCGCGCTAGCTCCGCAAGCTGGCATGGATTTAAAGGGAATCCCCACGCCGAAAAAAGCGTGGGGGTTCCCCCCAAATCCATGTCAGACCCTCATCCGAGCACGCAGCCTGGCAGGCCAGGAAAGGGGTGGGGACGAACGCGCCCCCCCCCCCTCCTGAGCCGTACCAGGCCCTCAACATGGGGGGTGCCCTGGGGAAAGGGGGGCCGTGCGGCCCCCCCACCCCAAAGCACCTTGTCCCCATGTTGATGAGGACAAGGGCCTCTTCCCGCCAACCCTGGCCGTTGGTTGTCGGGCTGCGGGCGGGGGCTTATCGGAATCTAATTTAATAAGGGGGCCCCCAGATCCCGGCCCCCCACCCTATGTGAATGAGTATGGGGTACGATGTACCCCTACCCATTCACCTAAGGTGTAAAATGTAAAGTAAAAAAAAACACCCACACTTTTGAAAAAATAGTTTATTGCACTGCTCCGGGGGTCTTCTTCCGTCTTGGGGGTCTTCTCGCCGGACTCCCCCGCCATTTACCAAGCTCTTTTACCGAGCGAGGGGAGTCCGGCTACCTTCTTCGTCGTCGCCGCCGCCTGGGGGTCTCGATCCGCCTTCGGGGGTCTTCTTCCGTCTTGGGGGTCTTCTCGCCGGACTCCTCCCCTCTCTTCTGCTCTTTTTACCTAGCTCTTTCACGAGGGGAGGTGTCCGGCGACCTTCTTCGTCGTCGCCGCCGGCGTCTGGGGGTCTCGATCCGCCTTCGGGGGTCTTCGGGGGTCTCTTCTGTTCTTGCGGCGGTCGTCGTCTTCCGCGCCGCCGGCGCCTTGTCCTTCTTGTTCTTCTTCTTCTTCGATGTTGACCCGTCGCTGTCTCTGCCCGGAATGCCTGTGCCGATCTGCGCTCGGACTTATATAGGGACAGGGTCACATGCACATGTCACATGGTGACCCCGCCCCCTTGCGTTGTCACAGTCCCGGAGGATGCTGGGACTGTGACATCGCAAGGGGGCGGGGTCACCATGTGACATGAACATGTGACCCTGTCCCCCATGTCCCTATATAAGTCCGAGCGCAGATCGGCACAGGCATTCCGGGCAGAGACAGCGACGGGTCAACATCGGAAGAAGAAGAAGAACAAGAAGGACAAGGCGCCGGCGGCGCGGAAGACGACGACCGCCGCAAGAACAGAAGAGACCCCCGGAAGACCCCCGAAGGCGGATCGAGACCCCCAGACGGCGGCGGCGACGACGAAGAAGGTAGCCGGACTCCACCCCTCGTGAAAGAGCTAGGTAAAAGAGCAGAAGAGAGGGGAGGAGTCCGGCGAGAAGACCCCCAAGACGGAAGAAGACCCCCGAAGGCGGATCGAGACCCCCAGACGGCGGCGACGACGAAGAAGGTAGCCGGACTCCCCTCGCTCGGTAAAAGAGCTTGGTAAATGGCGGGGGAGTCCGGCGAGAAGACCCCCAAGACGGAAGAAGACCCCCGGAGCAGTGCAATAAACTATTTTTTCAAAAGTGTGGGTGTTTTTTTTTACTTTACATTTTACACCTTAGGTGAATGGGTAGGGGTACATCGTACCCCATACTCATTCACATAGGGTGGGGGGCCGGGATCTGGGGGCCCCCTTATTAAAGGGGGTTCCCAGATTCCGATAAGCCCCCGCCCGCAGACCCCGACAACCAACGGCCAGGGTTGTCGGGAAGAGGCCCTTGCCTCATCAACATGGGGAAAGGTGCTTTGGGGTGGGGGGGCCGCACGTCCCCACCCCTTTCCTGGCCTGCCAGGCTGCGTGCTCGGATGAGGGTCTGACATGGATTTGGGGGGAACCCCCACGCCGTTTTTTCGGCGTGGGGATTCCCTTTAAATCCATGCCAGGTCACGGAGCTAGCGCGGCGGCAGTACTGCCTACGCTAGCTACGTAACGTGCTAAATGAACGGACTTGCCGATGAGCGGCAAGTCCGTTCATTTCAAAAGTCCCGCGGACTTGCCCACTAACGGCGGGATTGTCCGCTGGACTTCCAAGTCCAGCGGATAATTTGAAAACAAAACCTGAAACTTTAGTCCGCCGTACTTTGGCGCCAAAAAGTCCGCCGGCGCCCACACACGAGGGGATTATCCGCTGGACTTCAGTCCAGAGGATAATCCCGCGGGATTGTCCCTTTGTGTGTACGCGGCCTAACACTAACTATTTCTAAAAATGTTCCCTCCCCATTCCTCCTACCTATGCTTCATAGCCTGCATAAAAAAAGATCTGTGTACTTACCTCTTTTTACCGTATTTTCCGACATATAAGACAACCTTTTACACTTAAAAAAACGCCCAAAAATCCGGGGTTGTCTTATTCGCGGGGTATAAAATGCCACCCACTGGATGCCCGCTGGATGTGCAGTAATACTGTATATAGCTTTAGCTACATACAGTATACACCGCTGAGCCAATCCTGGCGAGTGATGTATTCTATTAATGAATACAGAGCCTGCTCCGATTGGAGTAACAACCTCTGCCAATCTGAGCAGGCTACATACAGTAGCCTGCTCGGATTGGCATTGAGAGAGAGAGAGGCGCGGGCTGATGATATTACAGCCTCTGCCAATCTGAGCAGGCTTTGCATTTGTTAAAAGAATACATTGCTCACCATATGTCACAGGGTAAATCCATTCATTGATCTCCCACTACTCTACATCCTGCTGTTTCCCTTTGAGATCCCAGGCACCCAAGAGGGACAGGTGAATCTGGGACATATGACGGGGGTGGTTGTATTACTAGTGAATTTATTACATTTATTAAATGCATTCTGGTGGACAATTCCCATAGAATGTAACCCAAAAGTGGTATAGCTTTGGTTAGTGAAAATTCTGCTTTCCAGAGGTGTGGCATTCAAGAAATCTCTGTCTGTGTTATTATTGTTTGATTTACTGTATAACATATCACAGCATGGCGGATGAGTATTTGGCAATCTTGCTTTGTTTTTTTTAATGTTTCTGATGTTTTTTTTTAAATGGTGTTGCCTCAGAAGGGGGGTGGGGTAGTCTTATACGGCGAGTATAGCCCAAAACCGATGTTTTCACTGGAAAAATAGGGGGTCGTCTTATACGACAAGTCGCCTTATACGCCGGCGGATACAGTAACCCAGTCTGGTCATGTGATTTTGCAGCTCCAGCTCCCCTGTGTCAGTGGGTAACTGCTGCAGGGCAGAAGAGGAAGAGCAGATAATGGCTGGGCCATGGGATCCTATGGGTGACATCATGCCTCCTGGAATTCATAGCCATTGTCGAGTGGTCCCAGGGAAATTGGAGCCTCCAAATCATGTGACTGAACTGCACCGGATTAATAAAAGGACAGGACACAGATCTTTTTTACACAGGATATGCAGGATAGGTTTGAGGAGGGGGAAAGGCAATGTTTTTAGGAATAGTTAGTGTTAGGATTTTCTTACAAGTTAACCACTTCCCGCAAATGGATGCACCTGTACGTTACCGAGTTTAAGTGTTTATACCAGGATCATGACTGCAGCTGTAGCCATGATCCTGTTATAATTTTTGGGGATCTTTTGTATGTTAAAGTGATCCAAACGGCTATACAGCCGCCTGATCACTCTTTCAGGGTGTGGGGGGGGTTAAATTTCCATATAATGTATATGTAAATATATACTGTATAATCAACAAAAGTAATGTTAGGTGGGTTCAACTTTGGGAAATTGGGGGAAAAAAAGTGTTTAGACACACCAACAAAATTGTACACGTCTGTGTATCATAGTTAGAGCACACTGGGTATTAGTTATGCCCCATACACATGACACCTGAATGATAATACGTTTTGTGTGACATATTTGAGCCAGTGATGGTCCTGTCTAAAGCTGAATTCTGGAGGTGAAAAACAAAACCACTAGTTTTGGTTATGGAATGATCAATGAGGGGATATTATTACCCTATTTATCACTTTCCCAGAATTCAGCAGTGTACTATGCAGTCTGATGCTCCCAGTTTTGGGTAGGCCCTCAGTGTCCCTAAGTACAATTCAGGACTGCAGGTGCTACATTGTATGAAATGATGTTAAAGAGCTGCAGTCAGGTAGTAAAGGGTAGAGGCTTATGGGGACCTGACACATGAAAAGGAGGGGGGCCCACTGCAAGGGTAAAGTTTGCAAGGGTAACGTTTTGTTTTCTTTCCCTCAGAATTCAGCTTTTAATAAGCCATAGAAAAGGATGGGTGTCTAACCATTTTGCGTCCACCAACGTTATACTGTATGTTGTTGCCATCACCCCTTGTCATGTTTCCCAGGCTCCACCATCCCAACTGGGATTTGCATGGTGGGTTTTGCTAGGTGGGTGTTGCTAAGTGGGGGAGGGGGGCGGGGGACAAGCAAAGGTCTGTTCATTGATCTCCCCTAGCTAGTAGGGACCTGGAAGTGACAATGATTTTGTCACTTCTGGTTTCTGCTAGCATTTTCCCTTGCTGCTGTGGCTGGGAAAAAAGCTAATGGTGTGCAATCTGGTTTTAGATAGGACTCTAAACTCATGTAAAAAACAGGGAGTATGGGCTATATTCCTACCCAACATACATTTTTACAAAATTACCCACAGTTTAGAGGAAACATGGGAGTGCTGATTCAATATTCATGTCAAGCGCAGTTGCCTTATAATAAAGTTGTATATCCAGTGACCCCATACTGCCCATCTTCTTAGGTCTCTGCAAGATAGTATAAGCTAGTTGTGAGGACTAGTATGATTTAACCCATTCCTCTGAGCCCAGGCTGTCATGTACCTGCCTCTAACTTATGACTAAACAGTGAAGGAGAAGTAACACTGTGATAAGCTCAGACCTACCTTAATTCGTGTTATCTTCCTAGAGTTCAACTTTAAATTGTATGTCCAGCCAAAACGTTTTTTTTGTTTTGTATTTTGTAAACTGTTGTCACTGGGACAGCAGGTAAGGGAACATATAGTTAACAAAGCCCTAGATAACTGTAACAATCCAAGAGGGCATCTAATCCTTCTTCACACTAGAGAAAAGGCTTTGGATAGAGAAAAGCTTCACAGTGCTAGATTTGGGAATTCTGGATTTACTAAGAACATATCTGAGCCATTTGAAATGTATTTCTTCTATTATATTTTGGCTGCAATTCTTTAATAACGCAGTTACTTCATGCAATGTGTGGTGTACAGTAATTTGCAAATTGTCACATCTTTTTTGGATCAGCCAAGCGTCACATATCATAAACCAGCAAGAAAATTGTGGTTTGGCTTGTCGAAATGTATGGATATAAAGAAAAACATCCATTACTCCATAACTTTATTGCACAAAATTATTTTAGGTTATAAACCTCCTCGAAGCAGGTGGTCTTCAATACTAAAGAAGGTGGGGCTGATTTATGGTTGAAAACAAACTATTCTTACATGCATTTTGATTATTTTCGCAAGGTGTGTAACATTTAGTAAAGATTTCGGGTTTGATGAGATGAAGAGTGTGGAGAGCTGTGTATGGATTGTACACACAGATGCTTCCTAGCAACATGTCATGTAATATCACATGAGCAATCCGTTTTTGGCAATGTGAAGTATATTACAGAAGAGAGGTTCCCGTTGAACCAGCCGATGGCTTTAGCTCATATACCAAATGTCAATTTATCAGGAATGATGTAAGCATGTGTTATATAATCTGCAGCTTCTCTAATCATATCATGTTACATTCCCACAGGCTAGGGAGGATGTTATCCATATGCTAAAGACAGAGAAAACTAAACCCGAAGTTTTGGAAGCTCATTATGGGTTTTCAGCTCCGGAGGATGTACTGAGGGTACTGCACAGAGATGCTCTTCTGGCAAAGGAGAAATCCATAGGAGAAGATGTGTATGAAAAACCAATGGCAGAGGTAATGTTCTTACTACTGTTAGATATGACCAATTTAAGTGTATTTTTGTATTTATGTCTACTGTCATTTGTTCGTGACAGAGCTCTCTGTCTATGTACATTTCTCATTATATCTCTTCCTTGGTGCCTCTTCTTTTATTTCATTTTTATTTATATACTGTTGCTATCAAGTTGTTTGTCATCTACATTTTTCATTACCTTTCATGTATGTAGTTGGTCTATCTATCTATCTATCTATCTATCTATCTATCTATCTATCTATCTATCTATCTATCTATCTGTGTTTGTAAATTTCTTTAGATATTAACATATGTTATATTGTGTTATTTCATATTGTCATTAAATATATATATATCTTTCTGTATAGGCTGTATAAAATATTTGTTTCCATGCTTTGTAAGAAAATTAAAATATGTGGAATATGTTGGCTAAATATATATATATATATACAAATATATATAGCAGGTTGCACGTTGATAAGACTTTTTCAATATATGCAAGCCAGTGGCCTGGCATATGTTAGTTTCCCTTTAAGTAAATGAGAAGCTGCCGTGAAAACTCCATGTACTGTATGACACTTTCACAGCCTCTAGCTTACTAGTGTCAGAATAATGATACTACCCCATTGCACCAAGCCATGCATTTAATCCTTTCACGTCACCCTGCTGTCCACATAAGAAGCCAGTGTACTCAATCATGGACCGAGTTCAGAAAGGGGATTTGAACATAGCTTACTGTAGTTTGCAATTTTTTATATATAGTGTGTGACTCTTTGTTATGTTACTGGGAATGAAAGCTGCTTACAATGCAAAAAGATATGTTAACAATATTTAGTGTGTGAAATTATTTATTTTTAATTAAACAAGATACATGAGCTGTACAAGGTTTGCAATCCTTGATAGCGTTTGGTGTAATAATTTCAATTTATTTATTATTAATTCTTTCATATCATCATCACTAATTCTTGAGGAAAAAATGACAATATATTTATTGCATAAATAAATAATTGTAGGTTCCCCTAAAAAATGAAAGCATTAGCTGAACTTTCATGCCAAAAATTACTTTATAATGCCAATATTTATCTTGGCTTAAAGAGTAACTCCACTTTTGTTGAGAAAAAAATATTCCCATCTGGGTGAACCATGTACATTACAAGGATTTTAACAAACTTTGTTGCAGATTCCTACCTTTTGTTATTCTGAAGAAATAGCTGTTTGTTTGTGTGTGTCCATGTACAGAGTGAATCTGTGTTGGAGTGGCAATGCTGCACCTGCAGGGCTCTAATGAGGAAAGTGTCAGGATCTGCATCCCTTAGATGTGATTTTTTTTCCTTTGAAAGTCTCAGAACAAAATTACATTTTTGTTGCAGGGGATACAGAAAAATCGGAGTTTAGTGCAGACTTCTGGGAAAACCAGTAAACCAATCACACAAGCAGGAAATTACATTTCTTGGGGACGTTCTGTCCACCATCTGTGTACAGAACGTCTCCAAGAATATTGCATTGCAATTTTCAGAAAATTACAGTGCTTCAGATTGCAAAAGGAAAGGTGATTTTAAATAACATTCAGTTACAATATGACCTGTGTCACAATTGTATAAGCTGTATTATTTTTTTGCATTACTTGAAAATAATTGAATAAAAAGTGTGGGCAGTGGCTGAACTGTGGGGAGTGTAGGGATTTGCCTGAAGAGTTTCCAACAAAGGAAAGAGTACCCTTATGTCATCAAACACTGCATGAAGCCACTCTATAATTTATTTTTTTCATTTATTGGAATATAGAACAAGAAATGGGGGGGTTACAGGGCAAATAAAATAAATTTAATTAAACTGCAAAACTGTATGAAAAGATGTAAATTACGCAGCCTAATAAAATCACCAGGGGAAATAGTAATTGAAAATATGTGGTGGTTAAACACAGAATCTGACGTAACTATCAATCCTTTATAAATGATGTAAGGTTAGCAAACTTGAAAACATTGAGAAACTTTCAACATGTTGTTGTTGGGTGGTAGTGCCTTTTTACTCTGATGTTTTTGTGTGAATTTTTTCAGTATTTTTTCATATATATGGATATATCACACAGATGTATTATTTTTCAATTTAAAGTGGCTCTGATGCTTTTTTTTATCTTAATGCATTCCCTGCATTAAAATATAAAACACCCCACTAGCTGTTACCTCCCCTGTTAGTCGAACTCCTGTGGGGAGGGAGCAGGGGCGTGGTTTATGAGTGCTGTGTGTGTCTATGGAAACAGCCTTGCTTAGGAGGGAGCCAGCAGGGGTGCCCCCATAGCAGAAGGCTTGCTATGGGGTCACCCAGGAGAAGAATTGGCAGACAGTGCCAGTGGGGGACAGGCAAAGAAAAGATGAGTGACCGCTATGTGCATTATTGTTGCACAGACCAGGTAAGTATAATCTCTTTCTTATTTTGATTAAAAAAAAAATAATATCACTTTAATAGGCAAAGTCTGTTTATAAGCTGGCCTTTGTTGTTAAAGCAGTATTCAACATAAAACAAAAAATGAAATATATTACAGCTTGTCAATCATTAGATGTGGTGGCTTAGTTTTCTTTTTTTGGCCTTTTTTCCCTGTTTTCCCCTGGTGATTTGGTCAGTAATACATCCCCTGTATTAGAGTGCCCCACTCTAGATTAAGGAGCACAGGGGGGACCCTTGGACAGCAACATTTCGGGTGAGGGGAGTGCTAGATGGACTAGCAAATTTAGATAAGCTAATAAATTGATGCCAAACTCCAGCTAACACACTATAAGCAGTTACAACAAACAGTACTTTTCCCTTTTGGGATACAAAATGTTACATAAATAAAAGTTGATAATTGTAAGCACCCCTGTCAGTGGTAAATAGTTTCTTTCTTCCCTGTAACTGCTACATCTACAGAACAGCTTGTTCTGTTGAAAAACAGACTTACTGGCTAGATCATCAAGTGAAAATAAAATAAAGAAAGTCTAAAAAAAAAAAAAACGAATACACCCATCACTTTGTAAGTATAGGTAAACTGCAATATATTACATGTTTGCTTTTGGGTTTAATATTGCTTTAAAGTAGAACTATAGACCAAACATTTTTTTTTAAATATTGGATAGAGCAAGGGAGGGTTATAACCCCTGTCAGATTTTCCAGTTGCGGAAATTTCTGTCCCAAAGCCGAACAGGAAGTGAGAGGAAATCCCAACAAATTAAAGGTATTCACTGGGTCCCCCAGATCACCAGAACTAGTGTCCCCATTGGAAGTATTCCCCTCTATTACTTTTCTGGGGACAACCCAAAATTTTAAGCATTAGAAACTGACAGGTGTTCTAATCCCTCTATACTCTATCCAAAGCTTAAAAAAAAAAGTTTTGCCTTTAGTTATACTTTAAATTCAATTTTAAAAAGACAGTACATAAGTGCTCCTAAAGGCTTTATAAATTGAATAGATGTTTTAAAGCTGAATTCCAAAATTCTGTTAACTTTGTGAATCACATCTGTGTGAAACTGCATCACCAACTTTACTGTTTCCTAGCTTCGTTTTAGGCTTGATCCACATCTATGCATGTTGCTTTTGAGCCTTTTTGCAGTGCTTTTTGCTGTGCTTTCCACTTTTTTAACCACGTTTTTACAACGATTTTTACCACGATTTTGCGTTTTGCTTATTTCCTTTTTTTTTTTACATTTACTGTATGTAGCCGGTTGCTAAGAAGCGGCCAGAGAAGCTGGCTGCCGATTCCTTAACAACTGATGAGTCATCAGTTGTCAGTGGGGTTCCCCGCTGACAGCTGAATGTAAAAAAAAAAATTGATGGCAAAAAAATTTATGAAAAAAAAAGAAAATGGTGTGGGGTCCTCCTCCAGATCCATACCAGGCCCTTCAGATCTGGCATGGTTTTGGAGGGGACACCCCCAGACCAAAATTCTTTAACAAAATGGCGTGGAGTCCCCCTCAAAATCCATACTAGACCTTTATCTGAGCATGCAACCCAGCAAGTCAGGAAAGGGAGGGGATGAGTGAACCATACCAGGCTGCATGCCCTTAACATTGGGGGGATGCAGTGCTTTGGGGCATGTTGATGGGGACAAGGGCCTCTTCCACACCACCCTGGCCAGTGGTTGTGGGGGTCTTCGGGCGGGAGGCTTATCAGAATCCGGAAGCCCCTTTAACAAGGGGCCCCCCAGATCCTGCCCCCCCCCCCCCCATGTGAATGAGTATGGGGTCAATTGTACCCCTACCTATTCACCAAGAAAGTAGTGTGACAAAAGACAATAGACAGTTTTTGAGAAGTCCTTTATTAAAAATGTCTCTGTACTCTATCGGTAGGGGTACCCCATACTCATTAACATAGGGGGAGGGCTGGGATCTGGGGGCCCCCTTGTTAAAGAGGGCTTCCAGGTTCTGATAAGCCCCCCGTCCGCAGACCCCCACAACCACTGGCCAGGGTTGTGATGAAGAGGCCCTTGTCCCCATCAACATGGGGACAAGGTGCTTTAGGGTGGGGCAGACACAGAAAGCTGCAAAGCTGAACCAGGATTTTAAAATTGTCACATAACTAGCTACAGCATTGAAGCAGAGTTGTGTGAATCACAAGACTGTAAAAAAAAAAACCAAATACATATCCTTTGGCACGTAACACCATTGGTATACTGTACATGTCACTCAGCTGTATATTCAAGTCTTCTTCTTGAAGCACTAATGGGATATTTGGGGCTGATTTAGCTCTCATGATTTAATAGTTGCACCACATAGCAAACGACGCCACATGGCAGTGTTTTTTTTTTTTTTTTTTTTACACACGTTGCGATGCATTTTAAAAAAATCCATTTTTTTTTACTTATTTGCTATTACCTTGTGCTTCGGCACATTGTGAAATCTTGCAGTGAATCTAGATGTTCTGTGCATGTCCTTTTTTTTTCAATGCAACTGAAATTTTTTTTTTCCATTGAACCCGGGTGGAAGACACCCATTTAGCCCAAACCTGGTCTGCTGCCACCATTAGCCAATTATTCATTACATACAATTATTTAATTCCGTAGCCCTTTCAGCCATTTCGTCCAACACTCAGGTACCACTTCTCCAATGGGCTGATCTAGGTTCTTTGTGCTGTTCCCTGTTGGTGGCGTTGGTGGCGTTGGTGATCGTCTGGCTCGGGAGCTGCGATGTGCAGATGGGCAGGGCCACCTACACATCGGTGCCATGCAACCACGCCCTCTGTGTGACGTCCGCAGATGCGGCGTCGGCTTGCTATTGCGTGGTATGTCAGCATGTGTAACTGGGAGCGTCTGTGGAGGCGCGCCCCCATCTGGCGGCGAGCGCCATCTGCGTTCACGTGCCTTGTCATACATACATAGCGTTGGAGGCGGAGCTCACTGGGCCCAATGGGTATATAAATTGGGGGCTAGTCATGGCTGGGATCTGTTTGTCACTTCTTATTTCCTGTTTCACTCACACACAGCAGTTTCACTTCATTCAAGGTGAGTCCACACTCCTTGATGGATGCTAATCATCCATTTACCCCCTTCACATTTGAGCACTTAACTTTCGCATGGTCTGCCATATACATTATCTCACACATTATTATGTTTACATGGTTCACTCACGCACACACCATTACACATTCATCTCATTTATTTCACCTTCTCTGAGTTTCCAAGTCCATCTAGCTTTGAACAACATTGGTTCATATGTATATATATATATTTTTTTTTTTTCATTGTATACTTCATGGTTACTCTGTTGGTATAGTACCAACTGATATACATACATTCTTATTTTAGCTGACATATACAATGGACTTGTATGTGGGACACACACTCTATCACACTGTTTTTGTCATATTTTTTATCTACACATTTTATTTTTAATTTTTTTTTATTGTCCCCTAGATTATAAGCCCATACCATTATTGAACCAGATTGGTTCATGCATATACATACTTATATCATATACTACTTTACTTCTATGCTGTTATGACACCATCTATTGATATATATGCATTTATGTTTCAGTTAACATTATTAATGGATACTGGGAGATCTTTAGTGACACACACCCCCATCCCGACCATGTCTGCCCCCTGTTTGTGCTCTGTTGGGTTGGTTTTTCCTCTGCCTCCTCAGCTCCCGAGCCAGATGCTCATTACTGGCGCTTCTGGGTATTCAGCATTTGGTAGTGGGATCCAGCCTTCGGTGAGTATAGGGCCATGCGTTTTGGACCCTCTTGACTAATTGTCACAATACCATCTCTGTGTTGATACTTATTTGGATCATTATACCCCCTACATATGTACTACACACGCATCTACCCCTGATGAAGTGAGCACAGTCTTGCGAAATGCATGGGGTACTTTTCATGCCTGTGTACTTTGCAACTTACATTTTACACCATGATACGTGTAATGACATTTTTTACTGTATGCATCATTTCAGTGGCTTGGCTATGATTCATCTTATTTATGTTTGCATGACAATTTTAATACATTTTGAGACTACATTAACTGTCGATTGTTGGCTAAGCGCATTCACCTCATTTAAAGTCCCGGGGCGATTTCCTGTATTTTGTTGCATATATTGGAATGGAGGTGGTTTGCGAGTGACACCAGACCTTTGCATTTTTTATTTTTTTTGCAACTGAAAAATTAGGACATTCAAAAAAATTGCCTTGTTCTTATGTTGAGACTGCGTCAGGCAATGCACCGAAGACCAATGCTGTTTGAAAGAGCCTTTATTAACATTGCATGTTAATTAAAAGCAAATTATAAGCATGTGATATCTTTTTAAATGTAATACTTAAATTGAATTTACACAGCTGGACAGACTTGAGGAAAAGCAGAGAGAAACCTACAGACGCATGTTAGAGCAGCTTCTTCTGGCAGAGAAGTGTCACCGCAGAACTGTTTATGAACTGGATAATGAGAAGAAGAAACACACAGAGTACATGAACAAGAGTGACGATTTCACTAACTTGCTGGAGCAGGAGCGTGAACGGTGAGTACACTAAAGAACAATTTAATATAAAATATTCTGTGTGTCTAAATATGACCTAAATAACTTATTATACCCCCTTCAGATGTACTACAATAACTTTCGTTTTTATTATTCCTGAAACTGTTATATTGTTTGTGCCTGAGATCACTTATAGTATGTAATAAAGAGAAATGGTGTAAAGTAACCCAATATCAGTCAATGAACAAACTGCCTTTAGCAGTTTTGCTCTTTCAGTTACCATGTGCGTTACTGCACACCAGCATTATTTGCACTGTACTATTAAATAAATGAATATATGTCTACAGGGGTGGACTGTACCTCTGAGTCCGACCAGACAAAGTACGTTTTGGAGGCCCAACTCACCAACTTGTCATATTTTTCAGTACAACACAACTACAGTCTTCATCCAACAACATTCTCTTTATTTCTGATAAAATGATTTAATGTAAAAAATATATATAATTTGCATTGTATTTATAACACTAAAATGAAAATATATTCAGTCACATTATTCTATCTGATTTCTGAATATTTGTGCTCAGTGAACAACATCAGATTTAAATAGAGCAGAAGAAATAGATGACAGGAAATACACAGTAATTGGTTAAGAAAGTGTCTGAAGTATAATGAGGATGATGGCCAAGGGTACAAGGGCTTAAATTATTGGGATACCCACTCCTCAAGATGTTGACATTAGTTCATTAGACTATAGCAATGAGGTTAATTTACTAAAATTGGAGAGTGCAACTGTGCATGGTAGCCAATTAGCTTCTAACTTGTTCAATTAAGCTTTGACAAAAAAACTCCCCGGGTTTAGTCAGTCAACTCAACCCTAATGTCCCTCTAGTGAATATGAAGGAGAATGAGCAGATTTATTAATGATGTTATCAGTCAAGTGTTGCTAAATATGATAAGGATCATGACCAGTGGTAAAAAGCTAAAATCACTGCATTGCCCATTCCTAAAGATGTTGCCAGTAATTAATTGTGCTCTGTAAATTTACCCAAAATGATTTCAGCTAAAAAGTTAACCTTTACCCTTTTTGTAATATCTTTAAGATATAGTTATTACTGGTTTTGTTATCCTTCAATTTTCTGTTTGCTGGCTTTTTGTATTTAGTTTTAAAGAATATTTTTTGTAGAACAGAAGACGAATGAGCAAAATTATCAAAGATTTAATCCTAAACTAAACTTCTGCTGATATCCCTTTTTATGTTCCGTAAAGTTAGGAATTCCAGAAAATTTGATCCAAGCAAAGACCTTAATCTGTTTTTTTTATAATTATTAACGGTTTTAAAAGACATTTGAGTGCATACAAGAGTAAAAAGTAATTTATGTATTGCAAAAAAATCAGTACATGCAACAGACTACAAGTTATGGTTGAACAAAATCCTACAGCTTCAAGCAGGACAGTTTTCATATGCTATATGTTTCACGTCAGTGTGGTCTTTATTCTCAGCTAAATCATCAATGAGATATTACGAAGGGCATGGTTTCTTTATAACTTGATATTTTGCTTTGACACTAAGAAATTCAGCCTTAAATTGAACAATATCAACCTCAGCCAACTTTGTTACAGTTTGCAAAGCCTCTGTTGGAATGTAACTTTGATCTGACTAAACCATTTGGGGTCTAAATAGGACATATCACAAATCAAAGTTTCAATTTTGGAGACTTTTTCTTTCCGCCTGTTTGTTGCCTGATCAATGACTATATAGAAAACCTAAAATGGAAATGATTCAATGGGGTTAGAAAGAGGTTCATCTTGTAATTTCTCCAATTATTTTTTGTCCTGGAGAACCTTTTCGGTGGTAAATGGCTTTTGATTACAGCATTTAATTGAATGCTCCAGAAGGATACAGCTTGCCTTTGTGACAAATGATTCCAGCATTATCGCTAGAATTATATATGAATTCCTGACCATCGTAATTTGATATTTGGGAATTTGCACCGTTTGCCATGCCTGTAAATAATCGAATTCACGTGTTTGGAGGCACCCTGAAACTGGGCTAGTAATATCAAAGATTTGCAGAAACAAGAATGAGATAAGCAAGGTTTCATATCATATCTAAGCATGAAGCAAACTTTTGGCTTCAATCACAGCTTTGCTGTCAAATGTAGGGGATTCAGCAATGGGTTTCAAAAAGTAAAGCATAACAGTATACAATACAATTCCTTTGATTGGTCTACAGTGGAAAAAAACATGTACACAATGGGGTTGATTTACTAAAACTGGAGAGTGCAAAATCTGCTGCAGCTCTGCTCAGAAACTGCATAGATCACCTGTTTTTTTTTTGCTAAAGCATAATTGAGCTGAAATTAGAAGCTGATTGGCTACCATGCAGAGCTATACAAGGTTTTGCACTTTCCAATTTTAGTAAATCAACCCCAGTGCTGCTGGTTTGCTCCCCCCTCTAGTTTCACCCATTTTCTCTAGAGAGCTTTTAATTCCCTTAACTCTGAGAGTAGATCTGTTTCGTTCAGAACATTTGTATTACTCTGAGAAAAAGACGGCTGTTTTTTCTAGGAGTCCAAAGATTGATTTCACTGGATCAGCACACTATGTGGCATCAGTAACCACCAAATTAGGATGTGAGAATAGCACCAACCTGCATACAGAATTACAAACCATTCTTATTTTATATATACTGTGATTCTGTACTTGCCAAATATGCTGCAGAAATCTCCCTCCACTAAGTCTGGCTGCAACTATTTTAACTATGGGCAGCTGAAGCTGCTGCCTGTTCACTTGCTGGATTTACACAGACACACACCTCCAGCTCTGCAACTCTCATTGGCCCTCTTATGACTCACCCCCTCTCCCTTCCTGGCAATCTCTCACCAGAGCTAGAGAAAGACAGAGC
Source organism: Lithobates sylvaticus (assembly GCA_028564925.1). Taxonomy (NCBI): domain Eukaryota; kingdom Metazoa; phylum Chordata; class Amphibia; order Anura; family Ranidae; genus Lithobates; species Lithobates sylvaticus. The sequence continues at coordinate 295,355,902 of CM053028.1, forward strand.
TGTGCATGATGTCATAAGCCCAGGCTAATGACCAGACAAGAAATAGGAAGTGGGCTGTATAAGGTATTTACTGTCAAAAAAAAATAAAATGTTTTACTATCCAAAGTTAAAACAAGGGCAGAAGATTTAATAGATGGAAAGTTCAAAAAATGACTGAAGGTCTGCTTTAAGCTGCATTGTTCTTTCACTGAAACATCCTGAGTGATATTTACTGGAACCACGATAATCTGGAACAGCTATCTATCTTTCATTTGTGAAGCTTACCTGAACAAGCGAAAGATATAAGATGACTGGTTACTATGCACAGCTTTTCCACATTCTGACTGCTCTGGTTTTAGTTAATTCACAGTAATAAGAAACACTCTAAATAAAGAAAAAAATAGAGTAGATTATTGTTGTTTTCTTTTTTTAAATAAAATTTTGATTAAGCAACTCAATGAGTACATTTGAGAGGTATAAGGCTCCGTTCACATATATGCAAATTGGATATATATGGCGTTTTGAACTGCATCCGATTCGCATGACATGTGAACCGGCAGCCTTTTCTATGGAGCTGGTTCACATACATGCGGTGCATCGGCAGTGCGAATTCGCTGTGAATTGAAAAAAGCCTTGTGCGGTTTCTGAGCCTTGAGGTGCGATTCAGATGCAAATTCCAGTTTCATTGCCTTCTATTGGAATGCATCCGAATTGCACAACTCATCCCTTTTAAAAACAAATTTAATCAGACAAAAAAAACAGTGTGGGGGTCCCCCCAAATCCACGCCACCCCACTAGGTTTGATATGGATTTTGGACCACACACCAAAATAAAAATAAAAATAGCGTGGGGTCCCCCCAAAATCCATATCAGACCTTTATCAGAGCATGCAGCCTGGCAGGCCAGGTAAGGGGGGGGGGAGAGCAGCCTACCCTCCTGAACTATACCAGGCCACATGCCCTGAACATGGGGCAGGGAGGGTCTGCCCCCCCCCCCACTCAAAGCACCTTGTCCCCATGTTGATAGGGACAAGGGCCTCTTCTCCACAACCCTGGGCTCTGGTTGTGGAGGTCTGAGGGCAGGGGACTTATTGGAATCTAGAAGCCCCATTTAACAAGGAGGCCCCCAGATCCCAGGGCGTTCAGCGTGATTGACCCTGGCTCTACAGTGAACATTGTTTCTGTTTTTTGTAATAAAGGAATTGTCAAAAATTGTCCCTGTGTTTTATTTATTTTTGACACTATTTTGGTGAATGTGTAGGGGTACAATGTAACTCATACTCATTCACATGGGGGGGCAGGATCTGGGGGCCCCAATTGTTTTTTCCCCCACAACATTTTTTAAAATTTTTGTACTGGAACCCCACTGACAGCTAATGAGTCACCCGTTGTTAAGGACGCTTCCAAGCCTGCTCCTTAAAAAGGAAGTAAAGTCCCATGCATATATTGTACCTCAAGGTAAGCCTATAATAAAGCTTACCTATAGGTACTGTAAATATCTCCTAAACATGCGCCGTTTAGGAGATATTTACTGTATATGCAGCATGTGCAGGAGTCCATGGACCCAGAAGGTAGAAAGGCAAAGATGGATACGGCCTCCAGCGGGGATGAAGAGGGCTTCGTTTGCAGGTAAGTTCACCATTGTATGCAATGCATACTAGCACATTATGTCTTTACTTTTGCAGGTGAGAAAAAAAAATATGGCTGTGGAAATTAAAGATTAATTACTCGATTAATCGATTAATTTTTTTGATCGATCAAAAATCTTTTGTTCGGTACTCACCTCTTCGCCGGCTTCCGGGTCTTTAGGGAGTTCCGTCCGAGATCCAGTGACATCATGGACATCGACGTCGCCGGACTCTTCCCCCCTTCCCCAAGTGCCTCTGTCTGCTAACGAAGAGAAGGGGGAGGAGTCCGGTGACGTTGAAGTTCTGATTGAACATAACACGTACGGGGAGAAGCTGCGCATGACATCACCCGCTGCTGCCCTACGGAACTAACATGATTGTCAGCTTTACATGCTGTGTTTTTATCATCTTTATGTGAGTAGTTTGTGTTTGAACACAAAAATGTAATCTTATACTTAAGCGGTGAGCTCTTAGATCTTTTCTTTCTACCCATGACCTGGCGTCCTTGCTGAGATCTAAGGAGACGTGAGAGAAGTTTATGGTCCATGTTAACCCTTTTGATACCCGCTTGCAAGACCACCTGTTTGCACAGGGGTCCATGCCATAAGATGAGAGTGATTAGTTAGACCGGAGGTAGAGGGATTGTCACGCTACTGTGAAAAAAAAAATATTTACGTCAGTGCTACAGTTTGAATTTAAAACTTATTTATGTGAAGTTAAGTCATGGATTGTGGCAACTAACTAGTTTTGGGTGATTGTATATAGTGTATACCACATTTACCACTGACTAATGCAGAGTTGCAATGCAAGGAGATCAGCTAAAAGAAGTTGGATCTGTATGTGCGTTATAATTAATCGAAATTAGTCGATTAATCTATTAAAAAAAAAAATTGATTAATCGAACACGAAAATTTTAATCAGTAACAGCCTTAAAAAAAACAAAAGAAAAAATGGGGCTTTACTTCCTGCCGGTGGCTGCCAGCTCCGAAAATTTGCATCTGAACCATATCTGAATTTGCAGCTGAAACACTGAACAGCTTCTTTGGAAATCTGCAATGAAAACAGAGGGGAAATTTGCACCATACAGGTGTAAATGGAGCCTTATGTTTTTTTGTGTCCAAAGAGCACAAGGATAATCTCATTAGTACTGCTGCTTCTTCACTGTCCAGTCACAGTCCAAGGCAGGTCCTAGACGGGGCTATATTGCATAACTGGAGTGTAGTTTGCAAAAACATTTTGGGACCATGAAAGCGCAAAGACTTGAGTGAGACATCTTTGCTTATTTCTGCACAGGATAGTCCCCTAAATGCAACACACTCAGAAAATTAGTTAGTCCGTAAGTTGGCCATTTTCGAACAAACATTTGTACAAACATTCATATGAAAATTCCCCATACATTCAATGACTTGACAAATGTTGTTCTAAAGTACCTAAAATTTGTGTTTGCTTTTAACATTCAATTTTGGAATCAATGGTTTTTCCTGTATGAAAATCACATACACTGTTACACTGCAGTCGAAAACGAATTAATTTAGTAAATCAAAAACATTTTGAGAAAAATTCTACTAGTGGATGGCCAGGAGAGACAAATTCACCATTCACAGGAAGAACATGCTGTTGCCAATGACACATATTTACTCTATTCTGCAGGTTAATTGTACAATACTGCCCCAGCAATAAACATAGATATGTGGAAAACATCAGCTACAATTTGTGGATCAGACGTCTTTTTCAGACGTCTTTTTGTAGTCTTTTGTAGTCTTCGGTCCTGGTCTGTTTGATTTCTAAGCTGTACAACAGTCTTTTCATAGCTCTAGGTCTGTAACAACGTCTTTAAAACAACAATATAAAGAAAATGCAGGTATAAGGGGCTATGTTTGCAAAGTTGCTTAGTGTCTCTGAACACAATAAAATAGCCAATGTATTTTAAAAGCAAAGCTATCCTTTATGTAACAGAAACTTTTAGCTAGGGTTCCCGACATAATTTGAGTTATCAAATTTGCAGTGCCTGTCAAGTTAAGCTTATTTACTAAATTCCTATCTAGGGAGTTACAAAGCACTGAAAGCATGATCTTTAATTGACAGTTTAATCCTCTTACTGTAATACGATGGCATCAATTCTTCTGAGCATGATTACATTAATTGTTAACATGTAATTTGCATACTTACTTTATGTGAAGAAATTAACATTTTAAATATTTAAAGAAACCTTGACAAGTTGCTCTGAATAAAGTCTCTTTAACGCTCACCCCAAACTTATTTATGTACCCCTTCCCTGTAATCCCCCTGCACTTCATTTTTCCACTGTGCCAATCCTGTGAAAACTACATGTTGAGTGCCTTTAGAGTTTACACAGGGCTGATGACATGTGCTCCTCCTCACATTGGTCGGGGTCTGGTGGTTGGCTAGTAGGCTCAAGCACTGCATTATGGCAGAAGGACACATGCTCCTCAATACTTGGAAGTCCTAAGAATTTTTTGGTCTCTCTTCTGGAGAACATAACAGTGGGGAAATGTAGGGAATGTGAATGTTACTTATAAATTACTTTAAAAATCAGGTCATAAAATATTTTCTCTCTCTTTAATAATAGTGATTTTTAAAAAATATTTCTATAAACATGGCAGCTGGAGGTTGCAATCAGGCTTGCAGTGGGTGGATGTGAGAAGGTATTTACATGGGCTTACATGAAGGTAAAGCTCAGGATGTGTGTCACCTATATAGTAACATTCAAAACATGCCATAAAACCGAAAGGTGGCTGGACAACTTTACAGAATAAGCAGAACTGCAAGTTGTGAAAACTTTGTCACCCACCTTATGCAATTCAGCCATACAGAACAGTAGGTGTTCAATTGTGCATTTTGTTTTTATTTGTTTGTTTTTTTTATTTATATAACATGATAATGAGTATTTTGTACCAACAAATGATGTTATCTTCTGCGGATGGCATTACTCTTTTGTAGCTAATGAAGCGTCCCATTTCAGTTATGTGATAGCATACACAAAGCTATGGCACACAGCCACTTCAGCTGTGAGCTTCACTGTTCCCCAATCTAGAACGTTGAAATGGTCATACTTTGTAATGAGCAATAGCTTGAAAGCTTGTCTGAGCAGATTTCTTGAAGCATTCTTGAGAGTGCTGCCATCGTTTTTTCTCATGCAGTAGGACTTAAAATTAATTTATCACTAAGCTGAAATTTTGGCAAGTCTTACTCAAATGGGTCCAATTGATTTGGCTTAGATGGATTATTTAGTTATTAAAAATATTGTTCAGACTTACAGTAGAGGTCTTTTTACTGTATAAATGTTTCACACAAGATTCACATAGCTATTACCCAAGAGTCACACATTTTCTAATATGATTCAGTTGGAAAAATGTGTGAATCCTGGATGAAAGTGGTGTGAATCTTGTGTGAAGAAATTTATAAACAAGGCCATTAGAAAAAAGCCATGGGGCCACAATGCACAATCCAAACTGAGGCCATGGTATATCCCACAGAAAATATCTGAAGGGCTTATTCATATCAAACACTGATACGTTTTTTGGAAATGCAGTTCCACATGCATTTTTATGTGTGTTGCACTGTTGTGTTCAAGGATCCCATTCCGATAGGCCAAAATTAGATCTAAAATAGGATCATGTAGGCAACATTCAGAAATGTTTCTCACCACAACAGGACACAGTGTTGTGAACAGGTCCTCTAGACAACAATGGATTTGTGTTCATGCATTTGCCTGCATTGAAAAACACTCCAGGACACAAGAAACCGTAGCTGGTGTAAATGAGCACTGAGGGTTCCTTTAGATTTTTGTTTTATAAGTATACAGCAAATATGTCACAAGCTAAACAACTGTGTCAGAAACATCTGATGGAAGAAGCCATATTGTACCAAACTCACAGGCTACATTCTATTTGCAGGGCACTGACATCATTAGTAGTGGAGATAAACAGAGAGATCCAAGCTGTCATCAATGTGATATGCCACCTGAGAGTGTGAAAACAGCACTATCAATCAGGAGCCTACAAAACAGGTGTTTGGTTTTGTGACTTACAGCCTTTAAAGGGCCCGTCACGCATAATGTATAATTTGGTTTTGGTAGATGCTAAAGAATTATACCAGCTGACCATTTGATAGATCTCTAAGGGACCCTATGTAAGATCTCTGCTCTGTGAACAGATCCTCTACAGAACAGGACAAATGCCACCTTTACGATATAAATGTCTGTTTGGTGTGTAATCTGATTAACAAACAGTGAAACTTTCCAGGGGCCATATCTATATAGATCTATGGGTGGCTGTATGTAAACAGACTTGCATCTGTTTGCTTGAAACTACCTCTAAATTCCATATTTAGCTCTGAAAAAAAGAGGCAGGTCTTTTTCTAATTTTTCCTGATCTTGACAGACTTGAAAGCAACTAGATACAGACTCACATGAATATACACCTGCCTGCCCATAGACTTACATGGAGCTTCGGATCAGGCAGACTTGATCAGACCACCTATGTGAAAAGGGCTTTTGGGTTCAAATAGGAGGTCCTGAAAATCAAAAAGGTGGTAAGGAACACCCAAAACTCCCAGGTGTTTGGGAACACAACTGGACCCTATGGGAGTGCCTTGTTTGCTTACACCATAATATGTATTTGCACTGTAATACTAACATTCACTTTGCAAAGTGAACATTACTCTATTAGTAAATCAACCCTAGTATCTCATATACAGTATACAACATCTATATCATATAGTCTTACTGATGTCTGTGCGCCTCTACTTGTCACTGGCACTGTCATTTGAAATGAATAGCATGTGATACTATATACCGTATATTAAGAATTTAGCATTTTTTTTTACAAAACTATTATTAAAGTAGAATTATAGGCAAAATTTTTTTTTTAATTTTAGGTAAAGGAACCCCATCAGATTTTTTTTTTTTTTTTCGCCATCTGTGCCCCATTGCAAAGATTTCCCTTCACTTCCTGTCCCATAGCCAAACAGGAAGTGAGATGAAATCCCTGAAAATTAAGGGGATTTCTGGAGGACCCTCTAGGTCACCAGAACTAGTGTCCACATTGGAAGATTTGCTCTCTGTTACTTATCTGGGGACAACCCAAAATTTGTGATTTTTTTTTACTTTCACTTTCAATGACAATGGTAAACAGGACAAATAGAGAGGGCGAATCTCCTTAATGGTGGCAAAGACAGCAATAAAACCTAACAAGCGTTCTAATCCCTCTGCACACTATCCAAAACTAAATAAAAAGTTTTGCCTTTACTTGTACTTTAATGTGCAAATATATATTATTCTGTAAATATGTAATAAGTTCCCACAGGGGTTAATTTATTGGTTTTATTGTTAATCTAAATAAAGACTATGCTTTAAACACACTGAGTGGTTGTAAAGTATAGATAATATGGATAAAGTGGAATATTGTTATATGTTATACAGTGGTGTGAAAAAGTGTTTGCCCCCTTCCTCATTTCCTGTTCCTTTGCATGTTTGTCACACTTAAGTGTTTCGGAACATCAAACCAATTTAAACAATAGTCAAGGACAACACAAGTAAACACAAAATGCAATTTGTAAATGAAGGTGTTTATTATTAAAGGTGAAAAAAAATCCAAACCATCATGGCCCTGTGTGAAAAAGTGATTGCCCCCTAAACCTAATAACTGGTTGGACCACCCTTAGCAGCAACAACTGCAACCAAGCGTTTGCGATAACGTGCAATGAGGCTTTTACAGCGTCCTGGAGGAATTTTGGCCCACTCATCTTTGCAGAATTGTCCTAATTCTGTTACATTAGAGAGTTTTCGAGCATGAACGGCCTTTTTAAGGTCATACCACAACATCTCAATAGGATTCAGGTCTGGACTTTGGCTAGGCCACTCCAAAGTCTTCATTTTGTTTTTCTTCAGCCATTCGGTGGTGGACTTGCTGGTGTGTTTAGGATCATTGTCCTGCTGCAGAACCCAAGTTCGTTTCAGCTTGAGTACACGAACAGATGGTCGGACATTCTCCTTCAGGATCTCTTGGTAGACAGTAGAATTCATAGTTCCTTTTATCACGGCAAGTCTTCCAGGTCCTGAAGCAGCAAAACAGCCCCAGACCATCACACTACCACCACCATATTTTACTGTTGGTATAATGTTCTTTTTCTGAAATGCAGTGTTCCTTCTACGCCAGATATACTTGGACACACACCTTCCAAAGAGTTCCACTTTTGTCTCATCGGTCCACAGAATGTTGTCCCAAAAGTCTTGGGGATCATCAAGATGTGTTGTGGAGAAATTGAGACGAGCTTTGATGTTCTTTTTGCTCAGCAGTGGTTTTCTCCTTGGAACTCTGCCATGCAGGCCATTTTTGCCCAGTCTTTTCCTGATGGTGGAGGCATGAACGCTGACCTTAACTGAGGCAAGTGAGGCCTGCAGTTCCTTGGACGTTGTTGTGGGGTCTTTTGTGACCTCTTGGATGAGTCGTCGCTGCGCTCTTGGGGTAATTTTGGGCGGCCGGCCACTCCTGGGAAGGTTCACCACTGTTCCATGTCTTCGCCATTTGTGGATAATGGCTCTCACTGTGGTTCGCTGGATTCCCAAAGCTTTGGAAATGGCTTTATAACCCTTTCCAGACTGATAGATCTCAATTACTTTCTTTCTCAATTGTTCCTGAATTTCTTTGGGTCTCGGCATGATGTGTAGCTTTTAAGGATCTTCTGGTGGACCTTACTGTGTCAAGCAGCTCCTATTTAAGTGATGCCTTGATTGTGAACAGGTGTGGCAATAATCAGGCCTGGGTGTGGCTAGAGAAATTGAACTCAGGTGTGGACAACCACAGTTATAGTATGTTTTAACAAGGGGGGCAATCACTTTTTCACACAGGGCCATGATGGTTTGGATTTTTTTTCACCTTTAATAATAAACACCTTCATTTACAAATTGCATTTTGTGTTTACTTGTGTTGTCCTTGACTATTGTTTAAATTGGTTTGATGTTCCGAAACACTTAAGTGTGACAAACATGCAAAGGAACAGGAAATGAGGAAGGGGGCAAACACTTTTTCACACCACTGTATATATTTTATGGTTTTTGCCTTCCTAGTTATGTATATAGAAAAGTCTCACAAGCCTGTTTTACAGCTTCAAACATAGCATATTAAGGATTCCTAGCCAGCAAGAAACGCCCTGTTACCGAAGCTGAACAGAAAATTATCACCTTCAAGAGCATAAATTACGCATCTGACAGTTACCAAAAAAGGCTGTCATTTACATCAAGGATTTGGAAATGTTTTATTTCTTTGACCGCAAAGTAATTAAAATGCTGCTATTTCTTGTAAACAACATTTATTCAAACCCAGATCTTTATAACAGTTTGACTATGTTGATGGTAATGGTGGTGGATGTATACAATATATGAATATATGAATGTTCCAGCAAGGTTCATCAAACAAGGATTCTCAATCATGATACTGGTTCAGGAATACCAACACTGCTTAATGTGCATATGGTTTTATTGCTTACAAACAGTAGGGCTAATTAATTTAAAAAAATGGACAAAAAAAATTGAAAATTAGAACATATGTGGAAATGTTGCCCATAACAACCAATTGGGTTTCACTTTTAATTGTATGAAAGCATTAAAGGAGATTTCCAACTGGCTTCCATGGACAATCACTCCACGTTTTCTTTATCTTGTTTTCTCCACTATTCAGCCCCACTATGTTAGACCACTTAGCAGAGGTGTTTAAAGGGTAAGCAAACTTAGCAGTAATAGTAGTAGTAGTAGTCCAAAACCCCACCACCACCACCAAATCGCTATACTAGATTTTCCCCAAGGCCCCTAGACCTGCAGCATTCTTTACATTCCTCTGCCAGCATCTTAATCCGATGTCAGCGTGTGTGCAGTCCAATAGACGTTTCTGTAGCTTGTAGACGGATTGGCTTCTATTCATCTGCCAGCCTTAAAACAGTCAGTTGGATTAAATTGTGCATGCATGGACGACGGATCAAGAAAGCAGTGACGGAATATAAACAATGTTGTGGACCCTGAAGAGTGAACTAAGTAGGGTTAATGATAGGAATTGAGAGGGTAGGCTGCACTTGCTAACGTGATGGTGCAAAACTGTAAGGATAAACAGGAAGATTAAGCATATACTCTGGTCAGCAGCTGCAGGCTGATGTCATCATATACAATGCAGGGCCAATAGCACTGCATTGTATATGAGGACAGCGAGTGCCTGCCCACAACCTGGGCATCAGAGAGAAGAGATTGTCGCCTGAAACTTGCCGAAGCGAGAAGTATGGTAAGTATTACAAAGCTATTTGTCTATCACTTGAGCATTTAACCCTTGCAAATGTGGGACCTCACTGCAAGGATGTTTTGCTTTTTTTGGTGTAATTCCCAGACTTAAGGCAGAACTACACAGCATCTGAGCACCACAGACCAAAAACACTATTTAATCCATTTTTATTATTCAAAATAAACCCACCCAACCATCCATGTCTCCATGCTTTATTTTTCTGATAAATCACTTTGTAAAACACCCCCTAACATCTCTGGCTGTGGCCATCTTGAGTAAGGGCAGATGATTTATGTAGTATTTACTTCCTAGAATCCTTTTGCCCTTAGCTCAGGCATGTATGCAGGAGGGTGTGCTTAGCTGGGAAAAAAAACCCTCTTCTCCACCTGAAGATTCTTGGGGTGTATGACATCCTTTTGACATCATTTGCCTACACCTGGAAACCAGGAAGTAGTCTAAAGAAATGTAAAAAAGAAAGCAGTAAAAATAAAAAAATAAATGTGATATGCTTTCCTATGTATTTACTAATGCTAGCAGCATAAGGATTAAAAATAGTCAATGTTGATTGAGAGAGTAACGTTCTGCTTTAAGCTTTAAAGAATGTAAATGAAAAGAAAGTCACACTGAAATTTTCATTTTCTAACCTGTCATGTGATATCAGATGTACAGTTTGATTACGGTAGTTGTTATGGGCAGCAATTACCGTATTTATCGGCGTATAACACGCACCCCAAGTTTAGGAGGGCATTTTAAGGAAAAAAAGTTTTAGGAGGGAAGTTTACGGAAAAAAAAAAAACTTACATTTAAGCGTCATTTGCAGCTTGCCCGGCGTCATTTGCAGCTTGCCCAGCGTCATTTGCAGCCTTGCCCAGCGTCATTTGCAGCCTTGCCCAGCGTAATTTGCAGCCTTGCCCAGCGTCATTGCAGCTTGCCCAGCGTCATTGCAGCTTGCCCAGCGTCATTGCAGCTTGCCCAGCGTCATTGCAGCTTGCCCAGTGTCATTGCAGCTTGCCTAGTGTCATTGCAGCTTGCCCAGCGTCATTGCAGCCTTGCCCAGCGTCATTTGCAGCCTTGCCCATCGAAATTTGCAGCCTTGCCCAGCGTCATTTGCAGCCTTGCCCAGCATCATTGTAGCTTGCCCAGTGTCATTGTAGCTTGCCCAGTGTCATTGTAGCTTGCCCAGCGTCATTGCAGCTTGCCCAGCGTCATTGCAGCCTTGCCCAGCGTCATTGCAGCCTTGCCCAGTGTCATTGTAGCTTGCCAGCGTCATTTTCAGTCTTGTCCGGGTTTAAATTTCCCGCCGCCGAGACGCTCTGTCGCATGCGCCGCCGAAAAAGACCGAAGCGCGGCCGAAAAAGACCGAAGCGCCCCCGAAAAAGACCGAAGCGCCCCCGGAAAAAGCCGAGCCGACCGTTCGGCTCCGCTCGCGGTCCCGCCTCCATGCTGTTTCCGGAGCGAGCGCGGGACTACGAGCAGAGCCGAACAGTCTGCTCGGTCTTTTCTGGCCCCGCTTCGTTTTTTTTTCGGCCGCGATTCTGTCTTTTTTGGCAGTGCTCGCTATTTTTCGGCAGCGCTTGCAATTTTTGTAAATTTTTTGGGGGTATCGGCGTTTAACACGCACCCACGACTTTCTCCTGATTTTAAGGGGGAAAAAGTGTGTGTTATACGCCGATAAATACGGTACACGTTTTCTTGCTCTCATATTAATGATTAAGAATTAATGCAATGACAACCCTTTCCTTGGTAAATATACACATCTAATATACAAATCTAACTTCTTAACAGTTAGGCCGTGTTCACACTTGTACGACAAATGAGCTCATGTCACATGATGTATGAAAATCAATGTTTCCCTATGAGAGCCGTCTTAACTGGTCCGACACAAGTTGGTCTGACTTTGAAAATGCTCCCTGCACTATTTTTGATCTGACTTTGATCCTTTGACTTTGATACTTTGATCAAAGTCGGATCGCAGTCTTAACTGATCCGACTTTGGCATGCGAATTGTGCTCTGATGATCTTGAAGGGAAATTCCACGCCAAATAAAAAAAAAAAGGCATGGGTTCCCCCTCCAAGAGCATACCCTTTGGTCTGGTATGCATTTTAAGGGGAACCTCCACGTCGGAAAAACGCCATGGGGGTCCCCCCAAAAAACATACCAGACCTGTATCCGAGCACACAGCCTGGCAGGTCAAGAAAGGGGGTGGGGACGAGCGAGCCCCCCCCTCCTGAACCGTACCAGGCCGCATGCTCTCAACATGGGTGGGTGCTTTGGGGTAGGGGGGCCCTGCGCCCCCCACCCCAAAGCACCTTGTCCCCATATTGATGAGGACAAGGGCCTCTTCCCGACAACCCTTGCCCGGTGGTTGTCGGGGTCTGCAGGCGGGGGGACTTATCGAAATCTGGAAGCCCCCTTTAACAAGGGGGCCCCCAGATCCCAACCCCCCCTATGTGAATGAGTATGGGGTACATTGTACCCCTACCCATTCACCTAAAAAAGTGTTAAAAATAAAATGCAGTACACAGGTTTTTAAAGTAATTTTTTAAGGCAGCTCCAGCGTCTCTTCCGATTTCTTCACCCCCAAAGTTAGATCCACAGTGGTATGACTGTCGTGTCGTACCAGTGTGAACCCGGCCTCACTCTGCATTTTGGCTGACAAGTGTAATCCATGTAGCATCTTGTCATAATCCACTTCTACACACTAAGCATTCTTCATAGTTTGAAGACATCTGCATTAACCAAGTGGGTATCAAATAATTCTTATTTATTTATTTACACTCTGCTCTTAAATCTCATTTGTTATTGAAGATTTCTAATAGATGCTGTAAAATAAAAGCATTCTCTTTGATGCCGATTAGCAGTGAATTGTACTGAAGATCCAGAAACTGTAAAGCACACTGTTCCAAATACATTGTGAACAAAGTGATTATAAAAGGCAGCAAAGCTTTAACCCTATAAATCATCAATCATCTTTCTCCTGGATAACAAATTGGAATTCTTCCTGTAATCTCCCTCTCTCGTCCTTTATTATAACCTCCCCACAGCAAACTGCATATTGGCTGAGCGGTGATAAAACATTCTTGTGTCTTTAGTCATCCTGGCATCCAGATCCTTCTGGCTGCCCTTCCAGTGATGTAATGTTGAAACTGCATCACCTGCAAAGGAAGCCGATCTGCAAGTAATAAAGAACACAGTTACTTTAAAGCAAAAATTGTGTAATTGATGTAAGCAGGCTTAAGGCTTGTTCTTTGTTTGTTATTTGAGCCGCTCAAGCTTCCTTTCAGGGGAAGAAGGAGAACAAAACCGAGTTATAACTCTTCCACAGCTTTCTAAAGTTGTAAACATTTGTGATGTCAGTTAATCATCAGTTACCTGCTGTACTGTGACAACCAGTGAAAGGGCCATTGACACAATATAAAAGGAACGCAAACCCGATCTTTTAATGTTCATTCCTGCTGCTTGGTTTTAATCAAAATGGTGCAGATTATGCGTCTTTACTCTTATCTTTTTACAGCACCATCTCTTGAGGAATTATCCTCAGCTAGAATTATCCAAGTCAAGTCATGTTATTCATGAAATTAAATTTCATTTCACATTTATGACTTGAGCAGTCATATGGATGTAGCAATGTTGCTGCACATTCACCAATACTAAAAGGTTTGCATAACCCTATAGAAAAAGTGTAATCAGTGTGATATTGGCGATGACACTATCGGGGAATGTGTGTTAGTATGGAAAGTAAGGCTCGGGAGGAGTCAGATATTGACTGGTTACAGAACTTATTACAAAGGGCTGGTCTTCCATCTCCACATCTGAAAATAGATAATAAGGACATTAATGCCCAAACCTCTGATTATCCATTCTCCTTCGCAGATCTATCCACACTTGGGCATTGTCATATTGAAGCACAATCATTTTGTTAAAACTTTCAAAATACAAAAACCTGCACCATTCAAAATGTTAGAATGTATGTTATTCTATAAAAGGTGCAGTTCTCCATCTGGTACAGAGGTGTTTACGTGATAAACACATATGTGCACAATCTACAGCTTCTTTTTATTAACCACTTACAGACCGGAAGATTTGGCTGATTAATGACCAGGTGATTTTTTTGCGATACGTCACTGCATCGCTTTAATTGACAATTGCGCAGTCATGCAATGATATACCCAAACAAAATTCGTCCTTTTTTCCCCACAAATAGAGCTTTCTTTTGGTGGTATTTGATCACATCTGCGGTTTTAATTTTTTGTGCTATAAATAAAAACAGAGCGACAATTTTGAAAAAAAAAAAACAATATTTTCTACTTTTTAATAAATATCACAAAAATAGTTTTTTTTTAAAATGGCTTCCTCAGTTTAGGCCAATATATATTCTTCTACATATTTTTGGTAAAAAAAATTGCAATATGCGTAGTTGATTGGTTTGCGCAAAAGTTATAGCGTCTACAAACTATGGGAAAGATTTATGGCATTTATATTATTATTTTTTTTTTTTTACTAGTAATGGCGGGGATCTGCGATTTTTAGCAGTACTGCAACATTGCGCCAGACAGATCAGACACTTTTGACACATTTTTGGCACCGTTGACATTTATACAGCAATCAGTGCTATAAAAATGCACTGTTTACTGTGTAAATGTCACTGGCAGGGAAGGGGTTAACACTAGGGGGTGATCAAGGGGTTAAATGTGTGTTCCCTCAGTGTGTTCTAACTGTAGAGGGATAGGACTGACTAGAGGAAGAGACATATCATTTTTTCCTAATTAGTAGGAACAAACGATATGTCTCTTCTCTCCTGACAGAACAGGGATTTGTGTGTTTACACACACAAATCCCTGTTCCTGCTCTCATGCACGCGATCCCGCGTGTCCGGTGCCGATTGAGCAGCGAGTGCGCACGTGCGCCTGCTATCGCCCTTGAAGGTGCAGACGTACCCATACGGCGATTCACGGGAACAAACCACTTTGCCGACGTATATCGGCGTGAGCCGGTCGGCAAGTGGTTAATGTCATATTTAAACCCTAACTCTGGGAAGGTAAAGCTGCACATTTTTGCATATGTACATTGGTCAAGCTTGACCAATGTAAGTATGTACTGTATGTGCCATACCTGTAAGATCTCTGGGGAAGCTGGAAATCACTGTAGTAGATACAGCTGTAGTTCTAGCCAAGCGGCTACCTCACTGCTTAGTGAATACAGGAGGTTGCTCATTCGGCACCTGTGCCTTTGTGAGAGTACTTTGCAGTACAATGCCGCTCCATATTATCCAATCAAAAAGTGATCCGGTCCTCTCCTCTCCAGCGCTGAAATGTTGGCAGGAACCTACACCAACCTTCCAGAGTCTGGTTGTCCAGTGGGGTTAGAATCTCTGCTAGTATTTTTCTTCTGGCTACTGATGTTACACCACCACACATAAAGCGGAGGAGAAATGTTACCAATAGAGTCACAACAGCAATAAAAACCTGACAGAGACTGGAATTGTGTTTAAGGTTTATGAAAGCTAGTGTATCATAGCTCATATAAATATACATAAATTACTTTACTACTAATTGTTAAACTTTATTAAATCACTACTTAAAATATAATCTAATTACCAAATGGCAGGACTTTTACTTAACAAATTCAAATATACCAACCCTGGTAATAGCATGAAAATCATACAACATTTTAGTATACACTTTTTAAAAACACATAAATGCAGCTACTAATTATTACCCAAGAACCTCTACTAGTATGATTTCACTGTCAGATATGAAGTGACATTTGTCGTTTCTGGTTGAGGTCCAAACTTATCTTAGAAAAACTGGATGCACTTCAAAAGTGTCAAGGCTTATACTCCCCTAGTGGGATTAGCTATAAATAACCTCCTGTGGTATTTCATCTAAGACTTCCAAGAAAAGACAGTGCTATAAAGAATAAGAAGAAGAAGAATAAACCATGTGCTCTTTATTTTACAGAATGAGTCAAACATCTTGTGCAGCATAGCATGACAAAAAATGAATTACCCTTCTCACTCTAAATAGTACAGTTTTGTCTTGTGACAAATACTAGTCATGTAAACTTGTTGACCTGATAAATGGTTTTACCATTATGAAGCCAAATAATGGTCCTGTGCTTTCATAATGTGAAAAAATTACACACTATTTATTGGTGCAGCAAGAGGCACAAACTACTGCAGGAACATGTCACCGCTGGAGTCACACAACACATATAAAAAGCCTGTAGTTGGTTCAGTGCACCTTTAGTTTTTGATGTAGAAAACACTGAAAGTACCTATACAAGGTGGAATGCTTGGACCTGGCGATTATCTGGTTAGGCACTACACTCTGCATACCTGGAATTAGCAGTTTGGCAGACTGAGGCTGTGAGGAGCTAAGTTTAAGTTATGCTGCAGAGTGAATGGCATTGTACTATGAAGAAAATTATCTTTTAAAGAGTTGTACAAGAAAAAACAACCAGAAACCCTTCTGTATGGACAGTTTGAAGGGAAATTATAATGGTTTTGGAAATTAAAAAAAAGGTTTTGCTAGCAAGGTGAATGCCAGAATGGAAGATGTGCATCTGTGCAAGCACCGGCTGGCTTGTAGTCTCACATGCAGGGCTGCACTATTCACAATGTGTGAACAGGGGTGCATAAGCATTTGCTGCTGCTGGTGGTGTCAGGCATATGGCCAGTGCTGAGTTGTCTTTAGTAGTACCTGCAAATCTGTGACTTGTGTTTTCCTTATTGACTACCTGATACCAACTCAGCTGGCCTTGACCTGCTCCTGAGTCTGTTATTGACCTCAGCCTATACATCGACAGTGCTTCTGTCTGCTCCTTCTGTTCCTAATTTGCTCATCTGACCCCAACTTGAACTCTGTCCATGCACCTGCTGCCATCTCTCTGTGAGCCACTCATATGTTGCTGACCCAGCTTACCTGACTTCACAGCAGTCTCTAGTTCCTACTCCCCAACTTTTCACCTGCCATCAGCTCAGCAGTTGGTGCATCAGTCTTATTACATGTTTACTGATCCAGACGCCAATCCTCTGCCTGTTCCAGTGTCCCTGTCTGCCTTTCTAGTGACCTATTTCCTGGCTGCTATTCTCCCAGTGGTAGGTGATGCACCAATAACCAGACCAGAGTCTACAATCTATCAGTATCCAGCAGGCGTCAGGCTCTTCTGTCAGGTGTGTGACAGTACAAGTCAAAGCCCAAAAGTGGGGCCTCTCCACTAAAGGATCCTATCAACACATTGCTGCACTTGCTCAGGCGGGAAGGAACATGGCTAGAGAGAATGTACAGCAAAGAGATCCAATAGCCAGTCTTGTCCTACTTGGATGTCACCAAAAGTCCTATATGAGGGCTCATTTCTGCGGGTCCAGCCCATAAAGCACTACAAATTATGCAAAAAGGCCTGCTAGCTTCCCCATTATCTCCTGAAGGTCTTCAAAGCTGTTGACTGAACTTTCAGAGATTCTCAGAAGATGATGGGTTTTTAAGAGAGCATAGCCATTTGAACAAAGCAGGAAGGGAGTTTAGGGAGCTGAGTGATTGCTCATAGAGAATACATAGTCAAGCATAATTTTAGTGACAGTATGTAATGATGTACAGTATGCACTGTGCATGGGTGCAGCCACATTTGCTCATTAGATATGCAAGCTCTACTTCCTGCTTTACGGTATTATAGTTTTTTTTCTTCTTTACTGCTCCTTCTTTCCATAGTTTATGAGTTGGTTGGCTGGCTGAAAGCAATGCCTTCCATATGTGGCTGATATTATATCTCAACAGTTGTTGTGCGATTAGGCTGAACTAATAAATGTATAAGCACTTCCGCAGCAATGGATATAATATATTGTAAGAAAATGATATTGCAAAACTGTGAAACAGACCAGCAGCTATAAAAAAATATAAAAGTGACATAAGAAAATAATAATTACAGTGCTAATTCAGTAATATAAAATATTTATCAGTGTGAAAATTCATGCACAATAAATCATTCAATAAATCATTCAATAAATATTGTGAGCAAATAAAGTCCTCAAATAAACATGAAAATATTTTTAACCAAAATTCATTTGAAAGGAAACAAGTTCAAACAAAGCAATCCAATGGTGTAATGACTAAAAAATTAATGTAATCAGTATTATTCCTCCAAGTGTAGAAAAATCTTTGATCCAATGTGAACGCCACCACTAATACCATAAGTGCATACCTAAAAGATTAGGCAAACACAGCTTGTGTAATTCAAAAGATCGTCCAAACAGATGCAGTCCACTTCCACTGCTGTCCTCTCCCCATTTAGTGGTTAGATTTCATAGCCAGCATAAAAATAACAAAAAACAGGCTCCCATGGTGTAGTATCTTAAACAATCAAATTTATGTGACACAAGTAATCAAGATACTCACAAAATCTGTTCAAGCATAAGCTTAAAATCAAGCATACAGATGTGTCAGCACAGATATACAGAGAAGCCATTGGCTACCAGCCACTCCAATCCTTCCCAGCTCACAGAAACTGCAAAGATCACAGGACACAGTTCCTACTCACCCCAGCATGCTCACCCACAGCTCAGCTCATTGGACTTCTGGAGTAAGGCCGAACTCTCTAATTTTCTCTCCACTCTCCCTCAGGCAACAACGTTCGTTCAAGATCTTCCCTCCTTTCAAAGGAAATGTGTAGCCTCCATACCTCTGAGACACTCAGTCTCACTATCTATAACCTTGTCAATGCTCTCCTTAGGAACTTCAAACCACATTTTAATACTACGTGAGAACGATACCTCCAGTTGACCTTTAGACAAGACCACCATGACAGAATATTGTTCTTCTCCCATAAAGTCTCCATTTACACTAAACATCAGGAAACAAATGAATAAAATTCTAACAAGATGGTACTTAACCCCAGCCAGACTTCACAGAATGTAACTGCTCCCACACACGCTGTTGGAGATGTGGTGATGCTGTTGGAGATATCCTGCATATCTTCTGGTCTTGCAACCAGATTCAAAAATGTACAGATTACCAACTCCTTTTAAACCTGGCCTGGTTCTTTCTACATCATCATACTATACCACAGAAGACCTATAAATGCTCGGTACTACCTCATTTGCTCAACACGGCTAAAAGCTGTGTTCCTGAACTCTGGAAGCAGTCATTCTCTCCCACCGTAGCTATGTGGCTGGCTAAGATGGAGGAAATAAATAGAATGAAGGACCTTATATCGACAGATCAAGACATGCAAGATACATTTTTAAAGAAATGGATTTATTGGCACAAATTCACGCATGAATCCATCCTGAAACATTCAGAGACCTGTTTGCTTTGAGAGAGACGACGAGGAGCTGAGTGGAGGGGAGGTGTTCTACCCTCTTCATTACTCCCCCCCATTTCCCCTTTTACCCTTTCTTCCCCTGCCCCCCCCTCTTTTTTTTCTTTTACTTTTTTTTTTCCTTCTTCTTCTCTCTTGGTATGCCTTCTGACATGTTTGGTATTATACAATAGTACTTGGGACAACTTTGTTAGCTTACTCATTCACAGTTTCTGATTTGTCTGTAAAATTTAAGAGAGCTTAAAGAAGGTTCATGCTGCTGTTTGAAAAACATTATTCCATTGTTATGACATGCTACAGAATATGGACTTATGTCAATATGAGTATACTTAAATTGTAGGTATGTCTTTTTACTATCCATGTGGTACCTAACTTGATACATGTATGTTTATCCGCTGTTGATTTAGAGGTATCTGGCACATGCTGTATAACTTGGTACTGTATGTACAGACTTTATTTATAAATAAAGAATTAAAAAAAAAAAGTTAAAAACAGAAATTAATTTATGTGATTAGGTTCTGGTGTAACCAGCAATTCTCAACCTAAATGTCAGAGAAACACTCAGCATTAAATATTTATTTGTACAACGAAGATTTTAGACCCCAAAAAATTTATATTTTTTTGTAAAGTGATGCGCAAACTGTTGCCACTCTATATATCCTGTATAAAGATAATAAAAAAAATAAAAAAAATGGACAACAAAAATCACTGTAGTTTGCCTATGGTAACTACAAACAGTAACCAATTGTAAAGGTTGTGATTGTCCTAGCTTGATCCTATATAAAATATCTGATCATCCACCTTTGAGTATTTCCTAATCTTTCCTCTTTTGTTGTTACATCATATGTGAGGACATATGGAACACATGCATTTTTATGGGTGAGAGGTAAAAAGCAAACATTGTAATAAAATACAAAGAAAGTTTGTAATCAATAACAAATGCTCTCTCTATGATGGGAATTTATACATGCCCTGGTTATTTTCAAATACAATTGTTTTAAAAAGGCAGTTTTATGGAACTGAAAAAGTTAATGGTTGGCAGACCACGCAAACCCTGAAGTGTATGTTTTATTATTGCTTTATGTCAATCTTCTTCAAGGACTACATCATCTGAATGGAACCTGCAAGTTTACTCTGGCATTAACAAATACTCTTCCAGAGACAGTTTGTACATGCAAAGCATCAAGCATCAGTATGATTACAATCTTCTTTCCCATTGGCCAGCAGAGGAGAATGATGTCTCCCCAGCTGCAGCCTCAGAGCCTAACAACGGGCTTCGCTCCCATTCAAATCTCCTTCTTTGTGAACTCCGGAGGAAACAAAGAATTGATTTGCAAGCTGTTGTTTTACCATAGAAAGCCATGTGCCCAGATGCTTCACGAACATGTTACATACAATGTAACACTGTTTTCAACAGTCAACATGCAAGGAGAGAGGCAGATCATTAGCACACCATTAAGCTGATGGAAACTGCAAAGTGACTATTATGTTTTTTTTTTTCATTATTATTATCATCTCCCCCCCCCCCTGCCTCACAGAAGATCAACTCCTACTTGGATTTGTATAGCAAATCCTGGGTTGTAAATAGTGCAGTGCAAATGTGTGGAGACTGTGGATGGCTTTATTCACCACTTGTAAGTTTTATGAAATTGCTGTTAAATATTTGAGAACAATCAAAATAAGGCATTGTATTCTTAGAACAGCACAAGCTTACTTAAACAGACTAGGACAGAAAGTTTAATTATGGTGTACTCGAGGGTCAATTCACTAAGATATATGAGTTATTTTAAACCGTTTGTTATTTATATCATGGCCAGTTTCTAATGAAAATTTGGATTTATATAAATATTGTATCAGTGTGCAATTGTTATTTTGCTTTATTGTGCTCTAAATAATACCTCCATTTTCTGCTCCTCACAATAGACATGATGCAAAACATTATCAAGAATAGCAGCCACAAACTAAGGTTATTTCAGGAAAAACAGCTTTTAAACTTGAGTATTGAATTTTACATGCCACATAGAAAAAAAAAAATCAATAATTATTGTGCAACTGCTCTGTGTGATAAAACCTTTAGCGAATTGAAAACATAATTTTCAATTGCAAAGGATACCTGATAATAATACATTCAAGCTAACACACCAACGGAAGGATGCTTATTTAAAAAAAGTTATTTTTAGCTGAGCCCAATTAGATTACAAAGTATAGTAACATAACTACTATAAAAAAATACTTGTCTTTGTGTTAAACCTTGTGAAATAGACCTAATGCATGGTAATGAAAATTTGACAGACATAATGCTTTAGTACTTTAGTACTTTAGTGATTTGGTCCAATCAGATTAAAATTTCTATAACATGGCAAGTATAAAAAGCCCACCTCATTTCTTGTGTAAAACTTTGTGAATTGGGCCCAATGTGCAGTAATTAGGATTTAACATACGTAATTTTTTAGTGATTTGACACTTTGCCGATTAAAAACAGAAGAATGTTTAAATCAGCATTCAACTTTAAGAATAAAAATGAAAAGTTTCAAATACTTCAAACAGCTGTTAAGGGCATATTTTATAAAGATAATGTTTTATCTCCAGTAAAATTTGCCATGGTGCTCTCCTGTTTGAAGCACAGTAGAATCAGTGGTAGAGAAGTTTCGGAGCAGACAAGTGAGTGTGTTTTTTCTCTCTGTTTGGGGAATTTGGTGCTCCACCCCTCCTCAATGAGTGAAGAGAATCTGCACAATAATGAAGCATGTAAGAAGGGATGACATCACCAGTCAGTGGTCCCAGCTCCCAAACACAGCGTTCACCTTTTATTGTCTTGATGACATGGTTGGAATGTGATGGCAAAGACCCCAGAGAACACGAGCCAGAAAAAGGCTTCTTGAGGTTTCCGAGGAGAGTTACCATGTCTTTTAAACTATCTGCAGGCTAATTCTGAAGGTAAAGAAAGTCTCACATTGTTGTGGTATTAAACACGCTGCTGCTGGACTGGAAGGAGCTCATTTGTCATTCGAGTCCTTGTGAATTCACTTTTCTTTACAGTATGAAGACTGCAAGATGTTCTGGGGGTTAAGCATAGTATAGTTGCAGCAACAGTCTTTCATTTGTATTGTTGCTTTTTTACTTTAAGACAATGTATTACATGACATTGTAGAACACGTGAGGCTTGCACTGATGGTAGCATGCTGTGATATGGATTTTGGTTTGCCTATAAATTTTATTTTTTATTTTTTTTTATTTTTTTTTATTTTTTTTATTGTCTTTATTGTTACAATCACATTATAATAAGAACAATAGCAAACATGTTTGTTTTTTGCATTAAATAGTAACTCAAATAGTAAGGATGATACAAAGCAGCTGGGCTTCAGCATTTATAGTTCATCATGGTTAGATTAGTAAAAGATGATTTTGATTCATAGTTAGCGGTTACTTAAATTGCACTTTAGTTTATGGGCCCTTGTGTTTTTTGTTATTAATATATATATATATATATATATATATATATATATATATATATATATATTTTTCTTTTTTTAATTAATAATTATTATGCTAATACTGGATATATCAGTAACCGAGTGGTCATATGAGGAATAATGATAGCCTACATGCTTTTTTTGGTTGTGTTTTCAGTGGAGCAATTACATTTGACAAATTAAACAGGTCATCTTGCACCTGCTTTAGGAAGTTTACATTAAACTACTAACCAGCAGAATATAATGATCTTTCAATGCAGAAATGTTTAACCCTGCCGTGCCTATTACCTTTTTGTATTGTTATAGTATTTGAGGCTTATGTCAGTGTCAAGGGCAATGAAAAATAACAAGATCACTAGGACTCAAGTTTGTATGCATTAATATTTGGTCTTAAGACTTGCAGAGGCCAAAATGTTTGTGAGACAGTTTGCAGTGTAAAGCAAAGGCATGCTTAGGAAGTTAAAGTTAGGCAATGGACAGGACAGGTATTTCAAAATCAAACTTGGTAGACAAGCCAGGGTTGAGGCATGCAGCTTGAAATCATAGTTATTTATCACAAGCTGGTCCAGGTGCAGCAGATTTAGACACAAATCAAGGGTCATCGATTATAAAGGAGGCCACAAGCATGTCTCCTCTCATTTCTTTATTGTAAACATAGGTGCAGGACAGGAGCTTAGAAAATACTCTTGATCTGTTTCGTGGAGATGCGCTTAGTTGTGGAGTAACTTTGTGGCTAAATGCATATGTGTAAAAAGCTTGAGAGTGTTTTTTCAGTTCCCATTATGCACTTATGTTTGTAAAAAAAATTAAGAGTGAGAAAATTTTGATTTTATCTATTTCCTATATTTTCTTTGGATCAGCACCTGCTCAGCTCTCCAGTGTGATAATGTATAACTATATATTGGCATGTACATGTTTCAGTATATATCTTTTGGGTTGCCTCATGTGAATTTTTTCATTTACAGACATCTGATAGCGTATATGCAATAAGAGTGTTCCAAGACACTAACAGAGAATTTTTTTTTTCCTGGTTATAACTGAAGTTAGCTATGTATGTATGAAAAGCATACATTACATCATGAATAACTTTTTAAATAATTATTTTATAGTTAACCTATCATGAAAGTAATGTGTGCAAATTAACAGTAAACATGCAGTATGTTGAGATCTTACCTTTAAACTTCAGATTCTGTACTTTGTAAGCTGTGTTAAGCTTGGGCCATAATCATACATACATCAACTTTGTAGGTGAAAGGAGAGCATTAACAAGTCCATCTTGGACAGAAGTTCCTTATGGTCTGTCATATTTCCCCACAGTATGTCCTCTTGAAACCTTTTTACACAGGAGAATTTAGGTTTGGAACTGTCCAATGTAGACCAACTTCCCAGTTCAATCTGAGCAGGTGCAGAATCTGGAAACTTTGCTGTCTACCATTTATAAAGAAATGTCACCCAAAAATAAAGATTGGATAGTGAAGCGTTTATATTCTACATTCTTAGGATAAGTGAACCTGTGGTGAGGTCATAGACTTGCTTTCTTGTACATTCTGATTTATGCATTGTCTTGACACCCTATAAATGAATATGGGATTCAAATTTTCCCTGAAGCTATGCCAGGCTACAACGTTCCCAGCTATAATCCCTAACTAATGGTCTATGTCAGTGATGAATGCTGACAGAAGAACTTTCCTGAAGCTCAAGGTGGCATTATCCCAACATGTGCTGGTTGCTCTGTATTTTTCCAGAGAATTTATTGTACAGACAGATGCCTTGAGGGGGGTTTGAGAGCAGTCTTATCTCAAGAAGTCAGTAGGGGAAAACACACCATCTGAAAGTGGTGAAGCGAGAGTGCCTACCCATAAAATAGGCTCTGGACTCTCTTCAGTACTTTTTGCTAGGCGGCTGGAGATTCTGCTTGGTGCCAGAGCATGCTCCTTAACCTGGATGAGACAAAACAAGAATGGTAATGCAAAAGCGACCCGGTGGCTCCTGTCTTTACAGAAATATAGTTTTGTAATTAAGCCCAGACCCTGGAGACAGCATCAAAATGCAGATGCCCTCACCTGAGTCCACTGTAAGGTGACACAGGTTGGGGCAGGTGTGGATATGTACAGGATGGGAAATATCTCTCTATTAGTTTGATTATGGTCCTATTAAGGGGCACGAGCAGGTTAACTAACCAGGAGGGTAACTCCACATAGAAGATTTAGGAGTTTGTAACGGGTGCCTATGAGAAGCTATGAAAGCTGAAATATATCTGGGCCTGTCTCTGGGTTGGAAAATACCCCTAAAAGCTTTCAGACTGTGACACTGCTCCTGTGGGTAAAAAGCTGTTGTCAATGAAACTCTTTTGTGTTATTATAATGAAAATAAGCAGTCTTTATTTTATGTTACTGAGCTGAAGAGAAGCTAAGTTCATTTGCTGCTGAAAGTATTGTGTTGCCTTTTGGAAAATAAGGACAATGACTGCTATGGTGATCCCTGAACATATGGTATATATATATATATATATATATTAGAACATTATCCATTAATTTTAGTAAGAAATGTTAAAATTGATGTGTTACTTGTTTTACAGGTTAAAGAAGTTACTGGAACAGGAGAAAGCATACCAAGTGCGGAAAGACAAAGAATATACCAAGAGACTTAATAAAGTTAGAGATGAATTGGTAAAGTTGAAGTCATTTGCACTAATGTTAGTGGATGAAAGACAAATGCATATTGAACAGCTTGGTCAACAAAGCCAAAAGATACAGGACCTTACTACTCAGCTTGAAGAAGCAGAGGCAAAATTGAAAGCAGCCTGTGCTAAAGCCAACGAAGACAGCCAGAAAGTTATTAAATTGGAATTAGAATTTGAACACAAAACCTCCAAGTATTCTCAAGAGCATGAAGAAATGTCTACGAAACTGGTCACTCAGGAGTCCAATAATCGTCAGCTCCGACTTAAGCTGGTGGGTCTCAATCGTAAAATTGAAGAATTGGAAGAAGCAAATAGGAATCTTCTAAAAGCCGAGGAGGAGTTGAAAGAACTAAGAGAAAAAATTGCCAAAGGAGAATGTGGAAATTCAAGTTTAATGGCAGAAGTAGAGAGCTTACGAAAGCGAGTTTTAGAAATGGAAGGAAAAGATGAGGAGATAACAAAAACAGAAACACAGTGCAAAGAACTACAAAAGAAGCTACACGAAGAAGAACATCAGAGCAGGGAGCTAAAGCTGGAAGTAGAAAAACTGCAGAAAAGAATGTCTGAATTAGAAAAATTAGAAGAAGCTTTCATGAAAAGTAAAGCTGAATGCTCTCACCTTTATGTAAAACTGGATAAAGAAAAAGCACAAACAAGAGAGCTGACCAAAGAAGTTGAATTGGTGAAGACTCGAGTTAAAGAACTAGAATCAGTAGAGGGAAGACTAGAAAAAGCAGAACACAGTTTAAAGGATGATTTAACGAAGTTGAAATCTTTCACTGTGATGCTTGTTGATGA
Organism: Lithobates sylvaticus; assembly: GCA_028564925.1. Classification (NCBI taxonomy): domain Eukaryota; kingdom Metazoa; phylum Chordata; class Amphibia; order Anura; family Ranidae; genus Lithobates; species Lithobates sylvaticus. The sequence continues at coordinate 295,382,066 of CM053028.1, forward strand.
AAGAAAGATCATGATGGAAAAGATAAAACTAGAGGAAGGAAAGGTTGATGATCTAAACAGTAGTTTAAAAACTGAACAAGGAAAAGTTATGGAGGTAACAGAGAAGCTTATAGATGAAAGCAAAAAGCTTTTGAAATTAAAATCAGAGATGGAAGAAAAAGTATCTAACTTGACTAATGACAGAGATGAATCCACCAGCAAACTTAGAAGTGTGGATGAGAAAAATTGTGAATTAGGTTGCAAAGTAGAACTGCTCATGAAAAGAATAGAAAATATGGAAATTTCTGAAAGAGAAGCTGCACGTAGCAGGGCAAAAAATCATTTTGAGCTTATGCACCATGAAGACAACAAGACTAAAGAACTGCTTTTAGAAATTGATAGACTTAGAAATCGCCTTCAACAACTGGAGGTGGTTGAGGGAGACTTGATGAAGACAGAGGACGAATATGATCAGCTAGAAAGAAAATTTAGAACTGAGCAAGAAAGAGCTAATGTACTTTCCATACAGCTTGAAGAGCTGAAAAGCCAAATAGCAAAGAATAAAGCCATTGAGAAAGGAGAAGCTGTAAGTCAAGAGGCAGAACTTAGGCACAGAATCCGAGTAGAGGAGGCTAAAAATAGAGACATAAGAGCAGAGGTTCAAGCACTTAAAGAAAAGGTTCATGATATGATGAACAAAGAAGACCAGCTTTCTCAGCTACAAGTTGATTATTCAGTCCTTCAGAAAAGGTTTATAGAGGAAGAAAATAAAAACAAAAATATGGGACACGATGTTCTAAATTTGACAAAAGAGTTAGAGCTATCAAAACGATACAGCAGAGCTATCAGGCCCAGCATGAATGGGAGAAGAATGGTAGATGTCCCTGTGACATCTACAGGAGTGCAGACAGATGTATTGAGTAATGAATCAGTTGAGGAAGAAACCCCAGCAGTGTTCATCAGGAAATCCTTTCAAGAGGAAAATCATATTATGAGTAATTTAAGGCAAGTTGGACTTAAAAAGCCAACAGAGAGGACACCTGTTTTGGAAAGATACCAACCTGCATCAAATGACCTCAATATGCGGAAATCATGGATCCCCTGGATGAAAAAAAGAGAAAATGGTACGTCAGTCACACCAGAAAGAGCAATTCGTCCAAATCCTAGCTTAGAGCACCATGGAGAAGTGTTCCTCTCACCAAAACAAGGTCAACCTCTTCATATAAGAGTAACACCAGACCATGAAAACAGCACAGCTACTTTGGAGATAACTAGCCCACCTTCTGAGGACTTCTTTTCAAGTACCACAGTAATACCAACTTTAGGCACTCAGAAACCAAGGATTACAATTATTCCTTCTCCAGCTGTCATGAGCCAGAAAGTTAAAAGTGCTGATATCCCCATATCCCCAGAAAGGGCAATGTCCCCTGTGACAATAACCACTTTCTCACGGGAAAGACCAACAGAAGGTGTCAAAACCAATTTTGGGGACAGACCTACATCACCAATTCAGATACTCACAGTATCAACATCTGCTGCATCTCCAGATATGTCTGTTTCACCAGACGCACAAGAAATGACTATGGGTCGTGCTGTATTTAAAGTCACCCCTGAAAAACAGACTGTGCCAACTCCCATTAGAAAATACAATGCTAATGCCAACATAATTACAACAGAAGATAATAAAATTCATATCCATTTAGGCTCTCAGTTTAAAAGAAATCCTGGCAGTTCATCAGAAGGAGCCACCCCTGTCATAACTGTTAGACCTTTAAATGTTGCTACAGAAAATAAAGAGGTTGCTACCGGCACAGTACTTCGATCTCCTAAGACCAACCTGTCTGCCAGATCTACAACAAATAAAGTCACCAGCTCTATAACTATAACTCCTGCTACAACATCTTCCACACGTGCTACCCAATCAGTGGTGAGTAGTAAGCAGGGCAATCTATAAAAGGAACAATAAACCTAAATTATGGCTTTAGTTAGTAGTAGTAAATCACTACTACTAGGATGGTTCTGCAATGTTGAACTTTTTTTTACATTTTGGATAGAGTATAGGACAGTTATTACTCCTGACAGTATTTTTTTTGCCCTCTCTGTCCCTTTGGGCAGATTTTGCTTTACTTCTTGCCCCATAGACAATCGGAGTGGAAGAAAATCTCTACAAAGTAACAGTCACCAGGGTCACCAAAAATAGGGCTCCCATAGGAAGATCTATTTATTTTCTTGTGACAAATTAAAATGTGTGATTTTCTTCTACTTTTGGTGATAACAGTAAACAGGTAAAATACAGACGATGGATGGGGGCACAGATAGCAACAACAAAAAAAAAACCTGACAGGTGGTTTAATCCCACTCCAACTTAAAAAAAATGTTTTTCCTTTGATTTTAGTAGTTAGTTTAGGTATCCTGAATGCATCTGTCTTAATATCCACCTGCCATAATGTCCTGCACAGTAGACAGAGACACAGAGAGGTTGATTTACCTAAAAATAGACTGTTCATTTTGAGAAGGAAGTTGTATTTTTCAAGAGACTTTTGTGTCCTTTTATGAAGCAGTGAAATCTATTCACTGCTTCATTCTCTGGCATTCACAGAGGAGATCTTTCTCCTCTGTGTGCCAGTTTATGAAGTGGAGTAGATCGCTTCACCCTTGGGGGAGTGAAGTGATCTACAAACGCTTCAAACAGTGGAGAACGGCCCCTGATACTGGAATCTCGTGAGACTTTATGAGATTACAGTACCAGAAATTCACTGAAACACTGAGATGTCCATTTATTAAGCAGTGATAAATTATCACAGCTCAATACACGGACAGACACCAGTGTGCTTAATGTTAATAAAATAAAGAGTCCCCCCTACATTATATATACATGTATACACACACACACATTATATATACATGTATATACACACACACACACATATATACATGTATATACACACATTATATATATATACATATACACATTATATATATATATATATGTATACACATATATATGACAGGGGGACATGGTTACAGTGTTGGGGGGTCTGAACGAGGCATAAGGAAGTTAATAATCTTCCTCTTTCCTCCTCAGATCCCCCGGGATTCTCTCTTCACTCCGCGCTTCACCACCTCTGAGTTGGTGAATTGGGGAGGGTGAATTCTGACACAGATCGCCAGTGAAGCGCTCAAATCGCAGCTTCATACACTGGCCGTTACTGTGTCATTCTATGAGGATTCTCCATGTGCTGAGATAATCGGCGGGAGAACAAGTTCAAACACTTCTCCCCCCGATTATCTCTGGTTTATAAACTGTTTATGGGCTGTGATCAGTGGTGATCCTCAGGATCTCCGCTGATCACTGCTTCATAAAAGGACACCTTTGTTCCAGAGCTTTGCAAATGTGGAGAAGTTTCATTTTGCAAAGAATACTCAATCAAATGCAAACAAATTGCATTTTTTCTTGCACCTGATTATCAGAACTTAATTTTATTAACTAACCTTTGGGGCAACTTCCCTTGCAAAGAGAATAGCCTATTTGCCTTTAGTAAATCAACCCCAGAGGGTCAATACTCAGAGTCTGTCAAGGCTCCTTTGGTCTGCTTGCCTCAGGCTGGGTTCACACATATGCAAATTGGATGCAGGTTTCCCTGCATCCAATTCACATGACAGGAGAGTGTGACCGGCTCTCAATAGAGCCGGTTCACACAGCTCTGGGGCAGCCACAGTCAAGGCTCCTTTGGTTTGCTTGCCTGAGGCTGGGTTCACACATATGCAAATTGGATGATTTCCCCACATCCAATTCACATGACAGAAGAGTGTTACCGGCTCTTAATGGAACTGGTTCACACAGCTCCGGGGCAGCTGTGGTCTGCACTTAAAAGGGTCCTGTGCATCTTTGGTTCCGATTCCGATGCGAATTCAGGCAAAAATTCAGACCTGATCCGCACCTGAATCGATGAACAGGGAGGAACCGGACCCCATGCTGTGGGCCGCGGCCCAGCATATATGAACTATGCATATTCTCACATGGCCACAACAACATGCTTCTATTCATTCATTGACCAGGCACAGGCAGGAGTTGTTCCAGGATTGGGCTGTATCACATTGTAGTCTACAGGACCTTTTGGTAATCTCTTGTAGGTATGTCTGTTTTACAAGACTCTATGAAGTCCAAAAAGAAGCTGCACTCCTCCCAGTTGACCTTGTAATGATAGGTGCTCAATGTGATTGCCACAGATGGTGCTGTGCCAAAACCAAATGCAAAGATGTGAAGTCACCAGCACTCCAGATATATGCATTTCACACCTTATGCCTTATGTGATACTGTCTTCACAATTAAAACATTAAGTGTATCTACTTGGAGTGCTAGTGACTGCTCATATTTGTTTTACAAGACTGACTGGAAAAAATTACATATCATTTGGCAGGTAAAACCATTCACATACTGTATATAGTATGTCCGTCAACTGTGTATTTATCTGTTTACCTTAAATTTAAAATTAAAGGTAGATTTTGTTTTCTGTTTAAAAATAACAAATATGTCTTACTTACATGCACTTTGCAATTGTTTTGCACAGAGCAGCCCTGATAATTCTATTCTTGACTCCCCTGCTGGTGCTCCTGGCTCCTCCCTCCTGCCTAGTGCCCCCATAGCAAGAAGCTTGTTATGGGGACACACAACACTCGCTCCCATTCATACATGGAACACGGCTTGTCCCCACCCCTGCTTTCTCTTCATTGGCTCACTGGTTGTGATTGACAGTAGCGGAAGCCAATGGCACCAATAAGGAGGGAGAGACCTGGAAGAGCTGGGGCTCTCGTGCACACCGCTGTATCGAGATGGGGCTCGGGTAAGTTTTAGGGTGGCCGGGGGCACCTCTGCACACAGAAGGATTTTTACCTTCATGCATAGAATGCATTGAGCCTTTACAATGACTTTAAGTTCTGCTTTAATTGTATTAAAGCATTATTAAACCCAAAATCAAACATTTATTATATTGCAGCTTACCAATTCTTAGATGTGATGGCTGCATTAGTTTTTTTTTAGGCTTTCTTTCTTCTTTTTTCATCTGGTGATCCGGCCACTAAGTCGGTTGTTTTTCAAAAGAACAAGCTCTCTTCCAGATGTATCAATTTACAGGGATGAGACAAACCATTACTGGTGGATAAGGTAGATAAACCTATTACAGGTGGTTACAATGATCAGCTTTTATTTATTTGTGTAAAACCTTCATCCTAATAGGAAACAATGTGGTTTGCGGTAACTGATTACAAAGTGTCAGTTGGAGTTTGGCTTCAGCTTGTTAGTGTACTTAAATCTGCTAGTACATCTAACACTCTCCTCCTCCTAGACTGACAATGCTGCTGTCTGCTGTGCCCCCTGTGCTCATTTATGTAGAATGGGGGCACAGAAAACAGAAAGGGAAAAGTGTAAAAAAAATGCACCCACCATATGAAATAATCTACAACATATTACGTTTTTTGGTTTTGGGTTTAATACCACTTTAAGATTCAAGTTGCCAACAAAAGGTTTACTAGGAAAAAATTATTGTGTACAAGTCAATTTGCTCATGGGACAATCTTGAACTAATCCAAGCAGTTGGGTCTGCCTTCACCATGATAGAGAACAACATAGTGCTGCTACTGTGCTGTCACAGAAACAGCAACTATGTAGCCAGTATGTCTGACACCAGGATTAGCAGACCGGTATATCATCCAAAATGCTGTTTTGTAAAATGTTCTAAAAGCTAAATTTGGATCTCTAATATCCTGGGCACATCCATTGTGTTGGCTACGATCATAGACCAAATTTATACTACCAAATTTAACATTTTGATTTAAATGGTGAATTTCTTTGAGGACGCCAGTTTTCCAGGTCCTTTGTCCACACTCATTTAAAGTCATATCCCCTTTATTTTGCAACTCACATTATTTAGCCATCAGCCTCCAAATTCCAGTTACCACAGCTGTAATATCTTACAACATAAAATGTGTGAGCATAGCTTGAATTTAGTGCACTTTTGTAGATGTAAATGTCAGTGACTTTTTCTGTACAATACAATTTATTAAACAGAGTGAGAGCGATAACACAACATTTAACACATCTGCTGCCCATTCACACCTGAGATCTTGTAACACTAACGAGTCACATGACACCTTAAACTGAACCCATTAAAGCGTAAGCCAAGCCAAAAATGTTGGCAAGTACTACAGCAATGCTTGGTTTTCACTGCTGTTTGAAGTTCATTATTGAAATTTACAAGACTTTGGAGTGGCCTAGCCAAAGTCCTGACCTGAATCCTATTGAGATGTTGTGGTATGACCTTAAAAAGGCCGTTCATGCTCGAAAACCCTCTAATGTAACTGAATTAGGACAATTCTGCAAAGATGAGTGGGCCAAAATTCCTCCAGGACGCTGTAAAAGCCTCATTGCACGTTATCGCAAACGCTTGGTTGCAGTTGTTGCTGCTAAGGGTGGCCCAACCAGTTATTAGGTTTAGGGGGCAATCACTTTTTCACACAGGGCCATGATGGTTTGGATTTTTTTTCACCTTAAATAATAAACACCTTCATTTACAAATTGCATTTTGTGTTTACTTGTGTTGTCCTTGACTATTGTTTAAATTGGTTTGATGTTCCGAAACACTTAAGTGTGACAAACATGCAAAGGAACAGGAAATGAGGAAGGGGGCAAACACTTTTTCACACCACTGTATTACAACATACAGCAACTAAGAGAAAATCTGCAACAAGGACACAAATGTCTGTGTTGTTGCTTGAGTGTTACCCTCACTTCCTGCCTGGGAAAACATTGTAGGGATAAATATCCCCAAATCGCAGTAAAATGCTCACAGGGGTACTAATATTTCTCCACTCTATCCAAAAGTATAGAATACCGGTCAGGTTTTTATTGCTGTCTGTGCCCCATTATGGAGATTCAGCCTCTCTATTTTTCCTGGTGACCCTTGCCACTAGGACTAAAAGTGAGGAGAAATGCAGACTTTTGAGATGTCACAAGAACAGGAATAGAGAGGAAATTTTTAAATGAGTACAACTGATCTAGTGTCAAGTGTCTAATGCCCCGTACACACGGTCGGACTTTCCGACGGAAAATTGTCCAATCGGACCATGTTGTCGGTAATTCCGACCGTGTGTGGGCTCCATCGGACTTTTTCCGTCTGAATTTCCGACGGAAAAAGTTTGAGATCCTGCTCTCAAATTTGCCGACAACAAAGTCCTATCGGACTTTTTCCGATTGTGTGTAGCGAATTCCGATGGAGAAAGTGCCACGCATGCTCAGATCACATTACAAGACCAAAGCTATTGGCTACTAGACTCTACGTAGTCCCGTCGTACGCAACGAACGCCACCACGTTCAGCAACACCAGTGTTGGACAAAATCCGTCGGAAAAAATCCGACAGATTTTGTGGTCGGAATTTCCGACCATGTGTACGGGGCATAAGAGGGTGTTCCTTATACTTTGGCAAGATTTCCTCTCAATTCCTGTTGCATCTTGCAATAGCACAAACATATCAAAAAATCCTGCCAGAAATTTTACCATTCCCTACTCTATCCAAAAATGAAAAATTAAGTTTTGGCTTTAAATACACTGTACTTTATTCATGCATTTATTAAATTGCTGTTAATCCATATTCAGATGGATGAATGATTTTGTTCAAATTGATTTCCAGAAGATATTACTGACTACTTAAGTATGTGTGTTTGTGTTCATTTTCATAGGTTGTTTGAAGAAAATGTATAGATCGTAATGCTATTTTTGTTAAATGTGTGTTTTTTTTTTTTTTAAGACAACACAGGATGGGTCATCCCAACGCCACACCCCTACCCGCATTCCCATGGCAAAAGGTATGAAAGCAGTAAAGCCAATAATGGCAGTGCCAGGAGCAGGAAATCATTCAAAATTTGAGCCACGTGGCGAGAGTCAGTCTATGAAAATAGAATTGAAGAAGTCGCCAGCCAGCAGCTCTGCCCCTCTGGGAGGGGGGAAGGGCTGAGGCTAAGCCTCAGGGGTATGTGCAGGTGGTTCTGCTACCATGAAATGCAGTTCCCTGTTTATCAAAGTTCTTAGATCTGTACTAATCAATGACTTCTTTGTTCACCTCTCTGCTGCTCAAAGGATCTGCAGGCTGGTGAGCCTTTGACTTTGTTAAAAATAGTTGTTAAAAATAACAAAATTAAAAACTTAACCATGTGTTTCAAAGTTAGATTAGTAGAACTCTTTCTATACTGTAAAACATTGTTTCAGACGATCACGAACACAAACGAGTAGGGACAGTTCCAATAATATTTTTTGGCTTTATTCTGTCAATTGATACACCTAAAGTGCATGTAAAGGCACAACTTTTCTTTAGTTTTGGACAAAATTGGGAAAGATTTGACTCTCTGTCAAGTTGTCATTGTGGTCTTGCTGGGCAGATTAACCTCTCTATTTGTGCCCACTGTCATCTAGAGAGACAGGGAAATCCTACAGTTTAGTTGTAGAGTTGTCGTAAGAACAAAAAGGAAGGGGAGATTTTACCATAGGGCAAATGTTTGTGACAACTTTCTAAAAATGGTAATTTTGCTCACATTGGAAAGATTTTTTTTTTCATATCCTCTTCTGCCTCCAATATAGGAAGTGAAGAGAAATCCAGTACCATGGCTAAGAATGCAAAAAATAACCTGAAGGATTTTGACCCTTACCTAATATCTACAAAACTAAGAAAAAAGTTTGAGCTTTAAATTGCCATCTCCTATGATGGCACAGCCGAAAGTGGGGAACTTTACCCTACCTTTACACCTGTCTGTTTTTTCCCTTTAAAAACACTTTATAAACCTTTCATGACTAAGCCTATTTCTGACATTCAGTGTTTACAAGTTAAAATCCCTATTTTTTGCTAGAAAATTACTTAGAACCCCCAAAGATTAGCAGAGAATCTAGAGAATAAAATGGCATTGGTTGCAATATTTTATGTCACACGGTATTTGTGCAGCAGTGTTTTAAAAGCAATTTTTGGGCAAAAGGGACATTTTCATGAATTTAAAAAAAAAAAAAAAACAGTATAGTTATCCCATTTTGTATAATGTGAAAGATGATGTTATGCTGAGTAAATAGATACCAAACATGTCACGCTTTATAATTGCATGCACTTGTGGAATGGCGACAAACTTTGGTACCTAAACATCTCTATAGGCAACGCTTTAAATTTGTTTTAGAGTTACCAGGTTAGAGTTACAGAGGAGGTCTAATGCTAGAATTATTGCTCTCGCTCTGACGATTGCGGCGATACCTCACATGTGTGATTTAAACACTGTTTACATATGTGGGCACGACTTCCGTATGCGTTTTCTTTGCTGCGCGAGCTCGCGGTGACGGGGGCGGTTTGACATTTTTTTATTTATTTGTCTTATTTTTTATTATATTATGAAGTCGTGTCTTAAAAAAAAAATGGATCACTTTTATTGCTGTCACAAGGAATGCAAAAATCCCTTGTGACAGTAATAGGTGGTAAAAGGTACTCTTTATGGAGGGATCGGGGGTCTAAAAGACCCCAAATCCCTCCTTTGCACTTCAAAGTATTCAGATCACCAAAAACGGTGTATCTGAATACCATATATTTTTTTAAAACCGGCGCCATTGGCAGGCGAGTAAACCGGAAGTGACGTTGTGGCGTCGCTTCCGTGTTTACATCAAGGAGACTGGAACGAAGCCGTTTCCGGCTTCATTCCAGTCTCTCACTAGCCGCCGGAAGCGGCGGATCGTCCATCAGCCCTCCCGTGCTACCGGGAGGTCCGGTAAGAGCGGCGGAAGGCGGCTGGAGGGGGGACGTCCCCTCCCGCTCCTCCGAGATAACAACTGAGCGGCATTTAGCCACACCGGTTGTTATCCTCGGAAAGCCGATCGCCGGCTCTAAACAACAGTACCGGGATGTTGCTTGCAGCTGCAGGCATCATCCCGGTATAACCCCCGAAACCGAGTACGCATATCTGCGTACGCTCGGCGGGAAGGGGATAAAGATGGTAGCTAAGGAGCGGGCTGGGAAGCCACGTCCTTAACAACCGATGAGTCATCAGCTTTCAGCGGGGTTCCATACTGACAGCTGAATGTAAAAAATTGCTGGAAAAAATATTTGTGAAAGAAAAAAAAGCATGGGGTCCCCCCCAAATCCATACCAGACCCTTATCCGAGCATGCAGCCCAGCAGGTCAGGAAAGGGAGAGGATGAGTGAGTGGTGGGGGCTTATCAGAATCTGGAAGCCCCCTTTAACCAGGGGGTCCCCTGATCCCGCCTGCCCCCTATGTGGATGAGTATTTGGTACATTTTTGCCGGCAATAAAAAAATTTTAAAATTCAGCTGTCATTGGTTGTTAAGGACATGGCGAAAGGCTTACTGGACCGCTCCTTAGCAACCAGCTATATACAGTGTATTTAACTACTTCCCACCCGGCCACTGTACATATACGGCCGGGTGGGAGCCGTCTACTTCTGATAGGACGTTCCGGAACGTCCTTCAGAAGTAGCGGGATCGCGCGTGCGCGTGCCCGCGAAGCGGCGTGATCCCGATGCGCTCGTGTCACCCGGACACGGCGCATCTCGGGTCGGCAGGAGGGCTCTGTGATTGGCCCTCCTGATCACATGACGGCCGTGTCGAATCACAGCCGTCATGTGATGTAAGCAAACAGCCGGTTGCTAGGCAATCGGCTCTCCTCTCCTCACACAGAAGTCGTCGGTGAGGAGAGGAGAGCGGATCGCTGCAGCCGGCTGGTGATCAGTGAGTATTAGCTGTTTTTTTACAGCTTTTTACTCACTGATCACCAGTGTAGTGTCCCCACAGTAAAACACACATGTCCCCAAAACACACATGTCCCCAAATAATAAAAACACATGTCCCCAAATAAAAAACACATGTCCCCAAATAATAAAAACACATGTCCCTCACATATGTCCCAGTAAAATAACATGTGCCAATGATTATCTGCACACATATGTCCGTGATCACCTGCACACATATGTACATGATCATTTGCGTACATATGTCCGTGATCATGCGAACCAATTATTATACACTTAACGGAATTTTTTTTACAAAAAACATGTAGCAGAATACATTTTGGCTTAAATTTATGACAAAATTTGATTTTATTGGATTTCTTTTAAAAAAGAAAGGAGAAGATATTGTTTTTTTTTTCAAAATTTCCACTATGTTTTCGCTTATATCGCAAAAAATTAAAAACGGAGTCGCGAATAAATACCACCAAACTAAAGCTCTATTTGTGCGAACAAAATGATAAAAAATGTATTTGGTTACAGCATTGGATGACCGCGCAATTGTCACTGAAAGTGTGAGAGCGCTGAAAGCTGAAAATTGGTCTGGGAAGGAAAGGGGCGAAAGTGCACAGTATTGTAGTGGTTAAAGGGCAAAAAAAAGCAAAACGCAAAAAGGCATAAAACTGCATGCAAAAGCACACATAAAACACAGGTATAAAAACGCGAAAGACATGCCTGAAAAACGAATCAACCGCAACCGCATAGATGTGAACTTAGACTTAAAAAATGTTATTTCAGACCAAAAATATGCCAATACAGCATTCAAGGGCACCTGCCATCTACAAACAGCGCATTAAACCTACTTCTAAACAGATACCTTACATAATGAAACTTGTTACATTACAGCTGTAAGTCAACCTGTTGCATGTACAGTATATGGAACTATTATTTAGGCAAATACAGTGCAATGTGCTTATGAGTATTTGAACTGGCACAGAGCATGCCTTATTAGAGCTTTGCTTAGAAACTACATAAATTCCACAGCATGGCACTTCCACTTTCCTCTTATTGGTTACTTGCACAGAAGAGTTGTAGCTAAAGGTCATTGAATCCATTGCTTTTAAGCAGATTTGTTGTTTTACAGTATAGAAATATTTATAGAAAATGGATCTGTAGCGCAGCATGTGTTGACCTGCATGCCAGGTGCTATGAAGGGATATGATTTTTCCATGTGGCATGCATATGCCTGTGTACTGCATTACTCTCTGGTTACATGTGATCTGCATGATTAGCATAGCAACATTCAGTTTACTTTCCACAAACCTATGAAATGCTGCCCTCTTCTGATTGACTGTGTTCTGATAGGTTAAGAAATTTGCACACAGTTTCTGTTTGGTTAAATTACCTTTACAAGTGTTCAAATTCCTTTGCTGATAAATAAGAAGAGTATATTTTATTACATTTTTAATCCTCTCTAGAAATGGAAAACAAAATTACATTTAAATTGAATTCTCTTTTCACTGAATTGCAGTACAAGTTTTGGAAAGTAAATGAATTCATGAGTACAATAATTTTTTCTGTATTGTAAAATTTACCCTTTATTCCCAACAGGAATCCAATAATGATATGTTCATGTCTAAAAGCCTACACCATTTGAATTGTGTTAATCTCATTTTTGAATGTCCCTTTAATCTATGTACTGTATTAGCCAAATTTTAAATCTTTTCAGTATAGTAACATACCCCTATTAAAAGTGCGGGGAGGCTTTTATATAAGTAATTAACAATTGAAATGTTTTCCACATATACAATAAGGCCCCTTTCACACTGGGGCGGGGAGCCGCGGTGACGGTAAAGCAGCGCTATATTTAGCGCTGCTTTACCGTCGTTTTAGCCGCGGTTTTCGGCCGCTCGCGGTGCGGTTTTACCCCGCGCGAGCGGCCGAAAAAGGGTTAAAGACCCCCCGCCGTAGCGGCGCTTTGCGGCGGTATTGCCGCGGTATCACCGCGGTGTCCCATTCTAATCAATGGGTAGGAGCGGTATAGGAGCGGTGAACACACCGCTCCTATACCGCTCCAAAGATTCTGCTAGCAGGACTTTTTTGACCGTCCTGCTAGCGCACCGCTCCAGTGTGAAAGCCCGCCGGCTTTCACACTGGAGTTAAAGGGGCCGGATTTTTTCAGGCGGTATACAGGCGCTATTTTTAGCGCTGTACCGCCTGAAAAACGCCCCAGTGTGAAAGGGGCCTAAGGAAAATACATGTAATGTCATGTCATACCATTGTCAGCCAAATTGAAAAAGTATCATTATACGGTGCTCACAAGCAATCTTGTTTGTGTTACACCCTCAATAGTTGCCTATGTTACACGTTTGGTCATTTTTGCATCCAATACCTCTTAGGGCACAACACTGTCTATAAAATTATTTATTTTTGAGTTGAGTAGGGGAGGATTTATTGCCATGCCAAGACTGCTAATTATTGATACCTGGAGAAAATAAAAGAATATATATAAATATAATGTACGTAAAAAGATTCCTGACATTGACATTTAGAGCTACAGAAACTTTTTCATCCCCCACCCCCAGGATAAAACCGCCCTGGGTCAAAGTTTTGCTAGAAACCAGCATTCCAATCAGTGTCGGCTGGTGCTCAAATTTTTTTTTGGGGGGCGCAAGTAAAGTTTGAAAAAAAATCATCAATTGCAGCCACTGCGCCAATCAAACGCTGCCACTGTGCCCATCAAACGCTGCCACTGTGCCCATCAAACGCTGCCACTGTGCCCTCAAGCCCTGCCACTGTGCCCATCGAATGCCACTGTGACATCAATTGCAGCCACTGTGCCCATCAAACACTGCCACTGAGCCCTCAAACGTTGCCACTGTGCCCTCAAATGCTGCCACTGTGCCCTCAAATGCTGCCACTGTGCCATCAATTGCAGCCACTGTGCCCATCAAACGCTGCCACTGTGCCATCAAACGCTGCCACTGCATCAAATGCAGCCACTATGCCCATCAAACCCAGCCACTGTGCCCATCAAACGCAGCTACTGTGCCCATCAAACGCAGCCACTGTGCCATTAAAACGCAAACATTGTGCCCATCAAACGCTGCCACTGTGCCATCAAACACTGCCACTGTGCCCATCAAACGCTGCCACTGTGCCCATCAGTTGCAGCCACTGTGCCATCAAACACAGCCACTGTGCCCTCAAATGCTGCCACTGTGCCCATTAAATGCTGCCAGTGTGCCTATCATATGCTACCAGTGTGCCCATCAAATGTTGCCAGTGTACCCATCAAATGCTGCCACTGTGCCCATCATATGCTGCCAGTGTGCCCATCAAATGCTGCCATTGTCCCTCCCAGGACACCCTGCTCACACCCTCCAACGCGGATGGATCGTGGGACACAACACTGACACAAACCCCCCCCGCGGATGGATGGATCGGATCGCGGGACTAAACTCCTATCCCCCGTGGATGGATCGGCACTTACCTTGTCATATTCTCCGGCGTCTCCTCTCGCTTCCACCAAAGCGCTGAGCATCCAATAGGGATGCCTGGCGCTTTGGCCAATCAGGAAACAGGTCTCACTGACCTGCCTCCAGATTGGTGGTGAGGCAATACAGTGAGAAAATCATTTGCTATTGTCACACAATTGGGTGGGATCAGTGCGCACTCTCTGTTCCCGGAGCCCACCCTTTTTTGAAGCCTGTTAGAGCCTTTGGCTCTAATCAGGTGCTTCAAAAAAAAATACATCCCTCCCGCCCCATCATAGGAATCCATGCGTCCGGTATCCTGAAAGGGGCCGGGCGTATGTATGGGGGGGGTGACAGCAGGGGTGGGGGGGTGGCGCCCGTGCGCCCACAATGCACGGTCGCCACTGATCCAAATAGTCCAGATGTGCACAGCCCTTTTAATGTAGGGGCTGCAGGACCAGCATGTGGACTGATATATTCAAGGCTGAATGTCAATTTAGCCCAAGTGGGCTGCTTTATAACCAGGAAGCTGTGTTTTTACTTGTTTGGGGTGTTAGCAGTTCAATCATTCTGACACCATGGTTGATATGGTGTCAGGATAATCGAAGCTCATTATTTATATTATTACCTTGTAAATTTGTAATATATAATTAAATAGTTAAATTCACCTTAATGCTAACTGTAGCCTGCCACCAGATGCAGTTTGTCAATTGCCACCAAAACGACGGTAAAGCAGCGCTAAATATAGCCTGCTTTACCGTCGCCGCGTCTCCTGCCACCAGATGCAGCTTGTCAATTGTCACGGTAGCCTGCCACCAGATGCAGCATGTCAATTGTCACTGTAGCCTGCCACCAGATGCAGCATGTCAATTGTCACTGTAGCCTGCCACCAGATGCAGCATGTCAATTGTCATTGTAGCCTGCCACCAGATGCAGCGTGTCACTTGCCACTGCAGAAACTAAATGCAGTGTGTCTTTTGCTACTGTAGCCTGCCACCAGATGCAGCTTGTCACTGTAGTCAGCCACCAAAAGCAGAGTGTCACTGTAGTCTGTCGCCAGATGCAGAGTGTCACTGTAGCCTGCCACCAGATGCAGCTTGTCACTTGTCACTGCAGCCACCAGATTCAGCTTGTCACTAGCCTGCCACCAGATGCAGCTTTTCACTAGCCTGCCACCAGATTCAGCTTGTCACTAGCCTGCCACCAGATGCAGTTTGTCACTGTAGCCAGCAACCACACTCACCAGATGCAGCTTGTCACTTTCTTTATGAGGGTTTTCTGCAGTGGAAGAACTTACTAAAGCCGCTTTCAGCCTCTTCTCAGCGCTACAGCCTCCCTATGAATCTGGCATTCAAGTAAAGGAGTGGGGAAAGCGGCACATGTACACTACAGGACAGGGTTCTGCTCCTATCAGAATTTGTAATGTATGGAGGCAGGCCCAAGAGATGTGATGCAGAAGGCGATGCAGTCTCTCTGCTCTCCTGCCGCTCACCGTGACCGGCTTCAAACAGGACACAGACCGGCACTGGTCTGCAACCCGAGGGTTGGGGACCCCTGGTTTGGATAACATTGCTATGCCAGGTGGTTACTGTGTAATGTTAGTGATTAACCCTGTTGAGCTGACCCTTTAAAAGTTCACAATGTTGGCGGTGTTACATGAGTCTCAAGTCATGTGTTCACTGTCATCAGCAGTCACATGACCGGAAGCCCATCCCAGCAGCTCCCAATTGTAAATAGTGAATGGGAGCTGTCAGTGACAGTACAGTCACTGTGCTGGGGTGCAGAATGAGTGTGCTCCCAGCACATACAAGGTATGTCGGCTGCATGCAAATATGTGGCAGCTCAGTTTTAAAGAAGCCTTGCTGTCACTTATGTGTATAAGGCTGGCCTTAAGAGGTTGTTTTTTTTTTAAAACGTTGCCACTCTATTTAAAATAAAAATAAAGTTTTGGAAGGAGTTGAGCTTTAAAGCATTTGTTTACGGTCTTGGTGTGGCGAGCTATATGAGCAACATCCTTGTGAACAGCCTTGTAGATATGCTTAGTGCCACATGAGGCACCTCTGTCTCTTAGGGTCTGTGGCTTCTTATTGCACAGAGCAGCAGAAAATATTACACATGTGTATGTAAACTAAGAACACCCAAAATGCTAAATTATTTTTGTTTAGATTACTAGGACCAGCTTGCTCACATTTAACTGTTGTTTCATAAGAAATTTTAATCAGCAGACCAATTTTTTTTTCTTTTCCAGAGAGCATTGTTATCCATCAGGTACGCATGAACACTAGATGACATGTATGTGGGAACATGAATCGATGCACTTCTACTGAACTCAACCTCTCATGGATGTTTTCTGGGATGTTCCACAAGACCTTGATTACTGACTATGCTACTGACACATTAAAGAATTTTTTTTTTTTTTTTTTATATTTGGGGAAAAAAATATCCCAAAATCTGCAGAATTTTGTGGAAAGTAATTTTTAAAGAAATTATTTCTTGGCGAGAATTTTAACTTATTTTATATTTTTTTGGATTTTTTTTTTTTCAAGTGGCTTTTCACAAATATTGTATTTTTCATATTAAAATGGCTTTGACAGTTGTCTACCAAAATAGAATGCTATAATCTGGAAGAATTATTTAAAGGAGCACCTTTATGTGCGCAGGTTAAATAAATGAAGGAGTAAATGTGGTTCAAATAAAAAAATTCAAATTCAAGTATGTGTAAGTAAGCAAATGTTTGGTGTTTGCGTGGGAATTTGATGATCCTTTATATATTTATTACAAGAGGTAACACTGAAAGCTTTAATTAATAACATTGTGCAACTGTGCTTAAAGTCATAGAGCTTAGTTGAAAGGAATATTCTACTGCGCACACATGTTTTAATGTACACACAACAGATATTTACTTTGCCAGACGTAGAGATGTGACCAGCGGCCACAGATTGTGGGTGCTGTACAGTTTCCAATATCCTGTATACTATAAATAAATGCATTTCCAAGTTGAACAATTCTAATTCACAAAAATTATGATAAGATACTTAAACAAGGAAAACTCCATAATCCTAAATTCTCAAAACATAAAATCAAATATATTGCAGCTTACCGATCCTTAAATGTGGTGGCTGCATCTTTTTTTAGGCTTTTGTTTCCTTTTATTTTCACCTGGTGAACTGGCCTGTGACACACATTTTAGGGTGGCTCCACTCTACGGGGGAACAAAAGAGCCACCCTTGATCTTCAGCATTGTCAGCATGTGGAGAAGGATTTGCAGACTTAGATTGAGTAACAAATGAAAGTCAAACTCCAGCTGACACTATTTTTAAGAAGTTACAGCAACTTTTTTTTTTTTTATATTGTTTGGTTTTACAGTAATAATTTTAAGGTAATTATTGTAAACACCCCTGTCAGTGTTAAATTGCCTCAACTCTGACTGCCACTTATACTGGAGAGCTTGGTTTTTCAAAGTTAGAAAAATTTGATTATATTAGAATTAGAAAACCAACAGACTTACTAGCAGGATCAACAGTTAAAAATAATGAAAAAAAGGTCTTTAAAAAAAACAAATGCAGCAACTACATCTAAGAAGTGGTAAGCTGCAATATATTCAATTTTTACTTCTGGGTTTTGATATGCTTTAAACCTGAGCCTATCTAGCCTGCCGGTGCAGATGCCATTCATAGTCTGCTCTAAATCTAGGGGAACCACTGGCAGATATTATCTATTCAACCATTGATGTGTGTATTATATTTACATTAAAATTATTTTTTTTTTTGCTAAAAGTATAAACCATCCAACACAGAAAATGAAAAGCATGCATTATTTAGTATAGGTATTTATAGTGCCATCAATTTATACAGCACTTTACATCAGTTCCTGCCCTCAAAGAGCTTACAATATAACATTACTATCTCAAACACATACTGGGGCTAATATAGACAAGAGCCAATTAACCTACCAACATGTTTTTGGAATGTGGGAGGAAACCAGAGAATTTGAAGGAAACACACACAAGCATAGGGAGAGCATGCAAACTCCATGCAGGGATTAAATAAAATAAGTAATTTCGCGCAAAGCTTTGTGCGAAATTACTTATTTTATTTACTCCATTTTTGTGTATCTGTGAACACTTTACATTTTGCTGCAAACCCCACCATTCATAATTACATCATTGACCACCTAGTTACTCACAGTAGCGCAAAAGGAGTTACCTTTTCACATTTCCATGCAGGGATTGTCCTGGCTGGGATGTGCTGAAAGGCATAAGTGCTAACCTGTGCTGAACTTACATATGAAACATTATATATGCTAACTGTGCTGAACTTACATATGAAACACCCCTGCCATATTTGCAAACAAACTTTGTCAAGCAGGGTGCAGCAAAGGTGCATATTTAATGGTACCACTGCTGACTTGAATCTCTTGCGGGTCCAATGTGTACACTATATATCAGACATTATGCTTTCCTGTTAATGCTGACCTCCAGGCAAGCAGCTTAAAGTATAAATACAGGCAAAATTGTTTTTTTCATTTTAAAAAGAGCAAGGGACGGTTATAAACCTTGTCAGATTTTTTTTTTTTGCCATCTGTGTCCCATTGCAAAGATTTCCCTTCACTTCCTGTCCTATAGCCAAACAGGAAGTGAGAGGAAATCCCTGCAAATAAAGGGAATTCATTGGGGTCTTCCCGGTCACCGAAACTAGTATCCCTATTGGAAGATTTCCCCTCTATTACTTTTCTAGGGACAACCCAAAATTTTGAGATTTTCTTTTACTTTCAATTTTAATGATAACGGTAAACAGAACAAATAGAGATGGGGGGTCTCCTTAACAGGAGCACAGACAGTAATAAAAACTGACAGTTGTTCTAATCCCTCTCCACTCTATCCAAAACCCCTCAAAAAGTTTTGCCTTTAGTTATACTTTAAGGCCCCTTTCACACAAGGCGGATCCGCTTCCACGGAGTCCGCCTCTGTCCACCGGCTCAGCGGGAGATCTCTCCGTTGATCTCCTCTGATCCGGCGGATGACAAGGTCCCTCTCTGCTCACTGAGCGGGGAGGGGCTTGTCCAGCGCCGCTGGTCTCTATGGAGAGATCGATTGAAAACAGACAGCATGTCCGTTTTCATCAGATCTCACCCGATCCAATCCGCCAGTGACGGATCCAGACGTAGGGCCATCCGTCTGCTTTTGGTGGATCGGACTGGGTCAGATGTCAGCGGACACGTCTCCGCTGACATCCGTTGCTCCATAGACCAGCATGCAGCGCCCGTTCAGGTTCGCCGTCAAAACTGACAGGTGGCCCTGAACGGTCCGTCAGTGTGAAAGGGGCCTAATACAAACTTTAAATATCTACACAGTAACTATTTTAACTACCAAAGGATTTGAAAGTATGCTCAGCCTGTATTATGATCCAAGTATCAGCATTGAGATAAAGGCGTCGCAGCACACTGATGAAGTCATGAATATGTTCTCCCCTTTTGTCTGCATGTTAGCTGCGACAGAGCTTAGTTGCTTCTAATTGCTTCTGTTCTCTCATCCAGTCTCAGTGATGATACACAGGGGATCAAAGGAGGCTGATACGTAGTACTTATTCTGGGTCTACTTATATATTTTATTGAATGCGTAACTGAATTACAGTTTTTTTTAATATGGGCCTGGAGTTCAATATTAAAAACTGGTTGCTCATAGGATCTTACACCAGCTAAAAATATTTTCAGCCATCCTAAATTATGTCTGAATTATCAGAACCAACATGCTGTTGTTTATCATAGCAGCTACCACACATAAGGTGTTAGAAGCACATGCTGCAGTTGTAGTAGTTAGGCACTTACAGCCACATCTGTACCTAGAAGTTTTATTGTTTTATGGTATTTGTGGCTTATAATATTGAACCATGATTTATACAATAAAAGTATGATAGTGTGGTGTGTGTTGTGTGTACATAAGACAGTATATAGCTTTACTTGTACAAGTGTATATGAATAACTGTCTGAAACTGACAGATTTCTTCTAGCACATCCTTAAGCCTAAGGTTGATTCTTAACACTCCTTTCTGCTATAGCACCTTCATACTGAACATAAAATAGGCCTTTGAAGGTTAGGCGAGCAAAGGATTCTGACCCCTCAGATCTCCAGGTAAGTCATTTTGTGGCCTAGAATCTGCTGGGATTGTTCAAATTAATATTGACATAATATTTTAAAGCTCATCTCCAATTTTAATTTTTTTAAAGATTTACCAACCAATTTAAAAATATTTCATTTACTTCCTGTCCCAAAGACAAGGGGGTTGATTTACTAAAACTGGAGAGTGCAAAATCTGGTGGAGCTCTGCATAGAAACCAATCACCTTCCAGGTTTTTTTTTGTCAAAGTTTAATTGAACAATCTGAAGTAAGCTGATTAGTAGATCAACCACGTTTTCCTTTTTTGCCCCAGTGACCCCATCTCCCTAATTTCTTCTACTGGTGTCACAGAAGCAGGACGTGAGATCTCTCCAGTGGGTCACAGACTGCAATAAAAATCCAACGCAAGTTCTAACTGCTCCCTGGATTTGGGCTTTGAATATTTTTAATTATACAGTATGTGTTTCCAGATTGTTCTAGACACTGAAAGTTGTTCTATCTCATGTCTTACTGTGAATTGTAAGGGCTTTCAGTGAGCTTTTGTTTACTTCAAATGGGTTTTGCATCCCCATACAAGGCTATTGGAGTGTAAACCTGCTTGAAGCCTTTCAAATCCACATGTCTGTGTATTCTGAATGATCTCAGAAGTTCCTCATTGACACAAACCCAAAGCCTATGGACACTGTCCTTATTGCTTTTGACAAAACACAGATAGTGATAAAATATATATTTTAATTGATTTTAGCGGAGTAAGAAAATAAACCTGTATGATAATTATGATTATATTTTATAAAAAGAAGTAAGGTAAAGGTATGTATGAGACTTAAAAAGCCAAAGGTATGTGTTTGGTGCTTACTAATGAATGCAAGAAGAAAAGTGCACTATTTATTGCCACTATGCAATTAAGATATGCAAGTATTAATGCATTATTGCGAGTTTTTGAAAGAAAGAAAGAAGCTTCAGATGTTTATGTGGAGCAGATCTTCAATGAGAAATGTCTAAATTGAGCGAATATCTAATGAAAGATGTCTAAATATAGTAGTTCTTGGATGGCAGGTGACTATATTGAGCATCTCTTGGATGTCACATTTCTAAATAGAGCTGATATTGAATCACAGATGCCTATATAGAGAACACCCTGAAATGTAGATGTGTAAATAGCTCACTGCTACGGGCAATCAATATGGTTGAGGAGAAAATCTAAACTATTGCCTATTCTGGTTGTTGTGTAAGCAGATAATTATAAACCAATACACATGTGCAGTTTGTACACATCTTTATTCTCTGTTGTTTTTGTTTGAGGCATTAATCTATAATAAACTGCCCACTATAATTTGCTAATAGATTTGTTTATGTATTTAACATCTGTACATATATAGCATGTGTAATAGTGCGGTTTATATATATATATATATTTTTTTGTTTTTTTTTTTGTTTTTTTTTACTTTCATTTTCAATGAATAAAGTGTTTCCAAATAGAGACTCTGGTCATTCCCTGGCTCAAATAGGTACATTGACATTGACCAAAAGTGCAGTTAGAAGAACAAGAACAAACAATTAAACCTATAAACCTTCTGCTCAGTACCACCAGACAGGAGTGAGATGGCAGCTCAGATCAAAGAAAGCTAACATCAGTAACACATCCATGAACAAAGTAAATAAGAAGGAGGACAACCAGCAGTCAGAAGGTCACATGTGTGGCTTAAGTGGACACATAGATGGATAAAGCATCAGTCAACGCCCCCAACAGAGACGAAATAATGATACCAAATAAACATCTAAAATGACTGCATTTTTTCAGTGGTATCCAAATACTCCACACTTTATTAAATTTAGCAGGACAACCTCGAGAAGTATAAGTGGCTTTATACAGCGGTATAGATGAGTTTACAAGAGATTTCAAAAAAATTTGAGAGCGGGTGCTTCAGATGACTTCCATTTTAATGCTTTAGCCTCTCTGGTATAGGGCAAGACAAAACTGAGGAGAGTCTTGTTTGCTCGGTGGTAGGCTAACGAGCCTACCAGGCCCAGAAAACAGACGTCAGTAACCAGCGGGATAGGAATTGTGGTTATGGTAGACATAAACCGAGTAATCTCATCCCAGAAGCTTTGACTTTTAGGGCATGCCTACAACATATCTTGAAAGTCAGCACTAACACTAGCACATCTCCAACAGTGGGGATACATTCCAGGATAGATTCTATCCAATCGATCAGGTGTTAGGCGGGCTCTTTGCATTAATTTAAACTGGATCAGCTAATCCCTAACAGCAACTAATTGAAGAAAGGGGTATTCCCATATTTCCCCCCAGTCTTCCCCATCCATATCTGGAACAATTGGAAGGAAGTCCCTCCAGACCAACATGGACTAAAGGCAGGAGTGCCTTATAGATTTGGGATAAAGGCTTAACCAAGGGTTGGAGTTTCAGTTTGTTGAAGGGAAGAAAGACACGCCTTCACAAATGTGGCCAAGAGTTTTTATACCCCTGGAAACCCACACCACTGGATTGGAAATGGATTGGAATTCCTGGAGAATTGGGTTCAACCAGTGTTAGGAGACCACCTAGCAGAGACATTAGGGTGTTTACAAATCAACTGGTGCCACGCTCGAACCACCGCATACATGGAGTTAGTGGGGGAAAATGCTCAGGTACCCCTGTAAAGAAGATTCTTGAATGATGCGTAGGAGCCTAGGTAGGCTACTTTATGCTTTATGCAAAAAAAAAGCCTAGAAATCAGGACAGGCTAAGCCCCCATGTGTCCATGGTCTACGGAGAATGGATTTGCTAAATTTACGGGTACTGGGCTTTCACAAAAATGAAGTACTCATAGAGTCAAATTGTCTAAAAAATGCTTTTGGTATCCAGACTGGGGAGTGACGCAGGATATATAATAGGACAGGAAGAATTTTCATTTTAAACAAATTGATTCTGCCATTAAGCGAAAAGAGCAGTTTGTCCCACACTTCAATTTGAGCTGAACGATTGTAAAGGCTCGTTTTTTTTTTTTAAATAACAAACATGTTATAATTACCTCCTCTGTGCAGTTGGTTTTGCACAAAGCAGCCCGAATCCTCCTCTTCTTGGGTCCCTCTTTGCTGCTCCTGGCCCCTCCCTCCTATCGAGTACCCCCATAGCCAGCAGCTTCCTATTGGGGCACTGGAGCCGAGTCACAGCTCTGTGTGTCCATTTAGACATGGAGCCCTGACCTGGCCCCTCTCTCCCCTGATTGGCTTACTGAATTTGATTGACAGCCGCGGGAGCCAATGGCGCCGCTGCTGTGACTCTGCCAATCAGGAGGAGTGTCCTGGATGGCTTAGACATTCGTGGACATCGCTGGAGAAAGATGGGGCTCAGGTAAGTAATTAGGGGGGATGCTGGGGTGGCTGCTACACACAAATATTTTATCTTAATGCATTGAAATGAATTAAGATAAAAAAACCTTCTGCCTTTACAAACCATTTAATAGTAGCTAGCAGGTGGTACAAATTAAGTTTATAAAAATCAGACACATATGAGGTAATAGTGATACCCAGATAACGTAGGGAGAAAGTCCAGGTCAAGGCAAGGGAGGGGTCAGCCACCTTGTGGGCCTCTGATTCAATAGGTAAAATGAGGGATATTTTGGTGTATATATTGTATATATGATGTGAATTGTGAATACTTTATATGCTGTAATCAAAACACAAGCATGTTTGGAACGGGTTTACAGTAGCTGAGAAGAAAAGTGAAATCAAGGTTTCCAGCCTCTGGAAAATACACCTGGAAATAAATCCATCCAAACAAAAGGCTTCACGTGCCTTTGTAATATAAGTATACACCAGGCCTGACATATGAAAAGCATAGGAAGGATACCTTTGTTGCCTGGAATAATTGCTTACATATTCTGCGTACGCTAGAGAACAAATCAATAATGTTGATTTACTAATGGCAAAGAGGCAGTTCACTTTCCAAGGGAATTTTCCACAGAGCTTAGTATAAGTGGTGAAGTTTTACTTTGCAACCCTTCTCCTTTCTCAGCACAGACTTGGGACTGGCCATGGTGGAGTTACCATAAACATTGTATACTGAAAATGGTTCCCTCTCCTTCATCCTTGCCATATTTGTGCATTTTCTTTTATGCTCGAGAGTGCACCAACAGCTGGGACCACTAGTTTGCAGCTTAAAGCCTCTGACACTGGTAGCTCAGCCGACACGTTCAGCTGGCTGATGTTGCTACATGGTTGAAAGGGGGAAGGAAGGGGGAAGGAAAAGGGGAAAGGGAAGTGGGAAGGAAAGAGGAAAGGGGGGAGGTAAGAGGAAAGGGGGAAGAGGAAGGGGAAGGGGAGGGGGAATGGAAAGGGAAGGGGGAAGGAAAGGGGAACGGAAAGGGGAGGGGAGGGGGAAGGGGTGGGGGGAAGGGGGAAGGGGGAACCCTTCCCCTTTCTCAGCATGGACTTGGGACTGGCTATGGTGGAGTTAACATAAACATTGTATACTGAAAATGGTTCCCTCTCCTTCTTCCTTGCCATATTTGTGCATTTTCTTTAATGCTCGAGAGTGCACCATCAGACGGGACCACTAGTTTGCAGCTTAAAGCCTCTGACACTGGTAGCTCAGCCGACACATTCAGCTGGCTGATGTTGCTACAAGGCTGGAAGGGGAAAGGGAAGGGGAGGGGGAAGGAAATGGAGGAGGCTCGGGAAGGGGGAAGGGGAGGGGGTAGGGAAGAGGAAAGGGGGAAGGAAAGGGGAAGCAAAAGGAAAGGGGAGGGGAAAGGGAAGGGGAGGGGAAAGGGAAGGGGAAAGGGAAGAGGGAAGGGAAGGGGAAAGGGAAGGGGAAAGGCACCCTCCTCCTTTCTCAGCACGGACTTGGGACTGGGAGGGGAAGGGGAAAGGGGTGAAGGGGGAAAAGGGGAAAGAGGGAAGGTGAAAGGGGGAAGAGGAAAGGAAGAGGAAATGGGAGGGGGAAAGAAAAGGTGACGGGGGAATGGAAAGGGGGAAGGAAAGGGGAAGGGAAGAGGAAATGGAAGGGGAGGGGGAAGAGGAAAGGGAAGGGGGAAAGAAAGGGAAAGGCAAGGGGAGGGGGAAAGGAAGGGGTGGGGAAGGGGAAAGGGACCCTTCGCCTTTCTCAGCACGGACTTGGGACCGGCCACGGTGGAGTTAACAAAAACATTGTATACTGAAAATGATTCCCTCTCCTTCATCCTTGCCTTTTTTGTCCATTTTCTTTTATGCTCGAGTTTGCACCATCAGATGGGACCACTAGTTTGCAGCTTAAAGCCTCTGACACTGGTAGCTCAGCTGACACGTTCAGCTGGCTGATGTTGCTACAAGGCTGGAACGGGGAAGGAGGAAGGGAAGGGAAAGGGAAGGTAAGGGGGATAGGAAGGGGGAAGGGGAGGTAAAAGGGAAGGGGAAAGGGAAGGGGAGGGGGAAAGGAAGGTAAAAGGAAAGGGGAAGGAAAGGGGTAAATGAGGGGGAAGGGAAGAGGGGAAAGGGGGAAGGGAAGTGGGGGGGAAGGGAAGGGGAAGAAGGGAAGGAGGAAGGGGAAGGGGATCAAAAGGAAAAGAGGAAGGGGAAGGGGAGGGGAAGGGAAGAGGAAGGGGAACGGGAGGGGAAGGGAAGAGGAAGGGGAACGGGAGGGTGAAGGAAAGGGGAGGGGAGTGGAAAGGGAAGGGGAAAGGGAAGGGGGAAAGGAGCCTCCTCCTTTCTCAGCACGGACTTGGGACTGGCCACGGTGGAGTTAACAAAAACATTGTATACTGAAAATGGTTGCCTCTTCTTCCTCCTTGCCATATTTGTACATTTTTTTTATGCTCGAGTGTGCACCATCAGATGGGACCACTAGTTTGCAGCTTAAAGCCTCTGACACGTTCAGCTGGCTGTGTTGCTACAAGGCTGGAAGGGGGAATGGAAGCGAAGGGGGAAGGAAAAGGGAAGGGAAAGGAAAAGGTAAAGGGAAAAGGGAAGGGAAAGGGAAGGGGTAGGGAAGAGGAAAGAGGGAAGGAAAGGGGGAAGGGGGGGAAGGGGGAAAGGGAAGGGGTAAGGGAAGGGGAAAGGGACCCTCCTCCTTTCTCAGCATGGACTTGGGACCCGCCACGGTGGAGTTAACAAAAACATGAAGGGTGAAGGAAAGGGCAAGGGAAGAAAAAGGGAAGGAAAAGGGGAGGGGGAAGGGAAGAGGAAAGGAAAGGGGAAGGGAAGAAGAAAGGAAATGGGGAGGGGGAAGGGAAGGGGGAAGGAAAGGGGGAAGGGAAGAGGCCCAGAACTCACATGCAAAAATGTAGCGACGACGACTTGCGGGACATCAGTAACCGCACTGTGGAACGAAGAGTCTGTCGCTTGCTGGAAGGAAGAAAGACCCTCGTCTTTGAGGAGTCCAGAATCATCTCCAAGTACTCAAGGCATTGGGTCGGAAACAACACCGACTTCTGGAGATTCAACACCCAGCCGAACTCTCGAAGGCTCTTTATGGTAATTGCCACATCCTCTCTCAATTCTGAGGCTGAGGCTGCTCTCAGGAGAAGATCATCCAGGTAACCCACGATTGCGATCCCTTCGCTGTCTCAGCAACGCCAGAACCGGAGCTAGCTTCTTGGTAAAGACCCTCGGCACTGACGCCAGGCCAAACAGAAGCGCCAAAAATTGATAGTGCGCATCCCCGACCGTGAAACGCAGGAACCTCTGGTGCCTGACGCATATGGGGACATGCAAGTATGCGTCCTTGATGTCCAAGGGGGCCAGGAAATCCCCCTGATGTAGGGCCGCCACCACTGAATGGACAGATTCCATCCTGAACCTCCATACCCTCGCAAAACAATTGAGGGCCTTGAGATTCAGGACCGGACAAACACCCTCTTTCTTCGGAACTATGAACAGATTGGAATAGAATCCCTGAAATCTTTTAGAGGCTGGTATAGGAACTATTACCCCGCAGTAGCAAGTCCTGTACCGCTCCAAACAAGGCCTCCCAACGAGACGAGAGAAGATGAAGATTGGAGTGTAAAAAAATGTTTGGCGGACAAGAAAGAAACTCTCTTGTATCCTGACAAAACCAGTTTGCAGACCCACTGGTCGGAAATAAGCAAAGTCCACCGGTCTGCAAACTCCCGAAGGTGACCCCCCACCCGTAAGTCGGGCGGGGGTGAACCTTCATGCTTGTGATGCCATGGGCGTCTTTGTCCATCTGCGGGAACCGTGTTGGACTGGGGACGCTTACCCGCCGAAAAAAAAGCGGAAAAGGAGGGACCCTGCTTACGCCGGGGGTCCGTACCCTTCCTGGACTGTGGGAGAGAAGTACCCTTCCCCCAGTGATGTCCTTAATAATGTCATCCAAAGAAGCGCCAAACAGCCTCCCACCTGGAAGGGCAACTCCGCCAAGGCTTTTTTTTAGATGTCTGGTGCGACGACCAACATTTGAGCCAAATCAGCCGGCGCAGGACTACAGCCAACGCTGAGACCCTTGAAAGCAATGGGGCCGTATCTAGAGCCGCATCACAGACATACTTAAGCCCATGCACCAACTGGTCTGCCAGTTCCACACATACTGGGGAGACTTGCTCATTCCCCAACTTGCGGTGTAATAACCTTACCCATTCTGTAAGCGTCTGTGACACCAAAGCTGTGGCTAACACAGGACGCAGCGCTGACCCCACCACCGTAAACATAGAGCGAGCAACCGCCTCTCCCCTTCTGTCAGCAGGATCCTTGAAAGAAGGGGACCCCTCCACCGGAATCATGGTCGCCTTATTAACCTGGACACTGGAGGGTCAACGACCGGAGGCAATGTCTATTTCCTCAAGAAACTCTCCTCAAAGGGGTAATGCACCGCAAAACGCCTAGGAACTAAAAGGAACACTGCGGGCATTCCCAATCCTTGTAAATAAACTTGTCAAAATAAGCCAGGTAAGAAAACACCTTAGCGGTACGGACAGGCTTGTGGGACCCAAAGGGAACTGACACCTCTGCAGATGTGCCAGCCGTATCCTCCATCTTTAAAGTATCCCGCACTGCCGTGATAAGTGCCCGCACTAGCGCCTTCTCCTGTGCCATAACTGACGCAGAGGATTCTTCCTCATTGTCTGAAAGGTCAGGGCTCGCCTCCTCCGAACCGTCCATACAGGGGCCGCCTGCTACAATGGGGCCTGAGTCTGAATCAGAGCCCTCCCCGGGAAAGATGGGGGGGAGAGGGCGCTTTTTACCCCCCTTACGCCTGCACACCACTTCCACCCTGGAAATAAATGATTCCAGGACCGCTGAGAAGAAAGAAAAAAAACTCCCCTCCCTGCTGCCACAGATTGGGGGGCCCCCCAGAAGGACTCACCACCCTGACCAAGGAGCTGTGCCGTCCGTCCCGCTGCAGCAGCGCCAGCCACGAGGTGAACCGCGCGTCTCTCGCACTCTTCTCGGCTTCAATTGGCATCCAGCACAGAGGCCAACTGAATTCTCCACCACGGCTACAGGAAAATGGCCGCCGTCGCTTCAGACACAAGTGTCTGCAAAAACCAAGAAAACGAGCCGTCGTGCTCCGGGAAAATGGCCGTGGCTCCAAGAAAATGTCCTTGGCCCCGGGAAAATGGCTGCGGTTCCCACGGCGACCATTCCCCCTGCAATGACGGCTCTGCACATGGATAGGACGCCAGCTCACCCCTTATCCCAGGACGCCAAGAGCCCACCTGGAGAAGCCCCACCGAGGCCAGGTAGATGCACGCACCCCTGCTGCACCTAGCAACCGGCAGCGCCCCTGGGAAGAAGGGGAGGGAAAAAAGAAGAGAGGAGAGAATGGGAGAGCCTGGTATCCCCAATCGACCCCCCCAGGGAGTGCCTAGCTGCTCCACCGTGCCAGGAACCGGCGGAGCCCATACGTACCCCTCCTGCAGGGATTGCTGGCCGGACTCCACAGAAAGACCCATCTCCCGCCTCGACGGAGTGGCTGTTGGCCATGGCGACACTGTGAGCCAGCCAGCAGTAGCCCAGTCATATGTGCACTTGTGAGACTGTACCTCGCCGACTGCCCCAGTCCAGAATGGGGCCTGTCGCAGCTGACCCAGCGCGGAGCTAAGGTCTGCGCGCGCTCGATGGTCAGGCTGGGGAGACTACCAGGATCTATATTATCCAGCCTGTCACCCAGCCCGGCTGTTGATTGCAGATCACAAGAAAAAAAGGAAAAAGATATAAACAAAATCCAAGAAACCACAGGTCCCAGCAGGGAGCCAGGTTCTTCTATACTAGGCAGAAAAAAACTGAGCTGCTGGGAGCAGAGTGGTGGTGGTGGTGGGTGGGGGAGGGGTTTACTGCCAAGAAGGACTGCCCCTGCGCAGTGCTGTTTTTTTTTTTTGTTTCTTTATGTTCTGCCTAGGCCTAGAGTTCTGTGTCCGTCAATGAACGAAAGAGAAAAATAATTTATAGAAGTAAATTTGTCGCTGTAATAATTTATAGTGTATAGAAATGTGGAAGTGAAGTGACGCTGCACTGCTAATACTGATAGCAATATATACAGATAAAAGCATAATTAAATCCAGTGATAATTTACCAATTCAATATATGTCAATTACAAGAAACCCAATTCTTTCAGTAAGTGAATATACATATACATACAATAATACATTCATAATCCTATAAGTATTAAAAAATGTTCCATATTCTTCAAAATACAAATAAACATATAATATCAATGTCTTTACTTTGCTGATCACCTGCTGTGCTAAAAGAACATCTTCAGCGTGGTGTGGTTTCTCTCCACCAGGGGGCATTGCAATCATACTTTGGTGCTCCTCCCACTGCCCATCCGCAGACTGAAGTTTCCTCAGCGCAACACTCTCATTACCTCTCGCTCTGCGGTCAGCCAATCAGGTGCGAGCCCAATGGTCGCAAGAGTAGGCCCCTGCCTCTTAATTGTACACCTTCTCCAGCTGAATCCCCACCCTTTAGTCCCATGTGTTTGTTAGCTTAGCAGGGGGCGATGCTTAGACCCGCCCATTCCCCTAAACACACCATTCTTATTTTAATATTTATCAGGTAGGCGGAGCAGGCACGCCTCTAACTGGAACCGACTCCGCCCCTGTAATCCTATCTCCTACCTTTTGCTGTAGAGAATTCAAATACATTGTAATTATATAATAGGATGATATGGGGTGTTGGGTGTCCTTCCATCCCTTATTAAAGATGTCCGCTCCCTTCTTCGAATCCCCCCAGCCACCTATTGTGTTGTTGTACACATGGATCTGGGCTCACACTTACATTTCACGGAGCGCAGACACACTGACCTGCTCCTGTGGGCGGCTCTCTGCTTACTGATCGCTCTCTGAGCTCAGCGCGCCTATATCCGCTCTGCCCCTCTGTGATCTCACTTGTTTACCACATTCCAGCTCGATGTCCCTTGATGTGCGCTTGCGCCCTGGTCACGTCACTCCAGCTGATCAGTAAATCAGCTGAAGTGAGGCTTTGTCCTGCGCATTCGCAGTACACCCCAGACACTGTTCGATGGGGGGTTACTTCTCGATAGAACACCGGTGTCTTTTTCGAGAACTGTCAGCCGTCAGATAGTGTCCACCCTGTACTGCGCTTGCGCAGTACGGAGGACAAGGAAACGCCGAAGGTCTCCGAAGATGAACTGTGCCTGCGCACTTAATAGTACCTTCTGCCCTGAGTCCAGGTTCAAGCCCAACCATCCAAGTGGACATAGAGTTAGAATAAAAATATGGCGAGCTAAGCGAGGCCGTGCCCGAAGCATGGCGAGCGAAGAGAGCCTGTGAGGGGCCAGTGCTGTTTTACATCATCTATGTCCACTTGGATGGTGGGGCTTGAACCTGGACTCAGGGCAGAAGGTCCTATTAAGTGCGCAGGTGCCGCTCATCTTCGGAGACTTTCGGCGTCTCCTTGTCCTCCGTACTGCGCAAGCGCTGCGCCTGCGCAGTACAGGGTGGAAACTATCAGATGGGGGGACAGTTCTCGGCAGAACACTGGTGTTCTGCCGAGAAAGTTCCCCCCGGCGGATAAGGACCCCCCTGTACTGCGCAGGCGCATCGCTTGTGCAGTATGAAGCACAACAAAGCCCCTGGAAATAGCCGAAGCCGAACACAGTGAGTCAGCTGTACACGGCGCCTGTAACAGGGCCCCTCGTGCTTCGCTCACCACGCTTCGGGCACGGCCTTGCTGCGCTCGGCATATTTTTATTCTAACTCTATGTCCACTTCGATGGTGGGGCTTGAACCTGGACATAGGTTAGAATGTAGTGCACAGGCACCGTGTACAGCTGACTGACTGTGTTCATCTTCGGCTATTTTCGGAGACTCCGTTGTGCTTCGTACTGCGCAAGCGCAGCGCCTGAGCAGTACATAGGGGTCCTTATCTGCCGGTGATCTATCAAAAAATGTCCCCTATCGGATAGTGTCCGCCCTTTACTGCGCAAGCGCAGCGCATGCGCACTACGCAGCGCATGCGCACTACGCAGTAAAACAGGTCACATACCATTCTCCGAAAATTGACGAAACTCAACAGCTGACCATTAGGTTTGCTTCACGCATGCGCACTTAATATTCGATCAGGTCACAAATCCCTGCACGTTCACGAGGCTCGTTCAACTTTTGAAGGGGCGTGGTTTGGGGCGGTTATGCTTGCCAGCATTCCATACAGCCGCTGTTCTGTCAAAAAATGTCTGCCCCGTACTGCGCAGGCGGATGACAAGGAGATTGGGAAAATCTCTGAAGATGAACGGCGCCTGCGCCGTGAGTCCAGGTGCAAGCCCCACCATCCAAGTGGACATAGGGCTGCACAAAGTTAGAGGGCCCCTCGCGGGCTCGCTTTGCTCGCCACGCTTTGCTCGCCACACTTCAGGCATGGCCTCGCTTCGCTCGGATCTTTTTTATTCTGACTCTATATCCACTTGGATGGTGGAGCTTGAACCTGTACTCACGGCGCAGGCGCCGTTCATCTTCGGATATTTTCAGAATCTGCTTGTGATCCGTACTGTGCATGCGCAGTACACAGCGGACAGTATCCGACAGGGGACACTATCCGACAGGACACCGCCCATTTGAGAAATCCGCTGTTCTGACAAGAACAGTCCGGCTATCACCAAGTGTTCGCTGTGTACTTCGTGCGCATGCGCAGTACGGAGCAGAAGGATTTTTGGAAAATCTCCAAAGATGAACGGCGCCTGCGCCGTGAGTCGATGTGTAAGCCCCATCATCCAAGTGGACATAGGGCTACACAAACTCAGAGGGCCCCTCGCCACGCTTCGGGCACGGCCTCGTTGTGCTCGGCTCTTTTATATTTTAACTCTATGTCCACTTGGATGGTGGGGCTTGAAAGTGGACTCACGGCGCAGGCGCCGTTCATCTTCTTCAATTTTCGGAATCTGGTAGTCCTGTGTACTGCGCACACTTTCTAATGGGGGACAGAAAGTGATAGTACACCGCCCCTTCCAGCATCGGGAGCGTGCGGGAACCTGTGACAGAATGGAACATGTACTGCGCAGGCGCCGCTTTCAGCGGTGCCTGTTCGCAGACTTTCGGCGTGTCCTTTCTTAGGCTTAGTACGCAAGCGCGGCGCATGCGCACTTCAGAGCGGACACTTTTCGATAGACGGAGAGTTTCTGTCAGAACACCGGGGGAACTTTCTCGGCAAGACACCGTCTTTCTCCAATGACGATCTAGGTGGGGCGCCTGCGCAGTGAGGCGCGCTTCTTCCGCATTGGGGCTCTCCCGGTGGTGACGTAGAGGAGGTGGTGTCCGGGCTGGTTTGTTGTGTTTGTCGGCAGTGAGCGGACTCTCGGAGGAGCTCGTAGTACACACACCTCCATGGCGATGAATTACAAGGAGGAGGACGGGAACCCTCACTCCGGTGTGGGCCCTGGACTGGCCGCTAAGAGTAAGAAGCCGGATAATACGGCCTTCAAGCAGCAGCGCCTTCCGGCTTGGCAGCCCATCCTCACCGCAGGTACCGTCCTACCGGCCTTCTTCGTCATCGGCATTATATTCATCCCCATCGGGATCGGGATCTTCGTCACCTCCAACAACATCCGGGAGTTCGAGGTGAGAGCATTGTGTGTGATGGCTGCTTTCTCCCTGCAGGTCCCTTTACCTGGGGGCTTGTCTTATGGGAAGAGTTATAGGCCAGGGCTGAAGTCTGTTAGGTGACTCCAGGACAATATGGCCACCAGGGTGTCACTTCCTGGGTCACTGCCCTTTCCTCCTGATGGAGGCCATTTACATAGCAGTCTGATGGAACAATCCTTCACAGCGTGCTGAATTCATACACCTGTACTTGTATTGGGATCTTTCTGCACCACTTTTGGAACGCACGCGAGACACTTTCACAAAACCTGCCTCTGTACGCCCAAAGAAAGTTGGTCTTAAAGCAGAGCTCCACCCAAAACAGTAAGCCCCGCTTGCTTGCTTCCTCCTCCCCCCGCTGCCACATTTGGCACCCTTCGGGGGGGGGGGGGCGGGTACCTGTCAAAACCAGGTACCCGCTCCCACTTCCAGGTAAGATTGCCGCAATCGTTGTGCAGCGATCTACGCAATTTCTGCCCCCTCCCCCAACTGCATTCTGGGAGACTCACAGGTCTCAGAAAACAGCACAAAAATTCAGAAAGCGCAGCGCGACTCACGCATGCGCAGTAAGAAACAAGGCTTCACTTCCTGTTTCCCTTAGTGAAGATGTCACGCCTGCACCCGTGGCTGATGGATGGATCAGCTAGGGGTGCCGCCATCGCGGGATCCCTGGACAGGTATGTGTCCTAATATAAAAAGTCAGCAACTCCAGTATTTTTTTTTTCCCACCCAGGCTGGAACTCCTCTTAATGGTGCAGGACCCTTTTTTTTTTGGTCCGCACTGAAATTGGATCGCTTGGGTGTTCAGACCCGTGCGATCCGATTCCTGTCCAATCTCACAGTTCGCACTGCCTTCTGCAAACCGATTTGGGGTTGTCATAACTGTATATTGACACCCGCAGCGGTTCGCAGAGAGCAGCGTAAACTGCCTGCAAGTTAAATGCGATGGGGGAACCTGCACAGGAATCACGGAGGTTCCTGCATCACATCAGTGTGAACCCAGCCTCAAATGAGATTGTTTATTGTGTGGCCAGCTGTACTTATCAGATTGCTATTCACCCTGATAAGCTTTGTCTGAAGTTGCTGCAAGTGTCTCTTGCACATTAGATCAGTATTTAACTGGGTGCTGCGGCAAAAGAACGTTAAACTGTACGTCAGCTGTACGTTTTTGGATTAGAAAGTGACCTTGTAGTAACTCCTGTATACAGAGAGGAGAGAGGGCTCATCCTGTACCTCTTCAAGGTTCTCTCCTCCTGCCTGCTGCTATCTACTAAAGTCGGCAACCCAGAAAGCTGTGTGGACTGCCAGACATGTCCTTAGCAACCAGTGATAGGACATAGGCAGGCTTAAAGTGTTTGTTACCCCCCCCCCCCCCCCCCCCCCAAAAAAAAAAAAAAAACAGATCTTGTTCCTTAAGCATGTTATACAGCACAGTGCTTGTGCTGTGTATTTGGCCCCCTGTATCACCTAAAATACCAGGCTGATCCTGCCTGGCTATGCCCTCCCCCCTGTAAACTGACCACGGTGTATCATGGCTGCTGAGCCCTGACTACATGGTCAGTTTACGTGCCTCCGTCAGCTGCAGCTCTCCTTTCCTCTATTCCCCTCCCTTCCGCACCTGTGTCAGTGCCCTCCCCTCCGCACCTGTGTCAGTGCCCTCCCCTCCTGCTGCTGAAATGACTTTTATTGTCTTATATAATCCTGTTTGTTTCCTAAGGCTAGGTGCTCCTGTCTCTGTCTCTCTTTTCCTACCTTCCGCTTACATGACCGGCTGGTTCTCTCTTTCTCTCCTCCTCACATCCCGACTGGCGTCAGCTGGGGAATCTCGGCCTCGCCCACTGCAGCTGTGAGACGGGGAGAGGAGAGAGCCGGCCGGTCATGTGAACGCAGAGGGGCACTCGGAAATAAGGTATAGCTGCCATTTTTTTTTATAAAACACACACACGGGAGCACCTTAGCATTAGGAAACAAACAGGATTATATAAAGTTGTAACTGTGGGTTAACAACCACTTTAATGTGTACTGTTTTCGTATGAGAAAAATCTAATACAAAAGACTGCGCATGATCAGAAACAAAAAAACAACAAAAAAAAAAAAAGCCTTTGAGAATTTTCAGACAATTGGTTAAATCCTCGGTTTCGACCTGCTGCAAAAAATTTAGGAAAACCCCAATTGCAATTAGAACGCCATCATGGTGGCACAAGCGTGATGCACGTTTACATACCTCTCGTATGTAATTTTTATTTTTTTAAGTAATAAACCTCTACAATCATTTTAATGCCCTTTTTATAGTATTGTTTTCTCATTAACCTATAGTTTCATTATAGATTATTTTCAGAGTGTGCTATGATGCAGCATTATAGTAATTACAGTCTGTGCAGCTATAATAACGATTTGCGTGGATGATTTTGCAATCTAATGTATGGCAAAAGAAAGTACAGCCTTAAAAAGAGTGATAATTTAGTCTGCTGTGACACAGCACAATATGATCTGCTCAGTAGTAATTATAGTCTATGCAGCTATTGTAATGATTGTGTAGAGGAATTAGTAATCTGATATGTGCTAAGAGTATACAGCTTCAAAAAAATTCTTATTTAATTATTCCAAGGTGAAATCATGTATGTATTGGGAATATGAAAAAAGGTACCCATGCAATTATTTATAATATTAGGGTGGTAACAATTTAACCACTCGTGTGTCACTGTGAATAATTTTTGTAAAATAAAATGTGAACTTGGGTAGCTGCTGCCTTAATGGTATATGTTTTATGTTCATATATCATAAATACATATGGAAAAGGGGCTGCTCTCACCCTACCAGCGGACAAAATCTACAGCCGAACACACAATGCATATAAAGCTGCTTAAATTATGTACCAATAAATCAGTATTATTTACAGTCCAAATTAAAGTGCTGTAGTGCCAAATAAAAGAGCAAAAGTATGTGCAATCTTCTTAAAAAAGCGCTTTAGTGCTCCGTGCAAATCCACTTCAATCTCCTCCACTCCTTGTGTCTACCTGTATCCCCTATAAGGTCCAAACTCGCCAGAGGTTTTTGACCCCCTGAGCTTATACAGAGAGAGGTCAGTGAAAGCTTTAGACACAGTCTCAACAATCTGCTGAAAGCCTGAGCCAGCCCCTCTGCTCCCTTCACAGCACAGCGCACCAGTGGGCACTGGAGTAGCAGAGAGCCACGGACTGACAATAATACTTCAACAATATTAATAATCTACAAAAATCCCTCTGTCTTCCAAGCTGTCTTGTGTCTTACAACCTATGCAAGAGACTTTGTTACTTGGAATTCGCCTTTTAACCACTTCCCGCCCAAGGTACATCATATGACATCCTGGACTTTGAGTGGGGATATTTGAATGATGCCTGCAGCTACAGGCATCATTCAAATCATCTTTTACGGCTGGCAATTCCTTGCACTGTAAGAACAATGATCGTGGCAGTTCAGCTACTCGATTGTTCCATCAGGCGGCAGGAGGGGATGTTTAAAATGTATAATGTTTGGGGGTTCTAAGTAATTTTCTAGCAAAATTAACTGATATTATCTTGTAAACTAAACAATAGGCCTGGTCCTTAAGTGGTTAAAGCACCCCGTCCCTGCACATACAGTAGAAGCTAACGCAAATGTACGTCATGCCCACATATGTAAACAGCGTTCAAACCATACATGTGAAGTATTGCTGCGAACGTTGGAGCGAGAGTAACAATTCTAGCCCAAGACCTCCTCTGCAACTCTAAACAGGTCACCTGCAAAAAATTTTAAAGCATCGCCTATGGAGATTTTTAAGTACCAAAGTTTTGGGCCCCATTCCACAAGTGTGCGCAATTTTAACTTTACTGTTTTTTTTTTTTTTTTTAATTCATGAAACGCGTTTGAAAAATCGCTGCGCAAATACCGTGTGACATTAAATGTTGCAACGGCTGCTATTTTATTCCCTTGGGTCTCTGCTAAAAGAAACACATATAATGTTTGGGGTTCTGAGTAATTTATAGTTTCCTAATTTAATTTCTTGAAAAGAAATGATGATTTTTACATGTAGGAGTGAAGTGCCAGAATTGTCCTGGATGGGAAGTGGTTAAAGCGGAGTTCCGCCGACAGAAAAAAATTAAGTCAGCTGCTACAAATGTTGTAGCTGCTGACTTTTAATATAAGGACACTTACCTGATCTTTGGGTTGAATCCTTGGTGCTGCTGCCACCATTCCTGATAAGGGAGCCAGGCAGTGAAGGCTTTAGTCCTGGTCCCCTACTGTGCATGCGCAAGTCGTGCTGTGCTTTCTGATTGGTCCCTGCTGTCTTCTGGGATCTGTGTGTCTCTCAGAAGACAGCAGGGGGGGAAAGAGGGTTTGAGGGACATTGCATAGATTTTCCCTGGAAGTTGGTGCAGATACCTGGATTTGACAAGTATCTGCCCCCCGAAAGGTGGCAAATGTGACAGCGGAAGGGGGAGGAATCCGAACAGCGGAAGTTCCATTTCTGGGTGGAACTCTGCTTTAAAGTGTTACTAAACTCCACTTTATAAAAAAAAATTCTCTTAAAAAAACAACAAACCATGTTGTACTTACCTGCTCTGTGCAGTGGTATTGCTCAGAGTAGCCCTATCCTCCTCTTCTGGGGTCCCTGGCAGCAATCTTAGCTCCTCCTCTTCTTGCCTGCTGTCAGCTGATGGGGAAGAGCCGAGCCAGGATCTGGAAGGATCCCAACAATATTGTCGGGATCCACCCAGCTGCCTGACCGACAGCAGGCTCTGCCTTAAAGCCAGCCGCCCCCTCCCCAAAACAACGCTTCAGCGATCGCTGAGTGATCAGGGGTCATGTAATCACACACAGGATGTGTTTGGTGAACCCCCATCTGCATGTCACATTGAGACACAGTGGCTGTGTCCCTGCAGCCACGTTTCCCAATAGAATCTGGCATGGGGGTACATGCAAATTGCCCCATGTGAATTTGGCCCAAATTTGAGGTCACAAGGATCTCCTTTAATTCTATTTTTATATATATATATATAAATACACACAACCCCTGTACAACCATTTTTACTACACTTCTCCCCAATGAGACTTAAAGGCAAGGCTATATATATATATATATATATATATATATATATATATATATATTATTAAACATTTTTTTTAACCAAAAACATATTTAAATAAGGTAAAGGGTTGATGTTTTTTTTTTTTTCATTAGACAGGTGCTTTTAGGAATGTCTGGGGCTTTTAAAAATGAAAGGGGCTTTGTGGCGACGTACATTTTTTAATGTTTTAACATTGTGCTGTTTATCGCCTACTCGCCTCCCTGCCTGTCTCAAGCACCATACATGTGGGCTAGCAGGGAGGGGAAGAGACCTTGCATTGTGACCAGCACTGATTGGGTGTTCGTCAGTTAAGGGGAGTGTCTGCTGTCAACGTTCAGCAGAAGCACATCTGCTGAACGAGTAGGTGAGGCGCCGGCCCCAATGAGAAAGGGGGGGAAAAAAAAAAACTTTATTTCCCTTCAGGTTACCCTTGCACACGGAAACACTTAGGTGCTCAGTATAAGCGCATGCTGAGCAGCCCAATTAAGCTTCGGTGTGTGTGTGCTCCGTTAACCACTTTAAGGCCAGGCCTTATTAAAATCAGTATTTTTTTGCTAGTAAGTTTAGAACCTCTAAACTGTGTGTGTGTGTGTGTGTGTGTGTGTGTGTGTGTGTGTGTGTATGTATATATATATATATATATATATCATTTTAGCAGAGACCATAGAGAATTAAATGGTGGTCGTTTTTTATGTTGCACAGTATTTGCATGTTTTTCAAAAGCAATTTTTTTTGGAAAAAGTCCACTCTAATGCAAAAAAAAAAAGAACTTATAAAATAACCCAATGTTCACATGTGTGGTACAAACAGTTTCCATATACATGCCCGACCTACGTATGCTTTCACCTCTGCGCATGGGGATGATTTAAAATGTTTTTTCTTTTTATTTATTGTCCCTTTTTTTTTTAAATGTTTTTTTTTTTTTTGATCACTTTTATTGCTATCACAAGAAATGTAAACATCCCTTGTGATAATAAAGCCAGGTCCTCCTTTATGGAGACGTC
This sequence comes from Lithobates sylvaticus, assembly GCA_028564925.1. NCBI lineage: Eukaryota > Metazoa > Chordata > Amphibia > Anura > Ranidae > Lithobates > Lithobates sylvaticus. The sequence continues at coordinate 295,421,524 of CM053028.1, forward strand.
TGGGGTCTATAAGTCCCCTGGTCTTTTCTCTTAAAAGCTCGAGTTAAAAAAAATAAAATAAACCTGATCTGATGCTTTCCAAAAAAATAAAAATTGGTTTACATTCGACCTAAACTGAAAGTCTTAAGGTCACCTTTAGATCCTAGAGGAGAGACGATCGATCTGATCTCTCCTCACCTCCTATAGCCAGCCACGTGAACTGCCAGATCAGGGGTGGGGATAATCAGCTGCTCGCATTGCGTTTAGTGAAAAGGGAAACGCCATCTGAAAATAACGTACACCCTGCTGCTTGCCCACAGCAGGGCTAAATGTTAAGAAGAAAATAAAAACAAAAAAAAAAAATACCTGCCCAGTGCCAGGAACTGCATGTGCCGGGGTTCGGGTGATATCATTTGTGTATCTCTGTTGTAAATATGGCTGTCTATTTCTGGAATATTGTGTCCTTTTATTTTCAGTCTGGTATTTCTAATTCTTCCAAGTGTAGTCAAGAATTTCCATAACTGCTTATTTTTATCACATCAAAGCTTAGATCAAAAACGTGCATCAGGAAATCTTTGGCTAAACATTATTATTTTTTTTAGTGATGACAAAATATGAAAATTTATATAGTTAGCAAGTCCCTTTTCACACTGATTTTGCCAATATAAATTGACTGATGTGGTTACTTCCACGTTGGGAAAAAAAAACTATATGCAGCATAAAGGTGTCCATGTATGTGCGCTTTTAGCTATACTAGACATAGGCAAAACACTTCTTTTGACTTCCTTTTTAACGTTTCTGAAATATTGGTTGGGCCATTCAGCCGCTGTTCAATTTGCTAGACCAGTGGTGATTACCTCTCATAATATAAGAGACCTCAAGTGTGGCCCTGACATCACCAGAGGGCTGCATAATAATATTCAGTAAATGTAATGCTGCAAAAAGCTGTCACACTGCAGACACTCGGCAGGAGATTGTGAAGATGCTATAAGAGTTGTTGGAGACTGGTGAGGTGCTTCAGGGACAGTCATAGACTTGAAGACGCATTGCATTATTAACATTAAAAAAAAATTCCATTTACATAAATATTCACAGCCTTTGCCATGACTCTCAAAATTGAACAGGTGCATCCTGTTTCCAGTGATTATCCTTGATGTTTCCACCTGTGGTAAATTCAGTTGATTGGATGTGATTTGGAAAAGCACACACCTGTCTATATAAGGTTCCACAGTTAACAGTGTTGAAGTTTGGAACCACCAGGACTCTTCCTAGAGCGAGCCGCCTTGCCAAACTGAGCGATCTGGTTTGGGCCCCTCTTCTAGCCAGATTAAGGGCCCAAGGTACATAGTTAGCTAGGCTGAAAAAAGACACAAGTTCATCCAGTTTAACCATAAAAAAAGGTATAACGATTATGGTTTACCTAGTCGATCTGTTCTTGATAGACCAAAGTATGGTCACCAAATTTAACTACCTGGAATATCTACTATACTATATCTACTATTCTCAACCTAGGAGAAATCTTCTTTAAAACCATGAAGAACGCTAAAATATTTGGGTCCGATCATAGGTACACCCAGAAAAGGGCAACCCCAGGCAAAGATCAGCGCCATAAAGGAACCAATTTAGGTGGTCGAAGCAAGATGAATTTCTTCTATTCAACTTTGCATGAGGTTGTTGGGATAGATGGTGGCGTCATTCGAGGCCGTTCCATATGCTCCGTTTCATTCGAGACTGCTGCAAAAGCGTATCCTATCGGCTTGGAACAAAGGGTTCAAGCTCTACATTCCCAATGTGTCTCTCCAAAGCCTACGGCCACATCACCCTGATAGCGCCTGATCTCATCTGATCTTGGAGGCTAAGCAGGGTCGGGCCTGGTTAGTACCCGGATGAGACGACCTGAAAATACCAGGTGCTGGGTGTACCGGAGCCTCAGTTTATGGTTAATATCCAAAAATCTACTAAGGAGAAAATCCTTACTTCAGTTAACTACAACATATGCCAACCTTTTTTTGTTTAGGTTGGGGGACATTCCTGGAAGAGGCAACTGTCCAAGAGAAGTGGCCCAGATCAGAAATGGCCTTGCCTATTAACATTTTAGAAATTCAGGCAGAGCTCTTGGTCCTGAGGGCCTGGACGTTCTTCAGTTTACAGTATTGTCCTGCTAGGATTCAATCATACAATGCCACAGCAATGGCCTATATTAATCACCAAGGGGGCACAAGAAGTTGTACAGCCCAGAGAAAGATGAACCGTATCCTATCTTGGGCAGAAAACAATGTACTTTGCCTATCTGCAGTCTTCATTCTAGGAATAGAAAATTGTCAGGCGGACTACTTAAGTTGCCAGCAGTTGTTGTTTCTGGGAGAATGGTTCCTTTACCCCAATATCTTCCTGTCGATATGTCAAAAATGGGGGATCCCAGACATAGATCTGTTTTGCGTCCAGATTCAACAAAGAAATTGACAACTTTGTGTCAAGAACAAAGGATTCGCTGGCATGCGGAACAGATGCCTTGCTATTCCCTTGGAATTGGTTCTCACTGATTTATGCATTCCCTCCTATACTGCCTGCTTCCACTACTTCTTCGCAAGATCAAGAAGGAAGGGAAGTCGTTGATTCTTGACCCATGGACCCTACCATCACAGCCAGACCTTCTCTCGCAAGGTCCAATGTTCCATCCTACTTTACAAATGCTAAATTTAACGGTCTGGCTATTGAGACCCACACTCTGAAGAAGCGTGGGCTGTCAGGTTCAGTAGTTTGTACCTTGGTTAATGCAAGGTAGCCTGCCTCCATAATTATATATTATGGAGTCTGGGAAACATATGTCTCCTGGTGGGAAACCAGGAGTTGCACCCCAGGAAATAGGTCAAAGGTAGAATCCTTGACGTTCTGCAGATGGGGTGAGAAATAAGCCGATGGCTATGGCTCTACTCTTGCCCTATGTATGTGAAACATAAGGCTGGCCATAAGGAAATGGCAAGCTGTTCTTTATCACCTGTTTCCACCATTTGGAATTGCTGTGTACCAATATCTGGTAAAAAGTGTACTTTTAACTTGGGAAGCTTTCCTTTTTTTCACACACATTGTAAAAGACATGTTCATATTCTTACTGGCGAAAGAAGAGGATCTACTATTGGTCGCAGGAATTTTTACCAAAACTAACTGGCAACTGATACCAAATACTTTATCAAGCCAACTCTGGTAGTAGTGTCATTAGTGAATAATTCTTACCAGCAGTGCTTATAATGTTTCAATTCACGTGTCGCCCTCACCTTGGCTCAGCAGTTGGCAGCAGAGAGGAGGGCAGAAAGCCTCCGCCAGATTTAGTTCTCCTCCGTGCAGCCATGGAGAGGCTTATCTTAGCAGTTGGCAGCAGAGAGGACAACAGAACTCCTCCTCCCACAGATCATGTGCCTCTCTGTACAGCCACGGCACCCTTTCATCTCTGCCTCTCCTGCTCTCTGCATTCAGCAGACTGGCGGCTGACTCCAGCCCTCCTCTGGTCCTTCTCCAGACCCTACACTTTCTGCTTCCCACCAGCAGCACAAGGGGGTGCACTGTGATGTAAGGGAGGGTGGGGGACTCTTCATTTCTGATGTAGGGGGCTCTGGACATCTGCCTATAAATATTATGAGCATAATACAATTCTGTGCCAGTTGAAAAGTTGGGTCGCACACCACTGGTATCATCCACAAGAAACTTTTTTGGACACTGCTCAGACAGACCATGTTCTATCTGGGAAATCTCCAATAAATGTTTTTGTGGATGATACCAGTGGTGTGCGATCCTCCTTTTTAGACTTGTATCATCTGCTACAGGAGTGTGAGTGGGCACCGTGCGGTCTGCACCTGCCCTTCACAGCTTAACCACTTCAGCCCCGGACCAATTCGCAGCCAAAGGACCAGGCCCCTTTTTTGCGATTCGGCACTGCGTCGCTTTAACTGACAATTGCGCGCTTCCAAACAAAATTGGCGTCCTTTTTTTTTTCCTACAAATAGAGCTTTCTTTTGGTAGTATTTGATCGCCCCTTTGAAAAAAATGCAATATTTTTTACTTTTTGCTATAATAAATATCCCCAAAAAATATATAAAATTTTTTTTTTTTTTTTTTTCCTCAGTTTAGGCCGATATGTATTCTTCTACATATTTTTGGTAAAAAAAAATGGCGATTATTGATTGGTTAAAAGTTATAGCGTTTACAAAATAGGGGATAGTTTTATAGCGTTTCTTATTAATTTTTTACACATTTTTGGGACCTTTGTCATTTATACAGAAATCAGTGCTATTTAAATGCTCTGATTCCTATGTAAATGACACTGGCAGTGAAGGAGTTAACCACTAGGGGGCGGGGGGAGTTAGTGTGACGTGTTTTATTTATTTTTTTTTACAGTAGGGGGCGTGGCTGACGTCACTGTTTGGCTTTCCCGATGACAGGGAACAGCCGATCAGTGACAGGCAGTGTAGGAAGCACGGGGAGAGATTTGTTTACACAGACCTCTCCCCGTTCTTCACCTCTGTGACCTGATCGCGGGACACCAGCGGCGATCGGGTCAGCTGGTCCCGTGGCCACGGATCTCCCGAGCGGGTCGCGAGTGCACCCCACGGCTGGGCAATTAAAGGGGACGTGCTTTTGCCCAGCCGTGCCATTCTGCAGGTGGCGGTCGGGAAGCGGTTAAGTCTTAACTTATTACTAAAATCAGTAATAATCGAATGCATAGGCAATTATTTAATATAATAAATATTTCTATATAGTCCCACAGATGCAACTGGCCCTTTTGAGGGCAAACATGATGCTGATGCGCCCCACAGTGAAATTGACACCCCTGATCTAACTGGTAGTGAAATAAAGATTGACTGTGCATTGTCTTGCTTTAGGCAGCCCATACATTAGTGTTGTGTGTTTTTGTATTTTTTCTTTCAACCAGTGGATCGAACGGGGAAAAAAAAGACCTGACTCCCCCATCCACACATTTGATGTAGATGGGGAAATCCTTCCCGCTGAGTTATTCTGACAGATGGGAGCCTTCCCCATTGTCGGTATACATCAATCAGAGCTCTGGCTATAGCCAGCAGTACTGGTCAACCAAGATAAACCCGAAAGGCTGGTTGTATAGAAGTCGACTTCTGTACAATATGCCTGCATATACATGGGTTGTTATTTGACTGGTCCCTGCTGCTTGGTTGCACGAGGCCCTCTGCACTTCATTTTATCTTCATAAACATTAGGTGGTGGTTGTCTTATACAGCTGGTTATGACTTGTTTTCTTTAAAATCAATAATATGCTCCAGAGGTTTATTTCTGGGAGAACAGTTGATTGGCATTGTTGGACATTGCTATTGTTTTTCACTCATAATAGGATGACATAAGTATGGTGCTAGGGTGTGAATAGTCATCTGTGTATTTTGGCAATGTGAGCATTCTTCCCTGTCTGTCCAAAAAAAATAATCAGCATGACTTTGAACCTGCTGACTTTACTTTCACCAGCAGACCTGATTATTAGCGTGGGGACGGGCAGGTGAGAGAAGATATTTGCATAAGTATGCTAAAAACATTTTATTTGTGAGATTGGCTGGTGGTTAAAAACTATCAAAGGTATCACATGCTGTTCATACTCAGTCACTGAGATTTGTTTTCTTTATTCTGAAAAAAAAGGTTGATCCTGCTGTTCTTTATCCCTCCCTTTGTCCATGTCCCCACTGCAGTTGGGAATTTTGCAGAGCAATGTTGGCAGCTAGTGCACATACTCAGTGTATTTTTTTTCTACTCTGAGCATTTCCTCCCTATGCGTTCTGAGCAGCCCATGTGATTTAAAGAGTCACACATGTGGGAGTATACACAGTGGTAAATAACACTTCCCTCCCTTCTCTATGCCCACTAAGCAGCTAAACACAATGGGGTGGCATATTACATCTTGATTGATGGAGGCTTCACCTCCGTTATTTTAAGACACAGGCTGAAGGGATCTAAATACAATACTTTTAAAAGAATGTGATTATTTGCTTACCAATAATTGCTCATTCACTCTCCATTCACACTTGTGCAGAGTCACATTGGCAAATTGCATCCAATTCTTTTCACTAGCACCCGTTCAATTTGGTGCGACTTAGAAAGGGTGCCTGCACTACTTTGGTGCGACTTTGATCCATAGAATGTTAAGTTGGATCAAAATTGCTCCAGTGTCACACTGGAAATCGTACGACTTTGGAGACTTGCTAATGTTAATGGAGTTTTATACTATGCAGCTGATTTTACTGAAGCAGTTGATAATCTTGACTCCGTAAATGATGTGAATATTTACATGAAAAGCAAATCCCTGGGGAACCCAGCTACAATTTGAGTGAAGATTTTCAACTCTTTTAGTAAATCCAACTTTTGTCTCCTTTTTTCATTTTTTTCATATATCTTCAAATTTTTTCTTTTCCGTTGTAAGTTATTATCATAAATTTGTTTGTGCAAGAGGTAGCATAAACTGTCAATGTGCTAATGTCAACTATTTTAACATCTAATTTTTTTTTTTTTTTTAAACAGATTGACTACACTGGGATAGATTCTAATAGCGATTGCCACAGATGTGTTAATATTTCATGGAACAAGTCGTGTAATTGTACTATGAATTTTACTCTGGAAACTGCATTCGAGGTAACTGCATTATTGTTGCTTATGTTAAATATTGTATATGTTTTTGATATTTCTGATGTTAAAAGTTCTCATTTCACTGTTTTATAGTCTGCTCTTGACACCTGGTCTGCAACACCCACAATTCAGGCTTATTCTACCCTCCAAAAAGCAAGGTGGAACCAAATATCTGCGCTATTTTAGAAATAAAATAAAAAAAAATAAAAAAAGTGGCAGCCAACACGGTTTGTTGATATGCAAACTAGTAAAACATAAAATCTAAAGTGTGGCGCAGTGAGTGAAGAAATTTTGGGAAATAACCAAACATATAATAGTCAATCAAGAGATGTTCATTCAAACAAAGTGACGGTGATTTCCGTGTGAAGCAAAATGTTCCATGTGGATAAACAAACGAATAGTGAACAATCCAAAACTGTGCTCCTGATCTGCTTACCAGAACCCGGTGGTATATGAGCGATGTTATCATATAATGCCAGAGGTTGATGCGATCTTCCACATGAACGAAATCCAGAGCCCAGTGTTATATCAATGATGTTATCATATAGTGTTGGAGATGGTTACGATATCACACATGAACGAAATCCCTCAACGAATGGAACAGGGTTCACAGGATGGATAGAGGTATACTAAAGGGATCTCCCACAAAATGAAGGAAAGAAAACAGCCAATAGTGAAGCCCGTAAGGTCAACTCAAATTTATTAAAAAGGATCTACTTACATCAAACAGGTTGATAATAGGGCATGCATGAAATAAAATCCGCGTACTTGCATCGGCCAGCCTGACATGTTTCATCCAATGGTGGATATCATCAGAGGCATGCACTCCGTCAAATGCATTCTACCCTCCGTCAAATGCTGAGAATGTAGGCCTGTTCTGAAAAACAGTTGTTTCATAAGTAATCTGGTTTTAACTTTACTGAGAAGCTAAATAACCACTAAAGTACTGACCAGTGAGTTTATTTTTAGAAATACACAGGCCACCTTGCTGAACCTTCCTCCGAAAATACAAGTTGCCTGGCTTTTTCCAACTTCAGTACATTGAGTCACTGACCTGTAAAAAGTATGCAGCAATTCAGAAAGTATTGAATCCAGTGGGGCAAACGGCCCTTTCGAGAAGAGTGTGTGTATTTATTATATAATCGCGTATTTATTGGCGTATAACACGCACCCCATGTTTAAGAGGGAAGTTTAAGTAAAAAAACTTACATTTAAATGCCCATCAATGCAGCCTGATCAGTGTCCATCTGCAGCCTTGCCCAGCCTCATTGCAGGCTGATTGTTTAAAATTGATGCCGCCGAGATACACAGAGCCGGATGTCCTGGTGTCTCTTGGCTCCTCTCGCAGTCCTGCCCCTTGCCCCTGCTCTTATGATGGACATAACACAGGTTCAATGGTGAGACTGGGCGTGACTGTGAGCGGAGCCAAGCACACTCAGCTATGTGTATATCAACGGCGCTTGCTCCTCTCCCAATCAACGCGGATCGGTTCATAACATGCACCCATGATTTCCCCCTGATTTTAACTTCCCTAGAGGTAATCCCGAGTCTGGCTCGGGGTGGGAACTTCAGTACCAAAAGCGGTAACCCCGAGCCAGACTCAGGCTTGCGTTGTAGGATACAGGGGGGGGGGTTACTTACCTTGTCCCCTGGATCCTGCGATGTCTCCCCGCTGTGTGAGCGAGCCGTCTGCTCGCTTGATTCACACAGTGCCGAGTGCCGCTGATCTCCGTTCCCTGCGACGTTCCGACGTACGGGAGCGAAGATCGTCGCCAAATTCAAAAAAGTTTAAAAACCCAACACGCATACAGTACTGTAATCTTGCAGATTACAGTACTGTATACAAAAAATACACATCCCCTTTGTCCCTAGTGGTCTGCCCAGTGCCCTGCATGTCATTTTATATAATAAAAAGATTTTTTTCTGCCTGGAAACTGGAGATTGTCCATAGCAACCAAAAAGTGTCCCTTTATGTCAAAAGTGGTTTTAGACCAGCTAGAAAACACCGATAATAAATTAGAATCACAATTCATCATCAAACACTAAATTTAATGACAGCGACTATTCTGCAACTGAGAAAATTTCTGTGTTTTTGATCTGATTACATTATTGAATCATTTTTATATATATTTTTATGATTTTGTGTTTCAAACTTTATCATACCTGGGATGTCTACTAGACTCTGGTTCGGACAGATTTAAGTGAGTTATTCATAAGAATTGCATGCCTACAATATAAAAACGCCAAATTTCCATGCAAAATAATTGTACCGCTTTTAGCACAAAATTCCAGACAGAATCATACCGCCAGGGAGGTTGGGGGGGGGGGGGTGCGTGTTATACTCCGATAAATACTGTGTGTATGTGTGTATGCCGTATTTATCGGCGTATAACACGCACCCCAAGTTTAGGGGGGCATTTTAAGGAAAAAAAGTTTTAGGAGGGAAGTTTAGGGGGAAAAAAAAACTTACATTTATGCGTCATTTGCAGCCTTGCCTATGTTTAAATTTCGCGCCGCTGAGACATTCCTTTTAACTTGTCTAGTTACTGAGGATTTTTCTACCTATTATTATAAATGTTTTTTTTTTTAAAGGAAACCGTGCTGGGAGAACAAAAGAGACTGCAATTTCTGACTTCTTGTTGACCATGCTGGTTGTCTGGCTCCTTCGAAACATTGACCTGAAACAAGTATACTGACCATGAATCACAGAAGTTGAACTCTTGATCTGTGTACTTGTTTTGAGTCTTTTGACAAAAGACTGAACTCATGTTAACCAGGCAAACTGGTATATTCAGAAAGAGAATTTAAGCAATGGCAGGCTCTGTACGTCACTACAGTTTTTGTACATAATCTGTATGACTGGTAATGACTTAAAAGGGAAGTGTGGGATTCATTAAAAAAATATATATGCACACACTCAGCTAGGTGGATGCAGCATCAATCCAATGCTGCATCTGTTCTGAGAAATGGGCAATCGAATGCAGCTGATCGCTCAGCCCTCAGTCTCCAGCCTGCACAGAACGGTGACTGTCAGTCACCCTCTCTCTGTTCTGCCCCTCCAGCGCTCACTGGAGCATTGGGCTGTGGAGAGGGACTGGCTCTGGCTCGTGGCGGCTCGCTGAGAGGCTGAGCCTGCTGCCAGTCCAGGCATCTGGGTGGATCCTGACCCATGTGGCTCTGTGATGGCAGCCGTCATTGGGCTTTAACCCGCTGTTGGCTGAAAATGGGTCACAGGACCACAGAACTGCTCTCCTGTGATCCATAGGAGGAGTACAGCCAAAAAAGCTTTGGCTATACTTCTCTTTTTTAAAACTGTAATCAACCAAAACTATAAATGTTATATTTGTGCAACTTACCAATTATCATATGTGATGTGTGCTTTTTGTTTTCTTTGTTTTTTCTCTCTGTTGTCACCTCGTGATCTGGCCAATAACATATCTCCTGTATTAGGGTGCCTACACTCTTGATGAAGGCACACAGGAGGCACCTTTGGACAGCAGGATTGTCAGTCTGGAGAGGGGGTGAGGGTGTTAAATGTACTAGAAATTTTTAATACAGCAGCAAATTGAAGCCAAACTGCAGCAACTAATTTATAAGCAGTTGTTTTCCTTTTGGTATAAAGATAGATAGATAGATAGATAGATATAGATAGTGCGCACACACACATAATGTGTCATTTTTATGCACCCGTGTTGGTGGTAAATGGTTTGTCTCATCTCCTCTAACTGATACATTGTGCTGGAGTGCTTGTTCTTTTGAAAAACAGACTTGCTGGCTAGATCACCAGATGAGGATAGAATAAATAAAAAAGAAAATGAATACATCTAAAAATTGGTGAGCTGCAACATAATGTTTCTTTTTGGTTTAATACTGCTTTAATTACTTATACTTTTCACTTCTTTTTGTCCTTTTTCATATATTGTTTTTGTGTCTTTTAAATCAAAGTAGACAATATGTGCATATGGCTGCATTAACCTGAACCCTGATAGGAGACACTTGATGCTTGGTTTAGCGCTCTGCCAGGATGGAAGATTTCTGCTTTCATCAGGAATAGCTTTGCTATGCTGTGTACTTTGAAGCTGCTGGGTGAGCTTTTCCAGCATGGGCAGACTACTCCCCAAGTAATAAGTTCTCTGGAGGCTTTTGTGTATCCTCCAGTAGAGATGTAAGCATAGGCTAACGGACTACTAACTGTATCCAGTCTCATCTCTAAGTCATTGTAGCATATGGGGCATCACTGGTCCTCATTTATGTGCTAAGAGTGATATGAAAAGGTTTTCTGTGCTAATATGGTGGAGTCACTATTTAATGTAACTTCTAAACCTGCAGGAACCATATATTCAAGTGCACGTTCAGTAATCTCTAGCTGTTGGCCACATTTGACTCTAATTTTCATGGTTTTACTAACAAAGTATAAAGTTTGGGTTCCTGATCATTTTTTATCAAAAAATCAAGCGTGTCATCTAGGTGAGAAATGCCAGTGGGGATAAGACACATTTTTCCCTTTGCACTTGATCTGATCCTTAGACAACCTTTTATATATCTCACTATTTACGATTTTTTTTTTTTTTCAGAGCAATGTGTTCATGTATTATGGACTGTCTAACTTCTACCAGAACCACCGCCGGTATGTTAAGTCAAGGGATGACAGTCAGTTGAATGGAGACAAAAACTCCCTGACGGTAAGTTGTACCTATTTTGTAAGTTAAAGCATATCTGAAACAAAAATGTAATATACTACAGCTTTTATTTTATTTTTATTTGTAGATCCAGATAGTTTTGCACTTCTTGTCCTAGGGTGGTTCTGACACCCTTGGACAACAGTGCTGTATGGAGAGAGTTATGGTTGATGGAATAGTAGATTTAGATGGACTTTACGTAGTGGATGTAAACCCCATTCATGAAATTTGAGCTGGGCACATCTATCTGTAGTGATTTTTTTCTTATCTCTTTTTAAAGCCCTAAGTCTCCTGGCTTTCTCCTGCTCCTTTCTTCTGTTATCAGCATGATAACTTCTGACAAGTTCTCTGTCAACTGAGATAAAACCAGGCTGAATTTTGTGTCAGGGTGGGTGCTATAAATGAGCAGAGAGCTTGCCTATTCACAACAAAGCGCTGCAAGTCTCTGCCGATGGGGAGAGGGGGTGTGTGCTTTTCCTCCAATCAGCTGTCTCGCAGTGTATGACAAGAATCCACTCCCACAGGTGAATTGGGAAGAGAAAATTCCAACAGGACGTGCACTTTCTAAACAGTATATAAAGCTGAAGACTGCAGATATACATCTACAACTTAAGTATGGAGATTTGTTTCATCTCTGTGTATCATTTGAGGCTTTTCACTTTACTCGGTATATGTGAGGGTTTACATCCACTTTTTAGTTTGTGTGTAGAGATTTGCAGCTATTTTCTTGTGTTTTAGCTGCAGAATAGGTGAAAGTGAAACTCCTGCCCATGGCATATTTGTGAGCAACAGGATTGCCTGAAGCGGACCTTCAGTAATTTTTTTTTCATCTTTCCATCTATTAAATCTTCTGTCCTTGTTTTAACTTTGGATAGTAAAACATTTTTTTTCTGCCAGTAAATACCTTACACAGCCCACTTCCTGTTTCTTGTCTGGTCATTAGCCTAGGCCTATGACATCATGCACAGCTCTCTCGCTCACTCTGGTGAGAGTTTGCCAGGAAGGGAGGGGGGGTGAGTCATAAGAGGGCCAATGAGAGCTGCAGGGCTGGAGGTGTGTGTCTGTGTAAATCCAGGAAGTGCACAGGCAGCAGCTTCAGCTGCCAACATTTGAAATGGCTGCAGCCAGACTCAGTGGAGGGAGATTTCTGCAGCATATTTGGCAAGTACAGAATCGCAGTATATATAAAATAATATGCAAAGTGGTTGGAGGGAAGCTTCAGGACGGCAAAGATGTTTTTATTACAAATTATGTGAGCAGACTGCAGTTCCTCTTTAAAAGTGCACAGAAAATATTTTCCTGTTTTTCTGGTGTGTGTGTCCCCTGCTACCAGGAGTAAGGTGTCACTCTTCAGCAGTGGAGCGTTGCTGGTGAATTGACCCTCAAACGAATGGTCCAGGAAAGATTTAGTTCCAAGTGCTATGTAGGAAGCATTAACCACTTCAGCTCCAGATTTTACTCCCTTCATGACCAGGCCATTTTTTGCTACTTAGCACTGTGCTACTTTAACTGGTTAATTGTGCAGTCATGAAACACTGTACCCAAATTTAATTTTATATATATTTTTTTCACACTTATAGAGATTTATTTTGGTGGTATTTGATCACCACTGTTTTTTAATTTTTTGCAATATAAATAAGATCAAAAAAAAATCCTGATAAGTGTATTTTGATTGGTTCGTGGGAATTATTTTTTTTTAAATTGTGACTTATAAGTGGACTGTGATTTGGCAACGGGCAATCTTACACTAACTGATGCTGGGGGAAACTGACTAACTACCACTGACATCATCAGTTACACTAATACAGTGATCAGTAATATTATGCACATTCACGGTACTAATGAACTGTCTGGGAAGGGGTTACCATCTATGGGCAATCAAGGGCATAAATGTGTGCCTAACTATGTGTAATGTGTGCTGCTTTTTACTACTGGATCTGTTTCTCTTTCCTGTTTTGCAGGGATAAGAATCAGAGATTGATCCCTCTGTGCAGAGCTCTGTGTTAATTGTCAACACAGAGCTCTGGGCTGTGATTGCACACAGCAGGTTGGGACTTGCTGACAGGCTCCCACTGTGTACAATCTCACAGGGTGTGCTGGCCGGGGGGCGCACATGTGCGTGCCCTAAACCCGAAAGTAGTCAGCGTCGGATGGATGCGTCACTTTGCCTACACCCATCTTCATTTGCCCATCTTCAGTACATTGTGGGCGGACAGTTTAAGTGGTTAAAGTATACATATGTGATTACCCAGACAAAAGGTAAAAGAAGGGGGGGGGGGGGGGGGGGGGGGAGGACTTGAACCACTTTTTTTTATTTTTTTCCTATGGTCACTCACACTTCTGTTTTTTTTATTTTTTTATTTCAGTTTTAAAATTGTTGGTTAACCGGTTCCCGACCGGTGCACGACGATATACGTTGGCAGAATGGCACGGACAGGCAGGAGGGCGTATATATAAGTCCCTCTTTAATGCCGTCCGTGCCATCGGGAGCACGCCGGGAGTGGCGCGCTCCCGCGCCGGGAGTGGCGCGCTCCCGCGCCGGGAGTGGCGCGCTCCCGCGCCGGGAGCGGCGCGCTCCCGCGCCGGGAGCGGCGCGCTCCCGCGCCGGGAGCGGCATTCTCCCGCGCCGGTCGGGACCCCCATGAGGCCGGTCGCGGGTCCCGCGGACTCGATCGCCGCGGGGACACCCGCGATCGTCTCACGGGAAGGCTGAACGGGAAGATGCGGAAATACACAGCATCTCCCCGTTCTGCCTAGCAACTAGTAACGCCGATCTCTGCTCCCTGTGATTGGAGCAGAGATCAGCATTCACTAGCTGACAGCCACGCCCCCCCCCCCCCCCACAGTAAGAAACGCACCCCTAGGCACACTTAACCCCTACACTGCCCCCTTGTGGTTAACCCCTTCACTGCCAGTGTCATTTATATAGGAATCAATGCATTTAAATAGCATTGATTGCTGTATAAATGACAATGGTCCCAAAAATGTCCGATGTGTCCACCATAATGTCGCAGTCACAATAAAAATCGCTGATCGCCGCCATTACTAATAAAAAAAAAAAAATTATTAATAAAAATGCTATAAAAGGATTCCCTATCTTGTAAGCGCTATAACTTCTGCGCAAACCAATCAATAATCGCTTATTGCGATTTTTTATTTTTTTTTTACCAAAAATCTGTAGAAGAATACGTATCGGCCTAAACTGAGGAAAAAAAAAATTTTTTTTTATATATTTTTGGGGGATATTTATTATAGCAAAAAATAAAAAAGAATGCGTTTTTTTTTCAAAATTGTCGCTCTTTTTTGTTTATAGCGAAAAAATAAAAATCGCAGGGGCGATCAAATACCACCAAAAGAAAGCTCTATTTGTGGGAAAAAAAGGACGTCAATTTTGTTTGGGAGCCACGTCGCACGACCGCGCAATTGTCAGTTAAAGCGACGCAGTGCCGAACCGCAAAAAGGGGCCTGGTCCTTTTGGCTGCAAATTGGTCCGGTCTGAAAGTGGTTAAGAAGCTGCATACTTAATTATAACTGACGTATGAACAGTGATGTTGTTGCAGTGTATGTCTGCACTTGTTTTCCATAGGATGTTTACATTTTAAAGAGTGTGTGGTTAATGATTTTAATATTTTATGATCAATATACAGCCCAGCTTTTGTTGGATGTGTTTCGCTTTCTGGTGACTTCGCCATTTCCATGTGTACTTGATGACCTTGCTGATTTCTGATGCTTTATTTTGTTGTGCGTAAACTGTTCTTTGTAACGTATGAGAGAGGGCTTTGAAAGCAGAACTAAACCGACTGATTTACCCATTTGCTAACACCGTTACATTAAAGACATGCCTTAAATAACTGTTTAAAGTTATTTTGTGCTTATAAGTGTGTTTATGTTGGCTCTTAATCAAACTGTCAAGCTAACAAATGGCTGGTGTCACAGCTCATCACATCAAACGGAGGCTAAGGCTGGCCACGCATTTTACAATTTTCTTATTCAACATTAAGTAGTCCAAGGGCCTGCCTGATTGCATACAAACTAAAAGTTTAGGTTTGACCCCATATTATATGGTTTTGGTAAATCTAAAGCAAAATTGTACAGTGGGGAAAATAATTATTTGATCCCATGAGGTTTTGTAAGTGTGCCCACTTACAAAGACATGAAGGGTCTATAATTGTTATCATAGGTGTATTTTAAATGATAGAAATCCAGAAAAAAATAGACAAATGTTTTATAATTGGAGTTGCAGTTCCGTGAGTAAAATAAATATTTGATCCTCTACCAACTAACAATAGTTCTAGCTCCCACAGACTGGCTACAGTATGTGCTCATGTGGTAAACCCATTAGTTCTGTAAATTTAGGAAGGTGCTCCTAACCACAACTCATTGTGTGTATAAGACACCTGTCCACAGAATCTTTATTCCATTCATACCTCACCATAATGGGTAAGACCAAAGAGCTGTCAAAGGACATCAGGGGCAAGATTGTAGACCTGTACAAGGCTGGAATAGGCTAAAAGACCATCGGCAAGAAGCTTGGTGAGAAGGGGACTGTGACGGATCTCGGATGCCTCTTCTGAGAATCTCCGCCAGACCTGTGTCTCCTGTCCTCCAAATGCACCCGCAGCCTGCAGATTCGCCATAACCAGCCCTTAACCCCTCAATCACGAGACAAGCCACACAGGTGTTGAGGGTTAAACATCCAGAGCATAAACTGTTTATTAAGTTTCAAACATACACTTTTAAACACAGTTGGGGACACCCCCCTTAGCCTTGTCATAGAGGGGGTAGGGGACAAGGAAGAACCAATGGAAACTCAACACTTGTGTATTCAAACAGCTACAGTTGAAACACAAAGGGATTATGATAAGCAGGCAGCCCCTCCTAACAGATCCCCTGCTGGGAGATGTCTCCAGTCCAGACCTTTCGTCTACATGCCATGACCCAACACAATTAACACAGCAACAAGAGGGGGGGGGGGGGCGAAGGGATGCAGCATTACATCGCATTATCTCAATGGCACTTTGTCCCCAAGTCTCTCCCAAGTCCATTCTGGGCCATAGTCTGTGGGGAGGAGGCCAACGCCCAGCCCCTTCCAAAACACACAGTGACAGTGGGTTCTGTCACATTTCTCCCCTTTTAAAAACAGACTAACCAGGTCCTTGACCCTCAACTGGTCTGGACCTGCGTTAGTCACAAATTCCCACCCCAGGCAAACCGAAAAAGAAACAGTACGACCCTGGCGCTGGGGAGCAAAACCGCACATACGGTTTCCCGTGAATAAAAACAGCCGCTTTAGAGCCGGACTGCCTGTCCGCACTCCCGTGATCCGGGGCCTGGTTGCATGTGTTGGGGGGAGCTGAATAATCCTCTGCCCCGATGCCAGCGCTTCAGCTGGTAGGGAGTGTAGGCTGGTAGTGCTAAGCCTTTGAGGAAGAAAAGGAACTTGCTCTTCTCCTGGTGTAGTTACCAGCCGCTGGGGAGGTATCTTGCAGGGACTATCTCCCAGACTCTCCATCTCTTTTTCTGATGCTGGGCAGAGACCAACAGCGCTCTGCCCCGTAGCCAGCGCTTCTGCTGGGGGGACATATGCAAAGATATTCAGCCGCTGAAGAGGGGGAAGGGTTTTTTCCCCTCCCGGTTCTGTGACCAGCTGCTGGGGCAACTTTTGACAGGGGCCATCTCCCAAACCCTCCAAAAACATACTGAGGGCTGGGCAGGGGCCAGCGGCACTCTGCCCCATAGCCAGCGCTTCTGCTGGGGGGATAAACACTGGGGTAGTGTCCAAGTGCTGGGGAAGTAGAATGGCTTTCTCCACTCCCGGTGGGGATTTCCGCTGCTGGGGAAACAGCTCCCGAAGATCATCTCTCGGACTCTCCGGATCCAATTCTGAGGGTGGGCAGAGGCCACCGGCACTCTGCTCCGTCGCCAGCGCTTCTGCTGGGGATATAAACACTGGGGTAGTGTCTAATTGCTGGGGAGGGAGAATGGCTTTCTCCACTACCGGTGGGGATATCTTCTGCTGGCAAAACAGCTTACTGAGGTCGTGTCCCAGACTCCCTGGATCTAACTGTGAGAGTGGGCAGAGGCCAGCGGCACTCTGCCCTGTAGCCAGCGCTTCTGCTGGGACACCGGATGCGATACTCTGGACTTGCTGCTGATCCCCATCTACCAGCCTTCCAGCGCCCGTCTCAACTCCCCCTTCTGAGACTTTTATGCCATTAGCTTGTCTCGCTGCCTGGGGAACCTCCGATGCCTTCCGGCATTCAAGCACTCGCAGTGCCCTCTGTATCATCGCCGCTTCTTCCATTGTGGTTAGAACGGGAAAACGTAGGGGTACCCCTGGCCCTATTTGCTCTGCATCTTCGCGACTGTCCGCTTTTTCTCCCAGACAGTCCCAGGCAATGGGAGCCATGCCGGGCTGCTGATCACCGTCAAACAGCCGCTTGTAGGCAATCTCGAGCTCCCATTCCTGCTCAACCAGGAACTCCAATTCCTCCAGGTCACATGCCTCTTCTGGGAGGTCCAGCACCTCATCTCGGAAGTCCAGGATGTCTTCCAGCCGCCACTCCTCGATGCTCCCAAAGTCTGGGTCTCCGTACATTTTTTTATGGAGCAGCCCCACGCTGCCATAGCCAACGCCTTCTGTCGGGCTGCCATTTGCTGTACCTGGCCACAGTTGAGCCGCAAACCACCGGAGGGCTCTGTAGCTGGCGTCCAGCCTAATCTCCTCCCGGACCAATCTTCCGAGCTCCGTCTTCCAATCATCTCGCGGTTGTTCCCTCAGAAACACCTCTCGTGCACGGTACTGCGTCCAGTACATCTCTGTAGAGGAGGGGAGGATCTTCCCCTGATGGTGCCGCTCGTGGCTTAGCATCTCTTGCCAGAGTTGCCGGCGGATCACATCCTCCCAGCCGAGCATGGTGTGCTCTGTCGCTGGTCCCCGATGTTGCTTCCGCATGCCTTGCAGCCTCCTCCCGAACTCCGCTCTCATGCTTGCTGGTCCCCGTATTGCTTCTCGATGGCTGCCCGGATCTTGCATCCCGGTGGTGATTTGGATGTCCTGGACTGCAGGAGACATCCCACTGCTGCCACCACTGTGACGGATCTCGGATGCCTCTTCTGAGAATCTCCGCCAGACCTGTGTCTCCTGTCCTCCAAATGCACCCGCAGCCTGCAGATTCGCCATAACCAGCCCTTAACCCCTCAATCACGAGACAAGCCACACAGGTGTTGAGGGTTAAACATCCAGAGCATAAACTGTTTATTAAGTTTCAAACATACACTTTTAAACACAGTTGGGGACACCCCCCTTAGCCTTGTCATAGAGGGGGTAGGGGACAAGGAAGAACCAATGGAAACTCAACACTTGTGTATTCAAACAGCTACAGTTGAAACACAAAGGGATTATGATAAGCAGGCAGCCCCTCCTGGGAGATGTCTCCAGTCCAGACCTTTCGTCTACATGCCATGACCCAACACAATTCAACACAGCAACAAGAGGGGGGGGGGGCAGGGGAGGGGGGAGAAGGGATGCAGCATTACATCGCATTATCTCAATGGCACTTTGTCCCCAAGTCTCTCCCAAGTCCATTCTGGGCCATAGTCTGTGGGGAGGAGGCCAGCGCCCAGCCCCTTCCAAAACACACAGTGACAGTGGGTTCTGTCACAGGGACAACTGTTGGTGCAAACATTCGCAAATGGAAGAAATACAAAATAACCATTAATCGCCCTCAGTCCAGAGCTCCATGCAAGATTTCACCTAATGAGGTAAGGATGATCATATGAAAAGTCAGAAAGTCAGTGATCAGCCCAGAACTACCCGTGAGGAGCTTTTGAATAATCCTCAAGGCATTTGGGACCATTGGTAACACAATATGCTGCCATGGATTGAAATCCTGCAGCACCCGCAAGGCCCCCCCCCCCCTAAATGATTCAGAGAAGGATTGAGAGAAAGTTCTGTGGTCAGGTGAGACCAAAGTTGAGCTCTTTGGCATTAACTTGACTCTGTGTTTGGCGAAAGAAAAATGCTGACTATGACCCCAAGAACACAGTTCCTACAGTCAAGCACGGAGGTAGAAACTTTATGCTTTGGGGGCTGTTTCTCTGCTAAAAGTACAGGCTCGCTTTGCCGCATTGGGGGGCAATTGGATGGGGTGTAGCGTCACATATGGCGACCCATCACATTTGGCTACCCGCTGGACTGTGCATGCGCGCCGCTGCCATATGCGTTCCAACACTGTTGTACCACGCGGCCCCTCGCTTTGGTCGCCACGCTTCGGGCGCGGCCTCGCTTTGCATAATTATAATCTAACTCTATGTCCACTTGGATGGTGGGGCTTGAACCTGGACTCAGGGGTGTGGCCACAAAATTCTGCGCAAGCGCAGATCGACAGTGTTGGAACGCATATGGTGGCGTTGCGCAGTCCAGCGGGTATCCAAATGTGATGGGTGGCCATGTGTGACGCTACAGGGGCCATGTATTGTAAAATCTTGGATGAGCACCTTCTTTCCTCAGCTAGAACACTGAAGATGAGTCTTTCAGCATGACAATGACCCAAAACATACTGCCAAGGCAACAGAGTGACTCGAAGCACAATAAGGTTATGAAGTGGCTTAGCCAGTCTCCAGACCTTAACCCTGTAGAACATTTATGGAGGGAACAGCTAAGCCAAAACCTTACAGATTTAGAGAAGATCTGTAAAGAAGAGTGGACCAAAATCCCTCCTGAGATGTGTGCAAACCTGGTCACCAACTACTAGCACGTCTTACCTCTGTGCTTGCCAACAAGGTTTTCTCCACCAAGTACTAAGTCATGCTTTGCTTGGGGATCAAATACTTATTTTACTCTGATATGCAACAAATCATTTCAAATACACCTATGATAAAATGTATAGACCATTCATTGTAAGTGGGCAAACTTAATCGGCAGGGGATCAAATAATTATTTTACCCACTGTACAAGAAAAATGTATAATGTATTGCCAGCCTAAGATGGCAGCTTCCTTGGCTGTAAAGAATAGGAGGGTTTAGTTTTTCTTTGACTGGGCATTGTAATTAATAAATTAAAAATGTCAGCCTGTGTTTTTTCTTCTTCTTCTTTCTTTTTTCTTTCTTTTCTTTCTTTCTTTCTTTCTTTTCCCCAGGGGAAATTCAGAATTTTGCTGTTGAGGAAAGCGAACATTTGGCTTTTTTTTATGTTTTGTGGTTTTATTTTATTGATTTTTTTTTTTTTTTTTTTATCTGAAATCTGATAAATGTCTTCAATTAACTAAATGCATTTTTAACACTCTAGAATCCAAGCAAAGAATGTGATCCTTATCGTACCAGTGACAATAAGCCTATTGCTCCTTGTGGTGCTATCGCAAACAGTATGTTTAATGGTAAGTTGTCTTTTTCGTGCCACATTTCGAGAGAAGTAGCAGAACCAAATAAATTTCTGAATGCTTCTTGTCATTTTAATGAGTTGTAACAAGATAGCAGCAATTTTATGGCTCCCGGGCCTAAAAACGCCAACTAACCTAGCAGGAAAAATGTTGTTATGCAGTTAAACTGGAAATGCACTAATATATTACCAAAAGTATTGGGACACCTGCCTTTATACGCACATGAACTTTAATGGCGTCTTAGTCCATAGGGTTCAATATTAAGTTGGCCCAACCTTTGCAGCTGTAGCAGCTTCAGCACAGCTTCAGTCCACAAGGTTTAGGAGTGTGTCTGGGAATGTTTGACCATTCTTCCAGAAGTGCATTTGTGAGGTCAGCCACTGATGTGGTTGAGAAGGCCTGTCTCGCAGTCTGCGCTCTAATTCAACCCAAAGGTGTTCTATTGGGTTGAGGTCAGGACTTTGTGCAGGCCAGTAAAGTTCCTCCATCCCAAACTCGCTCATCCATGTCTTTATGGACCTCGCTTTGTGGCACTGGTCCAAATCATTTGGGAGGGGGGGGGGGGGATTATGGTGTTGGCCCCTTGATTCCAGTAAAGGGATCTCTTAAGGCGTCAGCATACCAAGGCATTTTGGACAATTTTATGCTCCCAACTTTGTGGGAACAGTTTGGATGGCCCCTTCATGTTCCAACATGACTGCGCACCAGTGCACAAAGCAAGGTCCATAAAGACATAGATGAGCACGTTTGGGGTGGAGGAACTTGATTGGCCTGCACAGAGTCCTGAGTCAATGAATATGAAACTCTCAAATGTATGTCCCTTTTTAAATGTCACAATTCATATAAAAATGGTTTCCTATATTAAATGTGCAAGTAAATTCATATTGAAATTAAAAATTCATAGACTAAACGTGCAAATTAAATCCCCATCAATACTACAGCGTACATAAAAGTGCAAGGAATAAAGTGTCAAAGTGCTTATGAAATCATTCAAACTATACATAAATATTATTTTGAAAGTGCACCGTGCTAAACAAATATCATAGAGTCCACATAAGTATTTCATGAAAGTTCACAATTCGTATGTTTTGTATGAGTGACCAGTGCTCTTAATATCCACACTTTTGAGACTGTGCATCCACATGTGCTCCTATTCTGGATCATAACCCACTGGATACTATCGCCTTCCAATAGATGCTGAATAACCTCCTTGGTATGTATCTTTCCACAGCCACCACCAAGAATACACATGCAAGGGGCAGAAGGACATAGGCAAATTCAATAGTGTAAATCCGCATATAAAAATTGTTTGTTAAAATCTATTTGCTATGCACTTACATGTTAAAAAAAAAAAAAAAAAAGCTTGGAAATCAATACGTTCGGGGCGGCGTATGTGTCCCAGGGAATCCCCGCTATTGCAGACATCTTGACTTCAAGGCTTTGTATTGTTTTTTTTTTTTTTTTTTTTTTTTAAACCTGTAAGCGCATAGCAAATAGATTTTTAATAAACACTTTTTACATGCAGATTTGCCTATGTCCTGCCCCTTGCATGAGCATATTATTTGTGGTGGCCGTGAAGAGAAGATGCATGCTTCATACTGAGGAGGTTACACAGTACCTGTTGGAAGGCTTATAGCCCCCTGGTGGGGCGAGAGTATCTGGTGAGTGAGGACCCAGTCACTGGTCACTCATACAATACATATGAAATTCTTATGGACTTATGTATATGATGCATCATTTTTTGGCACGGTGCACTTTAAATTATAGTTTCAATGATTTCATAAGCACTGCAGCACTTTGACACTTTATTCCTTGCACTTTTATGTACACTGCAGTATTGGTGGGGATTTCATTTGCACGTTTAGCCTATTCATTTTTAATATGAATTTACTTGCACATTTATTCTATGAAATCAATTTTATATGAATTGTGACATTTTAAAGGGACGGGCACATTTTTAGAGAGTTTCATGTTTATTGACCTAGGAGGTGTGGAGTGATTTCATAATTTCCCCAGACACTTTGCAGATGCATTTCCACCTATTTGACCATTTATGCCATAATGTGCCAGTGTGCACTCCATACTAGCAAATCATGAGAGACTTGTCATAGGACGCCCTGCAGCACTGCGCTGGTAGTGCCGGAGCACTTCCATCTTCATTCAGTCCTCCTTCCAGGTTTGCCCTGTTGAACTGCTGGAATGGCCAGGCTACAAGGGTGTCACTCCCACGCATGTGCATGGGAGCCATGTCACCACAGCACAGGTGCCGTAATGTACTTTGAGCTGCGCATGTGTGGCTCGGTGTATATTACTGCTAACAGGCAGAAGGAAGCATTTCTTGCCATAAAAACCCTGCCTGCCATCTCATCTTTGAGTGTAGCTATGGATGTTGGTTTCCTGCAGAAATTTTACTATTGGGACCATTTACTGAAAATCGCTTAGGCACTTGTTGCAGACCTCTTCCTTGGTCACTTACTACCACTAAAAGGGTGATCTGCTTGTAGCTAATTTTGTGGTGCTGCTCTATCATCATTGATAACTTGTGATAACTTTTTCACTCTAGACAGTCTTCGCTTATATCGGATCACAGATGGAGTAGAGGAGCCTATTCAATTGACCAAGAAAGGGATTGCTTGGTGGACTGATAAAAATGTAAAATTTAAGAACCCAGTGGGAAATACATCAGACCTCAAGGAGATCTTTAAAGGTAAAATCTGTTTGTTTGTTTTTTTGCTTATTTTAACCGCTTCCCGACCGCCCACTGCATATATATACGTCAGCAGAATGGCACGGGCAGGCAAAACCACGTACCTGTACGTGGCCCTTTAAATGCCTGCCCGTGGGTCGGGAGCTCCGTGACCACGGCCGCGGGACCAGCGGACCCGATCGCAGCTGGTGTCCCGCGATCGCGTTACGGAGCTGAAGAACGGGGAGAGGTTTGTGTAAACAAACCTCTCCCCGCGCTTCCTACTCTGCCTGTCATTGATTGGCTGTTCCCGGTCATCGGGAAAGCCGATCAATGACGTCAGCCCCGCCCCCTAATGTAAATGTAAACACACACACACACACGTCAGAGCCCATAACCCCTCCCCTCCCCTAGTGGTTAACTCTTTCACTACAACTGTCATTTATACAGGAATCAATGCATTTAAATAGCATTGATTGCTGTATAAATGACAATGGTCCCAAAAATGTGTCAAAAATGTCCGCTGTGTCCGCCATAATGTCGCGGTCACAATAAAAATCGCTGATCGCCGCCATTACTACCCTGTTTCCCCGAAAATAAGACCTAGCGTGATTGTCGGTGTTGGCTGCAATATAAGCCCTACCCCCCAAATAAGCCCTAGTCAAAGTCCTTGTAGGTCTTGTTTTCAGGGTAGGGCTTATTTTCGGGGAAACAGGGTAGGGCTTATTTGGTGGGTAGGGCTTATATTGCAGCCATCACCGACAATCACGCTAGGTCTTATTTTAGGGGAAACCGGGTAGTAAAAAAAAAAAAAAATATTAATAAAAATGCTATAAAACTATCCCCTATTTTGTAAACGCTATAACTTTTGCGCAAACAAATCATCGCTAATTGCGATTTTTTTTTTTTTTTTTTTTTTTTTTTTTTTTTTTTTTACCAAAAATATGTAGAAGAATACGTATTGGCCTAAACTGAGGAAAAAAATGTTTTTTTATATATTTTTTTGGGGATATTTATTATAGCAAAAATATTTTTGTTTATAGTGCAAAAAATAAAAACCGCAGGGGCGATCAAATACCACCAAAAGAAAGCTCTATTTGTGGGGAAAAAAAGACGCCAATTTTGTTTTGGAGCCATGTCGCACGACCGCGCAATTGTCAGTTAAAGCGACGCAGTGCCAAATCGCAAAAAGGGGCCTGGTCCTTTGGCTGCCAATTGGTCCGGGGCTGAAGTGGTTAACAGGCACTGTCTCCACTGAAAGGAAACGGTCTACCATACCAAACATACCAAAAATGTTTACAGCCCTACTTTCAATTCACACTGTTGGCCTAACTGTAAATGTTTTATACATTAGGGCTTTCGTTCTAGATACCTCTGCACGTATATCTGTAGTCTTTTTAATTCTCTCTAAAGCCCTGTACACACAATTCAGATTTTCCCACAAAAAATTTGGGATGTGAGCTTGTTGGCGGAAAGTCCGACCGTGTGTATGCTCCATCGAACATTTGTTGTCAGACTTTCCGCCAACAAATGTTGGCTAGCAGGTTCTCAAATTTTTCCCCAACAAATGTTTGTTGTTGGACTTTCGGATCGTGTGTACACAAGTCGGTCGGACAAAAGTCCACGTATGCTCGGAATAGAGTACGACCGGAGATATAACTAGCGTTCGTAATGGAGATATCACGTACGTCTTGTACATCGCTACATTCGTAATTGTTGGCCAACATTTGTGTGACCGTGTGTATGCGAGACAAGTTGGAGCCAACATCCTTTGAACAAAAATTCATGGTTTTGTTGTCGGAAAGTCCGATCGTGTGTACGTTTCTCTCTGGTGCTTCGTTCCTCTGTTAGAAGCACCTCTGAGAAGTTTTCCGACACATGAGATAAATTTGTGTGGGGAGGGAGAACGCAGAACAGAGCTTGTCTATTCAGAACATTTCTTCTGCTATGTGAAGGGGGGGGGGGGGGCTCTCCTCTAACCAGCTGTTACAGCAGCCTGTCTGCCCTCTGTGCTTCTGACAGATGAAGAAAGATTTTTTAACACAATCTGCCATTTTAAGGAGGTGTAGAGAGTAGAATACAGCAGATATACAAGTAAAACTGTTGGAGGATTTGTTTGATCTCTGTGTATCATCTGAGGCTCTTCACTTCACTGGGTATATGCAAGGGTTTACAACCACTTTAAACATTGAAATAATAACATTGCTGTAAAAACACTAGACTTTAAAGTGTAACTTTAATTAGGAAATTAGGTCCTGCTAGGTCACTTCAGGCTGGCCCCTTTTGCAGGTATAGCTATATAAAACATTTAAGTGGTAGCAAAGTCTTAATTCTAACTTGTACCTACAGATAAGCCTTATAATAAGGCTTACCTGTAAGTACAGTAAATATCTCCTAAACCTAAAAGGTTTAGTACAGTAATGGTGAACCTTGACACCCCAGATGTTTTGGAACTACATTTCCCATGATGCTCAACTACACTGCAGAGTGCATGCGCATCATGGGAAATGTAGTTCCAAAACATCTGGGGTGCCAATGTTAGCCATCACTGGTTTAGGAGATATTCACACTAAATGCAGCTGGTGACGCCACCGGCACATGCGCTCTGAAGGGATTGCCATACCCGTGCCGTCCCTTCAGAGCTCAGTGCCATGGCTGGGACTCCTGCGTACATGCACTCAAACCCAGAAGGAAGACCGGGCAACAATGGAAGCCCTGCCAGCGGTCACAGCGCACCGCTGGGGGGCTTCATTCTAGGGTAAGTATTTCATAATGTGCTAGTATGCGATGCATACTAGCGCATTATGCCATTGTCTTGCAGGGTTTATAAAAATGTGCAGTTTACTACCGCTTTAAATATACTGTAAGTGACTATACTGTTAAAAATCCAATAATACACCGTCTCACCCTGCTCTGCACATGCTCAGCTGCTTTATTTTCTTGGCACTGTGCCTTATTTTGTAGTGGTTGATCTGCAGCCTAAAAATGTACTGCTGTTCAGGGGTTCTAGGCTTCAGCAAAATGGCAACTTCCAGTAAGAAGAAACCGGACCAATGCTGGAGACAATTTACAGCACACACTCATTTTGATGGCATAATTTATTAATGTATGTTCTTTGCTGAAGAACATTATTTTTATCAAGCTGTTATAGGTAAAGTTTCACTTTAATGCAAATTGCTCCTATAGCACCAACTCATTTGTCCTCCAGTGGAAGAACACTGGAAAAGAAGGCTTAACACAGTCTAAACCTGCACTGTTTGAACTTTGTTTTATGTTTGTTGTTCTTTGGTACATGTGATCTTGGAAATGTCATGGCTTATTCCTGTTTACATGTAATTATTTGTATCTTGACATATGCTAATTTATGCTAGCTTCGTGTGTTTACATGCTTTACTGTTGTTTTTTTTTTTTTTTTTCTTTTACGAAGATACATCTAAGCCAATTAATTGGCAGACACCAGTGTATGATTTAAGTTCTGATCCGGACAACAATGGATTCATCAATGAAGATTTTATTGTATGGATGCGTACTGCAGCATTGCCAACATTCAGAAAGCTTTATGGTCTCATAGAAAAGACTGATGCTTCACAAGTAGCATTGAAACCTGGAAATTACTCTCTTTTTATTAATTACAGTATCCTTTTTCAATATATGGCTGCTTTTTCACTTTCACAACTTACACTATATACAGTACTTTCTGGGAAATTGAAAGCAGGAATTTAGCAACCAGTTCTTAAAGTGGAATTTCAGGCCACTCCAGTATAGTCACGTGACTTGTTTCAGCCAGCAGCTGCTGCATGGGAGAGGAGAGGGCACCCAACGATGGCTAAAAATGCTTGAGAGCGATGTTGTCACCCATAGTCTCCTATGGCTCATCCCTTGTCAGTCTCCCTGCAGCTGCTGTTGGGTGACATAGGGGAGCCAGATCATGTGACCAGAGCAGCTTGAAAATGGGTAAGTATATACATATTTCTTAAACTGGTTTGTCAGAATAGGTGTTGAGAGTGGAGAGGAAGCGTTTTTAAGATTAGTTGGGTATAGCCTTTAATTCCAATTTCAATTTACATTTGCTAAGTAGAGTCCTTTGCAAAACAAAGATGTACAGTGTCTTGTTAATTTTCTTCAGAAATTAGCCACAGCCTGAGCAGAAAAGCATGTACCCTGCCAGTATGATGCAGAGAATGACTCTCTCTCTCTCTCTCTTTCTCTTTGTGGAAGAAGTGTTCTTTCTGCAGTGTTCCTAAAAAAAAAAAAAAAAAAAAAAAAAAAAAAAAAAATGCTGGCAGGGGACCTGCTTTATTTGCTGCTTTATTGGCTGTAACTGCTTTCTTAAACAAAAAAAAAAAATAACAACTTTTGAACACTTGAAGGTTATATATAAATTCTGTCACATAGCACGACGGTGCTAAACAGGAGCAGTGAGGCAGATTATTTGAAAGCCTTAAGACAAGATTGCATTTAAAGCAATTTATGATTAATAAGTAGTACTTTGACAGACTGCAACCTTACCACTTCCTAATTATGCTGCTCTTTAGGGGGAAAAGCTGTTTTATTTACAGTATCTAACTCCAGACCTGTTGCCGTTGGCTTCCCAAGATTACAGGCACAGGCTCACAAAAACACTGTTGCGGAGACCTTGCTAAACGGGAGGCAGCCTGATTTGCATCTAATTGTGTTGCTAATTTGCTTGATGCATGCCTGACTTTTTGTTTTGGTAGACTTGAAATATATTTAGCTGATATAAGTCGGATTCTAATTCCTGTGTGTGTGTCTATATATATATATATATATATATATATATATGTATGTATGTGTGTGTGTGAATTTATATATAGGAATTATATTTTGGTCAAAGAGCAGCAAAGAGACATTACCATATATTCGGCAAAGGGATGGACCAATCCAACAAAGACATCTCCAAATTTTCAGCAGAGATAGCCCAATCCAGCAGAGACATCTCCACATATCTAGCAAAGGGGCAGAAACAGCCCAGTATTATATTAGTTTGGTAAACTCGCCTTTCTAGTCCTAGGCAGGATCGCCCCTGTCATCTCTGGCTCCGCCCCACCCCCGCCAAATTCCTGCGCACACACAGTATGGAGCAGGAGGGACATGGTCAGGGGGATGTCAGCAAGGGTCTATGGGTTCATGCAACCTCTGATTGGCAGGGTGTGTAGATGGTCAGTAAGCAGTGAGTGGATGGGGAGCCTGGCCAGGAGTTACGTACATAGCGAAGTGGGGCGCCAGGTAGCATTCAGACCAGGACACATCTATGTATGCTGTCTCAGAACATGTTGTATCTCAGAACATATGCTGTATTGGCACTTTTTTGTTTCTATCGGCAAAATGCAGATAACCCTATTTTTGGCTGATCTACTTTCCAGTCCGTCACAAAGCGCATATTTTTCCAATTAAATTATCCTGTATCGTTGTTGCCATGTTCCTTTAGTGGCATACCTGGATGTGTCTCATTAACAGCACAGGGCTCTGCATCAAGTATTATTTCAACTTTGTGTGAGGAATCGCTCTAGTTCCTTTTCCAAGTCCACAAATATGGCAGATGCTTAGCCTGACTCTCTGACGACTTACTTTTTTAAATGAGTGGGCTGCCTGCAGCAGGGATTTATCAGAATTCCTCACTGGGTTTTCTCTTGGGAACCCATTTGTGGTGCTTCTAGGACCTTTTCAACCCCGTGACTTAATCACCATCATCTCTGCTGGTTCCTCCACCAGTCCTGGGTTGGTAACCCCTGCAGGCATGGACGTGGAGTTCCCTGCAATATCCCCTTTTTCTTTCCTATGCAGACCCTAGTCTAAAGCCTCTACACGCTGGCCAAATGTGGGCCGGTTCAATAGAAACCGGCTGACATTTGTGTGCGTGTCAGCCAGGCTGAGAGCACTGATCAGTGTTCTAGTGGGGTGGCTGACCCCCTGTCAGAACACAATAGAACAGCAGGGGAGATTGCTGTATTAACATTGGATTATTAGTACAGCGGCTCCAACCTGAGCTGTTGGGTTTCTTTTTTTATTCAACCCGCTGGGTTGAAGGAAAAAACTGATGTGTACTAGGCTTTAGCAGAATCTTTCTCTGTGGGCTTTGCATGTGGCAGATGAGATCAGGTATTGCACTGTATCTGACAGAAATCTGGAGGCCTGAGCAGCAGTTACAATTTTATGTTGCATGTCTGCCCTACTATCCTCTCTGACTGGGTTTAGTTCAACACCTTCTCCTGGTTTCACGTGTACTCCATATTGGATTTGGATATATGCACATGGCCGAGCCTTGTAGGCATTCTGATTTACCTCCCCTGATGATTATCCGTACTAGCTTGATACTCCATAACAATGTGTCCCAAAACGAAATACCTGCAGGCCAGCAAAGGTTGGGCCCTCCTTTGCAGAGCACTTAGACTCCAATTGCGAGAGCTTGCTTTGTATCTGCTGGATCTTCTATCCTGTTACCGAACCAAGCTGACTGCCTCTGCACCTCTTTCTGAAACTTTGCAAAGCACACCAAGACCACTGATAAACCTTTCTCAGCGGTACGTGGGGCCACATATATGCGCATCTTCCTTTGTGTTGTGAGCGTGCTCCCAGCACAGAGACTATGCTCTTAACAAGAGCCCCGGGTCTTGTACTAATGATCAGGACCCAGGACACATGGTTCTGGGTCACCTGATCACTGTGATAGCCTGTGTTTACTACTTCTGTTTGAAGAGAAAGATGCCTTGCATCTTCCTCTTCCTGCAGGAGAGGAAATGTAAACAAACCAAAGTGTGGGGGGGGGGGGGGGACTAATATAAATAAATAAAAATAAGATCAAAGTTTGACAGGATTAGTGTCAAGGTTAGGGTCAACATATTTTGGTTAGAATTTAATAAAATAATTTAATTCGTATCAATGTCAGTGTGTTTTTAGGCAGGATAAAAAAAAAATGCAAAATGGGCACTATATTTGTTTCTGGGTTGTACTATGGGTTCAAACAACAACTCTTTAGGAGCAGGAGAATTTAATTTTTTTTGCTTGTTCTTTGGTAAATTATGACCACAAGAAATATACAGCTAAATTAAAAAATTATATATATATATATATTCTTTTTCTATTTTGATAAAAAAAAAAAAAACAGGAGATATCCTTACCATTTACCACCAAAAGAAATTTGTCCTAAAAAATAAGGTATAATCCACCTGGATACACAAAGTAGTTGTGACGATATGTACAGTTTTACTAACACATGTCAAAGTTGTAAAATTGGGCATATACACTTGGTTTAACCTTAGGCGTGAAGGTAAGTTCAAAAAGACCTGTTTTTTTATGTATTTTTTTTTTTTTTTGTAGCCAGTAACATCATGCCAGCTTTCCAAAATTGGCTTCTGGTTGGTCTCTATGGGGAACGCCTTTTAAAGAAGTTAATACATCTAATGAAATCCAGGAGACATTTGGTCTTGAGTCATGTTTAAGTTTTCTTCATTATTACTTTGTGTGTGTGTGTTTTTGTTTTGTTTTTATGTCCTGGTGAAGTAATTTTCCTAAACCATTCTCAGATTATCCTGTTCTCAGCTTTGATGGAAGAAAGAGAATGATTCTAAGCACAATTTCTTGGATGGGAGGAAAGAACCCATTTTTAGGAATTGCATACATGACTGTGGGCTCAATCTGTTTTTTCTTAGGTGTTGTGCTTCTCATCATACATACCAAATATGGCAATCGTAATAACAGTGCTGATATTCCAAATTAATGGTTTGCATGTGCATCTAAGCAAATCTGCACTGCTTGTATGTTGGCTTTCTGCTGTTTCTAATGCTATTTATTTTCTTATGTGGGCTCATTTTAAGGCCTTTTTATTTGTTGTACCTAGGAAATTGTCAAAAACATATCTGTTGCCTCATCCATGTGCAAGCTCTGTTTCCGCTGAACTTCTTGCTGTTTATTATAGCTGCATAACATGGTTGCCAGTGGGATTTCTGAGCTGATCCAGACTTGATACATGTATGGCACTATGGTGCCTAAAGTCCATTGCACTCATGTGTTACTCCATTTTGTATTGGCCTCTCCAACTAAATGCAGAGTTCAGATTTGTAATTTACATGCTGAGCAGGTAAGCAAGGCATAACTTTAAAGGTGACTCTGTTTTAAAAAAAAAAAAATGAAAAAAAGAAGAGACTGTTTATACCTACTGCCCATTTTTTTTTTTGTGCCAGATGCATCCATTACTTGTGTTTTGTGGCCCCTCCTGCTTGCCTCTACACCATTACCATATACAGTAGTGACATAGGGGGCCAGTGGGAAGAACCACAGAGCATAGCAGGGAATGCAACGCACCCATGTGCCAGTTGTGCAGATTCCTTATGTGATTTTTTTTTTTTTTTGTGCAACAGAGCAAAGATTTTTCAAATGGTAACTTGACAGGAAAGTGTAAACTTTTTTTCTTCTTTTTAAAGGAGTTTTTTTTATTTTTTTTATTTCAGTGGCAGTGGACACAGCAATTCCTTTCTGTGCAGATTGTGACCTCCAAGTTCATTGTAGTGCATTACAAACCAGCTTACTATAGAAGTAAAATGATGCTGTTGTATAAGTGCCAATGACATTTAGTGGGCTCTGAACATGTTTTAACAACTGAATAAGCTCAGATCCTATTTGTGCATATCTTGGATTGCGCTGCATTGGAATTTGTCTTTTAGTTTTAGGCCAAAATAGAAAATTTGCAAGCAGGGTTTTCTTTTTGCAGGAGAGATGTAAAGGGTTTGCTTTACTAAAACTGGAGAGTGCAAAACCTGGTGCAGCTCTACATAGAAACCAATCCGCTTCCAGTTTTTTTTTTGACAAAGCTTAATTGATCAAGCTCAAAGTGGTTGTAAAGGTAAATGATTTTTACCTTAATGCATTCTCTGCACTGAGGTAAAAAACCTTTACGTGCAGCTCCCCTTAATACTCACCTGATCTTGGTCCAGTGCTGTGCATGTCTGCAGCTGCTCCCTTTTACCTAGCTCTAATAGGCTCCAAAACATTTGAGCGTGGGGGGAGGGGCCAGCCTGGCTTTGTGCCTGCATAGACGCAAACCGCTCGGCTCAGGAGCAAGCTTGCCTGAATAGATGCCTATAGACCGAAGGGAGGAGCCAGGAGCGCCATTGCATAGAGCAGGTAAGTATGACATTTTTTATTATTTTAATGAAAAAAAACAGGAGGCTTTACAAGCACTTCAGGTTAGAAGCCGATTGACTACCACTAACAGCTGCACCAAATTTTTCACTCTCCAGTTTTAGTACATCAACCCCAGGCGCTCTTCAGTAAAGGATTCATATCTTCTTCCTGGCAAACTCTTTACACTGCATACTGAGCTACGCATGCACAGCTCAGTGTACAATTCCCACTCGTTCCGGCGAGATGAATCGAATAACTTGTGGATGCATGAGATTTATGTCATCCTAGCCTGGCTATTCGAGATGGCCTAAGATCCAGAATTCGGAAGATGTTTGTACCATCAACGGAGCTCACTGGTGAAGAGTAGAGCGTAGGTCCGCTTTTTTTGGGGGTCCTGCAAGCGCACCACCCCAGTGTGAAAGCACTTGGGCTTTCACACCGGAGAGGCTTGAGAAGCACTTTACAGGTGCTATTTTTAGGGCTAAAACGCCTGAAACTGCCTTCAGTGTGAAAGGGGTCTTAAAGCTAAGGTCCGCCCACTGCTGCAAAAATTAAAAACCAGCAGCTAAACATACTGCAGCTGCTGGCTTTTAATAATAGGGCACTTACCTGTCCTGGAGTCCAGCGATGTCGGCAACGCAGCTGTTTCCATCAGCTGTCGGGTGCTGCTGTTGCGCGTAAGGGAACCCAGCAGTGTAGCCTTAAGGCTTCACACTGGGAACCCTACTGCGCATGTGCAAAACTCTGCTTCTCCTTTCTACTGGCCTGGCAATAGGGGGAAGAGGAGGAAGCAGAGCCGTGACGTCAATATCCGCTGCTGAGGCTCCCGAAAGGTGCCAGTTGTGGCAGCGGAGGGGGGAGGGGGGACATATGAGCCTAAGTTCCGCTTTTGGGTGGAACTCCGGTGTGTAAGAAAGCTAAAGTGCAATACATTTATGAAAACGAGTTGACTTGCAACTTACTCCAGAAAATGCCATTGTTGCAATTTTAGTGTTTTTTTTTTTATTTTTCTGAAAATTTGTAATGCAGAAAAAGTGCAGAGATCTAAAATAAGATTGAAGTACAGCAGGCTAAGATGGTGAGTCTTGTACTTCTCTAATACACTGGATGGCATTGGTAAAATAAAGTTTACTTGGTCCTATACTAGCTCTGGCTTCCTTTTGTCCACTGATGTATTTGCAAAGCCTGTTACATAACACTGTATTCTCTGGAAAATGATAATCATTAACTAGTAATATGGTATGCACGTATTTGTTTCTGCTACTGTCTACTAATTGTTGCAGTGTGTGTGGTCACAGTACTAGTGCACTTCAGCGCTTCCTTGAGATTGTAGCACAAAACCACTTTACTTCCCACCACCATCATCTTCCTTGTAACCTCTAAAACAATGTTCTGTATATTGGCTTCAACAGCTTATAGGGGACCATGGATTTCTGTAAATATTGATGTAATTATATTGCAGCCCTTTGTAGAAAGTGTTTTGTTTTATTTCCAATCCTGCATCCTCTGATGTCTCTTCCAGTTTAGCACTGTTGATTTGAACATGTATTTGCAGTGAGAGGCAAGGAAGATGCATGGGAGGCACCACCAACAGTTTTCACGTTCTCATTTTTTGCTTGGCATGTCGTATCACCGCTCCTTTTGACATCTTTTTGGTGCTGTGGACTTTCATTATAGTTTGGAAGTGTAGTCTTGTATTCTGCTGAGGTAGGAAAAGGGATGAGCGGTCTAAAAGTTGCTTTTATGTGAGCTGGAAAACTTGAAGTGACAGGTAGGCTATATTAAGAATCTCCAAGACATGAAGCCTTTTGGATACATGGATTTTTTTTATTTTTATTTTTTTTGTCATACTTTCTAGTGACCACACAGGGAACCTCTAACGTCTGCCCCCCGATTGTGCGCTTTGAATGAGGTTGCTGTGTGACGTTGCTGCCATCTACTGGACAAAAGCCTCCTTGAAATCAGAGCAGTGATAACGCACACATGCATATATGTAGAGTTTGAAGAATATTTAGCTTGCTTGATTCTAGATGTGAAATGTTGCTGCCTTTTAGCTGTATATTGTGTACATGGTGAAGGTTCCAATATTTGTAGTCTTACGGTTTTTCTTAAAGTTTTTGATTTATGCCGTCTGTCATTTTATGTATCCCCCCCCATTTATTCTCCTAACAGAAGTATTGCATCCAAATAAATTCTTCAATATTGATTTTACTTCAGAAAAGTCATGAACATACTATTCTCCCCCCTGTTCTGGTCTGAATATGACGCACAGAAAACATTTTTCTGTGTCATTGCAGTTACCTGTGTTTTTCCATGCAGAAACACAGGTAATTGCACATAGCTTGAATGGGTCCTTATGTGTGTGCATAATTTCTTTCTGTGGAGTAGCAATATTGTTATTGCTCTGCCTGGACCATACTATTGAAAGTGGTTGCTTGTTTGTGACATTGTAACAAGCCAAGAGTATCTCGTGCTGTATTTAGAACTCACACCTTCAGCTGCTCATCGATGATCATGGCAAAAAAAAACGTAAAACTGTCTGTCTAAGGGCCCTTTCACACGGACATGTCTGTGTGTACGGGCCCTGCTCTGCTCAGCGGGGGGGGATCGCTCTGTCGATCGCCACTGAGCAGGCAGATGACTGGTCTGTCTGCACACTGTGCAGGGATGGACCTGTCGGAGTGCCGCTCTCCTCTATGGGGGATCGGATGAAGATGAACCGTAGAGTCCGCTTTCATCCGATCCGCAGACGGATGGAAAAATAGGGTTTTCCTCCGTCACACTTTTTCGGATCGGAGCGGGTTGGATGTCAGCGGACATGTCGTCATTGACATCCGTCGCTCCATAAAGGATCTATGGAGCGTCTGTTCAGGTCCACCAACTGACAGGTGGACCTTAACGGACTGTCCGTGTGAAAGAGGCCTAACTTGACTTTCTTATTGCAAACGTGCTACATTGAAGAAAGTTCCAAAAAAAAAGAAGCAGAGAAACAGTATTATATCTCCCATAACGGTCTTTCAGGTATGGAATCCTAAGTGTATAGTAACTCGCTGTATGGCAAAAAATATTGTCTTGCAAATGTAGCAAAAAAAAGGATCTGTTTAACAATTCTGTAAGTAAAGCCACTAGATTGTCTGCGGGTTTCCTATAACTGGTTGAACAATTGTGTGGTTGTATAGTTGCAGTTGTTTAAACAAGTGCTGTGATTGTTTCCCTGTTCTATCCAAGATTTTACTTTATTCCAGTTAATAAATTCTGTTAAATTAAGTATTTTGTCCTGTATCATTTATAGAGAAATTTAAACAATAGTTTGCAAATTTCAGCTCAGCAAGTGGACTTGGATTGCTGTTGTAACCCACACAAGGTCTCTAGAATCCTTTGTTTTTACCCATGTGCTCACCCATTTCAGTCTGTCTGCACTTCTACATCTGCTAGTTTCATCTGCTCAGTCTTCACTTTCCAGTCCTAATCACCTACACCTATAGTGTTCCCATGTTGCACACCACGTGTACCGTCTGCTAGTTGCTCCACTCCAGTCTGGACCCTTCTCCCCTTTCTGCTGCTCTCTGCTACACACCATGCCTGATGTCTTCACCAGACGTATATACACATGAACTGGAAGTGATCCTGGGATATCTCATACCTGCAATACCACCAAAAGAAAGCAAAGCTAACTCTGAATAAAAGCCTTTCAAATGCTGCAGGGTGCCACTTGCGAGCATTGTCAGACTTTTATGGAGGCTTTGAAGCACCAAGAAAGTGATGGGGTATAATTTTTGAAGCAACCCAAATGCAACGTGTGAACAGAATTGTAAGCTAACCATTTTGTTTAGTAATTTTGATTTGTGAAGTGCTCTGATTGGAATTCGGAATAAAAAAGAACATTCTCCAGCTCCTGTAAATTAAAAACATTTTATCAGATCCAGGAGGTGTAATGGATAAAGAATACTTTGGCAATGTTAGTGCGGTGTAGGGAATCTGTAACTTTAGCGATATTAGTGCGATGATCTCCCCCACTGTGCTATTGTGTTCTGACAGGGAGACTGTCTCCCCTCCTACCAGAACACACTGGCTGCCAGTGCTGATCACCTGCTGGTTTTCCAGGGAGACAGGGTTCTGTCAGACAGGCAGCTGTGCACACTGTCCGAACAGCTGGTTCCTGCTGAACCGGCTGATATTCGGATCATGTGTACCCAGCTTAACTCATCTCAAACAGGAAGGTACCCAGTCTGTCCCTGGTCTCCTTGTCCCTTTTGGACACTGCACTGAGAGGAACAAAACCTTTTCTTAATTGTACATTAGAGGACACATGGTATTATCTTAGACGATTGTATAAGGGAGGGGGTGTAAAGGGACTTTGAATGACGCACACAAAATCATGCGACTCCAACCCTGCATCAAGTAAATAGATAAGGGGAGCTTATATATTTATTTATAATATGTAGCGGTACATTACAATTCCCGATGTGTAAAGTATAAAACTCTGTATAGAAAGAAATATATTTTTTGGAAGTCGCAAAAAACATTTTGTATATGGTATGCATTAGGGATGAGCCGAACACCCCCGGGTTCGGTTTGCACCAGAACCTGCGAACGGACCGAAAGTTCGCACGAACGTTAGAACCCTATTAGTTACAATGGACGCGAACGTTCGAAATCTAAAGTGCTAATTATAATGGCCAATATGCATGTTATTGTCATAAAACAGGTTTAGGGACCCGGGTCCTG
Organism: Lithobates sylvaticus; assembly: GCA_028564925.1. Lineage (NCBI taxonomy): Eukaryota > Metazoa > Chordata > Amphibia > Anura > Ranidae > Lithobates > Lithobates sylvaticus. The sequence goes on from CM053028.1 coordinate 295,458,753, forward strand.
CCCCAGGGGACATGTATCAATGCAAAAAAGTTTTAAAAACTGAAGTTTTTTTCGGGAGCAGTCATTTTAATGATGCATAAAGTGAAAAAAAAAGTGAAATATTCCTTTAAATATGGTACCCGGGGTCTAAAGTATGCCTGGGAAGTGGTATGTGTTTTCTCGTGTTTAGAACTGTCCCTGCAAAAAAATGACATTTGTAAAGGAAAAAAAAATAAGCCATTTAAAACTGCTTGCGGCTTTAATGTCATGTCTTGTCAATATGGACGAAAATCTTTGAGAAAAATGGCATGTCTACCCCAGCCCATTACCAGCCCCTTTGGGTCTTGTATGGATATTAAGGGGAACCCCGCACCCAAAATAAAACCCTATACCTACAACCCTATATACTCTGAACAGCAGTATACAGGCAGTGCAAACAAGACAGGGACTGTAGGTTTGTTCTTAACCACTTGCCGACCGGCGCACGACGATATACGTCGACAGAATGGCACGTACAGGCAGGAGGGCGTATATATACGTCCCTCCTTTAGCCTGTCCGTGCCATCGGGAGCGGCGCGCTCCCGCGCCGGTCGGGACCCCCGTGAGTCCGGCCGCGGACTCGATCGCCGCGGGGACTCCCGCGATCGTCTCACGGAGCGGCTAAACGGGGAGATGCCGAGATAAACAGCATCTCCCCGTTCTGCCTAGCAACTAGTGACGCCGATCTCTGCTCCCTGTGATTGGAGCAGAGATCAGCATTCACTAGCTGACAGCCACGCCCCCCCACAGTAAAAAAAAAAACACCCCTAGGCCTACTTAACCCCTACACTGCCACCTTGTGGTTAACTCCTAAACTGCCAGTGTCATTTATACAGAAATCAATGCATTTAAATGCATTAATTGCTGTAAAAATGACAATGGTCCCAAAAATGTGTCAAAAATGTCCGATGTGTCCGCCATAATGTCGCAGTCACAAAAAAAATCGCAGATCTCCGCCATTTAATAATAAAAAAAAAAATTATTAATAAAAATGCTATAAAACTATCCCCTATCTTGTAAACGCTATAACTTCTGCGCAAACCGATCAATAATCGATTATTGCGATTTTTTTTTACCAAAAATATGTAGAAGAATACGTATCGGCCTAAACTGAGGAAAAAAAATGTTTTTTTTTATATATTTTTGGGGGATATTTATTATAGCAAAAAATAAAAAATAATGCATTTTTTTCAAAATTGTCGCTCTATTTTTGTTTATAGCGCAAAAAATAAAAACCGCAGGGGCGATCAAATACCACCAAAAGAAAGCTCTATTTGTGGGAAAAAAAAAAGGACGTCAATTTTGTTTGGGAGCCACGTCGCACGACCGCGCAATTGTCAGTTAAAGCGACGCAGTGCCGAATCGCAAAAAGGGGCCTGGTCCTTTGGCTGCAAATTGGTCCGGTCTGAAAGTGGTTAACTGGTTCCCGACCGGCGCATGACGATGTACGCCGGCAGAATGGCACGGACAGGCATAAGGGCGTATATATAAGTCCCTTTTTAAATGCCTCCGTGCCATCGAGAGCGGCGCGCTCCCGCGCTGGTCGGGACCCCCGTGAGGCCAGTCGTGGGTCCACGGACTCGATTGCCGCGGGAACACCCGCGATCGTCTCACGGGAAGGCTGAACGGGGAGATGCGGAAATAAACAGCATCTCCCCATTCTGCCTAGCAACTAGTGACGCCGATCTCTGCTCCCTGTGATTGGAGCAGAGATCAGCATTCACTAGCTGACAGCCACGCCCCCCACAATAAGAAACGTACCCCTAGGCACACTTAGCCCCTACATTGCCCCTAGTGGTTAACCACTTCACTGCCAGTGTCATTTATATAGGAATCGATGCATTTAAATAGCATTGATTGCTGTATAAATGACAATGGTCCCAAAAATGTGTCAATGTCCGATGTGTCCGGCCATAATGTTGCAGTCACAATAAAAATTGCTGATCGCCGCCATTATTGGTAAAAAAAAAAAAAATTAATAAAAATGCTATAAAACTATCCCCTATCTTGTAAACGCTATAACTTCTGCTCAAACCAATCAATAATCGCTTATTGCGATATTTTTGGTAAAAAAAAAAAAAATGTAGAAGAATACGGCCTAAACTGAGGGAAAAAAAATGTTTTTTTTATATATTTTTGGGGGATATTTTATTTCAAAATTGTCGCTTTTTTTTTTTTTTTTTTGTTTATAGCGCAAAAAAATAAAAACCACAGGGGCAATCAAATATCACCAAAAGAAAGCTCTATTTGTGGGAAAAAAAGGACGTCAATTTTGTTTGGGAGCCACGTCGCACGACCGCGCAATTGTCAGTTAAAGCGACGCAGTGCCAAAAGGGGCCTGGTCCTTTGGCTGCAAATTGGTCCGGTCTGAAATTGGTTAAGTAGAATCTGTTTGTAATTTTGAACAGGTAAATTTGCCCCTGTAATATTTGTGCACCTGTTCAGAACATTTCACCTCACTTTCCGTCCCAATGACAAATGTTTTTTGGAAAAGTGTGTTTTTTTTTTTTTTTTTTTTTTTTTGAAACCACAAGATACCTTTTTCCCAAATTAAATGTAACAGGATAGAATTTTCCTTCCATGGGGTAGATTTCCTCTCACTTCCTGTTTTCTCCTTCTGTTTGCAAGTAGGAGTCATTTCTAAGTTGGATGTTTGAAAGTAGGGGCCTGCCGTATACATAAAGAAATTTGCCCCATTAGATGTTGGTGTTGCCACAACACTGTAAGCCCTCACAGCTACTCTTGGTGGGCACAGGAATGGGCCCTGCTGTGAATTATTAGATCAAGATTTGTAAATGCATGCACCTGTTGAACAGGGGCTGAAAAAGTGGGCCTTTGGTGGATGGTGTTGCTACAACACTGTAAGCCCTCAGTTACTCTTGGTGGGCGCAGGAATGGGCCCTGCTGTGAATTATTAGATCAAGATTTGTAATTGCATGCACCTGTTGAACAGGGGCTGAAAAAGTGGGCCTTTGGTGGATGGTGTTGCTACAACACTGTAAGCCCTCAGTTACTCTTGGTGGGCGCAGGAATGGGCCCTGCTGTGAATTATTAGATCAAGATTTGTAATTACACGCCCCTGTTAAACGGGCTAAAAAATTGTGCCTTAGGCACTGGTGCCACAACACTGCAACCCCTCACAGATACTGTACTCAGACCTGTTGCAAACCATTGCATAGAAAATTGTAATTACACACCCCTGTTAAACAGGGGCTGAAAATTGGGCCTTAGCTACTGGTGGTGGCACCCAGAAACGTGTTCTTCCAAGCTATCATCAGGATCATTGAGGAGGAAGAGGATAGTCAGTCAACATAACAGGATCGTCACTCAGCATCAGCATAGGCAGTCTTGAAGGGATGTGACATTTCAAAATAAATTATTCTGTTATATCAGCTTCAGGTGCCTGGTAGCTGGTGGTGATCCAAGACTGATTCATCTTTATGAAGGTCAGTCGATCAACCGAGTCGGTGGACAGGCGCACCCTGTGATCGGTGACAGCCTCCAGCAGCACTGAATGTGCGTTCGGAAAGAATGATGGATGCAGGACAGGCCAGTAGCGCAATTGCATACTGTGCAATCTCTGGCCAGTGATCCATCCTCAAGACCCAGTAAGCCAGAGGATTTTCGGTGGGAAAGGTGTCCAAGTCTGACCTTGCCCCTAGGTATTCCTGCACCATGTATATCAGACGCTGGTGATGGTTGCTGGAACCGATCATACCTTGGGTCTGCAGACTAAAAAATTGTCTGAACGCATCGGTCAGACGTCCACCTTCCCCACCGCTCCTTCTGCTACTGACCGAAGCCTCAGCAACTCGTCGTCCAGGACCAGGAGTTTGTAACCTCCCAGTCTCTGGGAACGTGTTGCACAGACCTTTCTGCAAGGCCTTTTGGAGACGTCTTATCCTCTGCGACGGCAAGATAAGGTCTGCAATCTTACCCTTGTACCGTCGATCAAGGAGAGTGGCCAGCCAGTAATGGTCCCTCTCCTTGATCCGAAGAATACGAGGATCCTTCCGCAGGCGTTGCAGGATCAGGGAGGCCATACAACGTAGGTTAGCTGAGGCATTCAGTCCGGAGTCTTCTGGGTCACTGAGGACGACATGATCAACAGCCACCTCCTCCCAGCCACATACAAGTCCACTGGTTTCTTGGGACTGTAAATCATCCCTAAAAGACTGCTGATGCTGAGTGCCAGGCTCCACCTCCATGCTGACACAATCCTCCTCCTCCTCATCCTCTTCCTGTGTGATGGGTGGGAGAGAAGGAACACTGCCTCTGTTCTGCCTCAAGTGCCCTGTCCATTATTCCACGCAGTGTATGCTCCAACAGGTGGACAAGAGGTACAGTGTCACTGATGCATGGACTGTCACTGCTCACCATCCTCGTGGCCTCCTCAAATGGTGACAGGATAGGGCATGCATCCCTGATCATGCTCCACTGGCGTGGGGAAAAAAAAATCTGAGCTCCCCTGACTTTGCCCTGGTGCCGTAGTTGCACAGGTACTCATTGATGGCCCTCTGCTGCGTGTGCAGTCGCTGCAGCATGGCCAACGTTGAGTTCCACCTGGTGGGCATGTCACATGTAAGGCGGTTCTTGGGCAGGGTTCAACTCCTTTTGCAGCTCAGCCAGCCGAGCACTGGCATATGATCGGCGGAAATGCACACAGACTTTGCTGGCCTGCCTCAGGACATCCTGTAAGCCTGGGTACCTGCCCAAGAACCACTGCACCACCAGGTTAAGGACGTGAGCCATACAGGGCACATGGGTCAGCTGTCCCTGTCGCAGGGTGGAGAGGAGGTTGGTGCCATTGTCACAAACCACCATTCCTGGCTTAAGCTGGCGTGGCGTCAACCACCTCTCGGCCTAACCCTGCAGAGCTGACAGAATGTCTGCCCCAGTGTGGCTCCTGTCCCCCAAACACACCAGCATGGCATCTTTTTGCCTGCGTGCTTGCGTAGCCCCTTGGACGCCTACGGAGCACCGCTGGTTCTGAGGACAGAGCACCTAAGAGGCCATGGAGGAAGAAGAGGAGGGGGTGGAGGAGAGATGTGTATCGCAACCAGTAGTAGCATTTTGGAGGTGTGGTGGCGGAACAACCTCCAACACTACTGCACCTTGTCCTGCATCCTTCCCAGCTGCCAAAAGAGTGACCCAATGGGCCGTGAAAGACAGGTAACGTCTCTGTCCATGCCTGCTGGACCATGAGTCAGCGGTAATATGCACCTTACCGCTGACCACCCTGTCCAGCGAGGCATGGACATTGCCTTCCAAATGCTGGTAGAGAGCCAGAATCGCCTTCCGTGAGAAAAAGTGGCATTTGGGAACCTGCCACTGAGGAACCGCACATTGAACAAACTCACAGAAGGGGGCCGAGTCTACCAACTGAAGAGGCAGCAGTTGAAGTGCTAGCAATTTAGCCAAGCTAGCATTCAACCGCTGGGCATGTGGATGGCTGGGAGTAAACTTCTTTCGCTGGGCATGGAAATTTGCCTGGTACAATCGGACATCGGTGTACTGCTAGGAGAGTGCCCGCAAGTACTTGGCTGTGACACACCTAATTCTACACCTTCATTCCTCTTAGTGCAGCTTTCAGAGAGGACTGAAGGTATAGTGGGGTTGGAGATCCCAGCTGATGAGGAGCAAGGAGAGGTCCGCTTTGTTCTTTGGTGTGGGTCTTTAATGTGCGCTTGCCAACGAGCTGCATGGCAGGTCAACATATGTCTGGTCATGCTTGTGGTGCCCAAGCGGCTGATGTTTTGGCCACGCGAGATACGCTTGAGACATATGTTGCAAATAGCAGTGGTGCGATCTGATGCACTCGTCTCAAAAAAGGCCCACACCAAAAAACAAAGCGGAGCTCTACGGTGTGATTCAGTTGGTGTGCTGGCCCCCGGAGGGCATCCTGCCTCGTTGGAGATGTGCTGCTGCCTCCTCCTCCTCTCTCCGTTTAGGCACCCGCGTGGCATCAGTGACCTCATCATCCCCTCCCTCTTCAGCACTGGAGCAAACCTGGCAGTAAGCTGCAGCTGGTGGAACATGACTGCCAGATTGCTGTCCTTGAGCATCCCCTCTCTCTGCGCTCACGCTACTGCCTTCCTCTAGCTGAGTATCATCATCGGAGCCTTCAAAACGCTGGGCATGCTCCTGGAGCATGTACCCAACACTGTGCTCAAACAGTTCGGGGGACTCCTCAGGAGGACATGGTGAGTCTAGGGAAGGGGTGACTGATGATGACATTGAGTATGCGTTGGCAGCTGCTTTGCCAGTACCCTGAGCCTGGATGAGGAGGGCTTGATTATCCACTCTACCAAGCCTTCAGCATGATGCTGCTCAACATGTCCAGCTGCCGAAAATAAGGACAAGCGTGTCCCATGGCCACGTGCTGATGACAATGCACCGCGTCCACGACCAGCACTGTTGTCTCTAGACACAGAGCCTGCTTGCCCTGTTTTCTTGGCTCGTGACTGTCTGCCTCTCCTTGTTGGTCTTCCAGACATTGTAATGGGTAGTGTATATTGTTCTGGAGTCACACCGCACACACACTAACTCCTGCAGATGGCTGTCTTAGACAGAAGGGCAGATACAGGGTGAGGTGGTTTAGTGTGCTACTGCTGTGCTATACTCACACAGCACGCGCACGCACACACACACACACACACACTAACTCCTGCAGATGGCTGGATTGGTAAAGAACAGCACTGAGAAGAACATGCTATGCTGCTTATTTTTCCTCTATCCCTACACTTTCCCCACAAGCAAAGGCTGAGAAGAATAAACTATCCCTGCCTATTTTTCCTCTTTCCCTACACTATTCCCCACACAGAAATGAATCACAAGAACATATAGTGTGTACACTGTAGAGTACAGTCTGTCACTGTTCCTAACGCCGGAACACACTACACGAGGCCGCTGGTGCGGCCGCCTTATATAGTGTGGGGCATGTACTAAACCCCCTGAGCTATAATTGGCCACAGGCATCCTGCCTGTGGCCAATTATTGCTCTGCTCGCCACTGGCTCTATGATTGGCCAAACATACGGGGTCACAGTGCATGCTTGGCCAATTATCAGCCAGCAATGCACTGCGACTGGCGCAGTGCATTGTGGACCGTTCGCATCACACGAATTTGATGCGAACGGCCCTCAGAGTTCTGGTTTTCGACGAACGGCTGATGTTCGATTCGAATCGAACACCGGACCCATCCCTAGTATGCATGCAATACTGATGTATAAAGAAGGCATGGTTGCATCCTACAGTGCTTGACACGTTTTGTGGTACAAAGCCACTTCCTCAGGAGCAGATGCATCCACATGTATGGAGCTACGGTTCAAAAGATATGCGGGACAACAAAACAAGGGATGCTAGAGGGGTTGTCTGTCCCGGGAGCTGAGGTAACGAAACTGCACGTAGGGCAACTACCCACAAAGCATTCCCAGAAATAGAAATCTCCATGATGTACTGGATAGTGACAAGAAGTAATATGTAATGGCTCCAAGGGGGTACTGGTTGCCCCACAGGCAGTTTCGTTAGCTCAGCTCTTGGGACAGACGACAACTTTAGCGGCCCTTGTTTCATAGTGCTGCATATCTTGAACCATAGCTCCATACATGTGGATGCATTTTCTCCCGAGGAAGTGGCTTTGTACCACAAAACTGTAGGATGCAACCATGCCTTCTTTATACATCAGTATTGCATGCATACCATATACAAAATGTTTTTTACTACTTCAAAAAATATTTCTTTCTATATAGAATTTTTATTTTTATTTTTTTTTTCTATACAGAATTTTATACTTCACACATCGGGAATTGTAATGTGCTGCTACATTATTTTTGTGTGTGTGTGTGTGTGTGTGTGTGTGTGTGTGTGTGTATATATGTATATAATATGGCTTTTATATACGTACTTACTGTTTAATGCTATATTTTTCTAAAGACAATAAACATGTCAAGCTTTTATACAAAATCCAGGTTTTTGTCAATTGCCTCACTCAAAGTCCCAAAACTCCCCTTTCGATTATTATAGATGACTGGGTTGTGCAGCTACCTTTTTAAAGTGGTTGTAAACCTCAGTCATGAAACCTGAACAGAGCACATACATTCACCAACCACTTTATTAGGTACACCTTACTAATACTGGGTTGGACCCCATTTTGCCTTCAGAACTGCCTTAATTCTTTGTGGCATAGATTCAACAAGGTTTTGGAAACATTCCTCAGATTTTGGTTCCTATTGGCATGATTGCATCATGCAGATGCTACAGATTTGTCGGCTGCACATCCATGATGCAAATCTCCTGCTTCACCACATCCCAAAGGTGCTCGATTGGATTGAGATCTGGTGACTGTGGAGGCCACTGGAGTACACTGAACTCGTCATGTTCAATAAACCAGTGGTGAGATGATTTGAGCTTTGTGACATGGTGCATTATCCTGCTGGAAGTAGCCATCAGAGGATGGGTACACTGAAGTCTTGAAGGGATGGACATGGTCAGCAACAATACTCTGGTAGGCCGTGGCACTTAAACGATGCTCAATTGGTTCTAAGGGGCCCAAAATGTGCCAATAAAATATCCCCCACACCATTACATGTGCGTAGTTCAAAGTTAATCATTGGAGTTTGTTATAGACCACCCAATGTTAATGAGGAGGTGGATACTCAGCTCCTTGCTCAAATAGAAAGGGCTGCAAGGGCTGGGACAGTGATAATAATGGGGGATTTTAACTACCCAGAAATTGACTGGAATAATGGCACTGCTGGGACAGTTAAAGGACAAAAATTTATAAACCTATTACAGGACAATTTTATGGTCCAGTTCATTGAGGCCCCAACCAGGAATGATGCTCTGCTGGATCTGGTAATCTCAAACCATGCAGAGCATATTACTAATGTTCAGATAAAGGAGCATCTGGGTAGCAGTGACCATAACATGATTTCATTTGATGTTAGCTGTAAGCAAAAATCACATACAGGAAAGATAAAAACACTTAATTTCAAGAGGGCAAATTTTCCAAGGATGAGGGCTGCTCTCCAGAACTTAGACTGGGAGATAATATTGGCAACAATGGGCACAGAACAGAAATGGGGATTCTTCAAAAAGACTGTTTGTGAACTCACTGCAAAGTATATTCCCATGGGCAATAAATTTAAAAGGCTAAAAATAAAACCTATGTGGCTCACGGCCAAAGTTAAAAAAGCTATAAACTATAAGAAAAGAGCTTTTAAAAAATATAAAAATGAAGGATCACTAGTGTCATTTAAATGTTACAAAGAACATAACAGAATATGTAAAAAGGAAATCAAGGATGCAAAAATTCAAAACGAAAGACAGATTGCAAAAGATAGTAGGACAAACCCAAAAAAATTCTTCAAATATATTAATAGTAAAAAGGTCAAGTCTGAGCATGTAGGCCCTTTACAAAATAATCTAGAGTGGGTGACTGGGGACAAAGAGAAGGCTATTTATTAAATACTTTCTTCAGCTCTGTGTATACAAAGGAGCATGGGGGAGCTCATGTCCACAATGGGGGTGGTAGTGACACAGCCCTAAATCCACAATGGCTCAAAAGTGATATGGTCCAGAAATATTTAGACAGAATAAAGGTGGATAAAGCACCTGGACCTGATGGCATCCACCCACGGATCCTAAAAGAATTGAGCTCTGTAATTTCAAAGCCATTGTATCTAATTTTTAGGGAATCATTAATGACAGGAATAGTACCACTGGATTGGCGCAGGGCGAACGTGGTGCCTATATTTAAAAAGGGAACAAAGTCTTTACCAAGTAACTATAGACCTGTTAGTTTAACTTCTATAGTTGGGAAGATACTGGAGAGATTATTAAAAGACCACATAGACGAGTTCTTGCAGGAAAAAAATATTTTAAGCAACAGACAGCATGGGTTCATGAAAGACAGAAGTTGTCAGACAAACCTCATTTCTTTTTATGAGGTGGTAAGTAAAACCTTGGACAGAGGCGTGGCTGTGGACGTGGTATACTTGGATTTTGCAAAAGCGTTCGATACAGTTCCCCACACACGGCTCATGTGTAAGGTAAGGTCTACAGGTTTGGAAATATCGGTTTGTAAATGGATAGAAAACTGGCTAAAAGACAGAATTCAGAGTTGTGGTTAATGATTCTTACTCTGAATGGTCTAAGGTTATCAGTGGTGTACCCCCAAGGTTCAGTGCTGGGACCCTTACTTTTTAATATCTTTATAAATGATATTGGGTCTGGGATCAAAAGTAAAATTTCTGTCTTTGCAGATGACACCAAGCTATGCAGTGGAATAACGTCCTTACAGAAGGTCTCCAATTTACAAGCTGACCTCAATGCTCTGTCAAATTGGGCGACTATGTGGCAGATGAGGTTTAATGTTGATAAATGTACACTTGGGGGCTAAGAATATGCATGCATCATACATGCTAGGGGGAGTACAACTGGGGGAATCCGTAGTGGAGAAGGATCTGGGGGTTTTGGTAGATCATAAACTCAATAATAGCATGCAATGCCAAGCTGCGGTTTCCAAAGCGAGCAAAGTTCTTTCTTGTTCTTTCTTAAGAGAGGTATGGACTCCAGAGAGAGAGATATCAGAGAGAGATATCATTTTGCCCCTGTTCAAATCATTAGTAAGACCTCATCTGGAATATGCAGTTCAGTTTTGGGCACCAGTTCTCAAAAGGATATCGGGGAACTGGAGAAAGTGCAGAGAAGGGCAACCAAACTGATAAGAGGCATGGAGGAGCTCAGCTATGAGGAAAGATTAGAGGAACTGAATTTATTCACCCTTGATAAGAGGAGATTAAGGGGGGATATGATCAACATGTATAAACATATAAGGGGTCCATATAGTGAACTTGGTGTTGAGTTATTCACTTTACGGTCAACAAAGAGGACAAGGGGGCACTCTTTACGTCTAGAGGAGAAGAGATTTCATCTCCAAATAAGGAAAGGTTTCTTCACAGTAAGAGCTGTGAAAATGTGGAATAGACTCCCTGCAGAGGTGGTTCTAGCCAGCTCAGTAGATTGCTTTAAGAAAGGCCTGGATACTTTCCTAAATGTACATAATATAACTGGGTACTGACATTTATAGGTAAAGTTGATCCAGGGAAAATCCGATTGCCTCTCGGGGGATCAGGAAGGAATTTTTTTCCCCTGCTTTAGCAAATTGGAGAATGCTCTGCTGGGGTTTTTTTTGCCTTCCTCTGGATCAACTGTGGGTATAGAATGGGGTATATGGGATTGTATGATATATATATATATATATATATATATATATGTATGTATATATATATATTTTTTTTTTATTTGTGGTTGAACTGGATGGACTTGTGTCTTTTTTCAACCTAACTAACTATGTAACTATGTAACTATTACACCACCACCAGCCTGAACATTTGATACAAGGCAGGATGGATCCATGTTTTCATGTTGTTTACGCCAAATTCTGTCCCTACAATCTGAATGTTGCAGCTGAAATCAATACTTATCAGACCAGGCAACGTTTCTCCAATCTTCTATTGTCCGATTTTAGTAAGCCTGTGCGAATTGTAGTCTAGGCTCCTGTTCTTGGCTGATGGGAGTGGCACCCAGTGGGGTCTTCTGCTGCTGTAGCTTATCTGCTTCAAGGATTGATATGTTGTGCAATCAGATGGTATTCTGCATACCTTGTTTGTAACGTGTGGTTATTTGAGTTAATGTTGCCTTTCTATCATCTCAAACCAGTCTGCCCATTCTCTGACATCAAGGCCTTTCTGTCTGCACAACTGAGCTCACTGGATATTTTCTGTTTTTTGGAGCATTCTCTGTAAACACTAGAGATGGTTGTGTATGAAAATCCAAGTAGATCAGCAGTTTTTGAAATACTCAGAGCAGCCCATCTGTCACCAACAACCATGTCATGTTCAAAGTCGCATAAATTCCCCATTCTGATGCTCAGTTTGAACCTAAACAAATCATATTCACCATGTCTAGAGGCCTAAATGCATTAAATTGCTGCCATGTGATTGGCTGATTAGCAATTTGTGTTACCAACAATTGAACAGGTGTACCTAAAAAAAAAAAAAAAGTGACCGGTGAGTGTATCTTCAGTGTTTACTTGTATCTCTCCAAATCTCTAAGTGTCATTTCTCTCTGGTGGTTCGTTCCTCGTTTATCAGCATGTGTCACTTCTGAAAAGTTTTCCTGACACAACATGAAATTTGTGATAGGGAGGGAGATAGTCACACCGCTTCTCTATTCAGAATACAGCTCTGCATGTTCCTTCATGCCTCTGCCTATCTGAAGGGGGGTATGTCCCTTTGCTCCAATCGGCTCCTTTAGGCTGTTTAGGCTGGCGATAAAGCGGCGCTATATTTAGCGCCGCTTTACCGTTGTTTTAGCAGCGCATTTCGGCCGATAGCGGGGTGGTTTTACCCCGCGAGCGGCCGAAAAAGGGTGGAGCGGGGCTTTGCGGGCAGGTTCGGAGCGCTGCCCCATTGTTTTCAATGAGAGGGGGCGCTTTAGGAGCGGTAAATACACCGCTCCTACAGCGCACCAAAGATGCGGCTTGCAGGACATTTTTTAGTGTCCTGCAAGCGCACCGCTCCAGTGTGAATGCCCGAAGGCTTTCACACTGAAGACACAGCAACGGCTGTTTCAGGTCGGTTTGCAGATGCTATTTTTAGCGCAATAGCGCCTGCAAACCGCCCCAGTGTGAAAGGGGCCCATATAGTGTGTAAGCTGTAACTACAGCTTACCACCCCCTCATTTCTGCTCCTCACAGATGCATAAGGATTTTATCACAAATCTGAACATTGAACTGTTATAGAGAAGACTGCAGATACACAATGTAAATGGATTTGTTCCATCTCTGTGTATCATCTGAGTTTTCACTTCACTGGGTATATGTGAGGGTTTACAACCACTTTAAGGTGATTGGACGATAGAAACCAAAGTTGTAAGGACAACCTTCGCATTGGTTGCCAATTATACCCTTTTGCAGCCGGTTTTGTACAGTGAATGGACTTATCTTAAATCTTCATCTCTTCTAAGCGTTTTGCTCAGTGAGTGGGGTGTACTGGCCAAAAGGGCTGTGTCCTGGCTGACAGGTATCTACTTTCTATGTGTGGCAGGTTGGGAGCTCTTTAAGGCCCCTTTCACACTGGGGCGTTTTTCAAGCGGTACAGCGCTAAAAATAGCGCCTGTATACCGCCTGAAAAAATCCGGCCCCATTCACTCCAGTGTGAAAGCCGGCGGGCTTTCACACTGGAGCGGTGCTCTAGCAGGACGGCAAAAAAAGTCCTGCTAGCAGCATCTTTGGAGCGGTATAGTAGTGGTGTTTTCACCGCGTATTGTACCGCTCCTTCCCATTGATTTGAATGGGAAACCGCGGTAATATCGCCGCTACGGTGGCGCTCTGCTGGGGTCTTTAACCCCTTTTTCGGCCGCTCGCGGGGGGTAAAACCACACCACGAGCGGCCGAATACCGCGGCTAAAACTACGGTAAAGCAGCGCTAAATATAGCGCTGCTTTACCGTCCCTGCGGCTCTCCGCCCCAGTGTGAAAGGGGCCTAAGAGACATAGCAGGGGCTAATGAATCACAGGGCTGAAATGTCCAAAGGAAACAGGAATGAAATGCTGAAACAACTGCTAGTGGCTAACGTTGCACTGCAGCAGGCTGCTGTGGAGCAATGTCTAATATAACGCTACAGTGAACGATGAAGGCTCAGCAAAGGGACACAGAAGCCTAGAGAAAAGCTGAAAATAACCTACAGCAGTACAAATAAAGTCTGACTTGGGCCTCCTGCACCTGACACTTCTGTTTGAGCATCTACTTTTTCAGACTTTTTTTCTGTATGTATATGTGCGCAATTTCGCACATATGCATGAAAACTTATTCTCACGTTTTTTTTTCTGTGCAGTATGTAAATGAGCATGAGGCGTAAATTGCTGACCAAAAATGCTGATTTTTTTTTTATTTATTTTTTTTGAAGAATGCACGTCAATTGTTTACGCTCCTGTATACATAGGCACATTACAATTAATAGGCAGTATCTTGGCTCAGTAAAAACAAAAAAAAAAGAAGCTGTACTGAGCTTTTTCAAGCTGGGGTGTGCAAGAGGTCTTAAGCAGTATAATCACACTCTCAAAGTTGTGAGTCGGCAGTTGTTGCATCTGGTAATCGACTGAACATACCATTCAGTCCTGCACATGCTGCCCATAATCATACACTCTGTTAAATCCTACCAGGGACCCAGTGCACAATGATGGCAGCTCCATTTGTCCAAGGGAGCATACTGTAGTAGCTGCCAAGGTCCATTGTTGTGGGCTTGTGTTTTTGTGAATGATGACGAACCTCTCTAGCTGCTGTCAATCATGACACCACCAACCAGCCACTAATGTAGTAAGCTCCTCCAAACTAGCTGGTGGCTGCAGGAGGTTGTGGGCTTAGTATTTTATCAATATAAAGGGAACAACTGCTGATGTTTTAGAACATACTGAAAGAAGCATTGAAAATGTGTTTAGAAAATTAATACACAATACGACTTGTATATTTTCATTCTACTTATTCTTGTACTGCAAACGCTAATAATAATAAAATAAATGTTATTTGGAAAAAAAAAAAAAAAAAATCTAAAAGGGAACAGAGAAGGCACAGGGCTGCAGAACGGATAGGGGGGCTGTGGCTTCAGTGTTGCCTGTACCTCTCCCATAGGAATACCCATAATTTAGGCTTCTGCCTATGGTTGAGCTATAGCAAGCACTGAAAGAATAAAAGTGGCATTTTATTTCTAAGCGGCAGCAGAGGTTTGAAGGGGGACAACTGCTATGTGTACAGGGACTCTTGGGTGATTTAACAAGCCTTTCAAACTTCTGGGGAGTATTTTTCTTTAACCACTTCCCGCCCGGTCAATAGCATATTGACGTCCGGGAAGTGGTTTCGTTATCCTGACTGGGCGTCATATGACGTCCTTCAGGATAACAGCCGCCGCGCGCCCGTGGGGGCGCGCATCGCGGCGATCGGTGGAGCGGTGTGTCAGTCTGACACACCGCTACACTGATCTCGGTAAAGAGCCTCTGGCGGAGGCTCTTTACCACGTGATCAGCCGTGTCCAATCACGGCTGATCACGATGTACACAGGAAGAGCCGTTGATCGGCTTTTCCTCACTCGCGTCTGACAGACGCGAGTAGAGGGGAGCCAATCGGCGGCTCTCCTGACAGGGGGGGTCTGCGCTGATTGTTTATCAGCGCAGCCCCCCCTCAGATGCCCACACTAGACCACTAGGGAAGCCCCCAGGACCACCAGGGAAGCCCCCAGCATGTGGATGGCCAGGTACATCCCCCATGGCCATCCACATGTTAAAAAAAAAAAATCAAAAAATATGCCAATCAGTGCCCACAGATGGGCACTGATTGGCACATCCTATTTAATTTTAAAAAAAGTAAAAAAAAAGGGATGCCCAGCAATGCCACCCATAAGTGTCATCAGTGCCACTCATCAGCGTCCATCAGTGCCACCTATCAGTGCCCATCCATGCCCACCTATCAGTGCCCATGCATGCCACCTATCAGTGCCCATCCATGCCACCTATCAGTGCCACCTATATGTGTGCATCAGTGCCACCCATAAGTACCCATCAGTGCCGCATTTGAGTGCCCATCAGTGCCGCATACCAGTGCCACCTATCAATGCCCATCAGTGCCACCTTTCAGTGCCGCCTATCAGTGCCCATCATCAGTGCCACCTAATCGGTGCCCCCTAATTGGTGCCACCTCATCGGTGCCCATCAGTGCCGCCTTATCAGTGCCCATTAGTGCCGCCTTATCAGTGCCCGTCATTGAAGAAGAAAACGCACTTATTTACAAAAAAAATTAACAGTGACAAAGAAAAACTTGTTTTTTTGCAAAATTTTCGGTCTTTTTTTGTTTGTTGCGCAAAAAATAAAAAATCGCAGAGGTGATCAAATACCACCAAAAGAAAGCTCTATTTGTTGGAACAAAATGATAAAAAATTTGTTTGGGTACAGTGTAGCATGACCGCGCAATTGTCATTCAAATTGCGACAGCGCTGAAAGCTGAAAATTGGCTTGGGCGGGAAGGTGTCTAAGTGTCTGGTATTGAAGTGGTTAAACTGTACAAGTGCTGAGTACAAGTGGACACAGCAGGATAGGAAAAACGGGAGAATTCAAATAGTGAGTGAGAGAACCAGAGACCAATAGGTACAGAAACCATGAAAGAGAGCGCTGATCAGATGCTGGTTTGACGGAAGCTGGTTGTGAAACTGGCTTTTGTAGGACAGGGAGCTGTACACACGGGCCAAACTGGCTGTTTTGGTCCTGTGTGTACCCAACATTCGACTGTAAAACATAACATTTGGGTGTATTTCCCTGCCTAGAAGCCACAGATGCTGCAAACAGCTGTCTATTGTGTTAACATGCATGGAAGCACAGTCTGCATCCAGGGTCATACAGTTGTGTTCATAAGTTTACATACCCTGACAGAATTTGATTTATTGGCCATTTTTCAGAGAATATAAATAACACAAAAACATTTCATTCACTCATGGTTAGTGTTTTGGCTGAAGCCATTTACTATCAATCAACTGTGTTTACTCTTTTTAAATCAAATTCACAACAGAAACTACCCAAATGACCCTGATCAAAAGTTTACATACCCTGGGGATTTTGGCCTGATAACATGCACACAAGTTGACACAAAGGGGTTTGAATAGCTATTAAAGGTAACCCTCCTCGCCTGTGATCTGTTTGCTTGTAATTAGTGTGTGTGTATAAAAGGTCAATGAGTTTCTGGACTCCTGACAGACCCTTGTATCTTTCATTCAGTGCTGCACTGACGTTTCTAGATTCTGAGTCATGGGGAAAGAAAAAGCATTGTCAAAGGATCTGTGGGAAAATGTAGTTGAGCTGTATAAAACAGGAAAGGGATATAAAAAGATATCCAAGGAATTGAGAATGCCAGTCAGCAGTGTTCAAACTCTAATCAAGAAGTGGAAAATGAGGAGTTCTGTTGAAACCAAACCATGGGCAGGTAGATCTAAAATTTCAGCAATAACTGCCAGGAAAATTGTTTGGGATGCAAAGAAAAACCCACAAATAACTTCAGGTAAAATACAGGACTCTCTGAAAACATGTGGTGTGGCTGTTTCAAGATGCACAATAAGGAGACACTTGAAGAAATATGGGCTGCATGGTCGACTCGCCAGAAGAAAGCCACTACTACACAAATGCCACAAAGTATCCCACTTACAATATTCCAAACAGCACAGAGACAAGCCTCAAACCTTCTAGCACAAAGTCATTTGGAGTGATGAGACCAAAATTTAGCTTTTTGGCCACAATCGTAAACACTACATTTGGAGAGGAGTCAACAAGGCCTATGATGAAGGTACACCATTCCTACTGTGAAACACGGAGGTTGATCGCTGATGTTTGGGGGATGTGTGAGCTACAAAAGGCACAGGAAATTTGGTCAAAATTGATGGCAAGATGAATGCAATATGTTATCAAAAAATACTGGAGGAACATTTGCATTTATCAGCCAGGAAGCTGCGCATGGGACGTACTTGGGCATTCCAACATGACAATAATCTGAAACACAAGGCCAAGTCGACCTGTCATTGGCTACAGCAGAATAAAGTGAACCAATGATCAAAGGACACTGCCGGTGTTCTGCCGAGATGGTTCCCCTCGGCGGATAAGGTCCCCTCTGTACTGCGCAGGCGCAGCAATTGCGCAGTACGAAGGACTAGGGATCTTCTGAAAAATTGCCGAAGGTAAGCAAGTAGGAGTGAAGTGTACACCGCGCGGGCGCAGTCGGTGTATGAGACGATGCCGCACGCTCCCGATGCTCGCGCTACTCTGCAAGGGGAGTCTAACTATGGGGCGGGTCTATTATTACTCTAAGCAAGGGGAAAAGGCGTGTTTTGCAATACTTAAAAAAAATCTGGCCCTTGGTTACAGTAATAATAATAACAAATGTCGCTCTTGGTAACAGACCCGCCCCTTGCAAGGTAGCGTGAGCATCGGGAGCGTGCGGCATCGTCTCTCGTACACCGACATGTTAACTGCACGTGCACGGTGTACACTTCACTCGCAGGTGTTTAGCTTTGGCAGTTTTCGGAAGATGGCTAGTCCTTCCTACTGTGCAAGCGCAGTAGAGGGGGGTCCTTATCCGGCGGGGGAACTTTCTCGGCAGGACACCGGCAAGGTACAGCTCACCCCGGTGGTCAAAAAAGGGGCACTCCAGAGGGAGCATGTTATGTAGGGAGAACTGTGGGGGTCCACGTCTCCCTAACTTGCCGGGAAGCCTGACAGAGACCGGACCCACCTCGAGAAGCGCTGAAGGGACCATGAAGATACTGAACCGCTGAAAAACTGAAAAAAAAAATACAACATCCATTTGCAATAAAGTGAAAACATTATAGGCATATTCTCATTGTTTAAAACCTTATTGGAGAACTAAAATGAGCCTGAAACATGTCAAATATTTTACAGTTAATTTTTATTTATACAATGGAAGTCATTGTTCAATCAAAGTTGTATTTTTATTGTGTTTTTCCTGATGCAAATCCTTTTAAGAAATGAGCATAAGAGATGGATTCATTCAGGCCTGGAAAAGTAGTGGCCTGTAATTTGAATATCCATCTTTGCTCATGTTGGAGCAATATTTTATTCCAGTAAGGCGGTGAAGGTTACTTTGGGCATCATGTTGCAACACTGCATGTCTGCCTACCGGGATGTAACCATTTCCAATTTGCATGTATACATGTTTGGAAATACGCCGCCAAAATTCTTGTTTTGTTTTGCCTATATGCCATCATATAGACTACTCCGCGTGTTTCTGATGGCATGCGAATTCACAGATGTCAATGGAAATCACACCCCAAAATCACCAAAAGTAGTACAGAAACTACTTTTGGGAATCGGTGCAGTGCCGCAAATGCGGCGCTGCACCGATTCGGATGCTGCCAATATGGCATGCGATTTGAAATGTCAAATTGCATCAATGTGAACCAGGGCTAATGCCAAAGAGCAAAATTTTGGTCTCATCTAACCACAGCACTTTCTCCCAATCCTTCTCTGAATCATTTAGATGTTCATTGGCATGACTGTGCATGTGCCTTCTTGAGGAGGGGGACTCGCCGTGTTTGGAGGAAGAAAACCTTAAAGTGGATGTAAACCCCATTCATGAAATCTGACCTGGGCACATATATCTGTAGTGTTTTCTTATTTCTCTCCAAACCCCTAATGCCCTGTAATGTTGGATGTGAGCTTGTTGGCGGAAAGTCCGACTGTGTGTATGCCCTATCGAACATTTGTTGTCGGATTTTCAGCCAACAAATGTTGGCTAGCAGGTGCTCAAATTTTCCGCCAACAAATGTTTGTTGTCGGACTTTCCGATCGTGTGTACACAAGTCCGTTGGACAAAAGTTCACACATGCTTGGAATCAAGTACGAGTCGGAGGTGCTCGGTCTTGTAAAACTAGCGTTTGTAATGGAGACATCACGTACATCTTGTACGTCACTACGTTCATAATTGTTGGCCAACATTTGTGTGACCGTGTGTATGCAGGACAAGTTGGAGCCAATATCCTTCGAACAAAAATCCACGGTTTTGTCGGAAAGTCCGATCGTGTGTACGGGGCATTAGTCTCATGGCTGGTGCTCCATTCCTCTGTTATTAGCTTGATAACTTCTGACAAGCTCTCCGAAACAGGAGATAAAAGCAGCTGGAAATTTGTGTCGGGAGGTAACTTAAAGGGGTGTTTCACCTTACAAAATTTTTTTTTAAAAGTCAGCAGCTAAAAAAAAAAGTAGCTGCTGACTTTTAATAAGTACACTTACCCTCCCAGGGAGCCCACAATGTCGGTTGTGGAGAACAAGCTGTCCCTCAGTAAGGGAAACGGCTTCCCGTTTCCTATTGCGCATGCGCGAGTCGGCACGTGGCCTACTGCGCATGCGCGAGTCTAATTTGTGAATGGGGAACGCGATGTGTTGAGGGACATAGTTCCCATAACACACCGCGCCCCATTCACTAGAAGACGGAAGGAGAGAAGATTACCGCGGCGCTGGAGGAGGCATATTAGGACGGTTTGCCTAGCAACAGCCATTTCTGGTAAGTAAAAAAAAAAAAAATTTTTTTTTTTTCATTTTAAATTGTTACTAACATTTTTTTAAAGTTTTTTGTTTTCAGGGTGTCGCACCACTTTAACTATAGATAAGCAGAGCGCTTGTCTATTCACAGCACAGCTCTGCAAGTTTCTTCATTCCTCTGCCTATGTGGAGGGGGTGAGGGTGTCTTTCCTCCAATCGGCTCACACATGGTGTATGCCCAGACTCCCCTCCCACTGCTGAAACAGGAATAACATTTTCTAACACAATGTGCACTTTCTAAAGAATATAGAAAGGAAAAGAAAGCAGATATACATGTAAAACTTATTTAGGGAGATTTGTTTCATCTCTGTGTATCTTCACTTTGCTGGGTAATGTGAGGGTTTACATCCACTTTAACCGCTTCCTGACCGCCTCACGCCTATATACGTCAGCAGAATGGCACGGCTAGGCAAAATCACGTACAGGTACGTGGTCCTTTAAGAGCCGTCGCTCGCGACCCAGTCGGCAGCTCCGTCACCACGGCCGCGGGACCAGCGGATCTGATCGCCGCTGGTGTCCCCGATCGGGTCACAGAGCTGAAGAACGGGGAGAGGTCTGTGTAAACAAACCTCTCCCCGCGCTTCCTACTCTGCCTGTCATTGATCGGCTGTTCCCTGTCATCCGGAAAGCCGATCAATGACATCAGACGTCAGCCCCACCCCCTAATGTAAAAAAACACACGTCACACACCATAACCCCTCCCCGCCCCTAGTGGTTAACTCTTTCCGTGCCAGTGTCATTTATACAGGAATCAATGCATTTAAATAGCATTGATTGCTGTAAAAATGACAATGGTCCCGAAAATGTGTCAAAAATGTCCGCCATAATGTCGCAGTCACAATAAAAATCGCTGATCACCACCATTACTAGTAAAAAAAAAATATTAATAAAAATGCTTTAAAACTATCCCCTATTTTGTAAACGCTATAACTTTTGCGCAAACCAATCGATAATTGCGTTTTTTTTTTACTAAAAATATGTAGAAGAATACGTATCGGCCTAAACTGAGGGAAAAAAATGTTTTTTTTATAATTTTTTTGTGGATATTTATTATAGCAAAAAGTAAAAAATATTGCTTTTTTTCAAAATTGTCACTCTATTTTTGTTTATAGCGCACAAAAAAGAAAAACCACAGGGGCGATCAAATACCACCAAAAAAAAGCTCTGTTTGTGTAAAAAAAAGGACATCAATTTTGTTTGGGAGCCACGTTGCACGACCGCGCAATTGTCAGTTAAAGCGAGCAGTGCCGAATCGCAAAAAGGGCCTGGTCCTTTGGCTGCAAATTGGTCCGGGGCTGAAGTGGTTAAGGATTTCGAGAAGATCTGTAAAGAAGAGTGGACCAAAATCCCTCCTGAGATGTGTGTAAACCTGGTCACCAACTACAAGGAAGCGTCTTACCTCTGTGATTGCCAACGAGGGTTTCTCCACCAAGTACTAAGTCATGTTTTGCTTGGGGGTCAAATACTTATTTTACTCATTGGACTGCAACTTAATTTATACCATTTGTATTGTTTTATCTTCTGGATTTTTGCTTGATATTCTGTCTCTATCATTTAAAAATACACCTGTGATAAAAACGATAGGCCCTTCATTTCTTTGTGGGCAAACTTACAAAATCTGCAGGGGATCAAATAATTATTTTCCCCCGCTGTATGTTGTGTGCATTACAATCACCAAGAAAATTTTGAAGCACATTTACCAGTCAGCCTGCAAAAAAACAGATTAGCCCTGTCTAAGGCCCCTTTCACACTGTCGGACCGTTCAGGTCCGCCTGTCAGTTTTGACGGTGGACCTGAACGGGCGCTCCATGCTGGTCTATGGAGTGACAGATGTCATCGGTGACATGTCTGCTGACATCCGACCTGGTCCAATCTGCCAAAAGACGGATGGCCCCACATCTGGATCCGTCGCTGGCGGAGCGGGTGAGATCTGATGAAAACGGACATGCTGTCTGTTTTCATCCGATCTCTCCATATAAACCAGCGGCGCTCAACAAGTCACTCCCCGCTCAGTGAGCAGACGGACCTGTCATCCGCTGGCTCAGCGGAGATTAATGGAGAGATCTCACGCGGAGCCGGTGGACAGAGGTGGACTCCGGGGAAGCGGATCCGCCTTGTGTGAATGAGGCCTAACAGTTCATGTTAAAAACAGGGGTTTTAGTTGCACACATTTGCAAATATGTGTGAAAGCTGCAGTGACGATCTCACAAGTGTCACTAACTGATGTGAAAAACACAAAGCATGAGCCCATGTAGCCCCTCCATACAGATCTGTACAGAATACAAAGCACATACACAGTCTGCAATGTTAGAATAGAAGGAGAACACTACAAAACAAGTATTACATAGACCTCCTCATAGTACCCATGTAATGGAGACAGGTGCTCTGCTAACAATATGCAGCACAGAATGAGTGAAGGCGTCACCTAGAGGAAAAGTACAAGAGAGGTCGCCCTGCCCTCAATAAACATGTCTCCTCCTCCGTAGGACGTGCACGTAGGCTACGTACAGTGGCGAGAGCTTATTTCCGCTTCCGGTTACAGAGTGTCCTTGTCCTTTACCAGCGGCTAGTGAGAAGAGAGGATGGGTAGCATGTTCCGCAATGTCCTGGTAAGGGCGGCTTGGATAGCCTCGGTGTGTGGGAACCATGATGGCTGTGTACGGGCGGTGCTGGGCTCATGGCGGGGAGACGTCTGTATTCCTGTCCTCATTGCACACGAGTTTTTTGTCTTCTCTATGGACCGGTGACCTTGGTGCCCGGCTAACGGCAAGTCTCCTGTGTGTCACATTTCTATGAAGGGAGGATATTAGAGAGGATATGTGTGGACATCACAGGACCGCCGTTATAGAATTGTGTACGTCAAAACTGAAACGTCACACTTTACTAAGATGTGTGCACCAGGGGGACAGGTCTCAGGGGATGCCTGCTAATTGTATTTAGTCGGGGATCAGTCAGTAGAATGCCCATATTACAGTGGGGCTGAGTGGGTTGGGTGCCCCCCACACCGTGGGGTTTGACGGTTGAGATGTTGCCCCCCCCCCCTCCCCATCTTACAGTGGTGATTGGTGGTTATGTCACCCCCCCTTACAGCGGTGATTGGCTGTCACTCCCCCCCCCCATACAGAGGTGATTGGTGGTTAAGATGTCCCCCCCCTTACAGCGGTGATTGGCTGTCACTCCCCCCCCCCCCCATACAGAGGTGGTTAAGATGTCCCCCCCCTTACAGCGGTGACTGGCTGTCACTCCCCCCCCCCCCCATACAGAGGTGATTGGTGGTTAAGATGTCCCCCCCCTTACAGCGGTGACTGGCTGTCACTCCCCCCCCCCCCCCATACAGAGGTGATTGGTGGTTAAGATGTCCCCCCCTTACAGCGGTGATTGGTTAATAAGATGCCCCCCCCCCTTACAGTGGTTAAGATGTCACTCCCCCCCCCCTTTACAGCAGTGATTGGTTAAGATGTCACCCCTTACAGCGGTGATTGGTTAATAAGATGCCCCCCCCCCCCCTTACAGCGGTTAAGGTGTCACCCCCCCTTTTTTACAGCGGTGATTGGTGGTTAAGATGTTACCCCCCCCTTTTTTACAGTGGTGATTGGTGGTTAAGATGTCACTCCCCCCCCTTTTTACAGTGGTGATTGGTGGTTAAGATGTCACTCCCCCTTTTTTACAGCGGTGATTGGTTGAGATGTCCCCCCCTCGCCCACAGCAGTGATTGGTGGGTAGGATTCCCCCGTCCCCTTAGAGTGGTGATCAGTGAGTAGGATCCTGTGCAGGAACCCTGGTTGAAATGGCTGCTGTGGCTGATCCTCCTCCTGTAGAATCCCATTTATCAGGCAGGGTAGGAGTCACTGCTTTGTCAGTCTGTGCTCTCCTCAGTAATGTTACGGCATTGATTTTAGACTTGTCTGCTTTTATGCAAATAGGATTCCATATATATGTATGTATTTTTTTTTTTTCACGCTTCTGCATGTCCTTATTCTGCTGATTCTATAAGGTAACAAACTAAAGCAAAATCCTGTCCAGTATTTTGGAGATGTGTTTTTTCCAAGGTCATTTCATTGCAGAGGTATATTGCATATACTTTTAATGGGCATTCTGTTAATGATTGTGTAAGAGCTGTATTCAGTGATAGATAATAGAACTAAACCCCAGACAAAGCAGCATGGACAGTATTTCTGTACATTTAGTTCAAAGAAGTTACCCGCTCTGTTTCACTAAACACACCAATAGCCTAATCTGTCACTTTGCTCTCTCCTACTGTTGGCATGCTCCTTGCAGTACAGCATACCTGCCTCATTCTCTGTCCACCAGCCTGAGCTCTGCTTTACCAGAGCGGTCTTACAGGCCTAAAATAAGTCAAATCCTTACTGATTTGCTTTATATAAAAACAAAAAACATATTGAAGAGGTTTTTATGATCGCAGACCTTTAAAGTCACACATCTATCTTTGCCAAAATCAATGCACACCCACTTTTCTGGTCCTGTAATGTATATTTTATAAAATAATTTCTTTCTTTGTTTTTCTGCCCACTTGTAGCATCTTCCGTGAGCTCCCAAACCGCTTCCCTTTGTTTAGAATGAGCAGTACCAATTTAGTTGCAGTCATGTACAGTGCTCTATGCATATACTATCTGAGGAGGGCGGCTACATTCCTTCATACAGTGGGACCACGGAGAACGAATGTAGTCACCCTCTTAATAGAAGTCAGATCACAGCAGAAAAAAAGCTAAGGATTTGGAGGCAGCTGAGAGATAAGAGACTTAAAGCGGACCTTCACCCAAAGGGATGTTCTGCTTGTTTACATACTCCGCCCTCTCCTTACTGCCACGTTTGGCACAGTTTGTGGTGGAGGGGGAAGGAGGTACCTGCTTTTGACAGTTACCCGCTCCCACTTTCGGTCAGATGCGCTGCAGTGATCTGAAAGTTTGGCCCCTCCTCCTTCCCCATAGCCTTCTGGGACACATCACAAGTCCCAGAAGATTACAGGACCATTCACAAGGCACAGCGCAACTTGTGCATGCGCAGTAGGAAACCGGCTGTGAAGCTGCAAGGCTTCCCTGACAGTTTCCCTTACTTGAGATGCTGGCACCTGAAGCCAATTGAAGAATCTGCTTAGGTAAAGACATCGTTTAACCCTAGACAGGTAAGTGTTATTAAGTCAGGTAGAGATGACATAAAATGTTAGGGCTGTCTGTCTCTGGGGGGCAGTAGTGATTGTCAGGCAACTTACTGATCTGTTTCTGGTAGTGATGCAACGATTGGTGCTTTATACATGTATCATGTTTTGTTTCAGGCCCTCCGTCAGATCTCCCAGAGATCCCTAACTACTTCTACTCGGAAGTCACTGCAAAACAGGGTTGCCGAAAAGCAGAAGGTCTTTCAGGTATATACATACAACTTGAAATAATGCCTCAACGTTTATCTTTAAAGCTCAACTGAGCCTTCTCTATTGTTTACTGTAATTCAGTCATACTCGTTTGCAGTACCTGGGAGAGTTGCCACTCACAAAGCAGCAGCTGTGGTTGTGATTGGTCCAATATGCCCTACTGCACACTACTCCAATTAACATTAACATGCTGCTCAGGTAGCTTGGGTTATTTTATATATATATTTTTTTTTGTTGTGAGAGTAGCTGTCTGACTCAAGTGCTGCAGCCTTGGGTATATCAACCCTTACTGCAGCACAAAGTATATGAAATAAGCACAAAACCACAAACCTATGTATTACTGTATAACAGTAATAAATGTAAACCGTCCAATTGGACTTTTGCTGTGTTTAAAAGATAATCTCTTAGTGAAGTTTAAAGGCCAAGTTCACCTCTTGGAACACATTACATGTTCCAAATGTATTTAGCGTGGAACCCATAACATGTTCAGCTCCTGCCACTTCTGCCCCTGACCCCCCCCCCCCCCTCCCGGGACAGCAGACAGGGTATCTTTTCCCCACACCCACTGTCACAATTTTTTAAAAACTACATAGCGGTGCTGGGCTGCTCCCACACACCCATATCATTCATTCAGTTTCCTGTGAATGAATGAAATAAAACCTCTACCACAGCCGATGGCTTGTAGTTTTGCATGAACTGTAAGGGTGCTGAGCATGCTTGTAATTCATTCACAAGCCTTTCGTTTTCAATGAGACAGCCCTTATGAATGTATGCCTAAAAGCTGCAGGGCTTGTCAGTAGAAGCCTGATATTGCACCACTGATTATAGCTGAAATGTGTGTGTTTGTACAGTGGCTATAAGTCTACACACCCCTGTTAAAATGTCAGGTTTCTGTGATGTAAAAAAAGAGACAAAGCTAAATTTCAGAACTTTTTTCCACTTTTTAGGTTTACGTTTAAAAACCAGTGTTATACCATGCGATCCGGTTTCAGTGCAAGTAATGCATGCACTACTTTTTAAACAGCACTGTAACCAAATCGCATGGTGCAAAGGTACAATGCAATCTGGTGCGGGCAAACACTGTTTGCAATCTGCATTTTTGGGGTGTCAACTTTCTATTGCCATCCTCTGCAGATTGTAAATGGAGTGCGTTTTACATGCGGTCTGGATTGCACAGACACTCAGTGCATTTCTGTGTGAGTCATGGTGTGAACCAGCCCTTAGAGTACATAGACATACTAAGGCTGACCATGCATTTCTTTGTTCAGCCACCGAGTTGACTTAATTCACCCATCCACACACTCTGTATGTGGATGGAGGGGATCCTTTCTGCTGAGTTGTTGTGTTCTGACAGCAGGGGGATCTCTCTCGCTCTCTCTCTCGCTTGTATGATTTGCAAATGCTGCAAACATAGGGTTCTAGATGAACACATACCATGCAGTGTCTAATAGTGTTGTCCTGAAGCACTGATTGACCACAATGAGCAGAGAAAGTTGTTCTTCTACACTGGAAAAAGAGGCTTTAACACTTATTCTGACTTGGTTTTAAATCCAGGGAATTTAACACCAAGTTTACACTGGTTTTAAGACTCATCTGAGCTAACGTGGGTTATTAAATGGGTACATTCCTATACTAACTGTAGTTATCACAGAGACAACACCGTAAGGTGAAGAGAGGAGCTATTTGTCTCCTACCTTAAGTTTATTAACCACCCCGATTCTCTGCGATGAGGCTTAACTTAACACCAGTTATTAAACATACACATTGATGTGACCTATAAACTGTACAACTCAGTTGAACAACTAACTGAAATCTTTTAGGTGGAGGCAAGTAAAAATAAAATAATGTGGTTGCATAAGTGTGTACACCTTTAACCACTTCCCGCCTGCCGTATGCAGAATGATGTCCTGGAAGTGGTTCTGTTATCCTGACTGGGCATCATATGACTTCCAGCAGGATAACATGCCAGAGCGCCCCCTTGGGATCGCGCCGTGTCAGTCTGACACGCTGCATCTTCGATCATGATAAGCCTTTGTCAGAGGCTTCTTACCATGTGATCAGCTGTGACCAATCGCAGCTGATCATCGCGTGAACCAGGAAGTGCCGGTAAGCGGCATTTCTGTTTGCGCTGACGGAGAGCCGATCGGCACATTGATTATCAGCACAGCCCCCTCAGTTGTGAAAATCGCCTGTAAATCAGTGCCCAGCAGTGTCCCAACAATAGTGTGCCAGTGCCCAGCAGTAACACCTGTCAGTTATCTTAGTACCTCATCAGTGCCTGTCATTGAAGGGGAAAAACTGATCAAATACCACCAAAAGAAAGCTCTATTTGTGGGAAGAAAATTATAACCATTTAGTTTGGGTACAGTGTTGTATGACCGCGCAATTGTCATTCAAAGTGTGACAGCGCTGAAAGCTGAAAATTGTCCAGGGCAGGAATGGCCGAAAGTGCCTGGTATTGAAGTGGTTAAACTAATACTTTCTTGAAGCACATTTGGATTATTACAGCACTCAGTCTTTTTGGGTATCAGTCTATCAGCATGGCACATCTTGATTTGGCAATATTTGCCCACTCTTTGCAAAAACATTCAATCTGTGAGATTGCGAGGACATCTCCTGTGCACAGCCCTCTTCAGATCACTCCACAGATTTTCTATCGGATTTAGGTCTGGGCTCTGGCTTGGCCATTTCAAAACTTTAATAGTCTTCTGGTGAAGTCAGTCCTTTGGTTTGGATGTATGCTTTGGGTCGTTGTCATGCTGAAAGATGAAGTTCCTCTTCATGTTCAGCTTTCTAGCAGAAGCCTGAAGGTTTTGTGCCAATATTGACTGCTATTCGGAACTGTTCATTATTCCCTCTACCTTGACTAAGGCCTCTGTTCCAGCTAAAGAAAAAAAACATCCCCAAAGCATGATGCTGCCACCACCATGCTTCATGGTGGGTATGGTATTCTTTTGGTGATGTGCAGTGTTTTTGCTCCAAACATATCTTTTGGAATTATGGCCAAGAAGTTAGAACCTTGGTTTCATCAGACCAGAACACATTTTCCCACATGCTTTTGGGAGACTTCAGATGTACTTTTGCAAAAGTTAGCTGGGCTTGGATGTTTTTCTTGGTAAGAAAAGCCCATAGCCCAGACATATGAAGAAAATGGGAGATTGTTGTCACATGTACCACACAGCCAGATATTCCTGCAGCTCCTTTAATGTTGCTGTAGGCCTCTTGGCAGCCTCCCTGACCAGTTTCCCCTCCTTTTTTTTCATTAATGTCCAGTTCATGATCTCACTGTTGTGCCATATTTTCTCCACTTGATGACTGTCTTTACTGTGTTCCATGGTATATCTAATGCCTGGAAATTCTTTTTAAACCTTCTCCGGACTGATACATTTTAACAATGAGATCCCTCTGATGCTTTAGAATCTCTCTGCAGACCATGGCTTTTGCTGTAGGATGCAACTAAGAAAATGTCAGGAAAGACCTACTAGAACAGTTGAACTTTATTTGGGGTTAATCAGAGGCACTTTAAATGATGGCAGGTGTGTACTGACTCCTATTAAACATGAGTTTGAATGTGATTACTTAATTCTGAACTCTGCTACATCCCCAGTTATAAGAGGGGGTGCGCACTTATGCAACCACATTATTTTTACTTCCTCACTGTGTACCTGGAATCCGTTGCAACCAGTCACATTCTTGCTGGGCTCCCTGATAGGGAGAGTAAGGTAAAGGCAACAAGAGGGGTGGGGACCCCCTTCAGCCCCTGTGAAAGTGATCCAGTGCCTGTGTAACTGCTGATCACGTTTTTTTTTATTTTTTTTTTTTTTATAAAAGAAAATTGCCAGCTGAAAATAATGCTAGGATCATGACTGGTATAACCACTTCAACCCACCATCGTTTATAAATGGCAATTGGAAAGGAAGTGGTTGCATTTTTTTTTTCTTTTTTTTGTCTGGGGTCTGCAGAGTATTGCAATCTGAAGATCATGGGTGCAATTTCAGGCTCCTGCACAATATCCGTATAGCTGTCTGCCCGTGCCTCCTGTATACATAGTATATAGCACTGTGTTCTGACAGTGTGATGGAGTCTTCCCATCCTGCAACTGGAACAAAATCCGGAAAAGGGTACGCTGAAATGCAAAATGATTGTACTTTAAGGGATCACGAAAACATATTATGAGATGTCGTAGCTCTATTAGAAATTGTGATCTGAGACAACCATGAGATGTTCTTGTAGTTGTCTGGATTAGTACATTTGGTACACCTAGTTTTCTTGAGTTGAGTGTTTGGCTTATAACTGGCTGTGGCAAATTTCTTAACTTTCATCCTTTTTTTTCAATTCATTGCATCTCCTTAAATTTTTTTTTTTTTTTTTTTTTTTTTTTTTTTTTGGCATATTGCATCTTTTATTGCTACTTTGGAGGGTACTCTAAGGCCCCTTGTATACTGGAGGGCCCTGTTGAAGTCTGTCTGCTCAGCGGGAAATTTGTCTGCGAATCCCAGCTGAGCAGGTGTATGGCTGTTCTGCGTCCACTCCGCTTACGCAGAGCAGACGCAGCCTGCTCTTCAAGTGGCCAGCTGTAAATGGACCACCTTTCTTTTTAAACCCAGCTACCTGCTGTAATGACAGTTTGGACAGTAACATGTAGAACTACCCAACAATGATCAGTCTTATCCAGCCAAATATTGCTGGATCATGTGACTGGCATTTTATGTCTACGGGCCTTTCCCTCTGGCGGACCCTCCAGTCTCCTTTATGGAGGAGTCTGTTGATACACACCAACATCTGATCCGATCCTGTTTAGTAGACAGGATCGGATTGGATGTTGGTGTGTGTCAACGGACTCCTCCATAAAAAAGACTGGAGGGTCCGCCAGAGGGAAAGGCCCGTAGACATAAAATGCCAGTCACATGATCCAGCAATATTTGGCTGGATAAGACTGATCATTGTTGGGTAGTTCTACATGTTATTGTCCAAACTGTCATTTATTTTGTTCCTCGCTATTATCTTATCACCATCAACCACTTGTTCCCCCTCCATTAGAGCAACGCTGACAAGATTCTGAAGTGCTTTGCAGTGCTCTCTTCAGGCTAAGGATGGCTGGATTTTCTGCCCACCTTGTGAAGTCTGTGACCAGATTAAGATGTTGTTGCTCTATTATGTTTATAGACCCATCCAATCTATTTTTTACTACATTGATATCTTATTTTACTGTTGCCATTCAGTAACACCTAAATTTAATGCACAACAATTCATGAACACCCTGGTAATGAGGCCTTTCCTTTTTCCTGACTGTTCCCTATCGGTAATTCACTAGGTATTAGTCCTGCAACCTGCAGCTTCCTAAAAAGTCATCAGATACATGTACTATTTTATTTATACTTAACCTAACGATTATTCATTTAGACACACAGTGAACATTTGTTATGACTTTCCTTTAGCAATATCTAAAAAAAATGAGCAAAAGTGAACGTGACGTGTTTTTATATGTAATTCGTGTTTTTTTTTATTTTTTTATATTTTATTTTTTTTACAGGAAGATAATGGTGTTCCGGTCCATCTAAAAGCAGGCATTAGTGATGTCTTATTGTACAGAGTGACCATGCTGCTCACGATTCTTGGTAACTATAAGCAGTTTTAATATAAAGTGTATAATTTACTTGATTCACCTCGAGACCTAGATCCGTACATTAAAACCAGAGGACAAAAAATGACTCAGAAGCCCCTGTTAATGGTTTAAGAGAAAACCTTTCTTTGAGCCTAGATTTGCATTAATGTGATTTGACATGTCAAATCGCATGCCAAATTGGCTGCTATTGTCGGCAATGGCACTGTCCAAATTGGTGCAATACCCCATTTGTGATGTCGCACCAGCGATTCCCAAAAGTATAAAGGAAAATAAAACCGCGCTTATGACTAAAATAAAAATAAAAATGGAAATAAAAACAAAACTACAAACAGGCTGCCGCTCAAGGTGGGATACACACACTAAACAGTAAAACAAAGCAAAAAGCAGCGCCAGAAAATAATTTAAATGAATGAATCAACAAGGATATTGAGTGCTCCCCGTTACATAGTCAGACATGTCATGATAGTAATTAAGTCCAAACCAACAAGTAAAGTTCGTATGATAGGCAAAGTTCAAATAATGCTGTAGATGGATGATTATTCAGCTATGCACCAGACCAATAGCCACATCCAAAACAAGTGGAAATCGACACCACAGTGAGTGATATGCAATAGGTGACAAACGGACCCTCCACCACTAAAAGATGTGCCCTTACCGGATGGCAGAGCATATAATGCTCTGTAATGAAATGATCAGGTGTAGGTCTCCAGGACTTGGGGTCTGTTTTCACCAGCACTAATGGGATCCGTTCCTTGCTGACAGTAGGTATTTAGAGATATCCCCAGCTTCTAATGCCTCCCGATTCCTGATGTTAAGTATGAGCTCAACGATTTGTCATTAAGGGAAGAGAAGGACCACCAATAGTGTAATTCCGTTTGGTATTTATTAAAAAAACAATAGTAAAAACTCACAATTTGTAAAGGCATAAACACATGTCCGCCGGCCGGTCGGAAGCTGTAGCCCGTTCTCTTGAGCGTGGTGACGTCACTGCGCGCCCTCCCAGACCAGTTTCGGCAAAACTGCCGTCTTCAATGGGGAACAGGCGACGCAGCAACGCACCACCATTAAATAGCCAAGCCTCGATCTGAGTTGCGGTAACGTGACTCACTTCGCCATCTTGGATAAGGGCAACCTAATATATAATGCATGGATGGACATCTATAAGGACGCCAGCACTTTCTGGATATATAGTTACTACTTCCTGGTTCCATAGGAAATCGATTCACATATGTTTGCTTCAATGTAAAAAACCGTAACCATAAAGTGAAACATTTAATTTGTTTTATAAAAACTGACAGAGAAACGAGAATGTACCTCTATCTGTATTATACTAAACAGTGATTCACCTAAGAGGCGTCTCTTGAATAGCAATTATCCAAAGACCCTCAGTGAAGATGGATAAGTGTTAATGAAATTATCCAATTTTGCAATAAAAATATTAAGATAAAGTTCTCAATATGTAAAGAATTGTGATAATCCCTAAATCAGCGAAAAAAAAGGGGGATCTAAACTAATACTTAGTGATAAATATAAACATGAGCTATGTGACCAAAAATAATAATGAAATATAAATATACCCATTAAATTTGAGTTATCTTGAGCTCCTTGACATGAGTCATAATGAACCCAAAGTGCAGTGTAGGTGCAAACAAATGTGTGACAATCAAGCTCCATATTTGGATTTGTGTACTTGCCGCATTTACCCGCATCTCAGAACGGGTATAGCAAACAACAATAAAAAAACTTTTATTTTTTATTTTTATAAATTTTAAAATTATCTTATAACAGAAAGAACAAACAGACACCTTAGGTTAGATAGGGGCCTCAAGAGTTATCTATGAAGGCGTTTATATCTGTATCTATATTTAACCCAAAGGGGGTATAGCATTTGAGCCGGTGTATCCACCCCATTTCTGATCTAGAAATCTCCTTAACCAGGGAACTACCACGCCAATGTGGCTTGTTGATCCCTAAAAACAAAGTTTTTTGAGGGGTTCTTTTGAAGATGTAGTAGGTAATGCTTTGAAACTGAGTGCTTTGGGAACCCTGTGATGAGATTTGTGATGTGCTCATTTAAGCACACCTGCAGGGGACGTTTGGTACGGCCCACATATTGCAGGCCACATGGGCACTGCAACATGTAGACCACCCCCCTCGTCGCACATGTGATAAATGGTTTGATGGTATGGGTGTCACCTGTGGTAGTACATCCAAAAGTATTGGTACGTCTACCTGAAGCTGTATTCAATGTGCACACCCTGCACCTACCACATTTGTAGTACCCTGTTAATTGGTCAAAGAAACCTCTTGTGGAAACTGGTGGGTTGATAACATTAGGGGCTAGCTGATTTCTCAGCGATGGTGCCCCTCTGAAAACAACCCTAGGTTTCTCGGGAACCACATCTTTCAAAATGGTATCACTGGTTACTAGATGCCAGTGCTTACTGACCAGTTTCTTTATCTGGTTATGTTGCACGGAGTAGGTGGTTAGGAAGGGGACTCCCCCTTGAAAATCGTTCTGTGGCCGCGGACCTTTCTCAATTAGAAGATCCTCTCTCTATTTAAGCTTCTTACGGTATTGAGAGTCAGTTAAGTACTCTTCATCGTAACCCTTTTCTAGGAATCTTTGCGTCAGTGTTGGCCTGTCCAAAAAATTCCACAGGATCCGAGCAATTCCGCCTCAGTCGCATGTACTGGCTCTTAGGCACAGATTTAAGCCAGGAGGCATGATGGCAACTGTCGGTAGATATAAAAGAATTCCGGTCCGTGGCTTTAAAGTAGGTGGCAGTTACAATTTTACTGTCTTGGACCCTGATGGTAAGATCCAGAAAGTGTATTTGAGTCTGGCTTTTCTCATATTTGAGCTCAATGCCTCTCGAATTTTGGTTCAGTGATACCATAAAGGTGTCTAACTCACCGGAGCTGCCATCCCATAGGAGGAGGATGTCATCGATGTACCTAGCCCAAAAGACCAAATGAGGCACATTCTGGGCATAGATGACATCCTCCTCCCACCTGGCCATGAATAGATTGGCCAGACTGGGGGCATACTTCGCCCCCATGGCAACTCCGGTGGTTTGCCGAAAAAACTGGTTGTTAAACCAAAAATAGTTCCGTGTCGCCACGAACTTTAGTAATACCATGAGAAAACTAACTTGTTCAACTGGCAACCCAGAGTCACGGTCAAGGTATCCATGAACTGCTTCAAACCCTAAATCGTGAGGGATAATAGTATACAGGGAGGTGACGTCAGCGGTCACCAACTATGTATCTTTACCAATCGATAGGTCCCTCAACAAGTTCATGACATGTCGAGAGTCTTTTATGAAGGAGGGCATGTTACTAACAAGTGGTTGTAAATAAAAATCGATATACTGGGATGTCCCGGGGGGCAAGTTGGATCTTTGTGGAGTTTAGGCAGGTAGTACAGGATGGGGGTACGTGGGGCCCTGGGAATAAGATATAAAAAGCTTCTTTAGAATTCCCAAAAGTAGTTTCTGTACTACTTTTGGCGACTTTGGAGTGAGATCTGTATAGACATCTGTGCAGGAACCCGCACAGATGTCTCTGAAATCGCCCCCAGAGTCGGACTGACATACAGGAATGAAATTGTGCGAGTTCAGCTGAACTCTATCAATTTCAATCCCACTGTCGGTGTGAACCTGCTCTCAAATTTGTATGGGAACAAATATGCAAAAGAGGTCACGTCACCTAGCTTCATATTTCAGTATTTGCAGTATAGGGGGAGGTATCAATTCAGGGGTCTTAAACTCTCCTCCCTCCAGCTGTTGAAAAAACTACAAGCCCCATGATGCATTGCAGGGCTGACCATTTCAAGCATGACTCCCACAGGCAGACGCATGATGGGACTTGTAGTTTCAAAACAGCTGGAGGGCTGCCAGTTTGAGACCCCTGCTTTAGAGGCTTAAGTTGGTAATGGGACAGACATGTGATGTGGCATAGATGATAAATGCTCTACAAAACCCTCAATGGTTGTAACACAAGATGTGCCATGTTGTCATAGGCCTCTGTGGGTGGAGAGGAGGCTCTATAGCCATCGGCGGCACAGTGGTGTAGTGGTTAGCACTCTCACCTAGCAGTAAGAAGGGTTGCTGGTTCGTATCCCAACCACGACACTACCTGCCTGGAGTTTGCATGTTCTCCCTGTGTCTGTGTAGGTTTCCTCTGGGTACTCCGGTTTCCTCCCACAATCCAAAGACCTGCAGGTAGGTTAATTGGCTTCTGTCCAAAAATTGGCCCTAGTATATGAATGGGGACCTTGAATTATGGGCTCCTTGAGGGTAGGGACCGATCAGTGTTGCCAACCGCCAGTATTTTTACTAGCAGCCAGTAAAAAATGGGCACTTTTCTCCTACCAGTAAATGCCAGTGAAAGAAAAAGGTTGCCAGTAAAAAATATGGCTGTGACGCTTGGAATAGACCATCCGAGTGCCTGCTACAGTGTGTTTGGACCGTGCCAACAGTGTCTCGTGAAGTCATGGTGCAAGGGAGCCTCATGTGCAGGTCTGTGGAACGGGAGGAAGGTAAGCCGGGAGTGGACTGAAGAGACCACCTGGCATGGAGAGAGGGTCACTGGTCACTGAGGTGTCATGTTGGTGATGTGCCATCTGTGCTGCTGCACACTGCTGTCAGGGTCACTGAGTCAGTTGCATGTGTATGTGTGCCGCCCATTCCAATTTTTTGCCCTCTCGATTCCTGTCCCTGAGCTACTTCTTTACTTTATTGAAAATTTAAATAATATGTTTTTGCCTTAAATCACTTTGCTATTTGCATATTGTACGTAGCCTAAATACTGAAATTTGCACTTAAAACTGTCATAACTTTTAAATATGCCAGTAAATTTTGTGTGTCGTGTCAGTTAATTTTAATCTGGTAGGTTGGCAACACTGGGACCGATGTGAGTGTGCAATGTTCAGGGATAGGGACAATTGTAGACACTCACTCAGGTTGAACTGGATGGACTGATGTCTTTATTCAACCTTACGAACTATGAAACTATGAGTAAATCAGTATTACTAGTATTTAGGGCTTGATATAGCAATAATGCTGGCGGCAGAGAAATCCTTTAAAAGATGAAACGCATCGACTTGGTGTGAGGATTGGAACTGATTTTCATCAATTGCTAAGTTGGGGAAATCAACCTATAGGCTGAGGGAAAGCACTGCCTTTTTGTGAGGTTTGAACCCAGCAGAGTGCTAGTTCTTGCAGTGCTGATGGGAAGGGGCCAAATTTTGGGCACATACTGGCATCTTGGGAGGAGTTGCTCAAACTAGGCGCTTTGAAAGACTTGGGAGGGGATGCACACTGAATTGTTGCCCCAACAGAAAAAGTCTTTTCAGTTTATGCGAAGACCCCTTTCACACTGAGGCACTTTACAGGCGCCTATAAAAATAGTGCCTGTAAAGTGCCTCTCCTGTCACTCAGATGTGAAAGCCCGAGTGCTTTCACGCTGGATCGGTGTGCTGGCAGAACGTAGAAAAGTCCTGCAAGCAGCATCTTTGAGGCGGTTTAAAGCGCCCCTGCCCATTGAAATCGGATTGACTGATTTTTCTTGTTTGGTCCAATGGGCTGTACAAAAGAAATCAGTGTATATGGCCAGCTTTAGATTTAACATTAACTACTACTGCAGTGGTCCTTAGGCAGCAAACGTTTAGGCCGGGTTCACATGTGCTGCCGCCGTTCCCAACATGGGGTCTGGTATGTTCCTGTTCATTTTTTATTTTTTTGCCTGAATTTGCACCTCAACCGGACCCAAACAAGCACAGGACCCTTTTGGAATGCGAGTCACAGCCTCCCCGGATATGTGTGAACTGGCTTCACTGACAGCCCATCACACTCGCATGTCATGCGAATTGGATGTGGTGAACCCCACATCCAATTCACACGTGTAAACCCAGCCTTAAGCAAAAACCTCACAGCAGTTTCTATGTAGTCTCAAGGAGCTACTTCTCTCCTCCCTCCTGTGCAACTGATGACAGGTCAGAGCTCTCCTATATCCCTCAAAGACATGGCAATAAATCAGGCTTACTGTTTGTGATTGCAGCTCTGTAATGTCCCACATGCTTCACCACTTGTTAACGCCTATGATATTTCTTGCAACTCAAGAGCACACAAGGAGATGTATGCTGACAAGCGTCCCTCGCTGTGATGTGGCAAATGACTGTGCTGGTCTTGAGCGCCCCTGCTGCCAGAGATGAGCGACGTCCCTCACATCTAGCTACGTATTTGGCACCATGGGCAGAAAACTGTGGGAGGTGGGAAAGCTGTCTGACCATGTTTCTCAGCAGTCATAACACAGATCAGAGTTGGGGCTAAATGCTACATTCACTTTTTACCAAGAGGGGTTAAAATTAAGCTGCAGCCGTTTTTTATTCTAATGCAATTGCTTGAATGCATGCAAGTTTTTTTTTTTTATTTTTATTTTTTTTATTTTTTCTTGGAAAGGTGAACTTGGCCTTTAAAATCAAACCAATCTTCTTGGTTTATTCTGACACTGTAATAAAACCAAGTTGAATACTGCCACCTAGTGATTAAGTTATACAATTACAGCATATATAACAGCAATGTTGTACTGCCTGCCAGGACGTTTTGAAATGCATGCAACAAAATGGAGTTGACCAAAAAGGTGCAGGTTTTGGGAGTACCACTAGGTCTCTGTATTTTATTTGTGATGTTGGCTCATACACTTTGGATTTGATAAAAGCTAATCTGTTGTAGCTTTTTACAATTAAATGAACGTTTAGCTTTACTTTTATCACCTTTTTTTTGTTTTTCAGGAACCGGTTATAGTTTATATGAAATCGGCAGAGCTTCATTCCCTCAGAAGAAATGATTCCATGTTAAATTTGAACTCCGTTGGCTTCTATGTGATGCATCAGGGATTGTTCTTTCCTTGTCATAAAGATGTGTTAAAACTGTGGGAACAATATTTATTAAAATGTACTGTATAAACTGCTAGCAATAAAGCAGTTTTGCATTACTATTAGTGTTGCTTTTTGTTTTCAGTAATATGTATAGTAAGTAGTAGAGGTGCACTGAATGAACATTTTGGTACTGAAAATGCAGGATGCACTTGGCCAAAAATGACAGTTCACTATCATGCATTTTTAAATGAATTTTAGCATGTCGTGCTTCCCTTGTGGTGGTAAATCTTACCTGCTGCTTTTTTAGTCAGTTAGCCTAGGTCAGTGATGGCGAACCTTGACACTCCAGATGTTTTGTAACTACATTTCCCATGATGCTAAACTACACTGCAGAGTGCATGAGTATCATGGGAAATGTAGTTCCAAAACATCTGGCGTGTCAAGGTTTGCCATCACTGGCCTAGGTTCACACTTCTGCGATGCGAGGCGCCACATGTAACTCGCGCAGGAATCGCAGCACATTCCTGTATGAATTATATATGGTGTCTTTGGTAAAATTTGAGCCATGGATTGGCCATGGATGACCAAACTGGTGCAGGACCCTTATTTTGTCCGCACCAGAATCGGACCACGTGGGTGTTCACTAATGCGATCCGATTTTTGCAAACCAATTGCAGGGTGTCATTAACTTAACATACATTCCACAATCGGTTATCATGGATGGGTTGCGATTTAGATGCGGCGCTGAATTCGCTCTACATCTAGCGTGAACCCTGGCTTGAAACACACCTCCCCATTGAAATGCATTGAAAACGCAGCAAAAACACATCAAAGCACCTGTTGGTTTTTGATATGGTGTTTTTCATAGGTCATCTGACTCAAACCATAACAATTTTTTTGTTTTTTTTCGGCAAGAATGCTGAAATTTGGTGCATTTATAGTAAGTAGAATATGCACTTAATTAAAATGTATTTTGCAATACATGGCAAGGATAGGGTCGTGTATG
Source organism: Lithobates sylvaticus (assembly GCA_028564925.1). Lineage (NCBI taxonomy): Eukaryota > Metazoa > Chordata > Amphibia > Anura > Ranidae > Lithobates > Lithobates sylvaticus. The sequence continues at coordinate 295,497,825 of CM053028.1, forward strand.
CTATACTCCCTGCCAGAATAATAGAACTGTTTTAAAAAAAAAAAAAAAAAAAAAAAATAACTAAACAATCGAAATTATGTTTTAAAAAGACTCACTATGACTTTCAGAAAATACCTTGGTGTTTTCTAAAATGGGGGTGTTTCCACTGTCCTGGTGCTCCAGGGCCTCCAAAATGTGATGGTTAAGGCCCATACACACGATCCGAATATCGTACGACAGATTTCAAGTAGAAATTGAATAGGTTACAAATTCTCATACAACAGGAAAAAATGGAAAGTAATGTATTTGTATTGTATTTTTGGAAGACAACTATACTGACTAAACGAAAATGGTACGATCCGGTCGAAATAATATCGGATGAATTGTGATCGGCTCTTGAAAAGCTGTACTAACGATCCGATTATCGTGTCGAAAGTGGCTGAGATCAGTAGACCTGGCTCTCAGAGCCTTTCAGGAAGACCTTCAGGGACAACATGTAAGAGTTCGGTCAGACAACTCCTCAGTGGTTGCCTACGTCAACAGGCAGGGTGGCACCAAAAGCGGAACCCTATGGGCCCTGGCGGAAGCCATCCTCAGATGGGCTGAGGCCAACGTCATTTCCCTCTCTGTGATTCACCTGAAAGGGGAGCAAAATCAGGTGGCAGATTTCCTCAGCAGGAAAACGCTGAGAGAAGGCAACTGGGTTCTAAAACAAGAGGGCTTCGAAATGATAACCCGGAAGTGGGGAGTTCCGGCAGTGGATCTCTTCACCTCAAGGGAAAATGCAAAAGCAGGTCTGTTCTTTTCCATGAACAGGTGGGAAGGGGCGTTGAAGTGGACGTGCTGGCACAGAGCTGGAGGTTTTCCAGATGCTATGCCTTCCCCCCACCAGTTCTAATCCCGGCAGTATTAAGAAAGTTCCAAGCAGAGAGCACTACTCTCATCTTGAGTGCGCCTCACTGGCCCAGGAGGCCATGGTTCTCCATTTTGAGGGGCCTAGCGGTGGAACCTCCCTGGATGCTACCAGTCCAGGCGGACCTTCTTTCTCAAGGTCCAATCTGCTGCCCTCAGGTGGAGAGATGGAACCCTCGCAGCCTGGCTTCTGAGGAGGAGTTGCTGAGGGGCAAGGGGTTTTCTGATCGCTTAGTAGCTACTCTCCTAAGCTGTAGAAAGAAGGAAACGCAGGCCATCTACTTAAAAGTATGGAAGCTTTTTAATAAGTGGTGCTCAGAAAGCTCTTTTGAGGTGCACAGTTCCGTGGCAGTCTTGGAATTTTTGCAGGCAGGGGCAGATAAAGGCTTAGCCCTCAGCACGTTGAAGGGCCAGGTATCCGCTTTAAGCGTTTTTCTTGAAAAACAACTAGCAACAGACCCATGGATAGTAAGGTTTTTTTAGAGCCCTGGGTAGGCAGAGGCCTGTCAGAGTCTCCCCGTTCCCAGTATGGGATCTCTCATTAGTTCTACAGGCCCTTACAAAAGAGCCTTTTGAACCATTGGAATCTTGCAATTTAAGGTTGATCACTCTCAAGACGGTGTTCTTGGTAGCGATCACCACTGCAAGAAGAGTGAGCGAACTCGAGGCCCTTTCCATTAGGGCACCCTTTTTTCAAGTTTTTTCGGACCGTCTGATTTTTAAGACGGATCCGGCCTTTTTGCCAAAGGTAGCCTCAAAGTTTCATAGAGGCCAGGAAATTGTTTTACCTACTTTCTGTTCAAATCCTGTGAGGGAACAGAAACATATATTCCATAACTTAGACGTCAGGAGATGCGTCTTGCAGTATTTGGAAAGTACAGCTCATTTCAGAAAGTCTGATTCTCTGTTCGTATTATTTTCAGGGACCAAGAAAGGCTCCAGAGCCTCTAGGCATACAATAGCCAGATGGCTAAGATTAGCCATTAGTCAGGCTTATTTGTTTGTAGGGGTAGAGCCCCCAATTGGGATTAAGGCACATTCAACCAGGGCAGTGGCGACTTCTCAGGCAGAGTGGGCTGGTGCTTCTCCAGAACAGATCTGTAGAGCTGCGACGTGGTCCAGCTTCGCTACTTTCGTGAAGCACTATAGACTGGATCTCCTGTCAGCTAAAGACCAAGCCTTTGGTCGTAAGGTGCTACAGGCGGTAGTCCCCCCCTAAGGTAAGGTGCTCGCTTATCCTCTCTAAGGTGGCTGTCCTGAAAGACGGACTGGGGAAAAGCTGAGTTACTTACTGGTAACATCCTTTTCCAGGAGTCTTTCAGGACAGCACCGGTACCCACCCAGGTTGTTGGATATCTTGGAGGACTCATCACATAGGACTGTCAGGTAAGATAAAAGGATTTGTATGTTGACGTGTTCTTGTGTCTCCCCAGTTGGCCGGAGGTACTCTTGAAGAACTGAGGGGCCGGCGGGAGGATGAGGCTTAAATCCTAAATTGAAGGCGGTGTTTCCTAGGAGGGGAGGAGCCAGGGTCTCTCTAAGGTGGCTGTCCTGAAAGACTCCTGGAAAAGGATGTTACCGGTAAGTAACTCAGTTTTTTCGTCCGATTTTTTGGGATCGTGTGTACGGGCCAGTAGTCAGGAAATTAGATGCAATTAATGACACTGGAACACCTGAATGTACTCTTTGGATTTTGAGCCCCATTATGCATCTAGGCTGTTAGTTCTACATATTTGGTATCCCCCATACTCAGGAGTAGCTGTGTTTTGGAGTGTAGTTCAAAGTATGCCTATGCTGTATTTGAAAAACCTCCTAAAATGGCAACATTTTTAAAAAATAAAAATTATTTGAAAAGGATTACAACTTCAATGAACTCGTCATAAACAAAAATATTAAATATAAAAGTCCATGTCTCCAAAATATTCCTGTGGATGAATGAAAGAAGCGGAAAAAGTTCAGCCACTGTGCAGGAGTGCGTCCAGATCCATCATACAAGTGCCCCAAAGTGAGTGCAGCAACACCACCACAGATAGAATTGGCTGCTCACCTCATTAATGACCCCTTATAACAGGAAGGTCAATCAGCGCTTTGTTTCAAATGAGGGAGTCTGAATTCTCTGATCTCCAATCACTCTCTGAAAGGTTGCTGTCCCTCCGCTCTAAGGTGAGTCCATTGTCATGCCAAGTACCAGGAATGATGACTGCTTTACATCTAGGTGCAGATCACTCTACTCTTGTAGACCTGAGTAAACCTAAGAAGCTTTTAACAAAACTTGGTCAGGTGGCCTAAAGTTAGGTATGTAATAGCATAAGATCTGCACTGTCTGTGTCCTGGGTTAAAGATTTTTCTCCACCTCTCCCTATCTTGCAGGACTCATACCAAATGCCCCAGTTGAGACATACTGTAATTTAAAAAAAGTTTGAGCTAAAGTTGGGCTTTTAACCTCATGATATCAAAAATTACAGGTTTCCTTTAAAGTAGTATTAAGATCACTTTTGTTGAAAAAAACAAACAAATTTTTACAGGAAACAAAAAAGGAAATGTATAATTTTCCTACAGAAGCCTGCAAAGTCCTTGTACCCACAATCGGTGGATAGCCAGTGCAATGTCAGGCTCCTGCAGACAAGCCCTACAGCATGGGTACTGAATTAAAATTCACGGAGGTCTTGTCAGTAAAATTTACTCCTCCAGTGGGCATCATGTTAGTGCTATGACTTTTTGATTTGCCCAAACATCCTGGCCCTTATTGTAGTATACAGAGTTCTACTGTGTGGGAACCTTTTTTCACTTTTTGTGGTGTTGTTTTTTTTTTTTTTCTTTCAACCTTTATTGAAATGTCATTCATTTTTATGCACAACAGCTCTGTTGCGGTGTATAGAAACACTGTCCACAGAGCCTTCAGGTGAGCTCCCGTCTTCCAGAAAAATGCACGCGGTATGCATTTTGTACTGCACCCAGAGACACTGTTGCAGTGTGAACAGGGCTCAAAGAAAACTTTTGTATTCTAGTGCCCTCACAATAATCTGTTTTTCTAGTACAGAAAAACATAGATCTCTGCATAAGTGTGAACAAGCCCTTACATCAGTGTCCTCCTTTCACATCAGTCTCCCTTTTTACATCACAGCTGCCCATCCTTACAGCATAGTCCTTTACATGGTCCACCCCCCTCCCCCTTCTTTACCTCAGTCATCCCTTTTATATTATTCCCCCCTTACTTTATAGTCCCCCCTTTACATTACAGACTCCTGTCATCACACCACCCCAGCCCCACCCCCCCACTCGCTTTTATTGCCCTACCTTGCTGGGAGGAATGGCAGGTCTGGACAAAGGGCGGTGCTTTTCATGTTAAAGGCGGGTGAATGATTGTTTGGACCACTCCAGCCTAACAACCAATCACCCGCTTTTTATCTTGTAAAGTCCTGCCCTCTATCCAGAGCTCCCACACCTCCTATCTTGTGCCCTTCTTTGAGCATGGTAGTGACAGCTGTGGGCAGGGGAGCTGGTGGCCAGGTGAAGATGCACAAGCTAGAAGTAACACACAAACCAGAGCGCTATATGAAAAATGACCACAAGATGGTACTGTAATGTCTCAATATAACTAATTTGTGTGACTTTACCACATAGAACAATCATGTGCGCAAATAGATCCAAAAATAAAACCTTTTGTAGCAATTCAAAAAGCGGCATCACAAGCCTTGCAGGGTAAAATAATTAAAACGGTAAGCTGTATGGTGTTGCATACCACCACATGGAAGAGAACGCCCAGGAGGACAGTTGGTGTATGATCCAAAGGATGATATGCCCAGGGGAGCTCCTGGGGGGGGGGGGGGGGGCTTCTCCCCAATGTAAGGATGGATAGGAGGAGCAGTAGCCAGCCACCGAACTGCACACTGGAAATTATGCCATGGTGGGCTGCAAGTGACCTAACGGAAAACTGCTGGAGGTCTGAGAGGAAGCCACAACCACTAAATCAAAATGATGCTTGGATAGCATGCTACCAGGTTACCATGGCAATGCATTTCACAGACCTGCCCCTTTATCACAGCTATGGTTGCCACCTCATCCCTTTAAACCCGAACACATTTATTACACAGGTTCTGTGGCTGATTAAGGTGGTAATTAAACTCACACTTTTTTGGTGTTTACATGTTTAGGGGTTGAACAGTTAATTTCATAGTCAATTGAGATCCACCTCAGTACCCAGAACAAGCCTCTTTTTTCCATATTCTTAAACCCGGTAATTAAACTCACTTGGTGCCTTATCTGCATTAAATTAGCCTCAGAACCTGTGTAATTCAAAAGTGTTCGGGTTTAAAGGGATTAGGTGGCAACTCTAATGACAGCCATCAGACTCCCTTGCGGCTTCTTGAAAATGACAAGCTGTCTGCCACAGGTGGGGCTTGTAGTTTATTCATTCACAGAACGCTGTGAATGAATGGTGCTGCTATGCAGGCGGAGCCCCACACAGCCGTGCCATTTTTGAAAAGTGACAGTCGGTGCTGGGGAAAAAGATTAAGGGGGGGAGGTAAATATGGGTGTAATGTGTAACATGCTTCAAAAGGTGAACTTAGCCTTTAAACAACTAAAAGTGATATATTGCAGTTCACCAATTCTTAAGTGTGTGGGCTGCATTCATTTTCTATTTTAGGCGTTTTACCCTTACTTCCACCTAGTAATCCTGCCTGTAAGTCTGTTATTTTTCAAACTCCATAGCAATTGCAGGCTTGAGATAAACCACTTACCACTGACAGGTGCTTACAATGATCAGCTTTTATTCATTTATGAAAAAACATTACTCCAAAAGGAAAGAAACTGCTGCTGTAACTGCCTATAAAGTAGAGTTCAGCTTTAATTTGTTAGTCAAGTCTCATCTATATCAGGACTGTCAGTAGAGCAGTGGACGTATCAGTAATGCAAAGGTTTGTGTCAGTAGGACAGTGGACAGTGTCAGTAGTTATAAATTTGTATTATTTTTTACAGTAATATTGAATTTTTTTTTTTTTCTTTTTTACTTTTAGGAGCCCTGTTGGGGCTCAACAGACCCATGATGTCTCGTGTTTGAAACAGAGAAAGGGAATGAGAACAGATTCCCCAGTCCCCTTCTCTGCACTCTTAGCTGCCCTGTACAGTGAATGAATGGGAAGTGCGCTGAGCAGTTTACTATGCTTCAGTTATGAATGGACACATTAGCGATCAGTACCAATCACTCACTGTGTTTATCCAGAAAAGAAGGGTCCGGTAAATGACAGTTATCGGCCCCTTCCTTGCTCTCCATTGTTAGTGGAACCCATAGGCAATTTTCCTCCCTGTAGCAGCTGAATGCCAGTGGGAGGGGGAGAAGGAGAAGCGGGCATAGCTGGCATTCAGCTGCTGCAGGGAGGAAAATACAGCCCATTGGTTCCACTAAGTGCTGCCCCTCCTCTCCAGGGGTCAGGCTTGGCAACCAAGGGTTGCAATCTACCTGTCAACTATGATCAACAGGTTGCCAGGCCTCGATCTAAATCTACTAGTCTAGCACTACCCTCTCCCCAGATTGGCAATGCTACTGTGCAAAGGTGGCCTCATTGTTCCTTCATCCAGAGTGGAGACACCCTAAGGCATTACATTATACATTTTGTTTTGTTTAATCAGTTTTCAACCCACATCCACACCCACACATTTGATGTGGATGAGGGAATCCTTCCCGTTGTGCTATTGTATTCTGCCGGCAGGGACCTTTACCCACCATCAGAGCATAATGATCAGTGTTGCCGGTGGCACTGATCATTCGGGAAAACCCAGACAGGGTGGTTGGACATGGATCAAAATTCCCTGATGACCTGGCTGAATTTCCATGCCGTGTATGGCGGGTTTAAGACAGGAAGTGTGTTGCTGGCTGGATCACCAGGTAAAAATAAAGAAAAAAACAAAACCAATGCAGCCACCACATTTAAAAGAGAATTACAGGTTTCCTGGCACTTAAAATAATTAGTTTGAGTCAGCTTGAAACAAACAAATCATTGGCATGCCAGAACAGACTGGCTGCTGCATAGGCTGGAATAACATGCTGTAGCAGCTTATCCAACGTACAGTAAGCAGCGCCGTTTTCTGGTGGCAGTACAATACACTTCCCCTCGATTTCTGAATGTAGAGAGAGTGAGTTGTATTGCATGTTCGCCATTTAAAAGAAGCGTTTGTATTTTTATCAATTGATACAAGGCATCTCCTAATTGGCCGAGGTGGAGAACGTGATGTCACCTGCCTGCCTGCCTCTCCACTTCGGCCAGTCAGAAAGAGCCTTGTACTGATTGATAAAAATACAAGGCTTCTCCGAAATGGCGTAGATATGACAACCAAATCTTTCTCTATCCAGCAACGGAGAGGAAGTATCTTGTTCTGCTGCCGGATAACAGCCCCACTTTTACTATGTTTAGCACAAGCTACTACAGGATATTACAGCCTATGCAGGAGCCAGTCTGTTCTGGCATGCAAGTGATTAATTGGTCCAAACTTGCCCAAATGACTTATTTAAAGTGGCAGGCAACCTGCAATAATCTTTTAAGGCTTGGACTCAATATTTGTTTTTGTGGTTTATTACTGCTTTAAGTATTAGCAGAGGTCTGAGAGAAAAAAAATGAATTATTTAACAGCTACCACTCTTGTAAAACCAAATCCCATAGTTAGAAATCTGCAGACTGAACTGGATGCTCTAAGGAAATAATGTTTATAATATATTTCTCACTGCCTTCTGGTATGCAAAGTTGAACGATTGTTAGTAAACTTGCGACTTTCTGGTTTCTGATGTTGCTTACAAAACTGTGTTTGCGGTATTGTCATTAACTCCGCTAATGTTTATGTGACCGTGGCCAGAAATGGAACAGTTGTTCCAAAATCCTCTATTAAAATTATGATTGCCGAAAAGTTTATAAACAGGGTTCACATTCACAAGGAAAAAGGCAGAGCTTTGTGTAAATAACTGATTGCATGGATCAAAATGTCGAAAAGCCCAGATTAAAGAAAAAGAATAACCGACGGGAACACTGATTAGATTTTTGGAAAATGCAAGTTACCGGTAATCCAAATCTGCTAATGGAACTAGATTATTATTTTTAGAAATTTTGGGCACTTTCCATATTATATTAAACTATGGAGCTTCATCAAGTCAGTTGAAGTGTATGTACAGTATAGCTAAAACTTTTTTCAAGCTTTGGCTTGAGTAGTGAAGGCTTTAAGCTGAACTCCGGAGAAAAGAAAAGGTTTAAATGCTCATGTATGCTTAGAGTACCAGTACAAAAAAAAAAAAGACTTTTACTTGCCTAATCCCTCTCTCCCACAAGCTCCCTCAATGCTTTGACTAGCACCTACAACCTCTACTCTAACGTGCTCCAGGGGTCAGTAGCCATCTATTGTACAGAACGCCACAGAGCCCGCAGCACCAGAGAGAAGATTTGAGTTCCATCTGGGGAACCAAGGGATTAGGTAAGGAAAAGTCCTTGTTACTGGTACCCTAGACATAACCCTAAACAAGCATTTAACCCATGCAGTGCAGGAAGAGCTCCGCTTCTACAGCCTACACATTTTTGAGGTTCCTCAAAACAGACAGGCAGCTCTGGTACCTTTTAGTGTTCTGTCAGTAGTCAGGCTCTCACAGCAGAGATAGTGAATGAGAGCCTCTAGCATCTGTCAGCTGAGATCCAAAAAGCCCTGGGGCCAGCTGAGACTAAATAGTGAGGTCAGGTAAAATGTGGGATTAGGACTAGAAGTATTATGCCAACTAAAGCTCTACAGAGTCTTCGGGCATAGGACCCAGGATTCAGGGCCCAGACCAGAACAAAGATCTGTGAATACATTAACCTTTGTTTTGCTCCATACTAGAGCCCATTCACCTTGGGAAACATAGGTGACATGTATGTACTGTCGACAATCCTGCCAGCCAGTGCCTTAGGTATACACCCTCAACAATCCCTCCCCCAGCCAGTGCCAAAATCCCAATATATACAGGTGCATCTCAAAAAATTTGATTATCATCAAAAAGTTAATTTTTTTTCCCTAATTCAATTCAAAAAGTGAAACTCCCATAGATTCATTACACACAAAGTGATATAGTTCAAGCATTTCTTTCTTTTAGTTTTGATGATTATGGCTTACAGCTAGTAAATAACCCAAATACAGTATCTTAGTAAATTAGAAATTTGTGAAATATTGTAGACTCATAGTGTCACTCTAATAAGCTAATTAACTCAAAACACCTGCAAAGGTTTCCTGAGCCTTTAAATGGTCTCTGTCTGGTTCAGTAGGTTACACAGTTATGGGGAAGACTGCTGACTTGACAGTTTTCCAGGAGACAGTCATTGACACCATCCATAAGGAGGGAAAGTCACAAAAGGTCATTGCTAAAGAAGCTGGCTGTTCACAGAGTGCTGTATCCAAGCATATTTATTGGAAGGTTGAGTGGAAGGAAAAAGTGTGGTAGAAAAAGGTGCACAAGCAACAGGGATAACCATAGTCTTGAGAGGATTGTGAAGCAAAGGCCATTCAAGAATTTTGGGAGATTCGCAAGGAGTGGACTACAGCTGGTGTCAGTGCCACCACACACAGACGTATCATTCATTTGGGAATCAAGGCCCCAGAGTCTGGAGGAAGAGTGGAGAGGCACCCGTCCACACTGCCAAAAGTCCCAATACCTGGTTTAATGATCATGGTCTCACTGTGCTTGCTTGGCCAGCAAACTCGTCTGACCAAAACCCCATAGAGAATCTGTGGGGTATTGTCAAGAGGAAGATGAAAGACACCAGACCCAGCAATGCACATGAGCTGAAGGCCGCTAACAAAGCAACCTGGGCTTCCATATCACCTCAGCGGTGCCACAGGCTGATCATCTCCATGCCACGCCACATTAATACAGTAATTTGTGGAAAAGGAGCCCCAACCAAGTATTGAATGAATACTATACTGTACATGTAAGCTAACATTTGTAAGTAAGCTAACATTTCTGTATTAAAAATCTCTTTTTTTTATTTGTCTTATGTAATATTTTAATTTTCTGAGAAACTGTATTTTGGGTTTTCACTAGCTGTAAGCCATATTCATCAAAATGAAAAGAAAGAAATGCTTGAACTATATCTCTCTGTGTGTAATAAATCTATATAATATATGAGTTTCACTTTTTGAATTAAATTACTAAAATAAAATAACGTTTTGATGATATTCACATTTTGCACCTGTATATGTGTCTACTGTTCAGGACCTGCCAAGCAGGAGGGCAGGCTGTACTGCCTTATTGAAGAAATCGATCCTTTGTTCTAATATTTGTGCCCCCACCTCCCTGCTGTTCGGGCCCCCCTGTGTGCCCCCCTCCCCTGCAGCACTATGTGCTTCCCTTCCCTCCCCTCCTCTCCTCTCCTCTCATGCCAGCAGCTGCTGCAGGCAGAAGGTTTGAAACCATCTGAATTGTTTACATGACATGCTCGTTTTTATCATCCATTGTGTGAGTATATCTGTTTGGTTACAATAAATTTCAAGTGGTTTGACATACTACACTATGATGTGGTATTTGTTCTTACACCTTTTAATATGAGGAAAGATGCCTGGATTCATGCTGGAGCAGTCTGTGGTGCATAGGACTCAGAGGAGATTGGTGTTTGGGCATTAATGATCACCTATAATCTAGTGGTCCATTCCTGAGGGTAAGAGGCCTGGCTTACTGTGGTGTTATTGGAAGAATCTTGCTCATCTATAAGTCAAGGATCACTCCCATATCCAGTGTTTCCCGGGATTAATGGACGTTTTCCTTTCTTTTAATGGACATTTATGCACTGCATATTTTTATTTTATATTCATGTGAGCATCATAACTGGACCACAGGAGCAATGGAAGAAGGTGGCCTGGTCTGATGAATTCAATAATATTTTAAGGAACACAACAACAAATTTGAGATGTTGACTTCCAAATTCTCCAGAGCTCAATCCAATCAAGCATATTTGGGAGTGGCTGAGGCCCCACCTTGCAACTTAAGGGATCTGCTAATGACGACTTGGTGCCAGGTACCACAGCATACCTTCAGAGATCTAGTGGAGTCTATGCCTTGACAGGTTATGGTGGATGCTTATAAAGATATGACTGGTTGTGTATTAAAAATTTATATATATATATATATATATATATATATATATATACACATATATACACTCACCAGACACTTTATTAGGTACACCTTGCTAGTACTGGATTGGACCGGTTTTGCCTTCAGAGCTGCCTTTTTTTTTCCTGGCATAGATTCAAAAAGGTGTTGGAAAAGTTCCTCAGAGATGGGTACTCTATAGTCCTAAAGGGATGGACATGGTCAGCAACAATACTCAGGTAGGCTGTGGCATTTAAACAATGCTCAATTGGTACTAAGGGGCCCAACGTGTGCCAAGAAAATATCCCCCACACCATTACACCACCAGCCTGAACCTTTGATACAAGGCAGGATGGATCCATAGTTTAATATTGTTTATGTAAAATTCTGACACTACCATCTGAATGTCGCAGCTGAAATCGAGACTCATCAGACCAGGCAACATTTTTCCAATCTTCTATTGTCCAATTTTGGTGAGCCTGTGTGAATTGTAGCCTCAGTTTCCTGTTCTTAGCTGACAGGAGGGGCACCAGGTGTAGTCTTCTGCTGCTGTAGCCCATCTGCTTCAAGGTTCGATGTGTTGTGGATTCAGAGATGGTATTCTGCATACCTTAGTTGTAACGAGTGGTTATTTGAGTTACTGTTGCTTTTCTATCATCTCAAACTAGTCTGCCCATTCTCCTCTGACCTCTGACATCAACAAGGCATTTTTGTCCACACAACTGCCGCTCACTGGATATTTTCTCTTTTTTGGACCATTCTCTTTAAACTCTGGAGATGGTTGTGTGTGAAAATCCCAGCAGATAAGCAGTTTTTGAAATACTCAGACCATCCTGTCTGGCACCAACAACCATTCCACCTTCAAGTCACTTAAATCCCCTTTCTTCCCCATTCTGATGCTCGGTTTGAACGTCAGCAGGTAGTCTTCACCATGTCTAGATGTCTAAATGCATTGAGTTGCTGCCATGTAATTGGCTGATTAGCAATTTGTGTTACCAAGCAATTGAACAGGTGTACCTAATAAAGTGGCCGGTGAGTGTACTTTATTTATTTGTTCTAGAAGATGAACAGTATCACTGGTTATTATATTATAAGATGATAAGTAACATAGTGCTGCTGGGGTCCCAAAAAGGCAAGGGTGAAGCTCCTGATTATTACCAATTACATATCTGAACTGATCCAAAATTGCTTTGTAATAGCCATGTAACTGCAGCAACGCTAGCTTCGGTGGTCTACAAGAACACTCCGGGAGCCCCAAAACCGAAATCACTTATTTAATATTAACTTCATATAGGATGCTGATGCTTTGCCACACCCCCTCTTGCTGCCAACACCTTTCTACAGCCCACTCAATAAAAGTAGCAGCTTCAGTGACCAAAAGCAAGGTGTCAGAGTCATGAATGGGCAGGGAACAGCTCCTGTCCAGTACCTGGTGGAGACAGAGTTGACGAGGTGGACTCCATTACGCCTCTTGTTCAACATTCTTGGAAGTAGCAACAGGAAATGTAAGCATATGGAGTGGCAGGAGTGCCTTTATTTACAAGCAGTACAGGGTTTGTTATGGTTGACAGATGCATGGAGCAAGCAATTGCAGATCATTGGACAGGAACTTGACGCAGGAGCACTGGGGTACCAACGCAGGCAATAGGAATGTGGATAGAATACAAGCCAAGGTTGAGAACAGCAGAGTTACAAGTTCAAGAGACTAGAGTCGATAGTACAAGCCTAGGTTGGTAATAGCAGGACAGCATCGGTACCAATTCAGGAGATGAGATTGGAGTTGAGAGTTCAGGCCAAGGAGGGTAACAGTTGGGCAGTGGTGGAACAAGACAGAAGGCAATAAGCAAAGTCATGCTTGCAGGCTGAGGTCACAAGAGGTAGGTAAAGGTCCAGAAGCAGGTCACAAGGCAAGCTGGATTGTACAGTAGGTCAGGTCACAGGTTAACAGGAACTAGATGATGACCACTCAGATATCTCTTAATGCAGTGTTAAGCCCCATACACACAGTCTGACTTTTTCATGGATTCTGTCCGATCGGACAATGTTGTTGAAAAATCAGACCGTGTGTATGCACCATCGGACAGTGTACGTCGGATTGTCCGACGGACAAAGTCTTATCTCCTGCTGGATAGATTTGCCGACAACCCGGTCCGATCACACCAAATCCGATCGTGTGTACGGTTGTCCGACCGGACAAAGTGCTACGCATGCTCACATCACATTACAAGACCAAAGCTATTGGCTACTAGCCTCTACATAGTCCCGTCGTAGGCAACAAACGTCACCACGTTCAGAATGATCGGATTTTCCGACAACTTTGTCCGACCGTGTGTACGCAAAACCAACATCAGACAAAGTATGATGGACAGGATCCGACCGACCTGGTCCGCGGATTGTCCGACCGTGTGTATGGGGCTTTACAGTTTATATATAGGTTGTTTGATGCCAGTGCTGGGCATGCATGTACACAAATGTACGCTAATGCACATTTAAAGGTCACATGTAATATGTGCATATATTTGTGCTCACTTATAATAAACTAGACCTTCTTTACAGATTTAAATGTTAGATGAAGTTAATAGTTGGATAACAAGGTGCTCCAGATTTCAAGGCTCCCAGGTGACCCTGAGAAGGGCCAAAGCCATTTGCAGGCATTTTGAGGCGTTGGCCATTATATGCTGGATGCAATTGAATATCTTTGGATCATTTATTAATAAACTTTAAGTCTGTCTTTTAAATAAAAAAACAGAGCTGGAGAAATACCTAGCCATAGCTGAAACTCCAAATTGTATTGGATTACTCTCCTCTGTTGCTTTGTGGAAACACAAGCACAGTACAAATATCATGTACTACATATTGGTGCATGTGTCATACTGCAAAGGGAACAATAAAGTGCTCAAGCTAATTCTCATATGTAGATATGATGGATGAAAGACCGCAAGTATCGCATGCAATATCCATGATTAATGGGTTAGTATAGATCTTGAAGTTTAAAGAATAGAGTATATCCACCTTATATCATGTGAAAACCAACATTTTTAGTACTTTTTTTTGTGGTCTAAGCAAAACCATGATTCCCTGCATGTAGTATAATGATGTAAACTTGGTTTTCTTCCAAGACTGTGTCCGTCTTGAAAATAATAAAAAGCCTTCAGGGAACATGAAATATAGTTTACTTTTTAGGCAAAGAAAATTGCTTTGATGTTTTTTTAGAGGCTGTTGCTTAGGGATAGTGATCAAAAGTAAACATATATAATAATAAGTGGTATAGTAACGTTACATTATTGTAATAAACAAGGGATCAAAGAAAGCAGTAAATTCAAATAAGTTACTGTAGTTGATTGCCCAAATGGCAGATTAGAGCTTCTCTTGTACTTTTTTTGTAGCTTGGACAAAAACGGCACAAAATCAAGCTGGATCTTAAACAAAACGGAAGATTGCTTGACTAATATCAGAAATGATAAATATTCTTGTATCACACTTTTTATACATAAGCCCTTTAATGGTTTTCACTCTTGCCTTACCGGACTAGGATCCTGTGCTGAATTCTCACACAACTGGATTCTGAATTAGAACATACACTGATTAGCCATAACAATAAGATCACTCACAGGTAACATGAATAGCATTGATTATTTTGTTACAAAAACATCTGAAAGTCATGTAATTTATTAGGTGGCAAATAAACATGTGTCCATGAAGCTGATGTGTTGAGAGCAGAAAAAATGAGCATCACACATTGTTGTATATGAGGCTGCCTAGCGGTCCTAGCTGCAGAATGGTCAGCCGCAGAATGCTCAGCCATGATGACCCGTGTCACCAGCCAAAAGCACCTACAATGGGGATGTGAACCACTAAACAATTGAAGAAGGTGGCCTGGTTTCATTGCATTTTCTTTTACATCATGTGTATAGCCCGGTGCATGTGCATCACTTACCCGGGGAAGAGATAGCACCAGAATGCAGTATGGGAAGTAGCCAAGCCAGCAGAGGCAGTGTGATGCTTTTGATCATTTTCTGCTGGGGAACCTTGGGTCCTGCTATTCATGTGGATGTTACTTTGACATGTACCACCTACCTAAATATTGTTGCTGACCAAGTCCATCCCTTCATGGAAATGGTATTCCTTGATGACATTGTCTTCTTTTAGCAGGATAACAGACCCTGCTACACTCTGGGCCGTTTTTAGCGCGGGGCAAATGGGTACCCACGAATTGGGGCCCGATGGCGGCTTTGTAGAGCACACAGAGGACACAGGAGGCTGTATTCCCGAGCTAGCCAGCAGAGAGGGGCGGGGCCAGGAGCTCCACTGACGCTCTGACCCTGCCCAATGCAGCCTGTATGCTCGGAACAGAGCGGCTGCAGTGAATTGATATGATATGATTTTTAAGCGTAAAAGTTTGTCGCCATTCCACGAGCGGGCACAATTTTGAAGCGTGACATGTTGGGTATCAATTTACTCGGCGTAACATTATCTTTCACAATATAAAAAAATTGGGCTAACCTGTCCGCACATATTGCGGATACACTTAGTAAAATTTTTTCCTTTAAATGGCAAAACACCGCCATTAAATATCTAGGAATATATATACCTAGAAAGCTAGAAAACCTCCAAGAAATTAATTATCTACCACTTTTACAAAAAATAACCAAACTACTTAAAAAGTATGATAAGGGGATATTTTCATGGACAGGTCGAATAAACATTATAAAAATGGATATACTCCCAAAAATACTCTATATTTTTCAGACAGTCCCAGTATTTCCCCTCAAAAATATACTTAACTCCCTACGGAAAGCTATTGGGAGCTTTATATGGGCAGGTAAACCTGCCAGAATAAGTAGGGAGGTACTATCCAGATCGAAAATGGATGGAGGACTAGCTCTCCCCGATCTTGCAGTTTACCTTAAGGCTGTATTGGTCACTAGGCTAGTGGATTGGTTTCACAGTGGCGAATCCAAACAATGGGTAAAGCTGGAAGAGGAGATAATGAATATAAAACTAAAAGCACTACCCTGGATACAGAAAGAAAAACGACCACCTCAGAAAGAGATACCAATTCTAGTAAGAGCAACACTGAAAGTGTGGGATGGATTGATGAAAAGGGGAATAGGGTCGTCTTATGTTGGCCCAATGTTACCCCTTTTCTGCAATCCAAATTTCCCACCAGCTAAGGAGAATAAAACGTTTTTGAAATGGCAGAGATCGGATGATATAAGAATTATACAGATGCTGGAGAATAATAGACTTCCCCGATTAGAAGAAATGGGTAGTGAATATGCAAATAAATGGATCCAATATAGACAACTCCAAGAGTACATATCTACCCTCAATAGGGAAGGAACACTAGACAGAACACCAACTCCAATGGAAATGCTATTCTTACAAGAACAAGACCCCACACATAACCTATCAAACGTATATAAATATTTAATTTCAAATAATAGGATACAGGAATTAAGCTTTATAAAAAAATGGGAAAAAGAACTGAATATGACCATACCTAGAGACAAATGGAACAAAGCAATCATATTAACACACAAAATGTCGATCTCCAATAGACACCAAGAAAGGAACTATAAACTGTTAGCGAGATGGTATAAATGCCCGAGCGACATGCATAATATAAATTCAGAGAATGATGACACCTGTTGGAGATGTCAGGGAGCAACCGGCACAATGTCTCATATTTGGTATTTTTGTCTAAAGATCTATATATTTTGGGAGAAAGTATATAGAATATACCAAGATATAACAGACATAAATATACAACCTGATATACTGATATCAATACTATCAATGATACCGGGATCGATAAAAAGTATAAAAAAAGGGATATTAAAATATTGCTTAACAGCAGCTAGAACAGTTATTGCGAGAAATTGGAAGAAAAACACAACACCCCCAATAGAAGAATGGATAGTGGAGATGGGCGAGATGCGTTCCTTGGAGGAAAGGATCACTATAGAAAAAAACTTAGAGAATCAGATAAGAAGGATATGGCAACAGTGGGAAGACTATAGATCTCATTGTTTCCATCAGTAGGAATATAAGGGATGGGACGGAGAGGGGGTAGAGAGAAGGGACAGGGAATGGAAGAAACGAAAACATTTTTTTTTTTCTTCCTTGTTTTGTTTTGTATGGATGCGGTATGAAAGAGGGAATGTTAAATGAATATAGATAGAGGAAAATAGGGAAAGGAACGAAAGCATATATCCAAAAGACAGCAGAGGACTAAATAAGGTTCTATAAATGTATAGAGTGATATGGATATAAAGGTTGGAAAAATTGGAATGTATATATTAAGAGAATGATGATGTAACTAAATGTGAATTTATGTATAAAATGAAAAATAAAGATTTATAAAAAAAAAAAAAAATTGGGCTAACTTTACTGTTGTCTTACTTTTTAATTCAAAAAAGTGTATTTTTCACGTGTCCCAGAAGATTGCCAAGAGGGAGGGGGGAGAGGAGGAGTCACTTAGGCGGTCTGTAGCCAGAACCAGGAAGTGGGACAGGAAGTCCCCTTCAAAACTAAGCACCCACCCCACCTCCCCAAAAATGACATGCCAAATGTGGCATGTAAGGGGCGAGGAGTGCTTAAAGCGTAAGTTCGACTTTTGGATGGAACTCCGCTTTAAGTGGTTAAGTACTTTTTACACCTGACATGCCACATTTGGCATGTCATTTTTTTTGGGGGGGGGGGAGCGGGTACCTGGCCTTGACAGGTACTCAGCTCCCACTTTCGCTCCAGGCCACCTAGGCGAATCCTCCTCTCCCCCTAGGTGGCCCCTCCTTTCCTGCAATCTTCTGGGACAGGTCACAGGCTCTAAAAGTTTTCACGGCCATTCAGAACGCGCGACTCGTGCATGTGCAGTGCACACCCGGCTGTGAAGCCGCAAGCTGTCACAGTCGGGTGCCCACAGTAGTAATGCTGGCGCCACAGACAGGTGGGGAAGAGGAGCAAGGCTTCGTGTGCCCGCATCGCTGGACCGTGGGACAGATGAGTATCTGTTTATGAAAAGTCAGCAGCTACACTTTTTGTAGCTGCTGACTTAACAAACACAGAACCGGATGGAACTTAACTTTAAGAGGAAGCAAAACTACCATTGCTTTGTATCTCTTGTTTGTGTCCTTATTAATAATTACTAGTTTACTACCACTAATTATATTTAGTCTATGCAAATAGCTCACACTGATGAGACACACAAGGGAATGTTACATTAAACACATCAGATATCATGAAATGCATGCACAGGTACAGTAAGCATTATTTTAAAACCAGATTTTTGTAATACTTTTTGAAAACAGGCTGGAGCGTAGTACAATTGGCAAGATGGCAGACAGGTTGGCTTGCCATGTCTGATCTTAACCACTTTAAGACCAGCCTCGTTTTGGATTTTAGGTGTTTACATGTTTAAAACAGTTTTTTTTGCTAGAAAAAAACTTAGAACCCCCAAACATTATATATTGTTTTTTTTCTAACACCCTAGAGAATAAAATGGCGGTCGTTGCAATACTTTTTTTCACACCGTATTTGCGCAGCGGTCTTGCAAGCGCACTTTTTTTGGAAAAAATTCACTTTTTTGAATAAAAAAATAAGCGCCCGCTTGTGGAATGGCATCAAACTTTTACCCTCAAAAATCTCCATAGGCGACATTTAAAAAATTCTACAGGTTGCATATTTTGCGTTACAGAGGAGATCTATGGCTATAATTATTGCTCTCGCTCTACCGATCGCGGCGATACCTCACATGTGTGGTTTGACCACCGTTTTCATATGCGGGCGCTACTCACGTATGCGTTCGCTTCTGCGCACAAGCTCGTCGGGACGGGGCGCTTTAAAAAAATTTTTTTTTTTGTTTTTCTTATTTATTTTTCTTGATTTTATTTATTTTTACACTGTTTTTAAAAAAAAAATTTAATTGGCTTACTTTTATTCCTATTACAAGGAATGTAAACATACCTTGTAATAGAAAAAAGCATGACAGGTCCTCTTAAATATGAGATCTGGGGTCAAAAAGTCCTCAGATCTCATATTTGGACTTAAAAGCAAAAAAAAAAAAAAAAAATTTAATTTAAAAAAAAAATTTGGAAAATTTTCCTTTAAGAGGTATGGGGGGAAGTGACGTTTTGACGGCCATCTTAGCCTCACTCGTCGCTATACCCAGCACGGAGTAGGACCCGATCGCTTCCGCCGCTGCCGACGGCTCCGGTAAGCGGCGGAAGGGGGGGGGCGGGGGGGGGCACCTCTCCCGCCGCCGATAACGGTGATCTTGCGGCGAGTCCGCCGCGATGACCACCATTATCGGAATGCCGACCGGCGCCTGAAGAAATGGATATCTCGGTTGTGGCAGCAGTTGCTGCCGTTACCGAGATATCCCTCTTCAAAAAAGGGACGTACATCGCCGTGCGCCGGTCGGAAAGTGGTTAAGATGAGCTGAGCAGCTACATGACTCTAAAAATGGGGGAATGTATTTGAGTTGCTGGTGGTAGATTAATGTAATTATCTGTGACTAATTGGGTGGGTCATGGTGCCAGGGCGGCAAATTAAGACCTAGGACTAGTGAAAAGTGATTTAATTTGTATCAGAAGTGCTTTTCTGTTTTTTCTGCTGCGCTGGGCCTGGGCCATGGTTCTGTAAATGCAAATGTATTTCTTAACATGAATGTTTGCATAGAAGTGCAGCATGTGACACCTGCAGTAAGATGGCACACAAAATATAACAGACAATTTAGGAACCAATTTTATAAGAAAAATATTAGTTACAGAAAATTATGATAAATATGCAAAATTTGTAAACCTTAATTTTTCAGAATTTTCATTTTAGCAAAAATTGTTTAATCCCAGAGAACCAGACTCCAACATTTATGAGGGGTGTTATCCTTCCAAAGCTGCACTGAATTCATAACACATGTCCTTGTGCTTAATTTGATTCATTTTAGTGTTGTTTAATTGCAAGAACTGCAATTCCAGCAGTAATGATTCTGAATTCCTTTGAGAGATAACTGTTCACATGCATTTACTAAAACTTCAAAGCTCCTGTCAAGTTGTTTTATTGTTTGTGATTTCTATATTACATAGTTACATAGTAGGTGAGAGTGAAAAAAGGCACAAGTCCAATCAGTGTGTGTGCTCTTATGTCAGTATTACATTGTCTATCCCTGCATGTTGTAGTTCAGGTGCTTATCTAATAGTTTTTTTGAAATTATCAATACCCGCTGAGACCACCGCCTGTGGAAGAGAATTCCACATCCTCACCGCTCTTACAGTAAAGAACCCAGTTCAAGGTTAAACCTCTTCTCTTCTAATTTTAGTGAATGGTCACGTCTTTTTAAATTCCCTTTCGCGGAAAAGTTTTATCTCTATTGTGGGGTCACCAGTACGGTATTTGTACATTGAAATCATATCCCCTCTCAAGCGTCTCTTCTCTAGAGAGAATAAGTTCAGTGCTCGTAACCTTTACTCATAACTAAGGTCCTCCAGTGCCTTTATTAGCTTTGTTGCCCTTCTCTGGACTCTCTCCAGTTCCAGCATATCCTTCCTGAGGACTGGTGCCCAGTACTGGACAGCATACTCCAGGTGAGGCCGGACCAGAGTCTTGTAGAGTGGGAGAATTATCGATTTTTCTCTGGAGTTAATACCCTTTTTAACGCATGCCAATATTCTGTTTGCTTTGCTTGCTGCAGCTTGGCATTGCATGCCATTGCTGAGTCTATCATCTACTAGGACCTCCAGGTCCTTTTCCATCCTAGATTCCCCCAGAGGTTCTCCCCCTAGTGAGTAGATTGCATTCATATTTTTGCCACCCAAATGCATTATTTTACATTTTTCTACATTAAACCTCATTTGCCATGTAATTGTCCACCACAGAAATTTGTTCAGATCTTCTTGCAAAGTTTCCACATCCTGCGGAGAAACTATTGCCCTGCTTAGCTTAGTATCGTCTGCAAATACTGAGATTGAGCTGTTTATCCCATCTTCCAGGTCGTTTATGAATAAGTTAAATAGGATTGGTCCCAGGACAGAACCCTGGGGGACCACGCTTTCCACACCGGACCATTCCGAGTACTCCCCATTTATCACTACCCTCTGAATTCGCCCTTGTAGTCAGTGTTCAGTTCATGTACTCACCCTATGGTCCATGCCGACAAACCTTAGTTTGTACAGTAAGCGTTTATGGGGAACTGTGTGAAATGCCTTTGCAAAATCCAGATGCACCATATCTACAGGCCTTCCTTTAACTAGATGGCAGCTCACCTCCTCATAGAAGGTTAATAGATTGTTTTGGCAAAAACGATTCTTCATGAATCCATGCTGATTACTGCTAATGATACCATTTCATTACTAAAATCTTGTATATAGTCCCTTATCATCCCCTCCAAGAGCTTGCATACAATTGATGTTAGGCTAACTGGTCTGTAATTCCCAGCGATGTATCTTGGCCCTTTTTTAAATATTGGAGCTACATTGGCTTTATTCTAAGCTCCTGGTACCATTCCCGTCAGTAGACTGTTCATAAAAATTAGGAACAATGGTCTTGCAATTACTTGACTGAGTTCCTTAAGGACTCGCGGGTGCAAGACATCTGGTCCCAGTGGCTTATTAAAGCGAAGTTCCACCCAAAAGTTAAACTTCTGCTCATTTGTCTCCTCTCCCCCTCCGGTGCCACAATTGGCACCTTTCTTTGACAGGTATCCTGTTCCCACTTCTGGGAGTCCGGGCTACGGCCCGTGACATCACCAAGGGGCTCCCTGCTCCTCCTCCCTCTTCCTCTCCCTGTCGCTGGACCAGTAGGAGAGAGGAGCAGGGCCTCGCACATGCGCAGTAGGGTTCCCGGCGTGAAGCCGTAAGGCTACACTCCCAGGTACCCTTACCCGCAATGGCGGTGGCAGCACCCAACAGGTGATGGAAACATTAGCTGCTGTGCTGACATGGCTGGACTCCAGGACAGGCAAGTGTCCTTTTGTTAAAAGCCAGCAGCGGCAGTATGTGTAGCTGCTGGCTTTTAATTTTAATTTTTTTGGGCGGAACACCGTTTTAATTTTAACCACTTGCTGCCCGCCATATAGCAAAATGTTGTTTAAATATCCTGGCCACCAGACATACAACAGCGTCATATAACGTCGCTAGGATATCGAGCCGCTGGGGGCGCTCATTGCGGCAATCGTTGCAGTGTGTCAGTCTGACACACCGCAACACCGATCTAAGTAAAGAGTCTCTGACGGAGACTCTTTACCATGTGATCAGCCATGTCCAATCACATCTGATTACAGTGTAAACAGGAAGAGCTGTTGATCGGCTTTTCCTCACTCGCATCTGTCAGACCAGCTGCCATACACACGGGCCGAATGTTAACCGTTTTTTATTGAGCCGGCCGATGTTTCCTGGCATTTGGCCCATGTGTACGGGGCTTAGGGGCCTGTGGTATTCCCCCCCCCCAATATTCTTCGTTGTATGTCTGCCAGGGGTAAAGAGTGTGCAGGGCATTAGGTGATAGCCAACATTTGCCAAAAACTTGCCTGTTCGAAGCAAAATGGAATGCCAACAATTTATCAAAACACAGAGAGAGAATTTGAACCTCATCCCTACTGGTGGCACTCAGCTACTGTCTGACTATTAGATACTGAATTTTCTTTATAAACACCATTTCTGTCTCTGACCATTTGGGAACAACCCCTGTGTCATTTTGTTGTTTGGTGTACAGGAACCTGGGGGCACCACTATGGTGAAAGCACATAACAAGTATATCTTTATTCTGAGAAGGTGCAGCATGGTGTGGCGGCAGTAAAAACACACGGTCACAAAATCCAGTAAGGGCTCTTTCACACAGACGGACCGTATGTCCGTTTTTCATCCTTCCGTTTTCGGATGAAAAACGGACATACATGTATCCCTATGGGATAGCGGGTGTCAGCGGATGAGCATCCGCTGACACCCGATCTCGTCCGTGTCCGCTATGCTCCGTTTCTGCAGACGGAGGAAAACCCTATTTTTTCATCCTTCTGCAGAGCGGATCGGATGACGACGGACCCATAGGGGAGAGCGGCGCTCTGACAGGTCCGTCCCTGTGCTGTGTGATCATCTTCCTGCTCAGTGGAGATCGCTCCGGCGATCCCCGCTGAGCAAGCGGATATCCACGGGGCGGATCAGCACTGATCCGCCCCGTGTGAAAGAGCCCATACTCACAACAAACCCGGCAGAAAGACACCGGCCGGGGACACTCATGTCAATTGCAGCAATGTGTGGCAGAGCAGGTCTAGTTGTGCCAACTGCATCTGTCTTGAGGAGCAGAATGCAGCCTGGCTGGTCCGAGCCCACATGGGGAGATCTCCAAAAGGATGGCATGTCCCTATCCTTTCCCTACTCAACTGGAACCCCTCCCTGCTGCTAATCCCAGTCCCTGTCAGATGGGTGACATGTCCCTACACTACCCACAAGTGAAATGCGTGCCAAGCCTGGGAGCCAGGGCCTTAAATAGTCTCTGCCTGACCCAAGATGGCTGGTAGAGTCACATGGGATGGCAGCATCCCATTGGATAGCTTCCTCAGTAAGGCTTCATGTACACGGGACATTTTTACAACCTCTCCTGAAAGATTTAACAGATAGCAACCCACGTTTAAAACGTCTGTCTTGCCGCGTTTACATGCCGCATTTAGCTGTGTTTTGCCACGTTTGCGTTTAGAAGCGGTTAAAAGAGTTTAAAAAAAGTTACCGCGTTTAGCTGTGTTTAGAAGCGCTTGGCGCTTGAAAAGCCTCTAAACTCAACTGCCTAGAAACCACTATAAACAACTCTGTGTACATTTACTGATAAGATAACATAGAGGAAAGTTTAGTAGTTGAAAAAAATGCCCAACTGCTCCTAAACATCCGTTTAGCAGCAGCAGCAGTGTACATGAGTTTCCTAACCCAGGAAACCATAGAGCAGTGATGGCGAACCTTGGCAACCCAGATGTTTTAGAACTACATTTCCCATGATGCTCAACATAGCTGCAGATTGCATGAGCTTCATGGGAAATTTAGTTCCAAAACATCTGGGGTGCCGAGGTTCGCCATCACTGCCATGGAGCAACCATGTTTCTCTTGACTTCCTCTCCCCCTGCAGTGCCGCTGCAGTTGAGCGCCACCTGCAGTGGAGAAAATAGACTACACCTACCTACACTATCACTCATCAAATTTTAACAAATGTATAAGCATCTTTATTGCTAAAAATGTTATGCCAAATTTCCCACGTTTTGTTTCATCATTGTAATGTTTATCACTTTCCAGCTTGTAAGTGTATTAAAGTGTTATATGTTGTTCTTAGATTTATATTATGATATGAAAAACTTCCCATCATTTATTGAGTAATAAAGTTTACATATTAAATATTAGTAACATTTCATGCAATCAAAACAAATGTCCACTGTGGTAAGCCCTGCCACATCGTGATTATGGAGAAAAGACATACAGGATTCATATAATGGGAGAATACGAAGTTCCAGATTATTGTTTCTGAATGGAGAAGACTGACTTTTCAGTGTTCTCTGGGTTTTTTAGTCCCGGATCAGTGCCTGGAGCTTGTAGACTTTGAAGCAACTTGGGTGGGGAAAAGTCTCCAAATCCCATGTCCAGATGTTAGTGGAGGCCTTGGCTTAGGGATAAGCCAATCCTGAGCATAGCTAAGGGCTCACAATTGAAGACAGGGGGCCCTGTCAGGACAGTGCTGTGTCCTTCCTGTTCCAGGAGACTGTACCCCATGTTGGGGGGATTCTTTGCCGACAGGATTAGAGAAGTCTGCATAGCTGCATGAGTCTATGGAGACTGCAAAAGCTGCAGTGGCTAGTGAGTCCAGGGTAGGGTGACCAGACGTCCCCGCCCGGACTGAGGACACTGTCCCCGGAGCCTGTCTGTCCTCGGTTTTGTCCCCAGATTGCAGGGGTGGCACTAGGTGCAGGCAGAGGCTGAGGCAGAGGGTGATGCCGAAGCCAGTGGCATACCAACGGGGGGCAGTATGCCCCCGGGTGCCACACACTAAGGGGTGTCAGGCTGGCGTTGGCCGCTGTGACAGCTTTAGTTTGAATCGCCGGGTGCCCGCAGTCACACAAAGTCCTGCCTCCTGGTTTGGCTCCTTTGATAGACAGCACCGGGACATGTTTTGTTTATCATAGGTAGGAGCTGATCCAGGAGGCGGGACTTGTGTAGGCAGGCGCCTGGCGATTCAAATTAAAGCTGTCACAGCGGGTGACGCTGGCCTGTGTGATGATCCGGCCAGCACTCTTCTTCTCTCTGATCCCCTGCACTGGTGAGGCTGCATTGGATGGGCACTGGTCAGGCTGCATTGGATGGGCACTGGTCAGGCTGCATTGGATAGGCACTGGTCAGGCTGAATTGCTGGGCACTGGTCAGGCTGCATTGGATGGGCACAGGTAAGGCTGCATTGCTGGGAACAGGTAAGGCTGCATTGCTGGGCACTGGTCAAGCTGCATTCCTGGGCACTGGTCAGGCTGCATTGCTGAGCATTAGTGAGGCTACATTGGGTGGACACTGGTGAGGCTGCATTGCATGGGCACTGACCAGGCTGCATTGGATGGGCACAGGTGAGGCTGCATTGCTTGGCACTGGTGAGGCTGAATTGCATTGGCACTGGTGAGGCTGCATTGGATGGGTACAGGTAAGGCTACATTGCTGGGCACTGGTGAGGCTGCATTGCTGGGCACTGGTCAGGCTGCATGGCTGGGCACTGGTGAAGCTGCATTGGATGGGTACTGATCAGGCTGCATTGGATGAGCACAGATGAGGCTGCATTGCATGGGCACTGGTGAGGTTGCATTGCATGGGCACTTATCAGGCTGTATTAGATGGGCATGGGTGAGGCTGTATTCCTGGGCACTGTTGAGGCTGCATTGCATGGGCACTGATCAGGCTGCATTGGATGGGCACAGGTGAGGCTGCATTGCTGGACACGGGTGAGGCTGCGTGATGGGCACTGGTTAGGCTGCATTACTGGGCACTGGTGAGGCTACATTGGATGGGGACAAGTGAGGCTGCATAGATGGCACAGGTGAGGCTGCATTGCATGGACACTGATCAGGCTGCATTGCATGGGCACAGGTGAGGCTGCATTGCATGGGCACTGGTGAGGCTGCATTGCAGGGCACTGATCAGGCTGCATAGATGGGCACTGGTCAGATTGCAGTGGATGGGCAATGATCAGGCTGCATTGCTGGGCACTGGTGAGGCTGCAGTGGATGGGAACGGATCAGGCTGCATTAGGTGGGCACTGGTGAGGCTGCATTGCTGGGCACCAGTGAGACTGCATTGCTGGGCACTGGTCAGGCTACATAGATGGGCACTGGTCAGGCTGCATTGCTGGGCACTGGTCAGGCTGCATTGCTGGGCACTGGTCAGGCTGCATGATGGGCACTGGTGAGGCTGCATAGATGGGCACTGATTAGGCTGCATAGATGGGCACTGGTGAGGCTGCATAGATAGGCACTGGTAAGGCTGCATTGCTGGGCATTGGTCAGGCTGCATAGATGGGCACTGGTCAGGCTGCATAGATGGGCACTGGTCAGGCTGCATTGCTGGGCACTGGTCAAGCTGTATTGCTGGACACTGGTCAGGCTGTGTAGATGGGCACTGGTGAGGCTGCATAGATGGGCACTGATTAGGCTGCATAGATGGGCACTGGTGAGGCTGCATAGATGGGCACTGGTGAGGCTGCATTGCTGGGCATTGGTCAGGCTGCATAGATGGGCACTGGTCAGACTGCATTGCTGAGCACTGGTGAGGCTGCATAGATGGGCACTGGTCAGGCTGCATAGATGGACACTGGGGAGGCTGCATTGCTGGGCACTGGTCAAGCTGTATTGCTGGGCACTGGTCAGGCTGTGTAGATGGGCACTGGTGAGGCTGAATTGCTGGGCACTAGTCAGGCTGCATTGATGGGCACTGGTGAGGCTGAATAGATGGGCACTGGTGAGGCTGCTTAGATGGGCACTGGTGAGGCTGCATAGATGGGCACTGGTGAGGCTGCATTGATGGGCACTGGTCAGGCTGCATAGATGGGCACAGCTGAGCCCTGCATTCTTTATGAAGCGCACTCCTGAGCCCTGCATTCTTTATGTCACGCACTTCTGAACCCAGCATCCTTTATGTAGCATGCTCCTGAGCGCTACTTAGCACTGCATTATTATGTAGCGGGCTCCTTAGCCCTGCATTCTTTATGTCACACACTCCTGAACCTTGTTTCTCATGAATATGACTACCTAAATCTTATCTTCATAACATTTGGCAGTCACATCTCAAAATATTCTAAGAAGTATCTTTTTAGAATATGACTACCTGAAACTTATCTTCATAACATTTGGTAGTCATATCTCAAAATATTCTAAGAAGTATCTTTTTAGAATATGACTACCTGAAACTTATCTTCATAACATTTGGTAGTCATATCTCAAAATATTCTAAGAAGTATCTTTTTATTATCTCAGGGACAAAATTAGAAGAATAAAGTATATATCATGCAATCATTCCATAAACACATACGACATACACTGCATATATCATTTGAGGAAAATATGCTTCTGAAATTGTTTACCATGTGGCAATAAAAAAAATACGTCCCCAGATTTAATTTTAAAAATCTGGTCACCTTAGTCCAGGGGGGCTGGAGGGAGTCCATAAGTCTTTGGAGGAATGCTAGGAGAATATTTAGAGACCAGGAGTGGGCCCATGCAGTGAGATGCTGCAAGTAAAGGCTGAAGAGCCAGAAAGTTGGAAGCTAAGAGCAGCTGTGCTGCTGAAGCATTGCTAGGTGGCTTAGCGTTTTTTGGTTGTCTAATAAGGCTTTCTGAAGCTGAAGCCCCTGCATGGGAAAATACTGCCATAAGAGGCTGTTTTTCCTTTTTGTTTGCTTTTCCATCTAATAAACATAGGCCTGAAAATCCTTAAACCGCAGTTTGAACTGGCATGAGTCATTTAAAATGCACACTACCACTAAGTTTAATCACCCCTTTTCACACCACTAAAAATTCTGTGTCAAGATGTCATGGGATCGCAGGCAGGATCCTGATAAACAACTTACCAAAATTGATGATAAAGAAAAAAGAGACGCAGACAAGTGTTGGATTATAAAGTCCGCGGCTGTTTATTATTGGTTTCAAAAAATATTTATTAAATCCAGCAAGAACTAAATATATATAAACTTTAAACAGCCTAGCCACTACAGCCCAGGCTGCATAAATAAATTACTAACTTCATAAAATTCCCCAAAACACTTTCAATATAATAAATGAAAACTTTATTAATGAATAACGAAAGAAACTAGTCCACCTTTGTATCAATTACAAAAGTGACACCACCACATAATTACAGCCGCGACAAAAGGGGAGGGGGGGGGGGGGGGGGGAGGGGAACACCACAGCTCAGTCTTCTGAGGTGAATTGAGCCTGACTGGACGGAACCCCTTTATATAGCCCCCATTGGGGCTAGATGAACCCAGTTTAAACAGGATTTTTCAGGCTAACCCACGAGCCCCAGGAGAGGTCACCTGCATCCCTCTCCCAGTACACGTGAGCCAGCCAGCTTCCCCCAGGGGACCTGAGCCCCTAGGGGGAACTTGAAACTGCCTGTCCCTGCCGCTCTCCCATGAGGAAAAGGGGAGTTGAAACTGTTTCCCCTTTTCCTATCATGGGATCGCAGGCAGGATCCTGATAAACAACTTACCAAAACTGATGATAAAGAAAAAAGAGACGCAAACAAGTGTTGGATTATAAAGGCCGCGGCTTTTTATTATTGGTTTCAAAAAATATTTATTAAATCCAGCAAGAACTAAATATATATAAACTTTAAACAGCCTAGCCACTACAGCCCAGGCTGCATAAAGAAATTACTAACTTCATAAAATTCCCACAAGACAGGTGTACTTAAGAACACCTGTCCCCGACACCCCGTAACGTGGCCATCTCAACACATGTACCAAGGTCTGTGTTAAAAATATCTAAACCTATGTCTGACAGGTGAATTTCATCCTGCCTATATAAACCACAAACTCCACCCTCCAACTCCATATGCCTAAAGGAAATAATGCCGAACTGAGAAAGTAATTTGGACACAGCTCTATTAATACGCTTTCTTATCCTTTCCAACGGGTGCATGGAAGGAAAAGAAAGCCAACGAAAACGCTGCACTATCTCAGAGAAAACAATAACCGTGTTAGGCAAGGCCAGTTGAATTCTCTGCAAATCATCCCTAATGCTAAAAATAATGTTCAAAGTTTTTTGTTTTCCAATGTCATTCCCCCCAAGATGCACGATCAATACATCTGGTGGGGGGAATTTTAGGAAAAGACCAGTAAAATCCCCCATTAAATCAGACCATAACATTCCCCTCTTTCCTGACCAAAAAACTTCGAATATTTCGGAGTCCAAACCTAGATTAACAGAATACACTCTCTCTTTAGCCCTCAGGTGTGCCCAAAAGACGTAGGAGTGTCCAATGATCCAAATTACCTTTCGGCATGAACCTGAAACGAATTAAAGAGAAAAAATAGGATGAATGTATACCAAATAACTATTAGATTTCCATCTTCCCACCTTCTTAACTACACTATCGTCCAAACCTAATCTAGCGACTTCAGTGGCTGCTCCAATTCTAAAGGAATGTGCCGTCAAGTTAACCTTATCCAAGTTCAGAAACTTTAAACATTTTTAAAAAAACACAAACAGACTGATACTTAGTAAGAGGGGAGCCGGATTCATGTAGAAATAAAATTGGACCTCCCCTCGGCCAGACACTAAGATCATTTTTTAACAAACCCACAGGACAGATTGATGGGGTGAGACCTGCATTTAAAGTGATCCAACTTCCTTTACCCAACTGATCAGTTTTAGACTTTCTTAAAAATATCCTCAAGGATGTGCCCGAGACAAAAACATCCGATGCACGAATAGTTGGCAACTCAGAAACTCTGAGCGCTGCGAAAAAAGTAATGGAAAATACTGCTTTAAATAAAATTGACTCAAAGGAAGAAAAACAGACTTGTTCCGAAACCAAACAAAGTTTTTTAAAACATCAGGAGTAATGGGAAAACGGGAATCTGGTTTAAAAGTGTCCTTCTTGTAGCCTTTCAAAGCTTGCTTAACAGAAAAATAAGCTAGACAGGAAGGTAGATTGCTAAGCTTAAGAAAAAAGGACAGACCCGCCAAGGTTTTGTTAACATACGACCAAGAATATTGTTTCTGAAACAAAAAATTTAGAAATAATAGCACTAAACCTTCCGAAAAAACATTCGACCGAGCATCAATCGAATTTAAAAAGGAAACCCAAAGCAACCAGGCCGATTGGTATCCAGCCCAGGTTGAGGGGGCCAGAGAATTCCGAATAGCATCGGCAATGGGTTTTAAAAAAGGTCCCACAATTTGCGTGGACATGGTATTCCTACTTGATCCGCGGTCGGGAACAGCTGAAAGAAACGGTCCATCTGCAAGCGAGACAATGCGTCCGCCACATCATTGTCTTTTCCCGCCACATGAATCGCTTTTAACCAAATATTCTAATGTAAACATTGAAAAATCATGTGGCACAACAAGACAACGACAGGCATAGACTTAGACATTAAACAATTAATTGCAAACATGACTGCCTTATTATCAGTCCTAACTAGTATTCTCTTGTTCTGAAAATAAGGGCCCCAAATTTCCAGAGCAACAATAATAGGGAATAATTCTAGCAAAACAATATTTTTTAAATGACCCAGTCTACTCCATCTCGGGTTCCATACATCCGCACACCAATGTGATCGCCAAATTGCAGCGAAACCACATGAGCCCGCCGAGTCAGTGGAAAGAAAAAACTCCCTATCCAGTATAAATTCGTCTTGCCATAGGGCTCGACCATTAAAATGTTGTAAAAACTGCAACCAAACTAAAAGATCTTCCCGCATATCATGGGTAATCCTGATATGGGAGAAAAGGGATTTAAAACCCGAGATGGAATGATATAGTCTTCTGGAAAATACCTTGCCAATTGGCATGATCCTGGAAGCAAAGGCTAACAGACCTAATAAGGATTGCATGTCCCTCAAACAAACCTTTTTCTTGCGAATAACAGCCAATAATTGTACTTAATTGTACTTGTTTCGTTAACTTGTTTCGTTACCTTTTCTTCCGGGAGACGAAATTCCATTAATTTAGTATCAATAGTGATCCCCAAGAAGTCCAAGCAAGTTGAAGGCCCAGCTGTTTTGTCAAAAGCCAGCGGTATACTGAATTGATAGCAAATATGAAAAAATGTGTCTAATAAAATTGAACAATCAGAGGAGGAAGTGGGACCTAAAAACAAAAAATCATCTAAATAATGAATGATAAAATCGGAACCGGATAAGGAAACTACCACCCATTCCAGAAAAGAAGAGAAGGTTTCAAAATAAAAACAGGACAAAGAACATCCCATCGGTAAACATTTGTCAAAATAAAATTTATTTTGAAAGAAAAAACCCAGGGAATTAAAACAGGAAGGATGAATGGGAAGAAGACGGAAAGCCGATTGGATATCGGCTTTTGCCAGTAAAGCACCCTTACCCAGATACCTAAGCTTCTTTAGTGCATCTTCAAAAGAAGCATAAGTAACTGAAGAAAGGCTGTCCTCAGTTTGGTCGTTTAATGATTGACCCTTGGGAAAGGATAGATGATGTATAAGTCTGAAAGATTTATTTTCTTTTTTTGGGACAATTCCCAAAGGGGAAATTCTAAAATTAGAAAATGGCGGAGAGAAAAATGGGCCAGCTATTCTTCCTGCTGAAAGTTCCTTAAAAATGTTTTCCTCTACTACTTCTGGAAATTGGTATACAGATTTTAAATTCTTTACCATGGCACAACCTGAACCCAAAAATTTTGGAAGTAAAAAACCTTTGCCAAAACCTTCAATGAGGAGCTGGGCCTTCAACTTGTCTGGGTATGCTCTGAGCCACGGGAGCATATTTATTAACTTCACTGGTGTTGGAGCTTTTCTGAATAGCTCCTTGCTGGGTAACTGCGGACATTCTTTTGAAACATTTAGACACTGCATGCGCGCCTGAACAAAATGCGCATTCATGCCTATACTTGCAGGAGTTAGGCCATCTGCATTGAGAATCGTTGAAATTGAAACAGATGCCTTTTTTATATCCGGTAGTGCTAGCTGTGTTTTGAGAATTCTGTGGTTGCTTGGTATAGGCTCTTTGGGGAAGAAAAAGATTGAGCCAGAGGCTCACATCCTTTACTCCCCATTTCAAGGCAGGGTAAATGGATAATTTATGGCGAAAAGCCTCATCATACGTATACCAAGCAGTACCACCAAAATTCTTAAATGCTTCCAACACGATATCTAAATGCTGAAAAAGTCCCAAACTTTTTTCCGGAAATTTCTCGCATAAAATACCAGAGAATATACAATAAGCCTGTAACCAATTATTGAAAGACCTGGAAACAGGCCTACGTCTATCTTCATCATCTTTTTTTTTTTTTCATTCCTACCAATAAATTCTTTTGCAGAAGGAAGCAAAGATAAAAGATCCAAAAATTCACCCTTCCAAATTTTCTCCTTTATTGACATGGATAAATGGAAACCTAACGGAGAAACTTCACAAGGGATGGACTCTTTTAAACATGTTTCAGGTAAATTTTGAGATCTTGCTGCCTGGTATGCAAAAGAATTCTCCATAATCTCAGAATTCAAATTTGCAGTGTGATTAGCAGTAACACCACTAGATGGCGCCCATATCCCTAAAGCTGCACTATTATCAGGTGTAGACTGAGCAGAGTTACTAAGTACATGTACTTCCTGAATTAATTTGTGCAGCAACTCAGTAATATTATTGGTACTATTAATAGGTAACTCACCAACCCCATGAGAATTAATTGGCTGAACAGTAGGTGACATTCTTGTGGAATCCTCCTCATTCCCCATGCCAGTTGGAGCCATGGGCGCTGAGCCAATAGCCATGCCTGTAATAGACCCTGACTGAATCGCTGTGGGATGTTGCCATGGAGATGCTGTGCTGTGATTAGACCACACAGACCTCTCGCCAAAAGCTTCACTACAGGCTAAGCTGTCTGTCACTCCGCTTGTAGTACCGCCCACTGCTGATGACGCCGATCCTCTTCTCCCTATGCTGCTGTGCCTGCCTCTCGCCGCTCCCCTAGTCAATCTTCCTGAAGCTCCGCCCCTGTTCTGAGAGGCCCTGCCTTGCCGACTAGCTGACGCTGAACGGGGTGGTGAAGGGGAAAGCCTGCGGTGCGGGGTACGCCTCCTCTTGGCTGAATTACTTACGTCAGCGGCGGCGCCTCCTCCTCTTCGCCCCAGACACGGGACTTCTTCCGGCGGTTCTGTATCCTCTTCCTTCGGACAGGGCACAGGCGGGCGGCGGGATGGTACTTCGACCGACACTTCCATGTCAGTCACCGGACCCCACTCTTCAACGGCGGCAGTTGCGGCTCCCAACGGAGCCGTCCTCGGTAAGTCAAGGCACTGCCGAATCCAATCTTCGCCGCCATCTTCACCCGCTCTCTCTATAAGCCGTCTCAGCAGACTCATCTTATGGCCTCACAAGACACTGTTTGCTCAATGGGATTATACCCTAGAACAACACAGCTCAGTCTTCTGAGGCGAATTGAGCCTGACTAGACGGAACCCCTTTATATAGCCCCCATTGGGGCTAGATGAACCCAGTTTAAACAGGATTTTTCAGGCTAACCCACGAGCCCCAGGAGTGGTCACCTGCATCCCTCTCCCAGTACACGTGAGCCAGCCAGCTTCCCCCAGGGGACCTGAGCCCCTAGGGGGAACTTGAAACTGCCTGTCCCTGCCGCTCTCCCATGAGGAAAAGGGGAGTTGAAACGGTTTCCCCTTTTCCTATCATTCTCCAGGCAAACCTGCCCTTAATCTATACCACTGCTATACAGTGCATCCGGAAAATATTCACAGTGCTTCACTTTTTCCACATTGTTATGTTACAGCCTTATTCCAAAATGGATTAAATGTATTCTTTTCTACAAACAATACCCCATAATGACAACGTGAAAGAAGTTTGTTTGAAATCTTTGCAAATGTATTAAAAAGAAAAAAAGAAAAAAATCCCATGTTCATAAGTATTCGCAGCCTTTGCGCAATACTTTGTTGAAACACCTTTGGCACCAATTACAGCCTCATGTCTTTTTGAGTATGATGGTACAAGCTTAGCACACATATTGTTAGGCAGTTTCTCCCATTCTTCTTTGCAGGACCTTTCAAGCTCCATCAGGTTCGATGGCGAGCATCGGTGCGCAGCCATTTTTAGATCTCTTCAGAGATGTTCAAATCGGGTTCAAGTCAGGGCTCTGGCTGGGAAACTTAATGACATTCACAGAGTTGTCCCATAGCCACTTCTTTGTTATCCTGGCTGTGCTTAGAGTCGTTGTCCTGTTGGAATATGAACCTTTGCCCCAGTCTGAGGTCCAGAGCGATCTGCAGCAGGTTTTCATCAAGGCTGTCTCTGTACATTGCTGCAGTCATCTTTCCCTTTTTATCCAAATAGTAAAGCAGCACACCTGCCTCTAAGATTCCAGAGATCCATGCTACAAGCTTCGAGCAATGCATAGGAGTATGAGTATACACTTTAATGGTGCTAGGAATCTGTTATTTTTGAACACAGTAATTTGCTCGGAAAAACAGGTGAATTTATGCTCATATTCCAAGGCATTGCTCATGTGCCCGTTATGATGCTAATTATGGTGCCCCTATAGCAAGCTGCTGGCTGTGGGGGCACTCCATAGGAGGTAGGGGTCATAAGCACAGAAGAGGAACCAGAGAAGAGGAGGATATGGGCTGCTCTGTGCAAAACCAACTGCACAGAGGAGGTAAGTATAAAATGTTTGTTATTTAAAAAAATACCTTACAATTACTTTATTAATGTTGCCAGCTACTCCGGCACATGTGCCACTTCTTGCACTCACACTCTCTGTCTCCACCGAGTGTTGAGCAGAAGGTGCAAGAGAGGCCTCCACAACTTTCCAGTCTTCAGCAGGTACTTGATACCGCTGCAGCTTCCAGCAGGAGGGATAACAAGGCTACATGGGGACACACAAGTAGATAGGTGTCAGCATGTCACAAATACATGAGGGCACACTCTGACCCCTAGTGGATATTGTATGGATACTGTACACAAAGACAAACATATATTTAAAGAAAAAAAACACAAGACTTTTTTATCAATAAAGCATTTTTTTTATTATTCAGTACAGCTTAGTGTATAGTTATATTAATAAACAAGGGGGGTAACTTTACTCTTTAATAAAGATTTCAAATGATTCAATTGCCTCAAGCTGCCATGGGACCTGTCCTGCTGGAGACATAAAGTAGGACACGAATTGATCCTTGCCACATGTGTACCTTGTCTGCTTCCACGAACACCAGTCCAATGAGCTCTTTCCATGTTCTGAAGTAATGAGTCCTCAAACTCAAATCCATACCGCTGCCTTACAAAGTTATGCAAGACACATGCAGCTTTAACAGCACAGACCGCATGTTGCATGTTCAAGATGATAGAAGTGTGCAAGACCCGCCATTTGTTTGCTAAAATGCCAAATCCACATTCAACAACTCTATGGGGGTTATTTACGAAAGGCAAATCCATTTTGCACTACAAGTGCACTTGGAAGTGCAGTTGCTGTAAATCTGAGGGGTAGATCTGAAATGAGGGGAAACTCTGCTGATTTTATCATCCAATCATGTGCAAGCTAAAATGCTGTTTTTTATTTTCCTTGCATGTCCCGCTCAGATTTACAGTGAGTGCACTTCCAAGTGCACTTGCAGTGCAAAGTGGATTTTCCTTTCGTAAATAACCCCCTATGTGTGCTTGTTAGCTGATAATTGAACACACTCTTCTGTACAGTTAGATTGTGCCCCGAATAAGGCCGTAGAAGATGCTCACTCAGAGCAAAGGCCTCATCCCCCACAAAAACACTGTGTAGGGCCATTTGTGCTCGGGAGTGGACTGTTGTCCGAAAAAAAAACAGACTATTGGTACGCAGCATGTGTCCAAAAGAAGAATGCCCAAAAATACTAGAGTCAGAGCTGCTGTCGTACTACCCAATATCTATATAACGGAAGCAATAATTAGCATCAGCCACTGCCATTAAAACAAACAAAAAATATTTTTTGTAGTTAAAATACTGGCTTCTGCTGCCCATGGGCTTTATGATCCTAATATGTTTTCCATCAATCGCTCCAACACAATTGAGGAAGTTGCAGCGTTGCCAGAAAACTTCAGAGATCTGTGACCATTCTTCTGTTGTAGATTTTTGAAACACAATTTCCTTCAACACGTATCAAATAGCTGAGCAGGTGTCACAGACTATGGCTGTAGATTTTCCAACCCGAAAGGCATAGTGTAGACTGGCTAATGATTGTCCGGTTGCTAGGTACCTACAAATAAATAAATATATATGATTGAATTTGTTTTTTAACAGTTAAACTTCTGAAAGACAAGTGGAAGAGTATACGGGACGACTACACTCGAAATCTACGACTGCTAAGAGATTTTAGGAGTGGAGCTGTGGCGTGTGCTCCTGGAGATTATGTGCATGCCAAAGAATTGGATTTCCTTCAGCCATTTCTGGCTTTGGGGCGGTAAGTTATCATCTGTACGTATGTCATTAAACAAAATGAATAGAGAAAGTTATAATAATACATTTCTATTTTCAGTACGGAAAGCTGCTAGGAGGATAGTACTCAAAATAACGTTTTGGACAAAGATGCAAGCAGTAAGCAAACAGGCCAAGCATCAGTCAGTCAGCAAGCAAGCCAAGCATCAGTCAGTCAGCAAGCAGGCCAAGAGCTTATGGAGAGCAAAATGTTGACTCCAGCATGTTCTACCTCTGCAACACCTGTGGGAGAGGAGAAGTCCACACCACTCATTTGTCCTCGTGTACCTGCAAGAGCTAACATACATGCAACAAGAATGAGGGCTCCTGAACTGGATTTTAACCGCATGTTGGACATTATGGCCAGTATGTTGGAAAGGATGAACACCAACAGGTCTCATGTGCAGAATTCTGCAAGGTGTCTGGAAGGTCTGATGGAGTAGGTACCATCAGAACTCCAAGCAGACATGTTGGCAGGTATCATCGGACACATAGCCACATTTATTCTGCCAACCACCACATATAGATCCTCAGAACCTCCACCACCTTATGGTCTCTATGCAAGTCTTCCCCTGCCCCCTCTGCCAACACCACATTCTTTACCCCTTCCTTAGTTGCCATCACCACATTCTGCCACACACTTTCCTCTGCCAACACCACTACCTTCTAATTGTCAGAATGTTCATCAGAATATCTCTACCTTGTCACCTGAGGCAGTCAACTCCTCCCAAACCTTGCATCACCTCTAAAGTTTTTTTTTTGTAGGGGCTACGTTAACGCTATTTCTTTTCTTTTTTTTGTTATTGTTGAGCTTGTTAGAGCTTGTTGTTTTGTCTTATTTGTTATCTAGATGTATATGTGAAGAAACATTTTTTTATGCATATAAAAAAATTTAAATATTGGGTTCTTCATGTATCAGTCTTCAAAAATTTACAAAAAATAAAAAATTACCTCAGTGTGATGATTAGTCGTTCCACAGGGGGTATACCGTTACAGAAATATGTGAGGCTCTAATGGTGGGCACAGGTGAGGCTGCAATGGTGGGCACAGGTGAGGCTGCAATGGTGGGCACGGGTCATGCTGCAATGGTAGGCACGGGTCACGCTGCAATGGTGGGCACAGGTCACGCTGCAATGGTGGGCACAGGTCACGCTGCAATGGTGGGCACAGGTGAGGCTGCAATAATTTTTAATAAATACACAAATATTTCAAACAAAAGTGAAAGTATTCACAGCGCTTCACTTTTTCCACATTTTGTTATGTTACAGCCTTATTCCAATACCCCATAATGACAATGTGAATTTGAAATCTTTGCAAATTTATAAAAAAAAAAAAAAAAAATCACATGTACATAAGTATTCACATCCTTTGAATGA
The DNA here is from genome assembly GCA_028564925.1 of Lithobates sylvaticus. Taxonomy (NCBI): domain Eukaryota; kingdom Metazoa; phylum Chordata; class Amphibia; order Anura; family Ranidae; genus Lithobates; species Lithobates sylvaticus. The sequence goes on from CM053028.1 coordinate 295,535,833, forward strand.
AACCAGGAAGCAGCTGTGCGGTTCACGTGACGCTGCTCCTTCCCCTCCTCCAGCCGTCTCCTCGTCCCGCGCTCTCCCGGACAGGGGAAGTGATCCCGGTGTTACAGCGAGCGGCCAGTGGCCTCCACCTACTGCGCCAGGAGGGAGTTTCTTCTGCTTAGAGCTGCAATTAGCTGGAAATCTCTGGTTGGAGCGGATGGTGTGGTGACTCCCTTTCTCCCCTTTGAGTGATCTCTCCTGGGTGGACTAGTCCTATCTGCCATCACCTATCTGAAAAACTACAGGCTTTACTTTCAGTGCCCTATGTATATAATCATCTGGTAAGCCTCCAATTTTACAGGTGGCCGGGATCAACTATCTTTTTGCATGTCACAGTGTGATAACATAGAACAGTCACTGAGGTGTTTTTCTCTGAAAATTGCAAACCTGCTGGCTACATGTAACCAGATTTTATGCTTTTAAGAAGACTTTAAAACTGGACTACTACAGTTATTACTGGACTTTAATATTCAAACCAATCTGTGTGCTCCTCCATGGCCACGTTGATGTGTTAAATTATGTTTTCTGTTTAGTAACCTACATTAATTAATTTTTCGTTACTTGTTGGCGCAGCTTTATCCATTTTCCATTCACATCCTTTGCCATGACACTCAAAATTGAGCTCTGGTGCATCCTGTTTCCACTGATCACCCTTGATATGTTTCTACAACTTGACTGGAGTCCACCTGTGGTAAATTCAGTTGATTGGACATGATTTGGAAAGGCACACACCTGTCTATATAAGGTCCCACAGTTAATAGTGCATGTCAGAGCACAAACCAAGCCATGAAGTCCAAGGAATTGTCTTTAGAACTCCTAGACAGGATTGTATAAAGGCACAGATCTGGGGAAGGGTACAGAAACATTTCTGCAGCATTGAAGGTCCCAATGAGAACAGTGGTCTCCATCATCCGTAAATGGAAGAATTTCGGAACCACCAGGACTCTTGCTAGAGCGGGCCGCCCGGCCAAACTGAGCAATCGTTGGAGAAGGGCCTTAGTCAAGGAGGTGACCAAGAACCCGATGGTCACTCTGACAGAGCTCCAGTGTCTCTCTGTGGAGAGAGGAGAACCTTCCAGAAGAACAACCATCTCTGCAGCTCTCCACCAATCAGGCCTCTATGGTAGAGTGGACAGACAGAAGCCACTCCTCAGTAAAAGGCACATGAAAGCCCACCTGGAGTTTGCCAAAAGGCACCTGAAGGACTCTCCAGCCATGAGAAACAAAATTCTCTGGTCTGATGAAACAAAGATTGAACTCTTCGGCCTGAAAGGCAAGCATCATGTCTGGAGGAAACCAGGTATCGCTCATCACCTGGCCAATTCCATCCCTACAGTGAATCATGGTGGTGGCAGCAACATGCTGTGGGGATGTTTTTCAGCGTCAGGAACTGGGAGACTAGTCAGGATCAAGGGAAAGATGAATGCAGCAATGTACAGAGACATCCTTGATGAAAACATGCTCCAGAGTGCTCTGGAACTCAGACTGGGGCGAATGTTTATCTTCCAACAGGACAACATGACCTTAAGCACACAGCCAAGATAACAAAGGAGTGGCTACGGTGCAACTCTGTGAATGTCCTTGAGGGGCCCAGCCAGAGCCCAGACTTGAACCCGATTGAACATCTCTGGAGAGACCTGAAAATTGCTGTGGACTGCCACTCCCCAACCAACCTGGTGGAGTTTGACTGGTCCTGCAAGGAAGAATGGGAGAAACTGCCCCAAAATAGGTGTGCCAAGCTTGTAGCATCATACTCAAAAAGACTGAAGGCTGTAATTCGTGCCAAAGGTGCTTCAACAAAGTATTGAGCAAAGGCTGTGAATACTTATGTACATGTGATTTTTTTTATTTTTTTTATTTTTAATACATTTTCAAAGACTTCAAACTTTTTTTACGTTGTCATTATGGGGTATTGTTTGTAGAATTTTGAGGAAAGTAATGAATTTAATCCATTTTGGAATAAGGCTGTAACATAACAAAATGTGGAAAAAGTGAAGCGCTGTGAATATTTTCTGCATGCACTGTATGTGCTCCAATTTGAGAGACTCTCAAAATTATAGAGTGAAGACCACAGTACAACTGGGATACCTTGACGTGACCACTGCGGCTTACACATATGTTTGCAAATGTGTGCAACTGAACCCCTTGCTTTTAACTACAACTGTTAGACAGGGTTCATTTGGTTTTCTTGCAGGCTAGCTGGTAAGCGAGATGGGAACTTTTGTTTAATTTTCCTTCTAATAAACATGGGCCTGAAAGTCCCTAAATCACAGTTTGAACTGGTATGACTCATTTAAAACGCACACTACCACTGGGTTTAATCACCCCATATCACGACACCACTAAAAATGCTGTGTCAAGATGTCATTGCCCAGGCAACCACATACATTTTAAAACAGTCTCTATTCTTTAAGCCAAAGTTTGTTTCCATAACTACAAATTGTTGGAACCCAGTTATCATTCGTCACGGAAAACATTCATGCATTTTGTAGTTCTGTGTACTCAGAAAGACTAATTAAATTACAGAGTAAATAAAACAGAGAAAGACAAAAAAAAAAAAATCATTAAAATACATCATAATAAATAATACTAATGCTGACTGACATGCAATGGCAACTGACAATGAAACCCCTTTCTCTGACGTTATAAGAATTTTGACATTACAAGTAGCATTTTAACTAGACAGAGCACATTTCTTAAAATCAGAAGTGCGAATGACTGACACCTTGTGAGTCACATTAAAGGAGAAGAATGGCTAAAGGTTTTTTTGGTCCTACGTCTATGGATCACAGGAGTGCAGTTAATATTCTGCCAACAGCAGGCTAAAGTCCGCTGTCAGCTGTTGTCACTCAGCCGGTCTAGGCTCTGGATTTATAGTCAGGATCCACCCAGTTGCCTGGACCAGCACCTAGCTCAGCCTCTCAGCAAGCCTCTTAAAATCATAGCTGGTGTGCAGAGAATGAGACGACTTAAAAAAAAGGATTACAGTTTAACCAAATAAAAAAAAAATTATAATCAAAGCAAATTTTAAAGCTGACTTTAGGCAGATATAAAATACACAATTTAATAAAGCTCCAAAATCATTATCACATCATTAAATACCTTTTTTAAATACAAGAGGTACGCGATATTAGCTAGGTATCAGCCTCTTGCAGTCCTTGTACAGCGAGGCTGGGGTGTGAAAAGAGGAGGCAGCACAAGTCTTGCAATAAGTATGCTAACAGAAAGCGAAAGCAGAGTGATTGAGAGATGAGCTCATTGCTATACTGCTTCTCTTTTCACTGTACAGTCTCAGGCAAGGACCTGGACTCAAATTAAGCGGGTTGAATGATACTGGCCATCATACTGAGGATATGTAGTGGCAGAAAGTACTGTAGGGAAAAATCACTGGATTGAATGTGACGATTGCAGCAAAAGCTGTTTTTGTTATCTGGGCTGTTCATTTTTACGTTGTTAGTTTTGTCTGGAGTTCTACTTTGAATTACCATATTTTTTTGCGCTGTTATTATTTATTTGTGTCTGTGTGTGTAAAATCGATTTCCAGAAACTGGTAGACAGCTCAAACTGCAGATCAAAATTTCCACATCAGCTTAGCCAGGAGTTTTGTACCCAGTACTACTTTGTAAAATGGATATGCCAAGTTGCTGATATTTCCTACACTAATCGTATAAGTAATACCAGGATATACATATGACCTTCATTGCTAAGTCCAATGGCCCATTTGTGGTTTCAAAACAAATCAAAAAACCTCACAAAGAACTAAGAAATCTGATCATGAAAAAGTTTCTTTTCAAATATCATAAATCCCTAATCAGACATGGTACAATTTAACGAACTACCACCAAATCCTTCAAAGTTTTAGGTCTTGATTAGTCTGTTTAAAATTAACAGATAATGTTCCTAAAGGTCATATGTGTCACTGGCTAACAGCTTTAGGTAAACTATCTGATTTGTTATATTAACCACTTAAGCCCCGGACCATTTGGCTGGCCAAAGACCAGAGCATATTTTGCGATTCAGCACTGCGTCGCTTTAACTGACAATTGCGTGGTCATGTGATGTGGTCCCAAGCAAAATTGACGTCCTTTTTTCCCCACAAATAGAGCTTTCTTTTGGTGGTATTTGATCACCTCTGCGGTTTTTATTTTTTGCGCTATAAACAAAAATAGAGCAACAATTTTGAAAAAAAAAAAACACATTATTTTTTACTTTTTTGCTATAATGAATATCCCCAAAAAATATATAAAAAAACAATTTTTTTCTTCAGTTTAGGCCGATTCGTATTCTTCTACATATTTTTGGTAAAAAAAAATCGCAATAAGCGATTATTGATTGGTTTGCACAAAAGTTATAGCGTCTACAAAATAGGGGTTAGTTTTATGGCATTTTTATTAATTTATTAGTAATTGCGGCGATCTGCGATTTTTATCATGACTGCGACATTATGGCGGACGCATCGGACAATTTTGACACATTTTTGGAACCATTGTCATTTTTACAGCAATCAGTGCTATAAAATTGCACTGATTACTGTAAAAATGACACTGGCAGTGAAGGGGTTAAGCACTAGCTGGCTAGGAAGGGGTTAAGTGTGTCCTAGGAAGTGATTCTAACTGTTAGGGGGTGTGGCTACGTGTGACACATCACTGATCATAGCTCCCGATCACAGGGAGCTATGATCAGTGACAGTGTCACTAGGCAGAACGGGGAGATGCTTGTTTACATTAGCATCTCCCCGTTCTTCCTCTCCGTGAGACGATCGCGGGTATCCCCACGGACATCGAGTCCGCGGGACCCGAGATCCTACTCACGGAGCTTGCGGCAAATTCAAAGGGACGTACCTTTACGCCCATTTGCCCAGCCAGTGAAGGGCTGACAACACTGCAAGACTGAAGTTACAGCAGTGTTGTCTTCCTTCCACACTGTATCTCCCTAAAGTATAATTCTATCCAGACTTTTCATCTACTTTAATCTCAGATTGTTTCATGACGAGGCTTCACTTTGTCTTCATTTACTAGGGCACAAATGTAGCTATAATGTAAAGGGAATAGCTAAAAGGTGCTTTTCTTACTGGCAGTTTTATACATCGGCCTAAAAAATGTAAGTCTGCTGCATTCTGATGTAAAGTATTAACATTACATATTTTTTTAACAAGCCGTTGTGTACTTTACAGCACTGCAGCCCATAAATTGGCCTGGCCTTCTGTATTTATCACCTCCAATCTGGGTTCTCAACATTTCCATTCTTTTCAATTATAGAATAGGGTTGTTAGCCCTAAGCCCTACCCATACCTCCCAACTTTTTGAAATGGGAATGAGGGACACCTATCAGCAAAAGCATGCAGTAATAGGACACACCCCTTGCCACGCCCCCTTAAAGGAGAATTGTACAAAAAAACAAGATTGTTTAAACCCACAAGTGCTATTTGTACCGCTACTATTCCTTTATATTGGCTTTTGGAATTTACAAATGCAGCAATTTAGAAATCAGATGAAAGGTTTAGCACTGGAAAACACTTTTTGATAGATAAAAAGTGCATTTTATATACATCTATATAGATCAGACCAAAATGAGGGACACATGAGGAGGAATGAGGGACAGAGGGACATTGCTCCAAATCAGGGACAGTCCCTCGAAATCAGGGACAGTTGGGAGCTATGCTTACCCCCAACCACTTCCCAGCTCCGGAAGGATTTAGCCCCTTAATGATCAGGCCATTTTTTGCGATACGGCACTACGTTGATTTAACTGACAATTGCGTGGTCGTACAACATTGTACCTAAACAAAATTGATGTCTTCTTTTTTTCCCACAAATAGAGCTTTCTTTTGGTGGTATTTGATCACCTCTGCGGTTTTTATTTTTTGCGTTATAAGCAAAAAAAGACTGTTAATTTTGAAAAAAAAAAAAATATATATGTTTTACTTTCTGCTATAATACATATGCAAAAAAAATATATATAAAAAACATTTTTTTATTTAGGCCAATATGTATTCTGCTACATATTTTGTAAAAAATTGCAATAAGTGTATGTTGATTGGTTTGTGCAAAAGTTATAGCGCCTACAAAATAGGGGATAGATTTATGGACTTTTTTTTTCTTTTATGTTTTTACTGGTAATGGCGGCGATCTGAGATTTTTGACGGGGCTGAGACATTGCTGTGGACACTTTTGCGGTGAAACTTTTTGGGGACCAGTGACATTATTACAGTGATCAGTGCTAAAAAAATGTACTGATCAACATATAAATTACACTGGCAGGGAAGGGGTTAACAATAGGGGGTTATTAAGAGGTTAACTGTGTTCCCTGGGTGTGTTCTAACTGTGTGGGGGATGGGCTCACTGGGACAAAACAGAGATTGCTGTTCTTGATAACTAAGCGTTCACTTGTGGCTGGCGGACATTGAGTCCGCCATCCCCATGCACTCGCTCCCGCAAAGCACATCGGGTGCACGCGCCCACAGTATCTATTACACGAAACGACATGCGACATGTACTGTGGCTGGTCGGCAAGTGGTTAATAAAGGGTTCTTTGATTGGACAAGGAAGCACTGGTGAAATTACCGCCCACCTCTCCATCTCATCCAATCAGATAATGCAAAATGTTTCTTGAATGGCACCCATGATAAGTGAGCGAGTAACTAAAAAATGTAAAAAGTGTGATACCTAAACTTCATCTTTAAGGGCCAGTTCGCACCTGAACTGGGTTCTTGGGCAATCGCTGCATGATTTTCAGCTCATCCATTTAAATGGGCTGAGATTGCATTGGATCGCACTAATAGTACTTTTCAAAAACGCACTGAACTGGATCGCAGTACCATGCTATCCAGTGCAGGCAAATGCACTGCGGGTGTTGCTAGGATTATATTGACACTCACAGCAGACACTCACAGCAGATCGCAAATCAAATGTGTTCTGCATCACGTTGCGGGGCTCCAAAAAAGCAATGGGCAGGACTTGGTGTAGCCAGCTGCTCACTGACAAGCTACAGGCCTGAGAATTGGGTGACAATCCTGATAACCACACAACCTGCAACACGTTTGCATTCCAATTTAGTGAAGCAGTGAGTCTACATGAGAGTAACAACTCTGCTCTGAATTTGGCAGCAGTGCAGCATTATTGTCACACCATCACAGGAAGCTGTAAAAGCCCTTGTTTACACATGTGATGCACTCTGAGGAGTGGTCTGCATTGGAGCACTCTCCAGAGGGCATTTAACAGGAGGTGAAGAGGCATTATAATGCCTCCTCACCATCTGTGTTAACCCTTTAACTCCTTGTGCATTGCACGCACATGTGGGGTGGTTGCGGGGTGCTCCATTCGGTTGGATTGACCACGTTGGTGGGTGGTACTGATTCTTGCTGCACTGTGATGTGCATTTAGTAGATGTACACCCCCTCTGCTGCCTTTGCAGGTTAAGAGGGAGTGGTTTGGGGTGGTAAAACTGCATCTCGACAACACATTTTAAAATCCCCCTCCCAATCACAAGTGTTACAGAGGACTTAGCTTGACTTCACTGGGATAACTCAACAAATATTTGTGAGACTTTGCAGGGCTATTAAGAAAAAACTGTAACTGGGAGGCCATAATTATACTTTAAAGATGAGCTCCAGCCCCACCTTCAACCTTTCACAGTTGTACAGACTCCTCTCCGGTCCTGAATTTGGTTACTTTGATGTCACTGCACACTGAGCTTCTCATAGTATGTATTAGAAGTTGCATGAGGTCAGAGAGAGATTACTTTTCTAGCTGGAGGATGTTGGACTTTATCTAGCTTTTCTCCCCAGCCTGACTGTGGCCCACCCCATTCATTCACTGGACTTCATTTTTTTTTTTATATGGGTCTTATGCCGCGTACACACGATCGGAATTCTCGTCGGAAAAAACTCTGACGGTTTTTCCGAAGGAAATCCGACGGAATTCCGCTCAAGCTGTGTTGCCTACACACGAATCACACCAAATTCCAATGGTCAATAACACAGCGGCATAAAACACATTCGACAGCACTATAAAAGGGAAGTTTAATGCTTCCGAGCATGCGTCGAATTGTTTCCGAGCATGCATCGGAATTTTGCGTGTCGGAATTGCATACACACGATCGGAAAATCCGATAGAAAGGTTTTCCGTCGGAAAATTTGAGAACAGGTTCTCAATTCAAAGTCCGTCGGAAATTCCGACAGAAAAAGACCGTTGGGCATACACACGGTCGGAAAATCCGATGAAAAGCTCCCATCGGACTGTTTCCATCGGAAATTCCGACCATGTGTACGCCGCATAACTCTCATCAGTCTATATGCAAATGCCCACTCCCCCAGACTGTCATCCAACCACTTACCAAGAGCCAGCCCACTGCTTCTATTAGGGTTGAGGACTCTTCAGAGGAGAACTGAAGTAGGGTGCTGCCATGTTTTCAAGAAGCTATGTACAGCGCCCTGCTGATCCCTCCCACCAGTCATGATCTGTCCTCCCAAGACCTCCTGCTCTCTAGCTCCATTGTCACCTCCTCCCATGCCCGCCTCCAGGATTTCTCCAGAGCTTCTATCATCCTTTGGAACTCCCTACCCCAATCTGTCTGACTGTCCCCTAATCTATCCATCTTTAGACGATCCCTGAAAACCCTTCTCTTTAAAGAAGCTTATCCCGCTTCTAACTAACACTGTTTTACTTCCTCCATCAGCTCATCCCCCACAGCTTTTACCTTTTGTATCAATTGACCCTTCCTTTTTAGATTGTAAGCTCTAAATTGTAAGGTTGCAAGCTCGCAAACTGTTGGCACTATATAAAATCTGTATAATAATGATCTACCTGCATTGCATAGTGAAGCACAAAGCCTTGTTTTATCATCATTGGGTCTAAAATAAGGTATGTAATGAAAATGGAAGAGTTAAAAAAAAAAAGTTGTATAAAAATGGAAAGTACCACCAACCCGCGCAGATGGAAAACGTATTAATTAATTAATTAATTAACGTGTATCTTAGATAGGAGCAGCACGTTGTGTTTGAAAGTGAATAAAACATAATTAATACATTAATTAGAACCGCGCTCTCTATAAAGTGCAAGTGCAGAATTATATTAATCTCTTACTATCAAAAAAAAAATATATATGAGTGCAAAAAAGTGCTAATATTGAAATACAATCATATGTAAATTTTCCAAATAAAAATTCAAATAGAAAAACACCCAACATGGTGTTTGTTACCATGTGCTCAAAAAAATAAAACAACAAACAAACACACAAAATCAAAAATATTGTAATAAAAAAATATTTGAATATATCAAAATGAAAAATAGTGTTCAAATTAGACAAATTCTGAATAGCTTCTGGATAAAATCTTCCTAATGTTCGGCAATCATTAAAGAGGTTTGTCTTCCACCACCATCACCGGCCACACAGTCTACTCACCAGAATGTAATGACCCCCATTACAGGAGTCAAAAAAAAGTAATTAACATATATCAAAGAATGGCAAAATATAAGCAGTTTAAGCGTCATCTTTAAGTAGATTCTAAGAATACGAGAGCTGCAAATGGTGGGTATTCCATGACTAAATCAAGAAGGCTTATAATATCTACTACTCTACACAGACTATTTTAAATATGTGCATATGGCATTGTATTTATTTAATATATTAATTAATATATTAATTAATTTAGTATATATTTAATTCCATATTGCCAGCACACAAACCGGAGTGAAGACTGGAAGGTGGAAATTGTCAGAAAGTGGCATGCACACAAGGGTGTGTCGGGATTATTTCCTAGAGAGCCTTTGGTTATTAAGCAGCAGGTGCCAGCCTGGTAAGCCTCTGGAAACACTTCCACTGTACATTCTTTCCAATCCATTCCAGACTACAGTTTTAATTGTGCATGTTTATGAAATTCTTCCTTTCCACTGGGAAATCAGTGTTAAAAACGATGTGGTCATCTTGGGACTAGTTGCTATAAACAGAAAGGTCAAAATAAACCATTTGGGCCCTATCTAAACATGACACCAGTCACACACTGATATTCACATGGGTCCTCACAGGCTACTGTGTACTTTGTCTTTGGCTGCATTAATGATAGACTTAGAGATAATAATTATTACAATCCCCATAAGACTGCAGTTCATTACATGGAAAGAAGTCCATTAGTGTAATTATATTGAGTTGTAATGACAAAATCCAATAAATCATTCTTAAAACTAGTTTAAGGAAGATGATACAGTCCATGTACCTTACTTAAATGTGGTCGAGCAAGAATTCCTTATCTATGGACATCATGGGGCTAATACAATACAGGTGCATCTTCTGTCCACATATTTTTGTGTTTATCCATTCTATTTCCATGCAGTTTAAGTGCACATCCCCTGTCACATAAGCAATAATGTTACCCAATAAATGCTCCAGCGTATTCATTCTACAGCCCCTCTGGGTACCATCACTTTATTACCATTACATATTTGTAGATCCTGTCAGCTGGATGATTGTAAACATAAACTATTCCTAGAAAGCATCAATATATTTCATGCAGTTTTCTTGAACCCAAGCCCCTCTGTAATCATTTCATGCCAAGTTTTATCCCTCAAATACAGTGTATGAATATTTCCAAGAAGTAAACTCACAATACCAAAACGGTCATCTGTGTAGTAGAAGCTGGCCATAAATAGGTAGATCTCTAATCAATTTTGAAAGAAAATAGGACTCTGCCTGTCTTTCTAATGTCCTGAAACATTTCATCCTTACTTGATTAACCACTTACCCAATGGGCACTTAAACCCCCTTCCTGCCTAGGCCAATTTTCAGCTCTCAGTGCTGTCACCATTTGAATGACAATTGCGCGGTTATGCTATACTGTACCCATATGCAATTTTTATCATTTTTTTCAACACAAATATAGCTTTCTTTTGGTGGTATTTAATCACTAATGGGGTTTTTATTTTTTGTTAAACAAACAAACAAAAAATTTAGAAAAAAAAAACTGTTGCAAACAGGTAATTTTTCTCCTCGATTGATGTGCCCTGATGAGGCTGCACTGATGGGCACTGATAGGCTGCACTGATGGGCACTGATAGGTGGTACTAATAGGCACTGATAAGGCAGCACTGATAGGGGGCACAGATGGGGCAGAACTGGTGGGCACTGATGAGGCGGAACTAAGGAGGCTGCACTGATAGGCGGCACTAAAGGGCACTGATAGGCGGCACTGATGGGCACTGGTAGGTGACACTGATAGGCAGCACTGATAGGTTGCACTGATGAGGCACTGATGGGCAATGATTGGCAGCACTGGTAGGTGGCACTGGTGGGCACTGCTTAGCAGTATTTATGGACACTGGTAGGTGGCACTGGTGGACACTGATGAGGCGGTAGTGGCTCTATGTGTGCTGGACTGATGTCCCGTTTACACAAGCCAGTAATCGTCTTTTTTTTTCCCTTACACTGTTAGCATGAGGGGAAAAAAGCAGATTACCGGCTTCCTGATTACATCACTTGATCCTGTCATTGGCTGACAGCGGATCACATGGTAAGGGGCTGGGAGTTTTTAAATTACCTTTGAATTCTCCTCGCAATTCCTAGGTACTCGTGTAGGCCAGAACAAGGTGTCATTCGCTCACAGCCTCCTGGGGTGTGTGGCGTGGGTATACCAGAAGGCTGTTGGCAAGTATGCTAAGGCACATACACCATAGCACTGTAGCACCATAGCACCATAGCACGTCAATCGGGCGCTGGCTGTCTTTTCTTGGTACTTGTAGCTGGCCCCAGAGCTTCTGTTATAAATCATGGGACCCTGTACAGCCTACCTGACACTGACAGGATCGCCACCACCCCCCAAAAATTATTATATTTTCACTAGAAATACACTAAAATCATTATTAGCCAACACAAACACAATATGACATATACAATTCCTGCTAAAGCTAAAAGATACAACTGAATTGAGTTAATAAATATAGTTCTGTGTGTAAATGAGGTCTTATGGTCATTCACATGGGTGCTGTGGCCTGTGCAGTGTGAATCACATTTTTTATGTGTCTGGATCTGTGTTAAGGCAGCCTATCAGTGTGCAAGTAGACATGTGGGTGCAAGTATATGGCCCCTAACACAGACAGTGTTCATTTGGGGCCACTCACTCACACAGTCCTCAATCTCTGTCTCTGCAGCCTCAGCTGCACAGAATGAATGAGCAGGAAAAGCTCTGCACAGTCTTTCCATTTTTTTACAAACTGAAGCATAGTATATACTATGCTTGAGTTGTGAATGAACACATTGGGTGATTGGCACCAATCACTTACTGTGTTCATTCAGAAAATAAAAGGGTCAGTATATGACATATTCACTGGCCCCTTCCCCCATCCTGAAATTACTCCCCGCAGTAGCCCAAAGGAGAGGAGGGGAAGATGACAGGTCTGGGGGAGGAAAGGGGACAGGCAAGCACACAAGGGGGCACACGCAGCAGAAGAGCAGATACTGATTCCCTGTATTTCTCCCTGCAGCAGCTGAAAGCTGGTGGAAGGGAGAGGAAGAGAAGCTGGCTTTCAACTGCTGCAGGGGAGGAACTACAGAGGATCAGTTCCAGTAAATGCTGCCTCTCCTGTCCAGGTTCCTCTTCTTTTTGCTTGTCAGTTGCACGGCCTCCCCTGTTGAACTGATGGGGCCCAGGCTCCATACAGAGAAACCAGTGGTACCCCCTTTATCAGCGGCCCTAGCTGGCCCACTGAAGATGCAACATGGCATATGCGTGTCCTCTGGGGTCAACCTAAAAGACCTGGAAGAGTCAACTGGCCTCCTGATAATGTCCCAGATAAGGCTGGGTCCACATATGAACCACATGCGGCAAACAGCAGGGGTCCGGTGAGTCCTGGTTCACTGTTTCAGGTCCGATTTCAGTCCGAATTTTTGGCTAAATTCTGACCTGAAACGGACCAAAAGACGCATTTGTGCAAAACGCACCGCTGCAGAGATATGTGAACCGGGTCCATAGAGAGACGGTCAAAATCTCCTGCTATTGTAAATTGTCACGTAATTCGCAATGGTGTGAACCCAGCCTAAAGATGGCACAGTGGGACCCGATCTGCAGCAGTGGCAAATCACTGCAGAACATTACTGGATTGCTGGATATTTATGTTTTTATGGATTACCTATTGAACAATGTAAAAATGAGGGGAGGTGAGGGTACAGGAATGAAAGTTCCTCATTAAGCTTTTTCATTGAATACATTTGAAATTTGGCAAGTTATAAAACATCAACAATTAATGCAGTTATGTAATCAATACAAATCAATACAATGTATTATTATATATATATATATATATATAGTATCTCACAAATGTGAGTACAGGCATGTACACCCCTCACATTTTTGTAAATATTTTATTATATCTTTTCATGTGACAACACTGAAGAAATGACACTTTGCTACAATGTAAAGTAGTGAGTGTACAGCTTGTATAACAGTGTAAATTTTCTGTCCCCTCAAAAAAACTCAACACACAGCCATTAATGTCTAAACTGCTGGCAACAAAAGTGAGTACATCCCTAAGTGAAAATGTCCAAATTGGGCTCAATTAGCCATTTTCCCTCCCCGGTGTCATGTGACCCAATAGTGTTGAAAAGGGAAAAAAAATGCACTTAGATAAAAATATATAATAAGCAGCAGCTTATTGTGGGATATACACAAAACAAATATAAGACGGAAAAGCTGCGCTATTTATGATAGAAAATGTAAATTTAAAACCTGAAAAAATTAGTTATTCAGCAAGGCTTAGTGAACATTTGAAGTAAAGTTTCAAAAAAATCATAAACTAAACACACTACCGTATATACTCGAGTGTAAGCCGACCCGAATATAAGCCGAGGCACCTAATTTTACCACAAAAAAATGGGAAAACTTATTGACTCGAGTATAAGCCTAGGGTGAGAAATGCGCAGCTACTGTAAGTGGAAAAGAGGGTCAACTATGCCCATTTTCAGCTTCACTGTGCCAATTTGCATGCCTCACTGTGCCCATTTTCAGCCATAGGTCCCCGAACTTCAAACTTGGTAGTTTAGGGTTCCTAGATGCCCCCTAGCTGCAGCCAAAATTTGGGGTCTCTGTATCCAAAGGGTCCCGAAATGACATTGCTGCAGATTGACACAGTTGACCGACACTTGACGTATCTCGGGGCCACTTGGTGCTAGGAACACCAAATTTGGTGTGCAAACCCAGTGGAACTAGCACTAGAAATTTGGGGTTTCTAGCACCATGTGGCCCCAAAGTCGGTTCGGAAAATGTCAAGCACTTTTCTGCAGCAGAGAATTACATTTTCCGAACCGACTTTGCGGCCCTGTATCTCGGGGACACTTGGTGCTAGGAACCCCTGGATATGTTGTGGTGCTAGTTCCACTGTCTTTTCACACCAGATTTGGGGTTCCTAGCACCAAGTGGCCCCGAGATACGGGGCCCCAAAGTCGGGTCCGAAAATTTCATTATCTGCTACAGAAAAGTGCGTGACTCGAGTATAAGCCGAGGGGGGGCATTTTCAGCACAAAAAAATGTGCTGAAAAACTCGGCTTATACTCGAGTATATACGGTATATTAAATTAAATAAATCAGTCCTAAAATTAATAAATGAACCAGTCCAAATAAAATATGCTAAAATATAGCACAGAGTGTGTTGTGCTGAGTGAAGTCCAAAATTATTTGAATATTCCAAGCAGATGATGAAAAACGCACCCAGTGACTATATCATAACAAAGTGCACCATCACCTTGTGGAAGACATGCTTACCAGAACGTAAGCCAAATAAGCAGATGGCTTTAGCCCAGCCCAGGCCTTTAGTTTGCAAAAGAACACAATATGCAATGAAATCTTTGTGGGCTTGGTATCACAGGTTAGCATTGGTTCCACAAAACGTAACCATAACCGTATACCATAGCGTAATATTGTCAAGATATACAAGTATATGATATAAATAGTTGCACTTACAATGTGAAATTAAAATATGCGCATAAAGAACACCCGGTGAATAAATCAAATCCAGTGCACCAACACCACACAGAGAGCCTCCCTACCAAATAGCAAGCCCAAAAATGCAGATATCCCCACAGATAGATGAGTCCTCAGCTGGATGCAAATGTGGAGTCAGTGGATAGATTGGAACAAACTCCCAACATTGAACCAGAAGCTCTGTATATCCCATAGATATTGGTAAGTATCAACCCCAAAAAAAGGATATAATAGACCATGCCGTTTTTGGGGTTGATACTTACCAATATCTAATATTGTGTTCAAATCTTGAAGGTTCCTGGGGTCTCTTCTATGAACTCTGATCTTTAGTTCTTTCCATAGATTTTCTATTGGATTGAAGTCAGGTGATTGGCTGGGCCATTCTAGCAGATTTATTTTCTTTCTTTGAAACCAATTGAGAGTTTCCTTGGCTTTGTGTTTTGGATCATTGTCTCGCTGAAATGTCCACCCTCATTTCATCTTCATCATCCTGGTACATGGCAGCAGATTTTTTTTTGGTACATTTTTCCATTCATCCTTCCTTCAATGACATGAAGTTGGCCAGTACCGTATGCTGAGAAACAGGCCCATAACAGGATGCTCCCACCTCCAAACTTCACTGTTGGTATGGTATTTTTGGGGTGATGCCCCCCATAAAATATAATTATCTTTCTCTTTCCTGGCCAGCAAAACTTCATGGCTGGATAAGAGTCTGGTATACATTTTGGAGGGAGACCATGCTTTGTTATTTTTTTTTTGCATGGGGTTCCCCTTAAAATACATACCACACTTAAAGGGTCTGGTATGGTATTTGGGAGGGGTGGCACAGCTTTTTTTTTTTTTTTTTTCATAGGGTTCATTTCAGACTTGCAGGGCATGGTATGAATTTCGGGAGGACCCCATGCCAATTTTTTGGGGAATCCCCCTGCTGACAGCTGATTTTGCCTGGTGGAGATAAGTCACTGGTTGTAAGGATGTCGGCCCCCCAACAACCAGAAGCTCTGAGCAGGAAGCCGTCACATGTAGCAATGGTAGTAATACCATTGCTAAATGTTTCACTTCACACTGCAGCTGGGGGTTTGCATGACCAAACATCTATTTTTTCTTTCATACAGCAGTTGCTAAAGATTCTACACAATGC
Source organism: Lithobates sylvaticus (assembly GCA_028564925.1). Taxonomy (NCBI): domain Eukaryota; kingdom Metazoa; phylum Chordata; class Amphibia; order Anura; family Ranidae; genus Lithobates; species Lithobates sylvaticus. The sequence continues at coordinate 295,551,978 of CM053028.1, forward strand.
TGAGCTCTCCTCATATTATTTCTCCTGCTGGTTGAATGTTCTTGGCCCATAGCATTACGCTATTTTCTCTTTTATGTGTGTGTTTTCTGTAAACTCTTCTGATCGAATGTCCTTATGACTATTCTTCTCTCAGGATTGAATGTTAGTGAATGTTACATTACACACATATTATCATATAATATATTATATATATATATATATATATATATATATATATATATATATATATATATATATATATATTTACACACAATATCTCACAAAAGGAAGGAAGCCTCTTCTAAAGATGATGCACAAAAAAGCCCACAAACAGATTGCTGAAGACAAGCAGACTAAGGACATGGATTACTGGAACCATGTCCTGTGGTCTGATTCAGATGGTGTCAAGTGTGTGTGGCGGCAACCAGGTGAGGAGTACAAAGACAACTGGGTCTTGCCTACAGTCAAGCATGGTGGTGGAGGTCAACAAAATACAGGAAATCGCCCCGGGACTTGAAATGAAGTGAATGCGGTTAGCCAACAATTGATAGCGTAAATGCAGTTAAAATTGTCATGCAAACATAAACAACATGAATCATAGCTAAGCCACTGAAATGATACGTACAGTAAATAATGTCATTACATGTATCATAGTATAAAATGTAAATTACAAAGTACACAGGCATAAAAAGTATCCCAACACCTTTCGCAAGACAATGCTCGCTTAATCAGAGGTAGATGTGTGTGTAGTACATCTGTAGGGGGTATAATGAACCAAATAAGTAGCAACATAGAGATGATATTGTGACAATTAGTCAAGAGGGTCCAAAATGCATGGCCCTATACTCACCGAAGGTCGGATCAGACTACCAAATGCTGAAAACCCAGAGGCAGCAGTAATGAGTGTCTGGCTCAGGAGCTGAGGAGGCAGAGGAATAAACAACCCAACAGAGCACAAACGGGGGGGGGGGGGGGGGGGGGGGGGGGTCGGGGCAGACATGGCCGGGATGGGGGTGTGTGTCACCATAGATCTCCCAGTATCCATTAATAATGCGAACTGAAACATAAATGCCTATATATCAATAAATGCTGTCATAACAGCATAGAAGTAAAGTAGTATATGATATAAGTATGTATATGCATGAGCCAATCTGGTTCAATAATGGTATGGGTGGCTGAGAATAAGGGGACAATCGAAATAAAAATAAAAAAAATTGTATAGATAAAAAAATATTACAAAAACAGTGTGATAGAGTGTGTGTCCCGCATGTATCCAAGTCCATTGTATATGTCAGCTAAAATAAGAATATATGTATGTAATACATGCAACCATGAAGTATACATTGTATTGAAATTATATATATATATATATATATATATATATATATATATATATATATATATATATATATATATATATATATATATATATGTAGCACTGACCCCCGAAGGAGCTGCTGGTTTAAATTGGGCCTGCACTCTACCAAGAAACCCCACTAACTTGGCTCGATCCCCTTGGCACAGCTGTGGTGCAATGTAATACAATACAATATAAAGCAATGCAAAGTACCTGTATTGTACCCTCAGGATCCACTGGCTCCACCTGGTGGGGAAAAACAGTACGCCACACAACTGGATACTTAACCAGAGATATTTTTACTGTAAAATATTCAAACAGGTGGTTACAGAAATTGTGCTGTCATCCCAACATAGGACGACAGCACAATACATTTCAATAAGAACAATTTGAGACAATATATAAAACAATATATATACAATTGTATTTATACCTGAGAGCTCCCCCTACTTTAAAGACTATACATGAGATCTCACTTAAAATACTTAGTCCGTGAATCTTCTTTCTTCGCTAGCTAAAATAACTCCTTTGTAATTTGTAATCCACAGTCTATGAGGTCTATGAGTCTATGAGGGGTTAAGTTGAGGTGCTCCTGGTGTGACTCCGATAACTAATTTACAATGCTTGAGGCGCCAGCATAGATAGGCCTCAAGCCTGCTTAGTGTCAGTTGCTCTGCTCCTCCTCCGTGAAACTACAAATTCCAGTGAGGCCTAACTAATGCAAAAGTTAACAAACGTTGGGGCATAACCTGCTCACCAACTGGATCGGAGTTCTGTGTGGTAACTTTGGTCCGGTAACTGCAGCTTGCTTCTACTGTCAGCTGGGCCAGACGCTCTGTATCGCTCCACAGGATGGATCTGGTCCTCTGATACTCCGATGAGTGTCTCTGGGCCGTCAAGTCACCTCACCAACAAGCGGGTTCACGCTCCATAGTGACTGTCTGCCGCTGTCTCCGGGATGCCTCCTCACAGATCTGCACAGGCAGGCAACGTGATCCCAAGAGACCTAAAAATGGCCACTCCAGTTCCTTTTATCTCCTACCCAGCATGCACTGCATAAGAGAGTGTTCATGGGTAGGTCACTCAGACTCCTGGGTAACAAGGTCAACCTCTGAATCAAAACACAGTCACTTCCGGTACTGGTCTTTAGATTGTTCCAAAATACTAATACACAAGTGCATTACCTACATTTAGTCACTAGATGGCTCTGTATAATGGAACCACAGTAATGTCCATGAACCTTATATTACAATATACATAACTACATTAAAGCGGAAGTAAACCCATCGATTTAACAGTCTAAAAAAAAAAGGCATGCCATGAATGCTAACTGCACATTGGCTGTGCTCTCAACCAAACAGTCAAACCATCCAATGGCTGGTGTCATAACGGATCACATGTGCAGCACTGTGGCAGTTGAAGATTAAACAGAGGCAAAGATGGCAGCTTCCTTGGCTGAAAACGATAGGGGGGTTTACTTCCACTTTAATAGGCAAGGATGTCAGCGCTACACATATATATATATATATATATACATACATATGAACCAATGTTGTTCAAAGCTAGATGGACTTGGAAACTCGGAGACAGTGAAATAAATGAGATGAATATGTAAGGCTGCTTTCACACTGAGATGCGTTACAGGCGCTATAGCGCTAAAAATAGCGCCTGCATAGGACCTGTAAAGAGCCTCACCTCTCACTCCAGTGTGAAAGCCCGAGTGCTTTCACACTGGAGCGGTGCGCTGGCAGGACGCCAAAAAAAGTCCTGCATTGTAAGAGCGGTGTATATAGCTGCTCCTACAGCGCCCCTGCCCATTGAACTCAATGGGCAGTACCGCCGAAAAGCCGGAAAAGCGCCGGCGCATTTAACACTCTTTCAGCCATTAGCGGGGGTTAAAATCGCCCCGCTAGCGGGCGGTAAAGTGCCACTAAAAATTGCAATTATAAAACGTGACATGTTTGGTATCGATTTACTCGGTGTAACATCATCTTTCACATTATACAACAAATTGGGCTAACTTTAATGTTTCATTTTTTTAAATTCATGAAAGTGTCCCTTTTCCCAAAAAGTTGCATTTAAAACACCGCTTCACAAATACCGTGTGAAATAATATATTGCAACAATTGCCATTTTAGTCTCTAGATTCTCTGCTAAAAAAATATATATAATGTTTGGGGGTTCTAAGTAATTTTCCAGCAAAAAATACGGATTTTAACTTGTAAACACCAAATGTCAGAAATGGGCTTAGGCGTGAAAGGGTTATACAAGCTGTACACTCACTACTTTACATTGTAGCAAAGTGTTGTCACATGAAAAGATAGAATAAAATATTTACAAAAATGTGAGGGGTGTACTCACTTTTGTGAGATAATGTATATATGAGACATTCACAAAGCACTTTTATTTTATATATTTATATACTGACCGCATCAGGGTTTACTTCCTCTTTAAGGTGAAAAAACACCTGGCAGTGACCGGCCCCCCAGCCTCCCCATTTTACTTACCCGAGCCCTGGAACTTGACCCACGGGGACGCGCTGTCTCTCTGCCCGGGGGTTCTCGGGTCTAGATTTGAAAAGATTGATAGCAGCACAGCCATTGGCTCCCTCTGTTGTCAATTAAATCCAATGACGCGGGTGTCGGGGGCAGGGCCAAGTCCTGCATTCGGCCTTTATGAACGACGAATGCTGGACTCGGGAGCACGCCCGCAAGGTAATCCCCGGGGAGAGCGCTTCTCCCAGGGGGTTATCTGATGTGAGGAGGAGCCGCGAGGGCCACTCATTGGGGCCGGGGGTACTCTGTACAAAATGAGCTGCACGGTGGAGGTAAATATGATATGTTTGTTATTTAAAAAAAAAAAAAAATAACTCTTACAGTCACTTTAATGTTATGAAATCACTGTTAGGCAGCTGAGGGAAAGTTTCATTAAGGGCATTACTGTTTGGGAGGATCTAAGGCTGGATAGAGTTGAGTTATATGCAATAGCTGGTTCTTTAACCACTTGCCGCCCGCCCTATTGTAAATAGACGTCGGCAAAGTGGTTGTAAAATCCTGACCGGACATCATAGGACGTCCTCAGGACGGGGGCGCACATCGCGGCGATCGTTGTTGCGGGGTGTCAGTCTGACACCCTGCAACTACGATCTTGGTAAAGTGTCTCCAACGGAGACTCTTTACAACGTGATCAGCCATGTCCAATCACGGCTGATCACAGTGTAAATAGGAAGAGCCGGTGATCGGCTTTTTCTCACTCGCGTCTGTCAGACGCGAGTAGAGGAGAACCGATCGGCTGCTCCTCTGACAGGGGGGGTCTGTGATGATCTATTATCAGCGCAGCCCCCCTGAGGATGCCCACACTGGACCACCAGGGACGCCACCAGACCACCAGGGATGCTTAGCACAAGGTATGCCACCCTAGACCACCAGGGATGACACACAGTGCCCATAATGGATGCCAATCAGTGCCCACAATGGATGCCAATTAGTGCCCACAATGGGCATCACTGATTGGCATGCATTATTGTTTGGCACTGATTGGCATCCATCAGTACAAAACAATGCTGCCTATCAGTGCCTATCCATGCCACCTATCAGTGCCTATCCGTGCCACCTATCAGTGCCCATCCATGCTGCCTATTAGTGCCCATCCATGCCGCCTATCAGTGCCCATCCACGCGCATCCGTGCCGCCTATCCATGCCCATCTGTGCCGCCTATCCATGCACATCTGTGCCGCCTATCCATGCCCATCCATGCCACCTATCCATGCCAATCCATGTCAGCTATTAGTGCCAATTTGTGCCACCTATCAGTGCCCATCCGTGCCGCCCCCATCAGTGCCGCCTATCAGTGCCGCCTATCAGTGCCACATATCAGTGCCCATCAATGCCACCTCAGTGCCACTTCATTGGTGCCACCTCATCGGTGCCCATCAGTGCCGCCTTATCAGTGCCCATCAGTGCAGCCCCATCAGTGCCCATCAGTGAAGGAGAAAACTTACTTATTTACAAAGTTTTGAAACTGAAAAAAAAAAAAAACTTATTTTTTTTCAAAATTTTCGGTCTTCTTTATTTGTTTAGCAAAAAATAAAAACTGCAGAGGGGATCAAATACCACCAAAAGAAAGCTCTATTTGTGGGAAAAAAATTATAAAAATTTAATTTGGGAACAGTGTAGCATGACCGCGCAATTGTCATTCAAAGTGCGACAGCGCTGAAAGCTCAAAATTGGTCTGGGCAGGAAGGTGTTTAAGTGCCCTGTATTGAAGTGGTTAAGGACACATAGGTTGTTGTTGGAGAAGAACTTTTTTGCTGCTTTTGGGAAACTTTTCCCAAATGGTTCAAAAACATAACATGCATTTTACGTTACATAGTTATTTAACTTTGTGTTTCTCTTGGAGTTCTGCATCCACTGGGATTTCTGATAAAGCTCAAATTAGAGCTTCTCTGTGTAGTTTTGTTAGAATCCTGCATATGTTCTTCTGTTTCTCTCTCTCTCTCTCTCTGTATATCTCTCTCTCTCTCTCTGTATCTCTCTCTCTCTCTCTCTCTCTCTCTCTCTCTCTCTCTATATATATATATATCTATATCTATATCTCTCTATATATATATATATATATATATATATATATATATATATATATATATTCTGTACATTATACTATACATTGAATGTTCCAGATATAGACTGAGCTTAGGGAAAACTGCTGTAGGCAATGTTACAAGTGAGTCACCTACTGAGCATGACAAATAATCTTTATTGTAGGTAATAAATGACTATGTCTAGCCATGTCTTTCTAGAAACAGCTATGGCTCATAAACCCACAATTCTAAGTGGTGCTATCAATCACAAATACTAATTGATATAATGGCAATGGGTGTTTTAGTAAAGGTTTCCACAATAGCAAACCTATCTTTGCTTTAATAGTTCTTTTAAATATGTAAAATATGATGTTTGAGTCTTCTCCTAACCTTTCTAGGTGGTTAAAGAGTAGGCATGTCCTCTGCGTATCAAGACTATTGGGAAAAGACATCCAACCCACACTACTGTAAATGCCATCTCATAAAACACAAGACTTGTCTCTACTACATTAACCAGGTGTCAAATAAAACACCATTCTGAAAGAGAAGCAATCTTACAGCTTTAACATAACTGTCAGAAATAACATTGTTAGCCAAAGTTACGTGTTCAAGTCCCTATACATTGTTAGGTTTTCAATCAGAATGTTCTTACAAACTTCTGAAAAAATCATGCATCAGAGCATGTGATGACTTTAAGTGGTTGTAAAGGCCCAAGGTTTTTTTTATTACGTTCACGCATAAAGGTAAAAAATCTGTAGCAGCCCCCCCAATACTTACCTGAGCCCCATCTCGATCCAGTGATGTGCAGGAGAGCAGCAGCTCTCCTGGGTCTCTTCCTCCTCTTGGCTGAGACAGCAACAGGAGCCATTGGCATCTGCTACTGTCAATCACAGCCAGTCAGCCAATGAGGTGAGAGCGGGGCAGGGCCAAGCCATGGTCTGTATGTGAATAGACACACAGGGCAGTGGCTCTGGATTTTTCCCCAACCAGAGACCACATACAATGTTAGCTTTTTGTTTGTAAAATTAGAAAGGAGAACATTTTCTACCCTTCTCTTTCAGTTGTTCAGCTCTTTGTAGTCTAGAAAGTTCATCGATATGTCCCCATCAGCTGTTGGAATACCAAAAAAATTTCCACAAAGGATCACTTTGAAATTAAATCCTAACAGCGTATAGAGGGCCTTTACAGACCACAGGCTCAACTCAAAGCTTTACACAAGAATAAGGATCTTAAAGTGCTACTAAACCCAGGACCCTGTATTCACTATATCTGATCTCGCACGGTACATAGAACATGGAAATGCAATTATTTTTGTAAATATAAACTGCTAAATACCTTTTCTTATCAGCAGTATATAGCAGTCTTGTGACTTCTATCAGTGTCTAGTTAAAGCTTGCAGGCAGAGTTTTCATTCTCCTCTGACTGTCCTATGAGGCTGCATGATCCCTGTCTCTCTGTCTGGACAGTGCTGATTGGTCCTGTGATGATAACATACGCCCTCCCAAGAAAAAAAAAAACTCTCTAGCAATACACACCAAACTGAGCATGTGCAGAGTGCCCCAATGCTCTGTTCTATCAGAAGATGGATTGGGAACAGTGGAAGAAGGAGAGGAGCAGAGGAGACAGGGTCGAAACAGACTTTTTACACAATGCAGAGCATTAACCCCTTAGATTCCACAGTGAGTATAACAAGAATGTTTTACTCCATATACAGACTGATTTTACGGTTGTGGGTTTAGTAACACTTTGATTTTCAGTCATTTGACTATAATTTTCAAATCTCATTGGACTAAAAAAAAATTCACATTTTTGAAAATAAGGACCCTTATCATGGGGTTTAGTATTTGTGAACTGAGCCTCATGTTTAATCTTAATCAGCCAGGGAAGCTGCCATCTTAGCTTCTGATCTGCCATCGCCATGGTGCGCTGCACAGGTGATCAGTTATGACACCAGCAATTTGATGGCTTGACAGTTCAGTTGGGAGCACAAGCAACTGTAGCAATTATCATTAACAGCATGCTTTGAATGTCACTGTTTTGGGAAACAGTTACATAGAACGGGTTTACTTATTATTATTATTATAGGATTTATATAGCACCAACAGTTTACGCAGCGCTTTACAATATAAAAGTTCTGCTTTAACTTGTCTACTGTGCTGCCAGGAAATGTATTTCTTTCAACTTTTTTGGACACTGAATCCACAGATAACGAGACAGGAATTGGAAGTAACAGATAAAGAATACAAAAAAAACTAAAATATTTTTTAATTGAATAGAAAAAAATAAGTATTGTAACAAACACTATCATTGTAAATAGTGTAAAGCGTTATTTTATGGCAAACAGGGGCAGGTGGATCTGTAATTAGGATAGCATGATGGCTTGCAGACTGATTCAGCGTTACATTCTGTTAGAGTAATTATGTATCTGTGTTTCTGATATATGTCCTACACGTTAACATACCGTAATATGGCCTGACAGCCATATGGAAAATTTACTGAAAGAGATTACATCAGTTTTTTCCATTTAGGCAGACATATTTGTGTTGCTCATCTAGAGCAGTTTGAACTTAGCCAAGTGATTCTCTGTTATTTAAAATATGTACAAGATTTCAGATCATAAACATGACAGCTTGGTGGATCAGAGCCAAGCAACCAGCAATAGCCTGGATTTAAAGGGAAGAAAATTTCGAAGAGACGCATTCATGTTTTGTAGGCTCTGACACTCGCTATCTGCCTACAGAAAAAAAGTCCCAAACAGGCAAAGTAACACCAAACTATTCTTACCAAACAAACTCACCAATACTTTGCATAGCATAATTATTTCATTATCATTGCCATTAAGACCATAGGCATTGTTTACTATACACTCCAGTAAGGATGTAAAGCCCAAGTATAGGAAACCTAAAAATCATTCATTGCAGTGGTGCATGTTTCTGTCTAGGGACGGCGACAAGCGCTTTTACTTACCTGATCCTCCGCGCCCCCGGCAGACGGCGCTCCCCTATGCTCCAGCAGTGGACTTTCCCTTGGTATCCCACGTCCAATGCAGCTCTATGGTTCCTGCATTGGTCATGATGATGTTAGAGGACCTTAGACCACTGGAATGCAGGAAAAGAGGCAGTGGAGACTGGTCTAGCAGTGCAGAGGCGCCTACAGGAGTGGATGATCAGGTAAGGAACGTGCTTTACCAAGTTCCCTAGACCTAAAGGAGCAGTTAACCCTGGCAATGCAGGTGTAGCCCCACTGCAAGGGAAGATTTTTAGGTTTCCTGGAGTTCAGCTTTAGGATTGAGACATAAAGAGGAACATAATTTGTAATAAAAACATCTTTGCCATGCTGAAGCTTCCGTCCAACCACTTTGCATATTATTTTATATATACTGTGATTCTGTACTTGCCAAATATGCTGCAGAAATCTCCCTCCACTAAGTTTGGCTGCAACCATTTTAACTGTGGGCAGCTGAAGCTGCTGTCCGTTCACTTCCTGGATTTACACAAACACACAGAGGCACATCTCCAGCTCTGCATCTCTCATTGGCCCTCTTATAACTCATCCCCCCTACCTTCCTGGCAAACTCTCACTAGAGTGAGAGAGAGAGAGAGCTGTGCATGATGTCATAAGCCTAGGCTAACGACCAGACAAGAAACAACAAGTGGGCTGTATAAGGTATTTACGGGCAGAAAAAAAAAAATGTTTTACTATCCAAAGTTAAAACAACAAGGGCAGAAGATTTAATAGATGGAAAGATGAATAAATGACTGAAGTTCAGCTTTAAAATATATAGCGTAGACACAGCCTAGTTCACGGGAGATCCCTGCAAAGAGCTATTCCTTCTGAACCTGTGAATTTGTGGGCTAGTTATTCTCAGTTTTGTACATCATAGACTCCTTCCTGTGTCTGAAACAGTGAAAAGGCTGCACAGCACTTATTAGGCTTTAATGCATTTAAACATATTTACCAAAACATTTGATGTGTGCCCTAGTGAAATCAATACTGTACACATCTGACCTGTCTGAGGTCTCCCAGATTCCTGATAGAGGCAGAGAATCAGACTACAGTTTGAAAGGTAAGAAAAGTAAGAAACATCTAAAAAATATTTTTGCTGTGTGAAGGGGAACACATAACAAATATATAGTTGGGGTTTCTGCAAAAGTGGAAATACACGTTAAATAGGAATGGCCATACCTCCTATTGCTGCCACCTATGTCTTATGCCGCTTACACACAAGCAGATTTTCCGTCAGAAAAATCTTGGATGGTTTTTCTGACGGAATTATTATTATTATTATTATACAGGATTTATATAGCGCCAACAGTTTGCGCAGCGCTTTACAACATGAGGGCAGACAGTACAATTACAATACAAATCAATACAGGAGGGATCAGAGGGCCCTGCTCGTTGGAGCTTACAATCTAGAAGGGAGGGTCAATTGGAACAAAAAGGTAATACTGTGGGGGGGATGAGCTGATGGAGAAAATGAAAATATGGTTGTTATGTGTGGGTAGGGTAGGCTTCTCTGAAGAGAAGGGTTTTCAGGGATCGTCTAAAAGCTAATAGAGTTGGAGAAAGGCGGACAGATTGGGGTAAGGCATTCCATAGGATTGGAGAGGCTCGGGAAAAGTCCTGGAGGCGAGCATGGGAGGAAGTGATGAGGGAGCTAGCGAGCAGGCGGTCTTGAGAGGAACGAAGAGAACGAGTAGGTTGGTATTTAGAGACTAGGCTAGTGATGTAGCTGGGGGCGAAATTGTGGATGGCTTTGTACGTAGTTGTTAGTATTTTGAATTTAATTCTTTGGCCGAGTGGAAGCCAGTGGAGGGATTGACAGAGAGGAGTGGCAGACACAGAGCGATTGGTAAGGTGGATGAGTCTGGCAGCGGCATTCATGATGGATTGAAGAGGTAATAGACTATGTAGAGGTAAGCCAATGAGAAGGGAGTTGCAGTAGTCGAGGCGAGAGATGACCAGGGAGTGAAATTCCACTCAAGCTTGGCTTGCATACACACGGTCACACAAAAGTTCGCTGAACTTTTGACCGTCAAGAACGCAGTGACGTACAACACTACGACGAGCTGAGAAAATTAAGTTCAATGCTTCCGAGAATGCGTCAAATTGTTTCCGAGCATGCGTAGGAATTTTGCACGTCGGAATTGCTACAAACTCTGAATTTTCGATCGGAACTTTTTCCGACCGAAAAATTGAGAACATGCTCTCAATCTTTTTCTGGCTGGAATTCGGCCAGCAAAAGTCCGATGGAGCATACACACGGTCGGAATTTCTGACCAAAAGCTCTCATCTATCTTTTGCTGGCCGAATTTCCGATCGTGTGTACATGAGTCTATGCCTGATGCCGATAACAGAAACTCTGACATGAACCACTCCAGAAAACCCTCCATTCCCCATCCTAGTTCTGCCATTCCATTTACACTCAACTGATATCTAATGCCGCGTACACACGATCGGAATTCTCGTCGGAAAAAACTCTGACGGTTTTTCCGACGGAATTCCGCTCAAGCTGTGTTGCCTACACACGATCACACCAAATTCCGACGGTCAATAACACAGCGGCATAAAACACGTTTGACTGCACTATAAAAGGGAAGTTTAATGCTTCCGAGCATGCGTCGAATTGTTTCCGAGCATGCGTCGTAGTTTTGCGTGTCGGAATTGCATACACACGATCGGAAAATCCGATAGAAAGGTTTTCTGTCGGAAAAATTGAGAACAGGTTCTCAATTCAAAGTCCGTCGGAAATTCCGACAGAAAAAGGCCGTTGGGCATACACACGGTCGGAAAACCTGATGAAAAGCTCCCATCAGACTGTTTCCATCGGAAATTCCAACCGTGTGTACGCCGCATAAGAAATCATTTCACTGCACAGGACTCCGTAGACACAATGGTAGAAAACGGGAATGTTTTGTACATACAAGAACGGATTACATTGAAAGATCTGAAATTAGTCCTCCTGTACAATTGCAATAATTGAGAGAAGGAAGTTCTCAATGAGACTTCTTGATCGAGGGGAATATGGGATAGTAAAGGCCCAAACACATGATAAGCAGATCGGAAGAAATATTTTGTACAACAAATGATAGTATAGTGCTTTTGACATCCGGCTTTTCGGACGATCAAAACCTAAGGTGCAGGCTAGAAAATGTTTATCGTAAGTCAACACAGCGTCTGATTTTCGTTTATTAGTACAGTTTTCATCATCAAAAAAACATAAGAGCAAGACTACACATGCTGGGAAATGAAAAAATACATAAAAAAAAAATTCAACACATTACATCACTTCCAAAGCTGTATTCTGTCCTACGAGAATTTTCTTAAGTTGAGTAACTTTTTCATTTTCGATAGCTTGCAAAAAAAAAAAAAAATGGACGATTTTCGTCCGATAATCCTATCATGTGTACCAGGCTTTAGACAGTACAAGGATAACCGGCAGCAAATTTCCAATGCATTGTTTCTGTTTGATACAATTTAAAGCCGGAGACTTTTTTTCTTTTTAAACCTGTAAGGCAAAAGACATAATGAGCTAGTATGCACCGCATACTAGCTCATTATGAAATACTTACCTTTGAACGAGGCGTCGGCAGATGATCTTGGTCCACGCTGAGGGAGCGGACATTTTCCGGGTATCGCGGTACCCGCGCTGTGAGTGGCTGAAGCCGCAATGTCTTCACTCCCACGCACGCACATGGGAGACTTCTTTCCGGCAAGGTCGGGCGTCTGCTGGACCTTTCAGCCTGGAAACTCAGAGCACATGTGCCGCTGAAGTCAGCGGCTGCATGCAAAGGGAATATCTCCTAAACCGTACAGGTTTAGGACATATTCTTTTTACCTACAGGTAAGCCTTATTATAGGTCAAAGTGAAAAAAAAAAAAAAGGGTATACAACCGCTTTAAGGTGCTTACAAGCAGTTATTTCCTGACAGACTCCATGGCAGCCAACGTATGGGTTAATCCCGCCTCTCCTACCTCATAGGACCCCACTCCCATAAATCTTTGCTCCCAGCTAGGTACCGTGTTCCTTTTTTGTCCTCCTCCTTAGGACTAAAGAGGTAGTTCTTACCTTAAGGAGTAGTGATCCAGTCCTGGCGTTCCCCTTGCGTTGGCGGTGAAGAGATGGCGGTTTTGGAGTCCAGTTGCCCAGCTATTAGCAGGGTGGACACGGGTGATGTTGTGGTGCCTGAAGAGCTTACTATCCAGTCATTGACTGGCAAGCGGCAATTTGGCCATTCGTCCTTGCTATTAGCAGGAGGCCTTCCATTTGATGCCCGGTCGTGCCCGCCTGTGAACGGCGCTTGGAGGGTCAGGTCGGATCGCTTCGTCATACTGGATGGGTATCGTATGCTTTTATCATATTCCATGGCAGCCGGTGTTTATTCTGTGTGTTTGTTTCCTGTTTGTCCTCAGTATGGCGGCTGGAGCGCATTTGCGTTCCAGTCCGCCGCTGTTCGTCCCTACGGCGCATGCGCACGGCCCTGAGCCAGAGTGAGGCTTGGCTCGCGCATGCGCAGTCCGGGCGGAACGGTGGTGGCCGCGCATGCGCGCGGACGTCGTAAGGCGGCGCACGATGACGCTCGGAGCGCCGTGACGTCATCCAGGGCGGCAGATTCAAATAGCTGTCAGAGACAGCTATGCCCTGGCTTCTGAGAGGAATCTGCAAACGCTGGTTTTCTTGTTCATATAGCGGTTTCTGTGGAAGGTAGGCTGAACACCCCTTTGTCTTATGCAGCAATATGTTACTTGCCTAGGCTATTGTGGGATGTTTATATGTTATGTCTTGCCTGCAGTCTCTGCTGTTTGCCATTGCCATGGATGTGTCGTCGCCGCCTAGTGGTCAGCCCTTATGCCGCAGGTAGGACGGAATTTTTTTCCTCTACCTGTTTTGCAGGGGTTGTCAGGGTTATTGGGGAATTATAAAATATTTTGTTTCCTGTTTTTTTTTTTTTCTCAGCCCTTCTAGGTCCGATCATCATCCAGTAGCACGTGAAGAGAAATCCAGGTCACAACGTGACCAATCAAAGTCAAGATCTTCTTCTAAACATCACACGGACAGATCAAGGTCCGGATCTAAACATGATTCCCGCCGCCATTCCGGTCGCACGGAGAAAAAAGCCTGCTGGGGGTGTAGGGCTTATGTCCCGGAGGACAGATCTCTCTGCGAAGCATGCTACTCTAGAGCTGCGAAAGAGAGAGGTGCAGGTGACCAGCAGGTGGAAGCACTGGTCAGGAAGGTTGTGCAAGAATCTCTGAGCAGGACAGAGTCAGCCAACATAACCATCCCCCCTTCAGCACCGGCCTCAACTGCGGATGCAGTCGAACTTGAAGTTCCGGGTCCCTCTCATGACTATCTCTCGTCAAATGGATCCTCAGATGAGGAGGTCGAGGTGGATGAATATGGAGCGGGGTTCGACTTCTCTCAAGTCCCTCATTTGGTCAGGGCAGTTAAAGATGCGCTAAAATGGGAAGACCCAATAGAGATGCCCTCCAAACAAAAGAAGTATTTTAAACATCTGAAAAAAGAGCGCCCGAATTTCCCTTTCCTAAGTGAGCTTGGTGAAATCATATCTGATGAATGGGGGAAGGTTGAAAGAAAGAACTCTTTAATCACCAAAGTGGCAAAAATGTACCCATTCAAGAGCGAGGAGGTGAAATATCTGGATTCAGCCCCCCTCATTGATGCGGCGCTCATGAGATTGGTGAGACATGTCACGCTTCCACTGGAAGATACAGTGTCATTCAGAGATGGTTTGGAAAGGAAGATCGACACTGATCTCAAACGGATATATATTACTGCAGGGATGGCCTGCAAACCGGCCTTAGCTCTTGCGGCTTTGTCGAAAGCCATGGAATCATGGACAGATGACGTAGGTGCAACCCTGGGAAGTATATCCGATGACGTGGTCAGGAATTCCCCAGTGCACGAATTGAGGATGGCATCGGCTTTTCTGGGTGAGGCATCCCTGGACATTATCCGGTTGGTATCGCGTGTCATGCTATCCTCGGTCACAGCTAAGCGGGCCCTGTGGTTGCGTCCATGGGTAGCGGATCCGGCCTCCAAACAGGCATGGTGCAAGATTCCCTTTGAGGGTTCCTCCCTCTTCGGGAACAAGCTGGACTCGGCCATCACACGCGCTACCGGGGGTAAGTCAGGTTTCCTACCCCAGGATCGTCGTATCTTGAGCCAGAGAAGAGCTCAACCTAGACATGATCAGGAGCGTGCTAGAGACGCACGTCGTTACAGACCTGGCAGGGAATTCAGGAAAAACTGGCGAAGAAATCAACCTTCAGGACAGAAGTCCACAAAAACCACACCCTCTGGGGGTCGGGATACGACTAAGTCCTTTTGATATGGAGCCTGTCCAGGTGGAGCAGGTAGGAGCACGATTACTCCGTTTCCAGCACGTCTGGGCAGCCTCGGTCCAAGATTTCTGGACAGTCAAAACTATTTCTACAGGTCATACCTGGACTTTCACCAACCCACCTACACACCGCTTTATTCCCACAGTTCTTCCACAGTCAGAAGAAAAGAGAGAAATTCTATTATCCTACACGGACTCTCTGATATCTCAAGGGGCCGTCATTGCGGTGCCAGTAGAAGAAAAATTTCAGGGAATATATTCTCCTCTCTTCATGGTTCTCAAAAAGAACGGGTCATGGAGGCCAGTCATCGACCTAACG
The DNA here is from genome assembly GCA_028564925.1 of Lithobates sylvaticus. Taxonomy (NCBI): domain Eukaryota; kingdom Metazoa; phylum Chordata; class Amphibia; order Anura; family Ranidae; genus Lithobates; species Lithobates sylvaticus. The sequence goes on from CM053028.1 coordinate 295,567,577, forward strand.
TACTTGAACTCCTTCATCCAGAAGGAGAGGTTCAAGATGGAGACCCTCTTGACCATAAGTCAAACGATTCAGCCAGGGGATTGGATGGTCTCAGTAGACCTGAAGGATGCGTATTTTCATGTTCCAATCGCGAAGAATTTTCAGCAATACCTCAGGTTCGCAGTGGAGCAGAGACATCTCCAGTTCACCTGTCTTCCTTTCGGGCTGACAACATCGCCTCGAGTGTTCTCAAAGGTACTACTGTCAGTGGTAGCCCTAATCAGGGTCAAAGGTGTCCGGTTACACCACTACCTGGACGATCTACTCCTGCTCTCGCAGGACAGAGACCAGCTTCGTTTACATCGGGACCAAGTCATCTCGGTCTTGACGGAGTTCGGCTGGTTGTTGAACAGGGAGAAGAGTCAGTTGGATCCGACCCAGTCCCTGATATTCCTAGGGGCGCAGTTCGACACGGTAAAGAGTACCATCTCCTTACCCATGGAGAAGATCCCAGTAATTCAAGACAGGATTCGGCTCGCCCTGACATGTCCTCGCCTCAGGGCTTCATATTGCCTCAGAGTTATCGGCACCATGGTGGCCACAGCTCCCATGGTAAAATGGGCACAGTGGAGGATGCGACCCTTCCAAAAGGGTTTTCTTCAACAATGGATCCCAGAGTCACAAGATCACTTTGTCAGAATGACCCCGTCCATGAGGGAGTGTCTTCCATGGTGGCTTCATCAGGAGAATCTCCTCAAGTGCCACTCTATTGCACCAATCTCCTGGATTGTGGTAACGACGGATGCCAGCAACAGCGGCTGGGGAGCCCTCTGTCTATCAGAAGTAGCCCAGGGGAAATGGGACTTCCCATCTCAAGGGGTGGTGTCAAATGTCTTGGAGCTCCGAGCTGCCTTTCAAGCTCTTCAAGCCTTCCGTCACCTGATTTCAGGAGCTTCGGTTCTGTTGAGGTTGGACAACACGACTGCGGTAGCCTACATCAAGAGACAAGGGGGTACTCGCAGTCTAGATCTACTAGAGGAGGTCAGTCCGATTATGGCTTGGGCCCAGGCGAATTTGTCGAATCTGACGGCTGTTTACCTCCCCGGAGTCCAGAATGTCCAGGCGGACTTCCTCTCAAGAGTAGCATTGGACAACAACGAGTGGTCCCTCCATATAGAAGTGTTCAATTGGATTCTGTCTCTAGGAGTAACACCAGAAGTGGACCTCTTTGCATCACCCTGCAATGCGAAACTCGAGAAGTATTACACGAGGAATCGTTGTCCCCAAGCTTATGGGATAGATGCGTTGACGGACCAGTGGAGGTTTCTCAAGGCGTATGCCTTTCCCCCAGTACCGGTCATTCTCCGTTTTCTGTCAAGACTCCGCTGGGAAGAAGCCGAAATAATAGCGGTAATTCCATATTGGCCCAACAGGCCATGGTTTCCTCTCCTGACGCAGCTCAGTTGTCGGGACCCAGTCCCTCTTCCTCCCAGGCCAGATCTCCTGCTACAGGGAGCATCGCTTCACCCATGTCCATCCCATCTCCACCTGATGGTCTGGTGGTTGAAAGGGAAAGGTTGACAGCCTTAGGGTGTCCTAACACAGCAATTGAAACCTTGATGAGTGCCAGGAGAGAGGGTACTAACAGAGTGTACCAAAGAATCTGGGCAAGATTCGTGAGTTTCATCCCTACTGTTGGAGGTTCATTTAAAGACCCGAAAATATCGGACATTCTGGGTTTCCTGCAGACAGGCCTGGAGTTGCCCTTGGCCGTTAGCTCTCTTAGAGTTCAGGTCTCTGCGATTTCTGCATTCACAGGCGTTGCTTGGGCAAAACATCCTCTCGTCAGGCAATTCTTTAAAGGTGCATCAAGACTTAGACCTCAAAGGAGGCCAAGATTCTCCAAGTGGGATCTTCCCCTCGTTTTGGACTTCTTTTCAGGAGAGGATTTTCGACAAATGGATCAATTGTCCATCAAAGATCTTTTTCTCAAGACAGTGTTCCTGGTGGCCATAACATCTGCCAAAAGGGTATCTGAGATCAGCTCTCTGGGTTTCAAAGAACCGTTTATCACCTTTTTTCCGGATAGGGTGGTCTTGATCCCTATGTTGGGATCAAATCCCAAAGTGACGTCCGTCTTTCATGAGAATCAAGAAATAGTTCTCCCAACATTCCATTCATCTGACGATTCTAGTATCCATCCTTTAGATGTCGGAGAAATCCTAAGAGTCTATCTGGAAGCAACGGCTCCCTTCCGGAAATCGGATTACCTCTTCATTTACTTTCAAGGGAAGAATAGAGGATTACGTGCTTCCTCCAGATCCATATCAGCCTGGATTGTCCAGGCTATTCAAAGGGCGTATACGGCTAAGGGTATGGTCCCTCCAGAGGCGGTGACAGCACACTCGACTAGAAGTGTTTCGACGTCTTGGGCAGCTTCCCGTCATGTGTCTGCGGAAGTGATTTGCAAAGCAGCATCATGGTCATCGATACATACATTTATGACGCACTATTGTGTTGAGCCGGCGGCTCTTTCTTCAGTTAATTTTGGTTTGAATGTCTTATCTGTTGACAATGCCAATTAAAATTTTTTTTCTAAAACCAGCAATTTGTCCCACCCGGAAGTGTATGGCTAGTTATTTCCCATACGTTGGCTGCCATGGAGTCTGTCAGGAAAATGGAAAATTTATATCAAATACTTACCGTAATTTTCCTTTCCTGATGGACTCCATGGCAGCCGGAGTTCCCTCCCATTGCTGGAGTAGGCTAAGTTATGGAACACGGTACCTAGCTGGGAGCAAAGATTTATGGGAGTGGGGTCCTATGAGGTAGGAGAGGCGGGATTAACCCATACGTTGGCTGCCATGGAGTCCATCAGGAAAGGAAAATTACGGTAAGTATTTGATATAAATTTTCCATTTTCTTGATTGAACAATCTCTTCTCATTTGCCTTGAAAATGCTATTTTTGTTAGTTGACACTAGGTGGCGATATTACACCACTTATTGTGTCTGAAATCCATATATCCATATATCCATTTATAAAGCCAAAATGTTTTTCTTTTAGTTTTTTTCCAGTGTGATTACCACAGGAGACAGGAACTTGGAACAGTAGCACATTGGTCACACCGACTATACTTTCCGAGTTAACTCACTTAACTATGGTCTTACTCAACCTAACCTCCATCATTCATTTTGCAGAGAAAATAAGCAAATGATAATAAACATAGAGAGTTATTTACTACAACTGGAGAGTGAAAAATCTGGTGCAACTCTACATAGAAACCGATCATCTTCCAGGTTTAATTGGCAAAGCTTAATTTAACAAGCTGAAGTTAGAAGCTGATTGACTACTTTGCAGAGCTGCTCCAGAGTCTAAGTGCTCCAATTTTAGTAAAACTCCCCCATAGGGTTTATTTATTTCATACATAAACAGATTTTTTATTTTTTTTGCTCTCAGTGTGATTACTTTATTCCTAGAACTGCACCTATTTCACATCCGAATACAAAGATGAACAAAACATATATACACATAGAACAGGGCACAGCACAGTGGTGTAGTGGTTAGCACTCTCACCTAGCAGTAAGAAGGGTCGCTGGTTCGAATCCCAACCACGACACTTCCTGCCTGGAGTTTGCATGTTCTCCCTGTGCCTGCATGGGTTTCCTCCGGGTACTCCGGTTTCCTCCCACAATCCAAAGACATGCAGGTAGGTTAATTGGCTTCTGTCCAAAAATTGGCCCTAGTATATGAATGGGGACCTTGGATTGTGGGCTCCTTGAGGGTAGGGACCGATGTGAGTGTGCAATGTACAGGGATGGGGACAATTGTAGACACTCACTCAGGTTGAACTGGATGGACTGATGTCTTTATTCAACCTTACTAACTATGAAACTATGAAACAGGTGCATTACCAGATAAACAAATAGATGGGAACAGTCCAAAAAGGATAATATATTAAGTGCATTGCCAACTGAATGATTTGATAAGTGCTGGAAATCAAATATATGTAACCAAGGCAAATATAAATTTCAACTGGAAGCAATCAAAAAGTGTAAAAAATAAATAAATAAAAGACCATGAACCAAATATTAATGAAATGTGCAGGTTCCTGGGTTCACCTACAGCAGCATGATTGATGGAAAAAATCCAAACAATCACCACAAATGAGCCATAACAGGTACCTCTAGATACCCCGTGATGGTCCTCATGCAGCTCCAAGTTGACAAACCCAGCAAGGATAATAGAAGCAAATTGTAAGCGCAGAAACACAGATGCCTTGCCAGCAAGCATCTTCAGCAGGCGTATGACGTTCCAATTTCATACACCCCTCCCAACGCATTTCGTGCCAGAGCACATCATCAGGTGAACGTGCTACTGGTCACCTGACAATGCGCTCTGAGGCAAAATGAGTCAGGATAGATTTTTTTGTGAACTAAATGTGAAAAACAAAAGAGATCTAATTATACACACACACCTGAATCTCTCCAAAGAAAGGGCCTACCCCTTTCACTTATTCTAGCAGAGATAAGGCTGTTGGGCTTATTCAGTTATACAAAGGATGCCAGCAAGCATGCAGACGCTGTTGGACTTGATTATTGGCAAACTGAGTGTCATGGAATTCATCTTGTATTATTATTTATAGAAATAATTTAAAAATGACATCAATATCTGAAAATGTGTAACCTAAAAAAGAAAACGATCACCTAATACAATCCATTAAGTTAAACCGGTTCCGGACCAGCTGCTGCAGTTGTACTGTGGCAGGTTGGCTCTCCTGCGTGAATCGCCATCATTGTACATGGGGCACGTACATGGTGATCTGTGGGCACGCCACTGGAGGCACACACACATGCCTCTTATGCTAGCAGGGGAGCCAATCAGCTCCCTAGTGATAGGAACAGCAATCTCTCTCTACTCCCTGTCAGCCCACTCCCCCCACAGTTAGAAAGCACCTCCCTAGGGAACATTAAACCCCTTGATTGCCCCCTAGTGTTAATCCCTTCCCTGCCAGTGTCATTTATACAGTAATGTCAGGAAGGGCTAGCCAGGACCCAAGATGGCGGCCGAAGAATACGACCTGTGACCTCAGTCCCCGTCAGAACACCTCCGGTGCATCTGCGTGTGCCCGTGCGCGCAGTTGTGCGCACGCGCACATATGCGTGCACACGAAGGGCATGCCAGCATTGAAGATGCGAAACCAAGAACGTTAGATGGTTGTGTGCATGCGTGCATGTTTGTGCGCATGAGCGTGCACGTGTGTGTGCACGTGTGCGTGAGTGCGCACCCGGTAACAGCTTTTGCCGCCCAACAGCCTATGTGAACACTGCCAGTGCACAGACTCGGTGCTATCTGCTCTACAGCGTTCCGTGTGTTCCTGCTACCTGCATTTTGTTACCTGTTTCTGTTACCCGACCCAGCTTGCCTCTGACGATTCCTGCTTTCCGCCTGCACCCGACCCGGCTTGTCTGACCACTGCACCTGCCTGATCCTTCTGCTACCTCGCTGCCAGCCCATCACCGACCCGGCCTGTACCCTGACTATTCTGCTGCCTCCGCATCTGCTCCTGACGTGTCCGCCAGTGTATGACCCGGCCTGCCTGCACCACTCCTCTCCTCTGCCTGGAGAATCCTGCTGAGCTACGGCTCCTCCTACAGCTGCTTCGGATTCCATAGTCTGCAAGCGATCAGGCACTCGTGTGACTCTGCACTCCTGCGCTCCCTGTCTGCTCTACCAGTGGGCCTCGAGTCAGAGGTGTAAGAGAGGCCGTCCACTGCATATCAGGCTCTACCGTCAGGTACGTGACAATTTTTATAGCACCGATCGCGGTATAAATGTCACTGGTCCGAAAAAAGTGTCAAAAGTGTCCGATCTGTCCGCCACAATGTTGCAGTCCTGATAAAAGTCGCAAGTCAGTGCCATTACTTGTAAAAAAAAAATGTTTTGATCAAAAATATGTAGAAGAATACATAGTGTCCTAAACTGAGGAAGAAATTAGTTTTTTTTATATATTTTTTGGGGGATATATATTATAGCAAAAAAAAAAAGTAAAAAATATTTTTTTTCAAAATTGTCGCTCTTTTTTTGTTTATAGCGCAAAAAATAAAAAACGCAGAGGTGATCAAATACCACCAAAAGAAATCACTAATTGTGGGGAAAAAAAGGACATCAATTTAGTTTGGGTACAACATCGCAGCTGCATAAGAGCTGTGGGGAGGAGAAGCAACAGTGCACTAATCTTCACAGTGACTGGCAAGGGGGGGGGGGGGGGGATGTCAGGACAATCATAATCATTGGAGGTGAGCATCCTGAGTTCCCAGTACGGATAGGGAACTGACCATGGTGTTTTCTTCTGACTAGTGTGCTCAGTTTTTAATAGGAAAGCAGAGGAACTTTTAGTAACGCCAGTGATTTCACAGAAAGGAAGCAATACAAAGAGAACAGGATAATTTATCATACAAGTACATGGTACAGCAGGCACATATCAGGAATATGAAATGTTGGGTAACAAACACTTTAGGTTAAAACCATGGACCAAAAAGATTATCAACTTCACGGTTTTAGAGTTCCAGGTAGTTATTTTTGCTATACAATTTACCATTGATGATCTTTTATTAACGCAGGCCATAGATTGTAGGTTAAATAGCATTATTATTAGTATTATACAGGATTTATATAGTGCCAACAGTTTGTGCAGCGCTTTGTGTGTGTGTGTAGGTATGCTGACATGTAGCGTGATCACACGGTGGAAGTTCCAGGGGTTTATTATCTAGGGATTGTTCTGAGTGGTTCAGTACTTGTATGAACATGTGACAGTTGCTCAGAACTGAGTTGTAATTCCATTACCAGCTAAGCTGTTGCTTCCAGCATCTCATCTGAACAAGGAGAGCAAAATGACTACACTGAAAGAGGATACAGTACTTGGACCCATTCAGCTTATACACCTTTCATTTTTTTGAAAAAAAAAAATAAAAAGTATACCCTCCCTGTCTTTGTCATCCAGCAGCACATAGGGCTTACTATACAGTATATGACCCCTTAGGACATGTCACATAGCCTGAGTGAAAGCTAGACTTTGTATCCATTACTTATCTTCACAGGAAAAGTGCTGGATGTCTCCTCTCCTCTGAAGATAGGTGAAAAGTTTACAGGCGTCCTACTTCCAAAGTCTTTATAATTAAGTTGTTCATGCTTTGTTGGGTGGGATTTATTGTTGCCTACTTTGTAGGATTACCAAGAAAGCACAAAGTAACACAATACCACATTGCCAATCCATGTTCCCACCTGTGGGGTATTAAATGACACTTTTATAAGTAGACTACGAAGAACAACAGGGAAGTTGGTAAATTCAAGTCAGATACCTAATACTTTTCATTCTCAACCAGCTGCAGATTTGCCCTTTATTTCACAGGACATCAAATCTGTATTCTTTTTATTTAGTTCCTGATGGGACAAAGTACATGTAGTGCCATCTTGATGATGTGGACCAGTCTCACCTCCCTCTGTATTCCTTTTTGCTTTGCTTTTGCTTTTGGATTTGCTTTCCACCGGGACCCACCCTGAGCCAAGAGAGCTACTGATCTCATGCACATCGCTGGATCGAGATTGGGCTTAGGTAAGTATAAGGGGGCTGGGGGAGCCGCAGAGACAGTTACTACAAAATAAAGCAACTCCCTGCTAGCTATGGTGTTGTGTGGCTGAGCACCCTTTCTGACATCGCAACTGGTATTTTAGAGCACGTAGGAAGATAGAACAAAATAATCCTTGGGAACTAACACTGAAAAAAGTGATAATTCTTCTTTAAAGTGTTTGTAAAGGCACAGTTTTTTTTTTTTTTTTAAATGACAAACATGTTATACTTGTTCTGTGTAGTGGGTTTGGAAGTGCTGTATTAAGCACTTCCAAAATGCCCTGCCCATTGAAATGAATGGGCAGCGCTTCAGAAGCGGGCGTATTTAACCCCTTCTTTGGGGTTAAAAGCACCCCGTTAGCGGCCTAAAACGAGCAGTGCTTTAGCGATAACGTGGCCACGGCTCAGTGTGAAAGGGGTCTAACACTGGCTGTAACCATTCAATAGTTAGAGTCTTAGTCATGGCTATACCTGTGTAAAAATCCTTTGACCCTTTCACACTGGGGCTGCCTAAGCATTAGCGGTAAAGCGCTGCTCGTTTTAGTGGCCTTTTACCGCTGTTTAAGCGACGCATTTAACCCCAAAGAAGGGGTTTAAAAACTCCCATGTTGCAGCGCTTCCGAAGCCGTTTTCAGGTGCTTTGGAAGCGCTGCCCATTCATTGCAATGGGCAGGGGCGTTTTGGGAGTGCTGTATACAGCGCTTCCAAACCACCCCAAAAATGCTGCTTACAGGACTTGTTCTAACGTCCTGCAAGTGCACCACCCCAGTGTGAAAGCACTTGGGCATACAGGTGCTATTTCTAGTGCTAAAATGCCTGAAAACTGCCTGGGGAAAGGGGTCTTTGTGGGCACGCAGGCCTGAAACAGACCAAAAGACGCACAGCGTTCCTGTGCAAACTGCACGAAGCCGCTGCAGAGATATGTGAACCGGCTCCATAGAGAGCTGGTCACAATCTCCTGCTATTGCGAATTGGATGCAGAAAAACCCACATCCAATTTGCACTAGTGTGAACCCAGCCTCAGTCTCTCAATCGACATTCACTATTTTTAATCCTTATGCTACTAGCATTAGTAAATAGATAGGAAAGTATATAATATTTACTATTTTTTAACTTGACTGGTTTTCAGGCCTAGGCAAATGATGTCATACATCCCAGGAGTCTTCAGGAGGAAAGGGGGGGGGTGGGTTTTCTCAGCTAAGCACACCCTCCTGCATGTGTGCCTGATGGATTCCGAGAAGTAAATGCTACATGAATCATCTGCCCTTACTCAAGATGACCACAGCCAGATATTGCCGTGGGGGAGTGATTCAAAGTGATTTCTCAGCAAAATAAAGCATGGCGACATGGATGGGTGGGTTTGCTTTGAATATTAAATGTGAATCACATCACATTTTTGCAAATGTATCTACACCGGATAACATTATGTTTAGCAGAACAGCTTTTTTGGGATACTGCTACTATGCGGTTTTAGCCCCCGTACACACGGTCGGAAATTCAAACCACAAAATCTGTCCGTTTTTTTCAACGGATTTTGTCCGAAACTGGTGTTGCATACGGTCGGACAAAGTTGTCGGAAAATCCGATCGTTCCGAACGTGGTGACGTTCGTTGCGTACTGCGGAACTATGTAGATGATAGTAGCCAATAGCTTTGGTCTCGTAATTTTATCTGAGCATGCGTGGCACTTTGTCCGTCGGAATTCCCTACACACGATTGGAAAAAGTCCGATCGGATTTTATCGTCGGAAAATTTGAGATCCTGCTCTCAAATTTTTTCCGTCGGAAATTCCGACGGAAAAAGCCCGCTAGAGCCCACACACGATCGGATTTTCCGGCAACATAATCCGATCGGACTTTTTCCATTGGAATATCCGACCGTGTGTACGGGGCATTACACTAAATTTTCCTTTAATTTAAAGCCTAACTTTCAGTTGAAGAAAAATGAGTTGCTATATTAATTTTTTTTCTCATAAAAAACGACTCAGTCATCATTTACGCCCTAAATAATTGCAGTGAGGGAATGTCATGGCTGATTTTATTACTAGCATTATTAGTGTTAACACGTTTCGATCGTGTTATTTTGTTCATAGAAAATTGTTTTCTCTATTAGGTGGTCTTAAAACCTGCCAAACGTGTCAGGCTGAATGTATCCTTCTTGCAATCGTAGGGAAAGTCTTAGCGTCGTCCTTGAAAATAGAGTTTTCCCTTTTAGATTTCCATACATTGTGTCTTACTCTGAGATTATTGCACATTATGTAGAAAAAACGAAGGAAAGGAAAAAAGATCTGTTTGTCCGCAGCAATGGGTCAGATGCTTTCTTTCATTTCCTCACTGTGCTTGAGAATAGAAAGACTAATCTGTATGATGTGGGCAATACAAGCACCATTCTTTCCTTCAAATATTGTAAAAAAAGCCAGTAGGTTCACAAAATGAATTTTAATTTCTCCAAGTGTATATCCAGGACAGGTGCCATCCTCTAACACCCTCAAATGCCATTTGGATGACAAAAAATCAAGCATTGCTCAAAACCCAAAGCCTGATGGAGAAATCATTAATGACTGGTGCAGTGGCAACATTTTCCACATCACTCTATAAACTGAGAACATACAAGGGATATAAACTGTGATATCAAAGCTGAACTCCAGGCAAATGGCTGCATACACCATTTACAGGCATAAGTGTGAACTTGTTTTACCTGCCAACTCTGTTCAACCAGCCGTTCATGGACCAGGCATCCCTGCCAGGCAGCACAGCCAGGTTATGCACCTACCTGCAGTTTGCTTTACAGTTGAACAGCTTTAGTCTGTGACTGAACAGTAGAGGAGCAGCAGCACACTGAGAAGCTTTTCCTACCTATATACTCCCAGATAGCAAGGATAACTTGCCACACATTTGTGGCAGTGTTAAATTGTAAGTCTGTTAACTTGCTGCACATTTTCACTGGCAAGTTGTACACTTGCAGAGCACTTGAAGCACAAGTTCTAATTGAAACTTTTCGAATTTGTAGCAAATTTGCATGGCAAGCCTCTAGGAAGAGCAAAGTTGCAGTGGTGAGTCTACGGCAAGAGCTCTGAAAGACTAGAGCATGAAAATTCAGCCACAGTGACCCCATGTGGTGGGATGAATATTGCACAACATAACTGAACCAGACCTTGCAGTAGACTTGCATAATGTTTGCAAAGAAAGTTTATCTGGAGTCATGCAATTCCGAATTGCTGCAATTGTGCAACAAACTTGGCAAGTCTAGCAATAGCTTAGCAAGTCATTTTCAAACTTGCAGCACAATTGCTTGCTATCTGGGCTGACTATCAGAGTGCTGCCTCTCGCTTTCCTAGTATGAGTGATGCTGTTGAGGGGGGTTTAAAAAAACAAATATAAACACCCCTTGCACATGGGGCGTGTAGCTCCAGTCCATGCAATCCTGGCATTTTAGTGCACCCGGGAGGCACAAGTGCAGCATCCAGCCTCAGTGTCTGCAGCCTTTCAAAGTCGATGGGATGGGTATAGAGCCCTAAGGCTCCAATCATACTTGTGCGACTTGTCATGCAACTTTGGACATTAAAGTTGCAGGACAAGTAAATTTCCCATGTTTTCCAATGATAACCATTCATATATGTGCAACTTAAAGTTGCAGAAACTTCAAAGAAGTTCATGCACTACTACTTTGGTCCGACTTTCATGTAACTTGAGGGCCATAGACTTCAATTTTAACCCTCAAAGTTGCATGAAAGCCCTACCTGAATGTCATACAATGCAATAGTTGTCCATTATCACTGGTTAAAGCCAAAGTCGTATCCAAGTCGCACCCAGCCAAAGTTGCGTCAAAGTTGCATTCAAAAGTCGGTGCAAATTTGGAGTCGTACAAGTGTGAATGGAGCCTTAATGTGAGTACCACTTAGTACAGCAATAAGCCCTGTCCAGTCGCAGCATATTTCAGCCTGACAAACTGTACACTTTGACATGTTGCAAGCAGCGGGGCTAAATGTTACACATGTCCCCCCCGGGCGAACTAAAAATTCCCCACACAGGAGCTTATGATAGCTGATTTTTAATACATTTTAACTCATTAAATACATTTATGGATTAGGAGGTATTTTCAATATGTGCTTTTAAAAAAGAACAAATACATGAAACAACAAGAATGACAAAAGAAAATTAACAATAAAAGTATATATCACATCTAGGAAATGTAATTCACAATCCACATAGCAAACCATTACTAGTAATTCTGTAAAAATATATAAATAAATAAATCAATAAATAAAAGTAAGTTAGTGCATAGGCTACAAGGTCGCGATATACTGCCATATGGAATGTATTTATGGTGCCTTAGATTTAAAAAAGCTGTTACATACTTCCTACAAGAATACCGTACATATATGTCATTACATTGACATACAGTATTTAACCTCTCACCCCAGGCCTCCTTACCCTGACAGTAAAAAGGTCTCCTGTTCACACATGGCTGACAACTTAAAGTTAACTGCTTGATTTATGTTTACATCTTACAAGACTCATTTAAATTAGATGTACATAAAAAAAATAAAACTAATGCAGACTTGGATGACAAATATTTGGCAAGTAATGTGTCTATAGCTTAATCAGTCATGTTTAGTCACTCACTTTTTTTTTTTTTTGTTCACGTTTCCACCCTGAATTATGTAGTTTATGTACAAGCTGCCCCAAGATAAAAGTATTAAAAAAAACAGTTGTTTCTGCACCCAGAGGGTGTGATGTATGTGCATGCACAAGTCTTTGGGTGTCTCTTACCATATGTACTTTTCTGTTTATCACCTGGATTGCCCGTATTCTTGTTTTACACAGGATTGTTCTTGTCTGTGTCCTGCACATTTGTCTGTAAATCTGGATTACTGGCAAAAAAACTGAAGCTAAAAAAAAAATGTGTGAGCTTTACCTGGTACAGTTTAATACAAGCTTTGATTATTTAAAATATCCTCCTGCTTTTACATGTTGTTCCAATAATACACACCCCATGCATTACGGAACTTAATTAGTTAATAACATTAAAGCATTATTAACCACTTGCTTACTGGGCACTTAAACCCCCTTCCTGCCCAGACCAATTTTCAGCTTTCAGCGCTGTCACTCTTTGAACGACCAGAGCATAGTTGGCACTCTTGATGAGTGCATATGAGCCCTTGCTGCACCAGAATATTATATTGGCGGGGGGTCGCTTCTCCTCCAGCCCTATTGGGTCTTAGGACTCCAGGAGGAGAAGCAGGAAGACATTAGCAAATATTAATTTGCTAATGTCACACAAGTGGGTGGGCTTGGGGGGCGCAGTGCTCTGCGCCCCGAGCCCACCCTTTTTGAAGCCAATTAAAGCCTCTGGCTCTAATCATGTGCTTAAAAAAAAACATTGCAATCCATGAGTTCAGCACCCTGCATGGAGATTAGGGGCCAGGCTATTGGATTAGGGGGGCGGCGCCTCTGTGCCACTTATGATCGGCCGCTACTGCTAATGAACTGCTAAAAACAACCAATAGTCACTAGCGAAGAAGTGGACCAGGGGAAGGGACACTTTTCCCCGTGGGTCAGGTCTAAAATTATATGGTCAGCTGGCAAACCTAAATAGACATACTTTTCCATAAAGATACATCATTTAGCAGGACCCACAGTCACTGACACATGCTTGGCATTATATAGTTACCACATTCAGACCTGTGATTAGAGCTTTTGGCAGAGGAAATTCTTCTTGAACCAGCTTCCTTAAGGCTTAAGAAGTGATGATGTCTCCTTTAAGGAGACCATCTTTTACCATGCCAACCAATGAGGCACCATAGCACACTTTATTAAACCCACATAGATCTGTCCCTACCATTAAATAGACATTTTGTTGTGTTCGCTCCCTCAGGCCGAAGGTTCCCCATGGAGAGCTTGAAGGGTATGGTGATAGAGGTGACCAGCACAAGTCAGAAAATCAACTAATGCTAAAGTACATTGGCATGAAACCATGATTAACTATGAAGTCCTTCTAATAACAAAATATAACATAATCGGGTAGATGTAAGACTACAAAATGAAGTCCAGATTGTGCTATGAAGAATAATAAAATATGAAGAGTTACACCCTATTGTGTTTATTCAATAAAACTGCAATTAATATGGTAATACACAAAGCACAGTAATCTCCAGAAACCACTTGATTTATTAAAGTCAGACCAGTGAAAGATAAATTATGATTGTTTGTTGGGGTTTTTTATATTTTGCACATCACTGCCTGACTTATTAATTAAAGTGGTTGTAAACCTCAGGCATTAAATATGAACAAAGCATATAGTGTTTATTTGTCTCAATTAAGAGCACTAGGGGTCACTTTTGTCTGCTTCTTCATTCCTATGCCATCTGCATGAATCACTTCTGACAAGATTTCCTGACACCAAGAGAAAAAAGGTGACAGGGGAGAGACCTCCAGCTGATTGACAGCCTCCGCTCTGTTCCTGTGTGCTGTGTGAATGGGTGTGTGTCCCTTACATCTAATCAGCTCTCAGAACTCTCCTCACTGAGCTCTGCAGAATGTATTTTCATAGCTCGTCCCCCTTTTCTGAACTCTCAGACAAGCTTTATAATTCAGCACTTTGAATAGATTTAGAGAAGAAAAGACTGCAGAGGGACAGGTACAACTTATATAGGAGGATTTGTTTCATCTTTGTGTATCACCTGGAGGGAAGTCACTTCAATGGATATATGTAAAGCCTCATACAGACGATCGGACTTTGTACAAACTTTCCCATGGATTTTTGTACAAAGGGCAATGGCCTCAAGTTTGTATTGCATACACACGATCAGACTTTTAAGGCAACAAACATGAACGTAGTGACGTTTCAACGTACTGACGACACTTCAAAAGAGGTCGTTCAAATACTCCAGCACCACCTTTGGTCAACTTCTGTATTGTTGTCTGGTCTTTTGCATTGGTTCTGAGCATGCGTGTTTGTACTTTGTACAAAAGTCTGATGGTTTTGTGTACACACGGTCGGACTTGGCTCCATCGGACTTTTGTTGGCATAAAGTTGGTCCGTTCGCACAGCCAACAAAAGTCAGATGAAAACTGAAAAAGTTGGTCCGATAGAGTGTACACACGGTCAGATGTTGGTCCAAAACAGCTAATTTTCATTTTTGTTGTCAAAAAGTCAGATCGTGTGTACAGCCCTTAAGGCTTACAGACACTTTAAGCCTAAAGATATTTTTCTCCAGTTCTCTTAATGTAAAGCCTAGTACACATGGGCCAAATGTAGGGTGGCATCGGCTGGTTTAATAGAAACCGGCCAACATTTGGCCCATGTGTACGGCAGTCAGTCCATCAGTCATGACTGATAAAGGTCCGATCGCCACTCTCAGCCAATGGCTGAGAGCACTGACTGGAGTGTTCTGGCGGGGGGGGGGGGGTTCCCCTGTCAGAACACAATAGCACAGCAGGAGAGATTTCTGCACTAACATCGGATTGTTAGTACAGCGTCTCCGACCTAAGCTGTCGGCTCTGACCTGAGCTAGTAGTGTGTACGAGGCTTTAGACATTAGTGCAGCCTTTCTCAGCCTTTATTTTTATGGAGGAATCCTTGAAATAATTTTTAGAGCTAAGGAAACCAATGTAAAAATGATTAAATCCGCAGCCCATGGTACATTTTCATGATCAGTACGCTGTAGAAAATTTTAAATAAAAGAATAAACAAATGTGAAGTTTCTAGAGTATTTGACACCAAGGGCAGATCATTTTATAACATCGACAGCTATATACAACAAAATGTATTTCATTAATAGTCGTGAAATTAAACAACTGGTATGAAAAAAGAAATACAGACAGTGAACATTAGTGGTCATTGTGGAACAGACCCTGTACAGTGGTAGTCAGTGCCATATTTCCTCCTTGTATTGCTGAACAGTATAGGTGGGAAATCCATTAACCACTGCTCTCTACCCAAGGAACCCTAGGATCCTATGGAGCCTTGGTTGAGAAAGACTGTGTTGAGGTAAAAATGGATAAAACAATCTTTAGAGGAGCTGTAAAAAGATTATTTTTTTTTGACATTTTCAGAAATATGACAAAAATAGAGGAAATCCCGCTGATCATAGGCAGCAATAATGTTTTGCATAGACAAAAATAAGTAATATTTCACATCCTGCAACGTCCATAAACAGTTAATAGTGGCACTCCATTACGGAGAAATGATTTAAACGTTATGCAGAAGAAGTGCTCTTTGTGTGGTCAAGCCTTCTCTTGGGAGACACATTCCTGTGGGATATACGTTATCATGGTTTTATCAACAGGCAATGAGGTCATTTCCTTTTCAACAGTGTCCACCAAGACCATACTTTTGTGGTCGCGGATCTCCCTCACTTTGTAATTATTTGGAAAAACTGGGATATCTGGGATATCACGTGTGTTGTATAAATGATAAATAGTCAGGAAAGAACTTGTCAGCTCAAAGTATTTTGCTTGGTAAGGTCTGTCTTTGGTTTGTTAGTGAGAGGTACATGTGGAAGATCCAATACATTCCACACTACCCAGCTGTGCTAGGATTTATTACCCTTTAGGGAATAGAATAACATAAAATAAAATAAAAACTTACAATGGCTATAAAGGTACTAGAAGACCCACCCTGGTAGGCTCCTTTTACTTACATTTTTGAAGCTAAAAATTATTTTTTAGTTGGTCTCTCTCTTAAATGAATTGTCTAAGCTTAAGAAGCACCCTCAGGGGATTGCTAAGGGTTAACACTATGGCAAGACAGCTTTTCCCACTAGCGATTTTACGCTTGTGATCCTGTTCAATGTGAGGAACCGTATGTCTGTCAGGATCACGTTTCCTATCAGCTTCACCACCAAGATGATGTAGCAATCATGGTGGAATTCCTATGAAGTGATTATTAGGTGCTTTCAATAAAATATGCTATTCTGTTTTTGTAATTTGAAAGACATGCCTGTTGACACATTTTTTCCACACCTGTTAATCACAATGATACATCGTAAAACCAATCCCTGGGAGAGAAGGAGAGAAGCTGAAAATGGCAATGCAGTTTGTTGGAAGGATTGAATCACGGAAGCCGTAATTTGATTTAGGTTCAGATTATATGAAACCTGTTCATTCTGAGGTTATCTTTGTCGAAGAGCAGCTCAGCAAATGCAGTATGTGTAGAAAAGACAGGTAAAATGATTTTTGTTTCTGGCTGCACTCTAAGGACTAGGTCCGACGGTCTTTCCGACTGACTTTTGGACTGAGTTCCGATGGACTTTTTTTGAATGAACGGACTTGGCCACACACAATCACACTAAATTCTGACGGATTCGAACGTGATGACGTACGACCGGACTAGAATAAGGAAGTTCATAGCCAATAGCTGCCCTAACGTCGTTGTTTGTCCGTCGGTCTAGCATACAGACGAGCAGCTTTTTTGATAGGAACTGGGTCCGGCGGAGTTCCGGCGGGAAAATTTAAAACATGACCTATTTCTAAAGTTTGTCAGAATTTTTGACAGTAAAAATCCGATGGAGCCCACACACGATTGAATTGTCCGAAGGATTCGTTCCGTCGGACCTTGGCTGACGAAAAAGTCCGCTCGTGTGTACGTGGCATTATATATTCTTTATCCGCATCGGTGCTTACTGCTATATGAAATCACATGAAAGATTTGGTAAATATTTAACATGCAATGAATATATTCAGGAAAATCAATCAAAGTTTGCAAAAAAAAAACTTTCAGTTGTTTTCCTTTCTCCTGCTGTCGCCTGAGAACTTTGCTGCAATCCTATACCATTTTCCACTTCAAATACTTTTGCCTGATGGCCTGTTTTCTCTACACTATATTGTCAAAAGTATTTGAACGCCTGCCTTTTACATACACATGAACTTTAATGACATCCCAGTCTTAGTCCGTAGGGTTCAATATTGCGATGGCCCGCCCTTTGCAGCTATAACAGCTTCAACTCTTCTGAGAAGGCTGTCTGCACGGTTTAGTGGTGTCTCTGGGAATGTTTGACCAGTCTTCCAGAAGCACATTTGTGAGGTCAGGCACAGATGTTGAATGAGAAGGCCTGGCTCGCAGTCTCTGCTCTAAATTCATCCCAAAGGTGTTCTATCATGTCGAGGTCAGACCAGTCAAGTTTCTCCACCCAAAACTCACTCATCCATGTCTTTATGGACCTTACTTTGTGCACTGGCATGTGTTGGAACAGGAAGGGGCGATCCCCAAACTGTTCTCACAAAGTTGGGAGCATGAAATTGTCCAAAATGTCTTGGTATGCTGACACCTTAAGAGTTCCCTTCACTGGAACTAGGGGGCCAAGCCCAACCATGAAAAATAACCCCACACCATAATCCCCCCTCCACCAAATGATTTGGACCAGTGCACAAAGCAAAGTCCATAAAGACATGGATGAGTGAGTTTGGGGTGGAGGACCTGACCTCAACCTGACCACAACCCTTAGAACAGCTTTGGGATGAATTGGAGCGGAGACTGCGAGCCAGGCCTTCTCGTTCAACATCAGTGCCTGACCTCACAAATGCGCTTTTGGAAGACTGGTCAAGCATTCCCACTCTCTTAAACCTTGTGGACAGCCTTCCAAGAAGAGTTGAAGCTGTTATAGCTGTACAGGTTGGGTCAACTCAATATTGAACCTTACGGACTAAGACTGGGATGCCATTAAAGTTTATGTGCGTGTAAAGGCAGATGTCCCAATACTTTTCACAATATAGTGTATGTGCATATGAATAAAGCCATCTGTAGACATCTTAAAGTTTAGTTATATCAAAATAAGCATCTCAAGCAGCCCAAATACAGAGGTTTATGACCCCCAGTTTTCTACAGGGATGACTAAAGACAACTAGAGGGATTCAAGCTTTGTCTCTTTTACATAAAAATAGAACTTTGGGCTGCTTATCTTTCTTTTCTCTTCTCCTCCCATCATTCTGTAACTTTCTTCTGTTTAGATGTCATCTGCTGCTGTTTTAAGGCAGATATTGGACTATCAATCTTACAGACTGGAAGCATGACTGAATGGACCACACCAGCAGAAAGAACTCTATAACAATTCCTTTTTTTTGTATTATTACGACAGCGATCTTTTTAAAAACCTTTCACGTCCTTCTGTTCTCTTCTAGTGCTGTAGGCCTTCTCCTCGGAGAGGACAATCTGAAATACGGGCAGCGTTGCATGAGAGATTTCCATTCACACATGTTTTTGCCTGTGATTCAGCCAGACAAGAGGATGTTTTCCCAAACAACGCTGGACATATAAAATGGTGAAAGCTTTGTTCACTGCCTACCACATAGAGATGATTCAGACAGTTAGATTTTTTTGGACATGATGATCTACTTTAACTACTGGGAACACTTGTGTGTGACATCTGTAAAAAGCAGGAGACAGTTGAAGTGAAAATCAAATAGTACCCATTCCAATGACCTTATCATAATTACATTACCCTTTATATTTCGTATGTGCAGCCTCCAATTTCAACCATTAAACTACATACAGTGGTGTGAAAAAGTGTTTGCCCCCTTCCTCATTTCCTGTTCCTTTGCATGTTTGTCACACTTAAGTGTTTCGGAACATCAAACCAATTTAAACAATAGTCAAGGACAACACAAGTAAACACAAAATGCAATTTGTAAATGAAGGTGTTTATTATTAAAGGTGAAAAAAAATCCAAACCTTCATGGCCCTGTGTGAAAAAGTGATTGCCCCCCTTGTTAAAACATACTATAACTGTGGTTGTCCACACCTGAGTTCAATTTCTCTAGCCACACCCAGGCCTGATTATTGCCACACCTGTTCACAATCAAGGCATCACTTAAATAGGAGCTGCTTGACACAGTAAGGTCCACCAGAAGATCCTTAAAAGCTACACATCATGCCGAGACCCAAAGAAATTCAGGAACAATTGAGAAAGAAAGTAATTGAGATCTATCAGTCTGGAAAGGGTTATAAAGCCATTTCCAAAGCTTTGGGAATCCAGCGAACCACAGTGAGAGCCATTATCCACAAATGGCGAAGACATGGAACAGCCGCCCAAAATTACCCCAAGAGCGCAGCGACGACTCATCCAAGAGGTCACAAAAGACCCCACAACAACGTCCAAGGAACTGCAGGCCTCACTTGCCTCAGTTAAGGTCAGCGTTCATGCCTCCACCATCAGGAAAAGACTGGGCAAAAATGGCCTGCATGGCAGAGTTCCAAGGAGAAAACCACTGCTGAGCAAAAAGAACATCAAAGCTCGTCTCAATTTCTCCACAACACATCTTGATGATCCCCAAGACTTTTGGGACAACATTCTGTGGACCGATGAGACAAAAGTGGAACTCTTTGGAAGGTGTGTGTCCAAGTATATCTGGCATAGAAGGAACACTGCATTTCAGAAAAAGAACATTATACCAACAGTAAAATATGGTGGTGGTAGTGTGATGGTCTGGGGCTGTTTTGCTGCTTCAGGACCTGGAAGACTTGCCGTGATAAAAGGAACTATGAATTCTGCTGTCTACCAAGAGATCCTGAAGGAGAATGTCCGACCATCTGTTCGTGTACTCAAGCTGAAACGAACTTGGGTTCTGCAGCAGGACAATGATCCTAAACACACCAGCAAGTCCACCACCGAATGGCTGAAGAAAAACAAAATGAAGACTTTGGAGTGGCCTAGCCAAAGTCCAGACCTGAATCCTATTGAGATGTTGTGGTATGACCTTAAAAAGGCCGTTCATGCTCGAAAACCCTCTAATGTAACTGAATTAGGACAATTCTGCAAAGATGAGTGGGCCAAAATTCCTCCAGGACGCTGTAAAAGCCTCATTGCACGTTATCGCAAACGCTTGGTTGCAGTTGTTGCTGCTAAGGGTGGCCCAACCAGTTATTAGGTTTAGGGGGCAATCACTTTTTCACACAGGGCCATGATGGTTTGGATTTTTTTTCACCTTTAATAATAAACACCTTCATTTACAAATTGCATTTTGTGTTTACTTGTGTTGTCCTTGACTATTGTTTAAATTGGTTTGATGTTCCGAAACACTTAAGTGTGACAAACATGCAAAGGAACAGGAAATGAGGAAGGGGGCAAACACTTTTTCACACCACTGTATGGGGACAATTTACAAAAATTGGGGGAAAGAACCACTAGAGCAGTTGCACAAATCAAGGTTTCATCTATCAAATGAAGAAAAACACGGTTCTGTGGGTAAAAAAATGCCCTATAGACATTAGATGACCAGGACTCATAAAGAAACATTTTCATCTGATACATTAGAAACCTTGTCCAATCACTATAGTTTTCCAGTGATAATCTGGTGCTGGATATGTCTCTGCCATCCATTGTGACTGTTTGTATTTAGTGATGCATTGACTTAGGCACATATGCCTAAGGGAGATCAGACATGCCTGCTAGTCTGACCATTCTATATTTTCTAAAGCCAGCTTAAAGGGGTTGTAAAGGTTAATTTTTTATTTTCTAAATAGGTTCCTTTAAGCTAGTGCATTGTTGGTTCACTTACCTTTTCCTTCGATTTCCCGTTTTTTTTCTTTGTCTGAATTTCTCACTTCCTGTTTCTCCTCAGTAAAGTTCACACCATCATCCGAGCGGTGTTTAGTCAGCCAGAACAGCTTACTGAACAGCTTACTGAGGGGGAACAGGAAGTGAGAAATTCAGACAAAGAAAACAAACATTTAGAAGGGAAATAAATCGAAGGTAAAGGTAAGTGAACCAACAATGCACTAGCTTAAAGGAACCTATTTAGAAAATAAAATATGAACCTTTACAATCCCTTTAAAGCAAACCTGTGCATTGTCTAATCCGGGCAAAGCAACTGGTTCATTTAACTTTCCCACCTTCCCAGATGCAAATACTCACCTTTTCTTCACTCCCTGTTTGCTCTGTCCAGCTGATGACAGTAGCTTGTAAGCTCCATGCCACAACCTAAGGCTTACACGGGTAGAAGGACTCTCTACCTTCCTCGGTGTGACAACACTGTGCCAATCACCAAGAATTGGGACTGCCACGTGGGAGGAAGAAGAGTAAGTTATAAGCTTATTCATACCTGGAAGCAGAGGGTTCTTCATTACTGGTGGTCAAATGCAGTGGCAGGGAAGTAAAGGGAAGGTGAGTCTGTGCTGCTAGGGAGTGGGGAAGTTAAGTGTTGGGCAAAGCAAAGGTCAATTGTATGGCCAGCTATACACCATGAAATCTGCCATCTGCAAAGCTGGAAAAGTTGAAGTTACCATACCGCCGGATTAGTGTCAGCATCATTTACCAAACAATGTTGAGTTGTCAAAAATAGTTATGGTTACAGTCAATGTGGTGCACTGCATTTTGAAGCCAGTGGAAATGTGGGTGGGGTCATCCAAGTGATTGCAATTAATACCTTCTACAAACCTCCCTTCAATCTGTGCAGTTAAAAGAATGGTATAATTGTGATAAAAAAAAAAAAAGGCAGTCTCAATGGACCACTTGGTCTCTTTCTGCTGTTATTCTCCTATGCTTTCCTAAAGTGATTCTAAAGCCTTAAGGTTTTTTCTCTACCTTAATGCATTCTCTGCATTAGCCGCTTGCCGACCTCCTCACGTAGGAGTACGGCGGCAAAGCGGCTTGGCCGCACTGGTACTAGATACGTGATCCAGCACTTCCGGGTAAGGGCGGCCACCGTGCTGGCTGTGTTGTGATTAGTCACAGCACAAGCCAATCAGCGGGTCCCAGCAAATGATTGACCTCTGGCATCCCCTGATTGGTGAAGAGGATGACAGGATAGAGCTCAGTGAATGTAAACAATACAGAGCTCTGTCTTGTCAGTGCAAAGCAGGAAATAAAGACCAGTATATCCCTTAGTAAAAACAGCATACAGTGAATGCACCAAGCACTGTTAGGTACACATTTAGCCCTTTGATTGCCCTACATGTTAACCTCTTCCCAGCACTCATCACTGAATTAGTGTCACTGGTTTCCACATATGTGTCAGTTAGGGTCAGACTGCCCACCAAACTATCACAGTCCTGCTATAAGTCACTGATCGCCGCCATTACTAGTATAAAAAAAAAAAATTCCAGTATATATAATTAAACATTTTTTAGATGTTCACACAAACCAATCAATACACGCTTATTGGTATTTTTGTTACCAATAATATGTATCAGAATACATAATGGCCTAAATTTATGAAGACATTTTATTTTTTATCTTTTACTGGATATGATTTATAGCAGAAAGTAAAAAATATTGTTTTTTTTTAAACAAATTTTTGGTCTTTTTTTCATTTATAGAGCAAAAAAAAAAACAGTGGTGATCGAATACCACCAAAAGAAAGCTCCATTTGTGTTAAAAAAAACAACTAAATAAATGTCATTAGGGTACAGTGTTGCATGCCCGCGCAATTACCAGTTAAACTAACGCAGTGCAAAAAAGCAAAAAATGGCCTGGTCATGAAGGGGGTAAATCATCTGGAAGTCAAGTGGTTAAGGTAAAAAAAAAACTTCTGTGCTACAAGATTCCCCTTCATCTCCCTTATACTTACCTGAGCTTGATTTTCGATCCAGCAGCTTTCCATGCTCTCTCGCTCCTTAGAGTGCAGAATGATATCAGTGGAAACCATTGGCTCCTGCTGCTGTCAATCAAGTTCTATGACAAGCAAGGGAGCAGGGGCGGGACAAAGCACCGCTGTCTGTATCGATGGATGCAGGCAGCGGGCTTAAGAGCAAGCCTGCGCAAGTACCCTTCTTAGCAAGCATCTTCCTGGGGGGGAGGGTACTCGGAAGGGGGGAGGAATCAGGATTGCCAGAGGGGAATCCCAGAAGAGGTGGATCGGGCTGCTCTGTGCAAAAAATAATAAAGGTTTAATATCACTTTAAGAAAATGACCACATCCGGTGCTTGCATTTGCTAAGTAGGTATTGGCCCTGGTGACCACAGTCTGTTGTACGAAAAGTCATAGGAAATACAACATCTGTCAACAGAAGAAGAGGTAAACAGAACCATTTCAATGAGAACACAGAATCACTGTCTAAAGCTGGCTATACGCTGTTCGAATTGTGGCCTGCTGCTGATGAACAGGAATAAGTTTAGTCAGTGGGTGGCCCCATCAGCTGCCTCCTGCTCTAAAAAATTGAAGGAGCCAGGTAGAAAATTGTCAGCCAAAACAACAGCTGCATCCAATCTGATGCAGTCTCTTCTCTGGTATTTTGACAGCCGATGATGCCAGCTGTCAAAATACAACAGCTGCGCCAGAAGATTCGTCCATCTGTACCTGTAATGTGGATGAAGAAATCTGTTACTTTTTTTTCATATTTAGTCTACAGTATATGTGTATGGCCAGCTTAAAAGGGGATTTCCCCTTATTTTGTAGAGATTTGCTTTTATTTCCTATTGTGTGGCACAGAAAATAAAAGGAATCAAAAATTTCCTTTCTTCCTACTTTATAAAAAAAAAAAAAGTTGGGCTTTACATACACTAGTTGTTAAAGTGGTTGTAAAGCCACTGATCACAAATCCTGGAATCCCCTCTGTTAGATATACAAGATATACAGTGCAGTGTATGTGTTTTCAAAGAATTATGCAGCTAAATACCCTATTTAAATGCGCCTCTGTGCGGTCACGTGACCTACTGGCGCTCTCCTTCCCTGTTTTGAGGACTACAGTGGGAGGGGCTGAGATTCTCCTCTGACGTCAGCCAGGAGGAGAGGAGGAGAGCAGCAGAAGGTAACGTATCCACACAAGGGTTCTCTGAAATAAGGTATTGCTGCATTATTTTTTTTAAAACACAGACACTGCACTGTATATCTTACTGTAACAGGGGATTCCAAGATTTGTGATCAGTGACTTTACAGCCACAGCAGGATAGCATCGGGAGGGGAGGGGCAGGGAGGAGATGGTTCACATACACAGACTCCCAAGCTGAAAGGGAGGGAGGGGGGGGAGAGAGAGAGAGGCTGTAGGATGACAGAGGCATGTAAACTGATCATGGTACCATGGATCAGCAGCCATGATTACCGTGGTCAGTTCACATAGGGGGACGAAGGAACAGGCAGCATCAACCAGGTATTTTACAGCATAGAGAGGGACATATTAGACAGCACAAGCACTATGCTGTATATCCTGCTTTAAAAGAACAGGATCATTTTTTTTTTTAGGGTTGCAACTCCTTTAAAGAGAAGCTCCAGGCTCCTTCAGAAAAAAAATAAAGTCAACAGCTACAAATACTGTAGCTGCTGACTTTTAATATGAGGGCACGTATCTGTCCACGAATCCAGCGGTATCCTCACCCGAGTTGATTTTTCAATTTGCTCTGATGTGCTGCTGCCGCAATCTTGGCTAAGGGAAACGGGCAGTGAAGCCTTGCGGCTTCACAGCCAGACCCCTGTTGTGTAGGCGCGAAGCGTGCTGCGCTTTGTAAATGGCCCGGCTCCGGGGGAAGGAGGGTCAGCAAACTTCAGCTGAGTTTGCCACGGCAGGAAGTCAGCAGGAAGTGGAAATGGGTACCTGTCAAAACCAGGTACCTGCTCCCCCTGTGAAAGGTGCCATATCAGGCAGCGGAGGGGGGGAGGAGGCAGATAAGTGGAGCTTTCCCTTTTGGGTGGAGCTTAACTTTAAGCAGCATAGTGTGTAGGGCCCGTGCTACCACTAGGCAAACTAGGCAGCCGACTAGGGCACACTGCTGCCTAGGGCACCCGGCCACTGGTGTTAATACCCTCTTCTCTCTGCATGCATCTCTCTGCAGCTGCGGTGGAGGACTGTGTCTGTGTCCCAACTCCTGAATGAATGGAAGCAAGCAAACATTCATTGATGGGCACTGGTAGGCTGCATTGATGGACGCTGGTAGGCTGCATTGATATGTGCTGGTGAGTTTGCATTTTATGGGTGCTCTTGAGGCTGCATTGATGGGCGCTGGTAGGCTGTATTGAGGGGCACTGGTAGGCTGCATTGATGGGTGCTAGTGGGCTGAATTTGATGGGCGCTTCAAAGGTGGGGTGTACATGGGCAGGGCAAAGGGGGTGGAGTGAGGGGTGGAGCCAGGGGGGACGGCAAAATGAGGTTTCGCCTAGGGTGTCAAAAATCCTTACACCAGCCCTGATAGTGTGATTCCTTAATCTGATGGTCATACATCTTTGCACACCACTGTTGGGACCTGCAACCAGCTTCAAGGTACCTCAGGAGGCTGGCAAAATGCCTAGAGAGTTTTATAAGGACTACCCCTTACTATAGGGGACCTGGCTACAGGTGTCATAGTTAAGTCCACAGGGACCTTCTGCCAGCACATCAGGGATTAGGACCACACAGATCAGTAGTATTAACATCTTTCACCCCCACCCCCTCTTGATCCTCAAAATCATTAATGTTTCTCAATTTTTTGTAAGGATATCGATCCTCTTTATCCACTCCAAGTCCAATAACTGCCAGATATGTCTTGTGTATTGGACGGTGTATGGTATGGTTCCCCTAAGGTTCCACCAATTTTCTAGGTAGAATTAGGCAGCCTGGTTGGTTTTAGAGCAAGCATCTCTTTCCTCCAACCACTGCCAGCAAACCATGGAAGTGAATGTTAGGTTTCTGGGTCGATGAAAACTCATTGAAAACTTTAGGCTGTGAAAATCATTGCATCTCCAAAACAATTTCGCTTTTATTGGTTCCACAAATGTTCTGACTCTCTGCCAAATAAACCTACAAGGCTCAGCAAATGTGTGGAATAGGCAGACACTTACTTCATGGAAAACCTGCTAGATGTTTCAAGAGCACCCACCACAATTGGTTTGAAAAACCTCATAGCTATTTTTTTTTCTTTCTGCCTGAAACAAATAGCATTTTGAAGATTAAAGTTTTTTTTTTTTTTCCCCTCATTGTTCTTCCAGCTTGAGAAATCCCTTTGTAAACTTGCCAGGGAAACCTAAGAGAGCTTCCAGTTTCCTCCTGGCTCTGAGAAGACACAGAGGACCCCCTGGCAATAGTACTCCAAGAGTAATCATGGTGAAAGAATTTTGAAAAGTATGTGGAACTTTCTAAAAAAGAGCAAAAAGTCTGCCCCCCCCCCCTCCCTTCTTATTTTTCCTTTACCCTCCCTCCTTCTTCACCACTTCCACCCCCCCATCCCATACAGAAGCATTGCATCTATTACCCAGTGGCAGAAGTCCACCTTCTCCTGCTGTTTCGCAAGAGTTTGCGGAGTTTGGGAACAGCCCTCTATTAAGGAGCAGATTGGGGAGAGGCGCTTCCCATTTCATACAAGACAGTCCTTAAGGACGGAGCATCCTTGGGAGCCACCAGGAGGAGACCCTGTGCATATCGCTCTCTCATCCCAGCGCAGCTGGACCGCTCACAGCAAGGACCACTACAGCCACAGGTTCGAGTCCGGCTCTCTCCTACTCTCACACTTATGTCTCTTTTCATGTATTAGCAGCTTACCTGTATGCACATCGCAATTCCCTGCTCCCTTCCTACAACAGATCACCTTTCTCCCCTACACTGCAGATCTGTCTCCTACAACAGATCGATTTTCTCCCCTACACTGCAGATCTGTCTCCTACAACAGATCGATTTTCTCCCCTACACTGCAGATCTGTCTCCTACAGCAGATCGATTTTCTCCCCTACACTGCAGATCTGTCTCCTACAACAGATCACCTTTCTCCCCTACACTGTAGATCTGTCTCCTTCAGCAGATCACCATTCTCCCCTACACTGCAGATCTGTCTCCTACAACAGATCGATTTTCTCCCCTACACTGCAGATCTGTCTCCTACAACAGCTCACCTTTCTCCCCTACACTGCAGATCTGTCTCCTACAACAGATCGATTTCTCCCCTACACTGCAGATCTGTCTCCTACAACAGATCACCTTTCTCCCCTACACTGCAGATCTGTCTCCAATACTCAATGCTTTCTCAGCCCTCTATTTCCTTCCCTGATTTGTAGCAGACTGTATATAATCCACCAGACGCTGGCTGCTCAGTTCTGCAAACGAAATCCTCCTGTGTGTCGTCAGTTCTGTGCAACATCCCTTTAACACTTTGGGGGGGGGGGGGGGGGCTCTTCTGCCTAGCTGGCCATTTAGGGGTTAAAGGTCTGTGCAGCTCTCGACCCATGCAGCACACCTAAGGTAAGATGAATAATCGCTAGGAATGGGTTAAACAATGATGGCAGTTACCCTTAGCAACCGATCTGTCACTCTCCATCCTCGCACTAAGATACAGGGTGGACGGGTTGCTAGGGGAAACAGCTTGGCTCCGGAGTGCAGCCTCAGGATCATAAATGGTTACTGCATGGAAAATGGGCACAATGGAACACGTAGTGCTAAAGGTATTGCAAAAACCTGGCACTGATCTACTGATCGAGAGAACAATGGGTGTATCTTTCTGTGTGCTTGAGGTTTGGACTTGAACACTATAACTTTTTTTTTTTTTTTAATAATCATCATATATAGATCAAGTATACCTGTATAGCTCCAATATGCATATGGTAGGTATTAATTCTGCCTTTTATTCTATGTGTCTGCTGAGTTTTTAACTGATGAGTTTATCTTTGCATTGATGGGGTAATCAAGTTTATATAGTTATTTTTATTAGTATTTTTGACTTGAACACTATAACTTTCATTTTTTTGAATAATAGTGACATATAGATCAAGTATAGTATCCCTCCAATAGGTATATGATAGGTCTTTCATTCTCTGTGTCTGCTGAGTTGTTAACTGATGAGCTCATCTTTGCATTAATTGGGGTAATAAAGTACACCTAGTTATTTTTTTTATTAGCATTATTGACTTAAGCAGTATACCTTTATTTTTTAAATCTTAAGCATATGTGATAATTAAAGATCGAGCATAAGAATAGTATTTTTGACTTAAGCAGTATAACTTTTTTTTTTTAAATCTTAACCGTATGTGATAATTAAAGATCGAGCATAAGAATATGAGATAGTGAGATAGGTGGATTATAATAAATCTATATATAAAATGTATGGCTCCAACATGTGTATAATAAAAGGACGTGTATCAGATCTGCTTTCCATTCTCTGTCTGCTGAGTTAACTGATGAGCTCATTTTTGCAGTGATTGGAGTAGGAAAGTGCATTTTTACTGTATTTTTTTTTTTTTTAGTCTTTCTGACTTGACCCTATTTTTTTTTTTTTTTTTTAAGGATAATATGTAATATAGAGCGAATGTAATTAATGAGATCAAGGGTAGGTAGATATAAGTGGTCTGTATAGCTCCAATATGTGTATAATGTGTATTAGATCCCTCCCTGTGTCTGCTGAGTTAACTAGTGAGCTCATCATTGCATTGATAGAGGTAGTAAAGTGCATTTTTATTGTACTATTTATAAGTCTTTCTGACTTGAATAATGTACCCTATTTTTTTTATAAGGATAATATGTAATATAGTCTTTCTGACTAGAGCACTATACTTTTTTTTTGCAATGAAGATCATATGTAATATAGAGCAAATAAAAGAAATGAGGTATAAGGAAAGTAGATATAAGTAGTCTGCATAGCTCCAATACGTTTATAAAAAGAAGGCTGGATGTTAGATCTGCTTTTCATTCTCAATGTGTGCAGAGTTAAGTGATGAGCTCATCTTTGCATTGCCTGGAGTAGTTAAAGCACATTTGAACTTGGACACCATACCTTCTTTTATAGTGGGTATATGTACCATAGAGTGAATCTAAGAAATTAAGATACACGGTAGGTAGCTATAACTTGGGCTGCATAGCTCCAATGCATATGATGTGTATAAGTTCACATTTTCTGTGTCTGGCTAACTGAAAAGCTCATCTATGCATTGACTTGGGTAGTAAAATGCACTCTTTATTGGTATTTCTGACTTGAACTATATATATATATATATATATATATATATATATATATATATATATATATATATATATATATATATATATATATATATATATTCATATATATATTCATATATATATATATATATATATATATATATATATATATATATATATATATATATATATATATATATATATATATATATATATATATACTTAATAATGATCATATGTAATATAGAGTGCATATAAGAAATGAGATCTAAGGTAGGTATAGGTAGGTTGTATAGCTCAATCTGTGTGTAATCTGTGTGTGCTGAGTTGACTAATGAGCTCATCTTTGCATTGACTGGGGTAGTAAAGTACATTTGAAGCAGGTCTCATTGCCTAGCTAGACTGACCCCCCCCTCTCCCCTCCCCCTGTCCCCGCAGCGGAGGTGTTAAAGCGCAGAAATCATATGGAAGATAACTTTGGAAAGCTCCCATGATTTATTATAGGATCAGCAAATGTCGGGCTGTAATAAAGAGCTGACCGTCTGGAATTCCTTATGCATAGACTCATAGTCATTACACTGCAGCCAGTGCTTCTGCTGCATCTGATTGGAAATTAATGTGTAATACGCTTGCTGAAAGCTGCAATGTGTTTTTTCAGTCTCTTGCCCTAGTTTATAAAAGTTTTTTTTTTCCTTAAGATTTCCATTCCAGCTGTTGTGAACCCATAACGTCAGCTGAAGCTCGTAGCTTCATGAATGATCACAGATTATAGAGCCATGAATCAATGCTATATATAGTATGGTGATCTTTAATCTGGAAACGTTAATATAAACTTTGTGCTAGGCATTTTTTTCTACTAAACTAACATAATGCTTACAGTAGCAGGAGACTACTTACTATTTTTTTTTTTCTAATCTGGGTGTTTCAACACCAAAGATATAATCACACCATTGTTCTGAAAATACATCCTCTTATAAATTGTATTAAAACAGGCAATAAACGAAAGAAAAGTTTTTTTGGCAACTGTATCAATAGTAAATCCTTAATTCCGTGTATTACTTATTTTCGGCCACTAGGTGGCGCAGCGAGACAGAAGCCAATACCCCTTGTGTTATATGATAGCTGTTCTTGTTCATTCCAAAGCTGTATGAAGGAACACAAAGCATTTGAACAGAAAGCAGAAAATGTGAATAAGTCACCCATGCTAGGATTTAACACTAGTGGGGTAAATGCAATCCTTGTGTGTAGCTAGCGTATTCCTTAACCCTATCTCTGACTTAATATATGGGTTTAATTTAGTGTTAGATGTCAAGGAGCAGGCAGATTCAAACTTGCAGTTGATGTTTAATCTTGGGCATATTTATAAAGCAACTATTGTGTCATTTATTATACATTAACTGTAATTGTGTTGTCCCCCCTATACATTGTAAAGCGCTGCGTAAACTGTTGGTGCTATATAAATAGTGTATAATAATAATAATAATTAACTACAGGTGAATCATCCTGGTACATGTGTTTTAAATAACAGTGATTGATTCTCCACCAGTGAATGTTAAGTGAAAGTCACATTCACTGCTTTATAAATATACCCCTTTTGTGTAATTTTTTGTTTCCAGCGATGATTCCTTCGTGCTCTTTTAAAAACCAGGGCAATGAAAAGAAAGTTTTATTACAGTACTTCACTGTGCGTTCTGTTTTCGGAGTAGTAGGGGATGGGAATGTTGTATTAGGAAAGTGGAATATGCACTTTGGTTTAATTCCTGGAAATGTTGGCAGAGGTTTTTACTTTAATCTGAATAGCCGGCCCAAGCTATATTAACAGCAGCTCATGCATATGATATGCCAAAACAGTGTGGATGTATTGTAAAGGAACCTCTGGGACCTGTGTCTGCACTATACTATTAATGGGGTTTGCACTCATTACCCAGCATACCCTTATTGTGTCTGGCTGACTGATTAGGAAAGGAAACCTAAACTACGACCCTTAATCCTGCTAGCTCTGCTTTTGTGTTACTTCTATAACAACATCTGTGACAGCAATCATGGTGTTTTATAATCTCTGCATGACTCCCTCGTGAGCATTACATCATGGCTGCTGTTTTCTTAGGGTCCAAAAGGTCCTGCACTACTACATCAGTGGTGGTGGGCTTAAAATTGCCAAGAGAAAAGCAATTCAGTAACAACTCAGGCAGAATTTCCATTGTCTAAATGAGCCACCTTGTATTTACTGAACTTAGTGACCGATGTGTGCACCGATTGCTCCAAAAATGCTTTTCTAAGGGGCTACCATTATGTGTAGATTAGTGATAGGCAAATCGGCCTGGGTTTAATTTGCCATGGGTTCAGCAATTCCTATTCGAATTTCCTCAAACCTGAATTTAGAGGCAAATCTCATTGAAGTCTATGGGGGTAAATCTTGGTGTTAAATTATTATTATTATTATACACAAATTTATATAGCGCCAACAGTTTATGCAGCGCTTTACAATGTAGGGGGGGGGGGCAGCACAAATACGATACAGTTCAACACAGAAGGGACAGGAGGGCCCTGCTCATAGAGCTTGCATTCTAAAGGGAGGGGAGTGGTGGTAGTACAAAAGGTAATAGCTGTGGGGGATGATTTGATGGGGGTGGCTTGAGTACAGTTCTTAGGTGGGTGTGGGATAGGCTTCCCTGAATAAATGAGTTTTCAGGTATCTCCTAAAGGTGGACAGGGTAGGGGCTGATTGGACATACTGGGGCAGGGAGTTCCAGAGGATGGAAGAGGCTGGGGAAGTCCTGTAGATGAGTATGGGAGGAGGTAACAAGGGAGCTAGAGCGCAGGAGGTCCTGGGAGGAGCGCAGGGGACAATTAGGGCAATATCTGCAGATGAGGTTGATGATGTAGCTGGGGGTGATGTTGTGGATGGCCTTGTATGTTGTGGTTAGCATTTTGAATTTTATAGGGTGGGGGATCTGGAAGCCAGTGAAGGGTTTGGCAGAGAGGAGCAGCAGTCACGGATCGGTTAGTGAGGTGTATGAGTCTAGCAGCAGCATTCATAATAGACTGAAGGGGGTATAGCCCGTGTAAGGGTAGGCCATTAAGGAGAGACAAACTAATATAAAAACAAAATTATTGGAAGCTGGGCATTGCCATGGGGGGGCAAGTACCAATGCAAAAAAAAACAATACCATACAGTGGGGCAAGGGGTCATTTGACGTGGCTTTGAGGGCAACTTTGAAATAGCAAAATCTTTTAAATAACATGCTTGGGAGATGCCTTAACCACATGCCGACCCGCAGCAGTACATATACTCCCAGAAAGCAATTGTGCTGCAAGTTTGAAAATGACTTGCTAAGCTATTGCTAGACTTGCCAGGCTTCACAAGTTTGTTGCACATTTGCAGCAAGTCCGCATTGCATGACTCCAGATCAACTTTCTTTGCAAACATTCTGTAAGTCTGCTGCAAGTTCTGGTTCAGTTATGTTGTGCAATAGTCATCCAACCACAGGGGTCACTGTAGCTGAATTGTCATGCTGTAGACTTGCAGAGCTCTTGCTGTAGACTCAAGACTGCAACTTTGCTCTTGCTAGAGACTTGCCACACAAATGTGCTACAAATTGGAAAAGTGTCAACTAAAACTTGTGCTTCAAGTGCTCTGCAAGTGTACAACTTGCCAGTAAACATGTGCAGCAAGTTAACAGACTTTTCTCAATTCACCACTGCCACAAATTTGTTGAAAGTTATCCTTGCAATCTGGGTTGTGATGGGGTGGCTCCTACAGGCACCGGGATGTACCCGTACACTGCTGCCTTTTTCCAGGTTTTAGGCGTGCACACACGCCCCCGCATTGCTTGACACAGTGGGAGTCTGTCAGCAGATCCTGGCCAATGATTCTTGGCCAGGACCTGCTGATCGACTGTTGACAAACAACACAGGGCTCTGAACAGAGGGAACAATCACTTTGTTTCTTTTCCCGGCAAAGCAGGGGACAGAAAAAAATGGTCTGTGGTAAAAAACAGCACACAACATTGTTAGGCACACAATTACCCCCTTGATTGCCTCTAGATGTTAATCCCTTCCCAGCCAGTGTCATTGGTGTATATTAATAGCACTGATCACTGTATTAGTGTCACTTGGGATGTCAGTTAGTCAGTTCCCACAAAGTGTCAGTTAGTGTCAGATTGCTCATCACACTATCTCAGTCCCACTATAAGTTGCTGATCGTCGCCATTACTAGTATGAAAAAATGAAAATTCCAGTACATATACCATAGTTTGTGGGCACTATAACTTTCCCGCAAACCCAATTAATATACACTTATTTTTTTTTTTACCAAAGACATGTAACAGAATACATTTTGGCCTAAATTTATGAAGAAAATTTATTTTATTGAAAATGTTTTATAGCAGAAAGTAAAAAATATATATATTTTTTTCAAAATGTTCAATCTTTTTTCATTTATATAATAACAAAATTCACTCAGTGGTGATCAAATACCACCAAAAGAAATCTTTATTTGTGTGAAAAAAAAAATGTATACATTTCATTTGCCTACAGTGTTGCATGACCACGCAATTGCCAGTTAAAGATGGACAGTGCCGATCAGCAAAAAATGGCATTGTCCTAAAGTGTGTAAAATCTTCTGGAGCTCAAGTAGTAAAGATTTAAAGCTATACATAGTGCTACATAGTGCTTTTCACAGACAGTAACAGCCTACTTTGGCAGGGCATATTTCATTGTGAAATTGCTTTTTTCTTTCACAATATGCATGGCTTACATATAGCAGAAGCATCCCAATCTTGTGATTCTTTTCACTTTGAAAAAATACATATTTTTTTCATGTATTTTTTTTCAGAGATGCATACTTTTTGATTAAATAGTAATAGACCCATTTTGGCAGCAGATAGGAATTGGCCAGGTATTCTCTGTGGTTGTCCCTGTTCTTGCTGATGCAAAACTATCAGCCGCCGGCCAATTTCTATCAAGCTCTCATTAAGAATTAAGAAACTGGAGATGATACAGCAGCATACAATTGGCCAGCAGCAGTACAGTTTTAATGAGCAAGGTTAGGCCCAAATATACTATAAACAGTGAACACTGGCTGGAATTTTACTAAAATAATTTATATACTATAGCGGATACAGCAGTGTTAAACTGCCCAGCAAAAGGACCAGGGGTGTTCTAACCATGTGGTAACTAGAGCCTCCTGCCTCAGGTGGCGCTAATGGAAGGGGCAGGTGAGTGGGGAGGAAGGGTTTAGTAAAAATGTCCGCCTCTGGTGGCATCTTCCTCCAGCATACCTCCTGAGCAGGGCAGTTTTAGATGGAACAAAAAGGTTAACTGGTGTATGCCTAACTTTTATTTTATCTGTGGGGATAGGGAGGTGTAATGAGTGTGTGCAAAACTTTTTTGAAGAGAAGCCTTGCAGCAAAAAAAAAAAAATTCTTATAGATTGGTCAACTAAAAGTGACCTCAAATCAACCATAACCAGCAAAGAGGTTCATTGCCCAAGGAGTTAGCAATCAGAATTAAAGTACAATTTTCTAATTGACCATAATCTCTTCTTATAAAGTTTGTCAGCTTTTTCTACAACAGCTTCCAATTCGCTCATGCTGCGGCTGCTCTGTACCCCCTTGTATAGCAAGTGGGCTGGCCTATGCTCAAGGCCCCCATTATGGTCATTCTAAGCCTGCAAGTTATAGCTCAAACGCCATGGTGAATTATGGCGCATTTAAAAAAAAATCATGGGTGAATCTAAATAATAATTCTCCAGGACTAAGCCCCCGTACACACGGTCGGAAATTCCAACCACAAAATCCGTCAGATTTTTTCTGACGGATTTAGTCCGACACTGGTGTTGCATACACACGGTCGGACAAAGTTGTTGGAAAATCTGATCATCCTGAACGTGGTGACGTTCGTTGCGTACAACGGAACTACGTAGAGGCCAGTAGCCAATAGTTTTGGTCTCGTAATTTGATCTGAGCATGCGTGGCACTTTGTCCGTCGGAATTCTCTACGCACAATCGGAAAAAGTCAGATCGTATTTTGTTGTCGGAAAATTTGAGAACAGGATCTCAAATTTTTTCAAAAAAGTCCTATGGAGCCCACACATGGGCGGATTTTCCGACAACATGGTCCGATCGGACATTTTCCGTCAGAATTTCCGACCGTGTGTACAGGGGCTTAGAATATTGAGCCCACAGGAATCACCTTGAACCTATGGTAGCAGTGAACCCAAACTTCATTCCTAGTGTAAATCAATTGGAGGACAAAGCTTTGGTTAGTAGTATGGAAAGCAAGTTCTTACACTGTGAAGGTTAAATAATTAACATTTTATATAAACTGGGCACTGCTTGAACTCTGTGCAGCACAGCTGTAGGTGGTCCCTTTACTTGAGGTTACCTTGTTTCATTGGGAGTGGAGGTCACTGTCTTAAAAAGTAGTATTAAGCCCAGGTTCACACTGAGCTGCGGTAATGAAGCCGTGCGAGTTCAGCTGAACTCGCACAATTTCACTCCTGCATGTCAGGCCCAATTTTGGCTGTGATTTTAGACATCTGAGTGGGTTTCTGCACACATGTCAATGGAAATCGCACCCCGAAATCGCAAAAAGTAGTACAGAAACTACTTTTTGAAATCAGTGTGGTGCCGCAAATGCAGCGCTGCACTTATTAGGACGGTGCCATTGCCGGCAATTTGAAATGCGATTTGACATGTCAAAACGCACCAATGTGAACCAGGGCTGAAAGTGAACAATTTAGATATGCTAATGCTCTAAGGAAATGGGAAGATTTTTTTTCTGTGATTCATGCTGTTGGCCTATTGTGTTGACCAAATTAAAGAAGCTGTTTTTTTTTTTAGCCGAAGAGCCTCAGTTCTGTTTCACATTTTGTATTCTTTTTTATAACTTTTTTGTTGCATATTCTAATTAAGACTTTAGGGTTCATTCACAGCTGTTGTTAACACATGTGCAATGGTTTCCCATTGTTTTTAATGGTTCTAGGTCTCAAATATTCAGTGCATTGACATTCATTAGCAAAAATTATGATTTGTGTTTTTTTTTATCCATCAATGCTTGTTATAAAGGCTTTAGAAAGAAATGGTAATGCATTGCAACATGAATCGCATGAGAAACAAACCTTAAACACTTAGGGACCTGTGGATCCATATTCAGCCATCGCTCCGTTGATTCCCGCTGAGCCGGCGGGTGACAAGTCCGTCTCTGCACACTGTGCAGGGAAGGACCTGTCAGATCTCCGCTCTCCTCTATGGGGGGATCGAATGATTACGGACCGCCTGTCCGTTTTCATCCGATCCGATCTGCCAGACGGATGGAAAATAGGGTTTCCATCCGTCTGGATTTTGCAGAGCGGATCGGGGCAGATTGGATATCAGCGGACATGTCACCGCTGACATCCGTCGCTCCATAGAGATGTAAGGAGCGCCCGTTTAGATCTGCTGAAAAAACTGACAGGCCCGCATGTGTGAAAGAGCCCTAAAGCGGAACTTTACTCTCTCAATCAACATTAATTATTTTTAATCCTTATGCTGCTAGGCTTAGTAAGTAGATAGGAAACAATATATCTATATATTTATAGTGTATCTGTATCTATCTATATATATATATATTAATATATATATATATATATATATATATATATATATATATATATATATATATAGCTATATAGATATAGATCTATATATACTGTATGTTACATTTCTTCTGTTGCTGTCTGGTCGCTTAGACCCCAATATGTGATATAATCCAGGAGGGTCTTTTTTTATTTTCATCTGGAGAAGGGGAGGAGGGGAGAAGAGGGCTTTCCCAGCTAAACACACCCTCCTGACTTTATGCCTGAGGTAAGGGCAGATGGACACCAGGAAGTAAATGCTACATGAATCATCTGCCCCTCAAAATGGCATGGGTCTAAATGCTAGGGGGTGTTTTTCAAAGTGTTTTCTCAACAAAAAAAAAGCAACGGAGAATTGTATAGATTGGTGAGTTTGCTTTGTACTGTATATTGAAAATGAACTTAATAGCATTTAAGGTTTGTGATGCTCCAATACAGTTAAGTTCTGTTTCAAGTATAATTATGATCCCATGTGCAGAGACACTATAAAGAATACTGAGATAGAGGTCTTCTGTTGTCTATGTGTGGTCAGATCTTCACTTCTGCCAATTACTACAAAGGAGTGCGCCGTGGTAGTTCATTGAAAACTACAAGCCAACAGCAGCAAAGACTGTCGGGACTTGTAGTTTTCCAATTCACAGAACACTGTGAATGGATGACGTGGCTGGGCAAGCGGAGCCTACACGGCTTTGTTTTCTTTAGATAGTGGCAGTGAGTGGGGTGAGAAGATCCCACACTCGCTGTCAAAACAGGGACTCAAAGGGGGGCGGAGGGGGCAGTGCAAATCTAACATGATACATGTTACACCCTGAATATGGGTGTAACTTGTAACATATTATATTAGGTGAACTTATCCTCAAAATTGTCAAGTTGAATGTCCTTCTAGGTTATGTGCATATATATATATATATATATATATATATATATATATATATGACTATTGTAAAAAGCATTCATTTGCAGGCATTCATCAAGAACTGATATGAATAACTTGTAAGAAAACAAAAACAAAAAAATAGCAAAAAGAATAACTTTCATGACTTAATGATAATAGTTTTCTAACTTCACACTCACTCTGTGTGAAATGCTGGAAGGCAGTTATAAAGTAATTCACTGTGTCACCAGCAGTAATGAGGTTAACATTTTACTACAGTTGAATAACGACACACTCATTCCTTACTGTTGCTGATCACCTGGGTATGATTAGTTAGCCAGCCTTGTCTGCAGTTGTAAAGACAAGTTGCCACAGGCTTTGGATCCCTGGAGGCTTGTGGTAGTCTGGCAGGGCCTTGAAGACAAGCATGTTTCATATTAACGCACAGCACCAGACATACTTGTAAATGTCTATATCCTATATACAGTATCTCACAAAAGTGAGTACACCCCTCACATTTTTTGTAAATATTTTATTATTTCTTTTCATGTGACAACACTGAAGAAATTACACTTTGCTACAATGTAAAGTAGTGAGTGTACAGCTTGTATAACACTGTAAATTTGCTGTCCCCTCAAAATAACTCACACAGACATTAATGTCTAAACCGCTGGCAACAAAATGAGTACACCCCTAAGTGAAAATGTTCAAATTGGGCCCAATTAGCCATTTTCCCTCCCCGTTGTCATGTGAGTCATTAGTGTTACAAGGTCTCAGGTGTGAATGGGGAGCAGGTGTGTTAAATGTGGTTTTATCACTCTCACTCTCTCATACTGGTCACTGGAAGTTCACCATGGCACCTCATGTCAAAGAACTCTCTGGGGATCTGAAAAAAAGAATTGTTGCTCTACATAAAGATGGCCTAGGCTATACGAGGATTGCCAAGACCCTGAAACTGAGCTGCAGCACATTGGCCAAGACCATACTGCGGTTTAACAGGACAGGTTCCACTCAGAACAGGCCTCGCCAAGGACGACCAAAGAAGTTGAGTGCACATGCTCAGTGTCATATCCAGAGTTTGTCTTTGGAATATAGATGTATGAGTGCTGCCAGCATTGCTGCAGAGGTTAAAGGGGTGGGGGGACAGCTTGTCAGCACTCAGACCATAGTCTGAGCGCTGACAGGCTGATTAAAATTGGTCTGCATGGCTGTCGTCCCAGAAGGAAGCCTCTTCTAAAGAGGATGTACAAGAAAGCCTGCAAACAGTTTGCTGAAAACAAGCAGACTAAGGACATGGATTACTGGAACCATGTCCGGTGGTCTGATGAGACCAAGATAAACTTATTTGGTTCAGATGGTGTCAAGAGTGTGTCAGGGGCCAACCAGGTGAGGAGTACAAAGACAAGTGTTTCTTGCCTACAGTCAAGCATGGTGCTGGGGGTGTCATGGTCTGGGGTTGTATGGGTGCTGCCATCAC
This sequence comes from Lithobates sylvaticus, assembly GCA_028564925.1. Taxonomy (NCBI): domain Eukaryota; kingdom Metazoa; phylum Chordata; class Amphibia; order Anura; family Ranidae; genus Lithobates; species Lithobates sylvaticus. The sequence goes on from CM053028.1 coordinate 295,606,917, forward strand.
TGGGGAGCTACAGTTCATTGAGGGAACCATGAATGCCAACAGGTACTGTGACATACTGAAGCAGAGCATGATCCCCTCCCTTTGGAGACTGGGCCGCAGGGCAGTATTCCAACATGATAACGACCCCAAACACACCTCCAAGACGATCACTGCCTTGCTAAAGAAGCTGAGGGTAAAGGTGAAGGACTGGTCAAGCATGTCACCAGACCTAAACCCTATTGAGTGTCTGTGGGGCATCCTCAAATGGAAGGTGGAGGAGCGCAAGGTCTCTAACATCCACCAGTTCTGTGATCATGGAGGAGTGAAAGAGGACTCTAGTGGCAACCTGTGAAGCTCTAGTGAACTCCATGCCCAAGAGGGTTAAGGCAGTGCTGGAAAATAATGGTGGCCACACAAAATATTGACACTTTGGGGCCAATTTGGACATTTTCACTTAGGGGTGTACTCACTTTTGTTGCCAGAGTTTTAGACATTAATGGCTGTGTGTTGAGTTATTTTGAGGGGACAGCAAATTTACACTGTTATACAAGCTGTACACTCACTACTTTACATTGTAGAAAAGTGTAATTTCTTCAGTGTTGTTACATGAAAAGGTATAATTATTATTATTATACAGGATTTATATAGTGCCGACAGTTTGCACAGCGCTTTACAACATTAGGGCAGACAGTACAATTGCAATACAATTCAATAAATGGGGAATCGTTAGCACTTACAATCTAGGAGGGAGGGTCAAGTTATACAAGGGTAATAGCTGTGGGGAATGAGCTAATGGAGAAAATAGTGCAGTTGTTAGATGGAGGGATCCATCTAAGATATAATGAAATATCTACGAAAATGTAATGGGTGTACTCACTTTTGTGAGATACTGTATATCAGATGCATGGGTATACATGTTTTATATGTTATTGACCTCCTATTTAAACTTTTTTCCTTCTATGGTTGCAGATCCATTCATGTTGTTGTGACCTGGAAAAAGCAGAGAAATGAAAACACGGCTTTCCAGTGCAGTGACAGCACTGTGTGCTGTCCTGCTCTTATCATCTATAGAGGCAGAAGGTAATAGATAAGCTTGTTATATTGTTGTTGATGCCCATGATTAATGACATGGACTGACAACTCTCCCTTCCAACTACACCTAATTTTCCATTCATTTTTCCTTTTCCCTCTGAGTGCTCTTTCTATTTGTCTTCTTGCGTCTTGTGTGAATATTATATTTTCTCTCCCCAAACCAAAGTGGAAGAGGTTTTTATTGTATATCAGTTACACAGGGGCTTGTCAAGTACTCTTCAAGATGAATGGCCCCAGGAAGAAGAAACTTGTGTAAGCATGAAATTACCAAACTGGGATGAACCTCAATACCTGGCACACCTCTCCTGCTTGGCACTTGTGCAGTGCGGAACCTTAATATATTATTAAATGTTTTATACTGTGTATGTACATGTTAGGCATATTAATTTGGTTTTCATTATGAAATATAATATGTGTTTCTTAAAGTGCACCCGCAGGTAAGGAGACAACTGCACAGTAAGCTGCACAGGAGAAGGGTAGGAAGGTAGACAATGCACTTGGGTCTTCTAATTGTAAGTGCTTAGTGTATTATTAATTATAGTTTTTAAAGGCTACTATATCCTATGTACAGATGGTCCCCGGGTTACAAACAAGATAGAGTCTGTAGGTGTTTGTTCTTAAGTTGAATCTGTTTGTAAGTCGGAACAGGTACATTTTTTTAAGTGTAGCTCCAGCCAAAGAGAATATTTTTAAGCTTTTTGGATAGCATAGGGAATGGTTGACATCCCTGTAACGTCTGTTTTGCTGTCTGCCCCTGTTCAGAAAATTTCACCTCACTTTCTGTCCCAATGACAATTGAATATTGAAAATTTTGGGTTGTTGTGGAAACAAGCCTTGGTGATACAGCATCAGTGAGGGTACCTTTTGCCCATAATAACTTTTACAGGAGTGAATTCCCCTTCCTAGGTGTAGATTTCCTCTCACTTCCTGTTGTCTCCCTCAGTTTGTAAGTAGGAGTCATTTGTAAGTTGAATGTTTGTAACTAGGGAACCGCCTGTACTTTCATAGTGCTATGGGTTGGGCTTAACTAGTACAAAAAAGTGTGGCTGGTACATGAGGCAAAGCTTAAGGCATATGACAACTAAAATATTTCCAAAAACCCCTCTCCTACCCAGCCAGATCCTCCTTACTCCAACTCCCATACAAAGTCACACATAGTCACCTCATATGGATGACAATTGTTCAGTAAATGATATGCCATGTGTGGCAGTTCTGAAGCCTGTTGATTGGCTGCTTTGACCCCAAACACTGAACTGTTGGGAGACAGGTGACATGTCAGGTTCTTAGCTGTGTCCAAGGGCACCTCAATTTTTAGAGTGCAGTGGTGGGGGAGTAAAGGTAAGAAAAGGCACTAGAAGCGAAATGGTGGTGATGGGAGAGAGGATTGGGAAAGTTTTCATAGTTTTTTTTTACTCTGCACTACACTACCATAAAACCAATAAAATGAAAAAAAAAAAAAAGAACAAGCACACTGCCTTACTTCCCTACTCTCCTTCTTTTGCAGCATACTATTTTTTTCTCCAGGAGGCAGTATACTGACATTTTACTTGGAAATGTTACTGTAAGATCTCAGTTGTTAATAGTTACTCGAAAAAAAGCATATAATGTGGGAAAACTTGCTTGCTAGCAGGTAGCATTGACAAGCTTGTCTCTGAATGTATTGTGAAAGGAACCTCTACATAGATGCCACCATGAATGTGCAGAATGTATTTTGGCAGCCAGCATCTCATAGCACTGTTCGGAACTAAAAAGCATAATTCTGTTTAGATTATACTAAAATTAAATTTTGATTTAAAAAAAAAAAAAAATTATGTAAAAAGTACTGTATACATTTGTTACACCCAAAAACATATTTTTATTAAATATTGTCTTGTCCTTCTTGTGCAGCCCTAATTATACACACTGATATGTTGATAAAGCACGTTTATTCAGTTAGACCCCAAGCTTAAGGAATCAGTAGTTTTCAGTGTGGTAGTTTGGTCGATTTTGGTGAGATTTGACTGCAAAGAATATTAGTATTGCATCTTCATTCTTATCAGTTTTGTTGTGATAATCCTTTACATGTTAAAAAGATTAGACTTTAAGGTTTAGTTTTGTTTAAAGGTTAATGTTACATGTAAAATGATTATGGGATTTGCCTATGTAGGACAACACAACAGGTTTACTTTGTAAGTTACATATTTCCCAATACCAAGAAGCACTGGGTATTTATTTTTGCACCTGGGGCCCAATGCAGTTGAGGAAATATCAATGTATGCTGCTGCTATGAAGCTGCCATTTTAGAGAACCTGTTGTTTTGTCCTCCATGGCTAAAGTTCAGGTTCATTTTAAGAATAAGTTAATATAAATGTAGCTCTCTAGGCAAACATCCTTCATTTTAAAGTTTGGATAACTAAAACACATAACTTATTAAACTAATAATTAGAGTAGATGTCAAGACAACTTGCTTAGACACAGTGGGAAAGCATGGGAACCTCTGTCAAGTTGTATTGTTCTCTGTACCCCTGTTAGAGAGATTACCCCTCATTATTTTCCTGGTGAGAACTGACAATGGGATAGATAGTGAGTGAAATCCACAGTTTGACCCTTAACAGAAATATAAAAAATTTCCAATGGGGACACCTGTCAAAGGTGGGATTTCCCCCTCACTTCCTGGGATTCTTCCTTACATTGGGGAAATGTCACTTGCTTCCTGTGATTTTCTTTCACTTTGGACTGTTTTACTCCACTTTTGTTGAGTTTTCCTTCACCTCACGCACATTCCCTTTCACGTTCTGGTCTTTCTTTAGAACAGGAAGTCTGGAAAAATCCCCTCTGGAGGGGCAATAGACAGAACCAGAAACCTGGCAGTGATTTTAACCCATCTCTACTCTATCCAAAACATAAGAAAATGTTGGTGTCAGGCTTTAAGGAAAAATTGTTTCGTTATCTGCCACATCAAATCAGATTTGGAAGAATCTCATCACTTGCTATGGACAACAATAATAAATCTTTAGTTGGCAGTTTGATGAATAAGGCTGATTTTATGTGGCAAAAATGTTAAATGATTGATCTTACACATGTTGGAAACTAGATAGGGAAAAGAGTTCTTGTACTTAGTATTTTCCACTGATGTCATAGGAAAGACCATTTAAGGCAGTCTAGCATTGCAAAATTTCATTCTTATAACTATTCCATGTACATTTACTGAAGACAGGACATAACTGGGATTATGGGTCACCTGAGTACAGCAAATCTACTAGTAGGCTAGACACCTATTGACAGCATGTCTATATAGTCAGCCACTGTACCAATTTTTACCATTCTAAAATCCACATTAAAGTAACTGCATGTTCTTTTCACACACAAGTACTAATTTTTCAATAATACATTTTTCAGATGCTGTCTTTGGTAAACTAGTGATGTTTTGATAATCTCTGAAAGTGAGATCAAATAACTTTCTCACTTAAAGGGTTAAAATCCGTTCAAGTATTTTGTTCTGCGTTGCAAAAATTTTATCTTTATTTCTCATGTTAAGGGAATAATCTCACAACCATGTTTGGCAGTAGAATTTATAATGGAGAAGCTGCTGAGCTGTGCTGTTTGGTGTATATGGTATGCAGATGATAATACATTAGGACAACATTAGACGTGTGTTTATATGGACGATATTCCTGGAATGTACTGTTAGACTCCTGTAACTAAGTGAAGCCTTGAGTTAGTGCTGTGCTGACAAGATGTACATTAATGAAATTTAAATGTCATGATCTGTATATCAAAGACATTTCTTTAACTATATTCTCTGTTAATATCCCTTAAAGGGATCTTAAATCATAGGGTGTGCCATTTTAATATAGTGAGGCATGTAATGTTCTCGCTATAAAATTATGAATGATACATTAATTAGAGTCTATTACTATTTCTATTTATGAGATTTTATTCTAAACTAAAAGCGAAGGGCATACATTTTTACATAATGACCTATATGCATTGAAAGGACCATTACTGTTTTTATCCATTTGAAATAGTCTTGCACTCAGCATTTTTTCGCATGATATATACAGTATTTCCTCGCTATAAAACCCGATTTTTGCTTTTTCTCAATTTTTGAATTGCTTGTTTTCAATCGTTTATTATATATATAAGTGATGGTCAAAAATAAGTTTTAATGGGTCTCAAGTACAGCCCCTGACACTTCCTGGGGGCAGCACAAAATGTACCACACCTCGATGCCTTAAAATTTGAGTCCCACTGTATTTTTTTTGCAGCGAGACACAGTGGGAGTAAAATAGGCCCCACGGTTGGGGTCAGTGGCAGTAATAGGATCTCCCAGAAATACTGTCAGTGGCCTTAATAATAACACCCAGCACCAGTCAATGCAGAAATAACACCCTGCATTGCAGTCAGTGACTTCAAAATAACCCCCAGCATTGGTTTCAGTGACCATAACATTAAAAACCCAGTATTGGTGTCAGTCACCACAATAATAACCTCCAGCATTGGTGCAAATATTAACCCCCAGTATTGGTGTCAGTGGCTGTAGTAATAGCCCCAGAAAGATAGAAGGGGGAAATACAGGAACTGCCACCTAAGTGCAGTATTAAAATCTGGATTTTAATGGCAAGGTACATAAAAACACTCACAAGAGATAAAAAGGACATAAGCTCATCTGTTATCCAGTGGTCCAGCGGGCTCCTAGTGTCCGGAAAGGGCTCCAATGTGTGGCTGTGTAGGTAGTGTACCCTCAGCACGTCCTGTGGCCAACAGGAGGGCAACAGGAACCAGCGTGGAATGCACAAAATGACGTCACGAACAGTGAAATTACATCCGGGGAAGCTGTTACAGTGGAAGAAGATGGGCTGGCAGGATATGCCCATCTTCTTCCATGCGTTCTACACTGGTTCAGGGTGCCTTCCTGGTGGCCACAGCAGGACGTGCTGAGGATTCACTACCTACACAGCCACGCATTGGAGCCCTTTCCGGACACTAGAAGCCCGCTGTACCACCTGATAACAGATGAGCGTATGTCCTTTTTATCTCTTGTGTGTGTTTTTATGTACCTTACCATTAAAATCCTGATTTTAATACTGCACTTAGGTGGCGCTTCCTGTATTCTCCCCTTCTATCTTTCTGTATACAGAGTTGGCTCTCTGAGGACAACAGCCGCCTTTACTACCCCACCATTTTATCTCATGGACTGATGATCCGCTTATGAACTGTTTATAGACTTAATACAGGTGATTTTTATCATTTTTAGTCTCAGTTACACTGTCCTTTGCGCTAACAGTTATTGATACCATTGTAGTAATAGCCCCACATTGGTGGTCAGAGGCAGTGCTTTTAAACCCCCCCTTTAACCATAAAACTGCATCAAGGGTCAGTGGCAGCACTGCTAACACCCCCACACAGGTGAGTGGCAGTGATGTTAATTCCCTCCTGCTTTGATGGTCAGTGGCAGTGCTGTTAATCCTCCCCCCCCGCATTGATGGTCAGTGGCAGTGCTATTAACACCCCACCTTAATTTATGGTCAGTGACAGCACTGGTAACTCACTCCCTTAAAAAATTTCCTGGAATCTGTTATATAGAATACTGTTAAACTATAGCAGTATTATAGTAAGAAACTTTTACAAAATGTTACAATCTCAGTCATCTTTATTCTCTTATTGCTGAATTATATCCATCTTCCAGGGAGGGTAACCTAATATATATAAAAAAACACAGTATATATTAACTTTGCTGATTTTATTTGTGAGATATTTGTCTAACAAAAATGTTTCCAAAAATGTTATTCTTCTTTGTTTCCTTCTTGTTCTTGCTTAAATGTTTTTGGGTGTGACAATTGTTCACTTAATATCTATATCGCAAAATCAAGATCTGAACTATGAAATGTACATTTTCAGTGTGAAATGCCGGTCTGTTCAAAACACTGCACTTTAGGAGGACGATGTATTACTGTATTAAGCTTCACTACAAGAGTTTTCTCTTTGCCTTCCACATGTTTGTTATACCTTGATAGGGTGATAAAAAAGTATCATAGAATGGGATGACTAGACTAAAGTTGATAACATTGATCATTTTTGTCTGGTTTACATAACATTAAATGTGATCTCCTGGCATTGCAGTGCACATATTCAGATTTTCTTTTAAATCAGCAATTTGAGGCATTACAGGACATTTATTTATTTCATAATCCAGCAAATTGTATGAAATGGATGCAGTATGAGAATTGCAGTCTTAAAATGGGAATTTGATACTCATTTGGTTGAATAGACCCTAAAACTCTATATCCTACCAACATTTCTCCTACAAGCAGCCATAAAGTGGTATGTTCCTGCATGAACTGGTTTTGCACGGAGCAGCCCTGATTCTCCTCTTCTGGGGTCCCCTGCTGGCGCACCTGGCTCCTCCTCCCTGCTGCGTTCTCACCATAGTAAACCATTTACTATGGGGGCACTTATGCGGGTTTGCTCCCAGGCTGCACTCTGTGGTGCACTCACACAGAGCGTGGCTCGACCCTACCTCCCACTCCTTCCTCACTGGCTGTGATTGACAGCCAGTGGGAGACAATGGTTCTGTGATTCAATGATGCTGTCTCTTAGCCTATGAGGCGGGAGAGAGTGGAGAGAGTCGTTGGATCGATCCAAATTGGGTTCAGGTAAGTATAAGTGTTGGCTTAACTCTCTTAACCTAAACTTTTAAAATCATCTGTTATCTATAAGCTCACACAAATAAATTAACCCTTAACAGCTAACCTATTCTTATCCCTCCCCATAAATTTAACTTAAAGCGACATTAAAGCTTTTTTTTTTTTTTTTATTAAAATATTGTCTTACTTGCCTAATGACATACTTACCTGCTCTGTGCAATGGTTTTGCACAGAGCAGCTCCGATCCTCTTCTTTTGGGATCCCCCATTAAGGCCCCCCCTCTTCGGCAAGTGTCCCCATGGAATGCTGCTTTCCATTGGGGCACCCATACGTGCTCGCTCCCGAGCCGCCCTGCCTGCATCTATTGACATAGAGCGGGTGGCTCAGCCCCCTCCCCTGCTTGCTTAGCCCAGCATTTGATTGACAGCAGTGGGAGCCAATGGCCCTATGAGGAGGGAGCAGCAAGAGTCACTGCTTTCGTGCACATCGATGGATCGGATCGGGCTCAGGTCTGTATAAGGGGGGTGGCAGTTTTGCCGCACAGAAGGTTTTTCACCTTAATGCATAGAATGTCAAATCTGACTCCTTAAGCTCTCATCCCAACTCTTACCCTGATTTCAACCCAAAATGTAAACTCTCACTTCAGCTATTGGGTCTATACCTTATTGAGCCACAACTGATTAGTTCCATTGCAGAGAAATACAGGTAGTGCTATAAAGACATTAAATTGCAGTGCCTGAAATGCCATGCTGCACAGTAGAAACCCTGTCCTGTAGTAATCTACAGTATGTAATCTCAATGGACTTGGGTTACTGTATCTGTTAGGATATTATTATATTATTATACACAGTTTATATAGCGCCAACAGTTTACGAAGCGCTTTACAAAGATATAGTTGAACTTTTAGATAAATATTTAATCTGAATGACTATACTGCAATACCAGTTTTTCCTGCATCAGTGCTATGGCCTAAAACTGAAAATCACAACGTTTAGTGCTGTAAAGACCAGGGGTCCATTTTTATTTGAAACTAGAAATCCTCTTTAAGAAAAAATTATATAAACTTGATAAAGAACATTTTTGCACGTCTGTTAAAACAAAGAACTTAAAGTATTTTATTTTTTGCTTGTATGTTGACACCATAGGCTCAGTTTCACCTTCAACAGAGCTGTTATTTTGTAATATGATATTTTTTCAGCTACGTGACTGTTTTCAGCTCATTAAAGTTTAGCGAATTGAGCGTTATATGTTTTTGAAATATCTTGTTGAAAAAAAGTGGGCTCAACCTTTAAGAAAATATATACTCATCAGCCTGGGATATTCACAAAACCGGAACAGTTGAAGTACAGGAATTGTCATGACATTGTATATGTTTAACAAACTGTTTTTTCTCCTAATAATCCTTTGTTAAATCTGGAAGTATTCTGACTTGGATCTTTGTATGAGTCACATAAAAAGGTCAAAACAAAGAGGGATAGTTACATATTTAACTTTTTCCCTCACTGTGAGATGGACACATAAGCACGCAGAGAATTAGGAGTTTCTGCCAAGTTTATGCTGTTTGACGGAGTGCTGTAAGACTGCATAAGGAGGTATATTCAGCAACAGTTCTCCATGGAGGTTGTCTGAACCCAAAAGATGTACTGCAAGATCCATATTCCCACACAGGTTTGCAGAACTTTCAGACACTAAAGATTTTTTCCCCACAGTCAGCTTTTTCTTGGAATACAGCCTTTTGGAGATAACCCAGTTGGGCTTACACTGTTTTCGGGCAGTTAAAGCTTAAGTCATCTGCACAACAGGTCAAATTGATGTCCAGGTTGGTGCCAAATCTTTACAAAATACTGATACCTTTTAAAGCATGCTCAGGTCAGGTGTGTCTGCCTTTGCATTAAATTTGTCCTGAGCCTCTGCTACCGAAATAGTATTTTATAATGATATTCCTTAAATCCACTTCTAAGCTTAAAATGCCTATAGAGTAATACGCTGTGTAATGGTAATCGGCTTTTGCATGACTAGAACTAAACATCAATGCATCAGGTAATTATAAAACAAAGTAATCAAAATATAAACCAAGCATGCATGAATGTATATTTCCAGTGCATATGTAGAGAGAAGAAGAAGAACACCAAGAGATCTGTTACTAGTTTAAAAATGAAAATATTTAAATACATGTTCATTAAACCCTGATAAGTTTATGTTAATTAACAATGCTAGTACAGAATAAAATACTTGCATTCACAATTAAATATTTTAAGTTTAAACATGCATATCTGTTATTCGGTACTCCATAAGACCAAAAAAATTTGACCTAATTAAAAAAAGTTTCCACTCCCCTAAATAAAACAGTTCCTTACCTCTGATATTCCTGACAGTTCCTATATAAAGAACAGAGCCCCCTCCTAATAGTCTCATCAGTAGACCACCATTGGCAAGCAAAATTTGACTTTTAAAATACATTCGTTCCCACTGAGATTTGCTGTTTTTTATGATCATATTACATCACTTTGTGGGAATCAGACACACTATAGGGAATAATAACCATTAGAAACTCCACAATATATGAGGACCTCATAGTTGATTTAAGCCAATGGTTTGCTTGATATATTGAATTATAATTTCTAATGCAATTAACTAAGATCACAATAAAACTAAGTTCATTTGTAATTTTCTTGAAGCAGACATTGCAGTACAATGCAAGGTCCACTTGTACTGCCTGGGCCCACTCCTCTTTATAAATCAGTAGCAGATAACAGGTTCAAAATGTACCTGTAAGGAAAAAAAGTTATCATACTCACCTTACTGGTGTCTTCCACCCATGATAACTAGGCAAGATAGACGTCTTGGTTCTGGGGAATACTGCTGAAACCTCAAGAGAAGATGCTCTTGCAATGGACTATCTTCTCAAGGGATTTCACCTAATCTACATTCCTCAGGGATCATCTCAAACAGTTGGTGACGTGACCAGCGATGGGCAAGGCTGTGGTAAGGTAAGTCAAAAATCTATCTTTTCTCTTTACAGGTACATTTTGGACCCACTACCTGATAGATATTTTTTAGAGGGGACAATATAAGTGGACTTTGATAAAGTCTTATATACTTATAAACAGTCTCTATATAGTACCTAACATATTTCTAGATTAACTAAAGGGGCATATTGTTAAAGCATATGGCATTTATCAAATATACACTGTAGGTGAATCAATTTTCAATATTCAGTGAATGATTCAACGCCAGTGAATGTCTGGTGAATGGCAAATTCATTGCTTTCAAAGTATGTCTTCAAGATTTTGAGTCAGAAGACCTTTTTTGCAATGCAAAGAAAAAATCTATAGAATCAATAGAATCAAACTGCCCTAAAACCATTAAACAATAACTAGGGTTATCTCTCTATACATATGCACTGAAATGATGAATTGCGCATGAAATTGCTTCTTCAGTTAAAAAAAACAAGCTTACAGTATGCAGTGAGCTGAATAAGGGGGTTAGGTATGACTTCCCTCAATGCCCAGTACTGTTTTTTCAATGAACATTCTTAGGAGCACTGGATCAGATACTAGCCACTGCTTACTAACTTGAAACTTAGTGATATCAAAAAAAATTGTTGCTCCTAAGTTTTAGGATATTGGGCCAGATTTCTGCTCCATGAAATCTTAGAAAAGCACCTGCGTACTGCCTTTAGGGTTATCACTGTGCTTCTGTAATGGCAATGATTTAAGTAAAAAGAGAATATCATTATAAAATAACACCAAAAGTCTGTGTGTAAGGTAATCTGTACATAGAGGCTTTTAATCATTTTGGGGAGCTCAAGCAAATCTTGATTTCATGTGTATCGCATGATGACATGAAATGATCAACATGCAGATAATTTTTTAAATGTTCAATCATACCTGTCATCAACCATCTGATTTTTTTCCCCTTGTGTGCAGTTATATGTGGGTTTTAGTGCCATCTCTACTGTCTGTCCGCAATACTCTAAACATCTCTCATCAACGTGTTGTGATTCTGTCTTGCCACCATTAACCAGTGTTTTGTGACAATCCATACTTGCATTTTGATTTCAAAATGCTGTGTGTAGTATGGACCTACTGTCTGCCTGTTACAAAAACACAGTACATGTTGTATTTAGAGGACTAAAGTACTATGTGCCTACAGAACACTGTTGTAGCACGTGACACTGAACATTAGTTTGATATATCCTATCAGAAACTCTTATATGGCAACACTCTCATAGTAATACAGTAAATGGTTATGTTAAATTCTTTATTACAGTAATCTAGTTGAGCATGTCACCATTGCCTTGATCACCATCTGGCTGAAAATATGCCTATTATTGAACAGATAAATCATAATATATTAACAATGTATCTCACCTTCATTTAATATCAATACATACCAGGTTAGAGAAAAATAGAATTTCCTATTTTTTTGTGTTTTGGCATGATTTTCACCTAGCATGTAGAAAATGAACAATTATTTCACTTCTTACTACTTACTGTGATTTTATGTGTTTATATGTCTAAAACATATTTTCTTTTATTCTTGATTTTGCTGATCATTCTGGGATGATTAAGCAATTCAAGAAGTAAGTGTTTTGTGCTGTGCATTGTTGAGTTACATTATGGTGATTATTGTCAGCTTGAATTGTTTCCACCAATAGTCTGTCATGGTGTTGGAAACAAACATATGCAAAGCTTTGCTGTCTATAAGCTTTGTGTGTATGCTGTTTGTATCGTCTGTTGTTAAGAATGCCTTGGTTCGCGAATGTTATTGCATCCTTATAGGAACGCCTTGTTTCTTCTGGTGTGTCCTATTCCTTTAAAGGGAAGATCTCATATAACATATATTCTTTGCCTTAGATTGTAGTCAATAAAAAAATAGCCTTAAATATTTTTGTAGTTTTTTTAAAAAATAATTTTAGATATGTATTATATTATAATATTCTATATACATATCTATAACCAATAGCGGGAGAACCTGTCGATATGGAAAACAGATTAATCTGTACCATTCCTGAATAACTGCCATGAGCACATCACCAAGCTGCCTGAAATTAAAAAAAAGAATTATATAATATAAATATATATATATATATATATATATATATATATTTTTTTTTTTTACAGTCTTTGTGTAATATGAAGCAGAAGGGTTTTACTCAATGACACTGATACAGCTTTAATTGAATTTTTTTTCTCACAAAGCTTCAGTATAATGCAATAGGATACAGCACAATGCTGTGCTTTTCTGCACATTACACTCACAGCAACTCTTATTTACACGTATAATAAATGATAAAAAGCAAAAAAAATTTAAACATTTGAACAGGCTGGCAAAAATACGTTCATTAAACAAAACAAACACGACTCTTTAAAAATATATAGATCCCACTGATTCCCTTTAAAGTATCCAACCTAATAAATTGCCTTTCCCAAGATTTGCTGGATGCAATAACATTTGCAGTTTGGCTATGTAGTAATACATCTTCCCAATGCTTTCTTTCAGTTGGTCCTCCTACGGATGTAAATTTTGAAATAGTAAATGAAAGCACAGTTCGAATGTCATGGCAAAGACCGGCTGAGAGGATAAGAGGTTACAAGATTACTATTGTTCCAACAACTGGTAAGGAAAGCAAACTTCCCAATAAACTCTTGTATATACTAGGATGGAAAGAAATGAGAAAGGAAAATAAGGGAAACGAAAATTATGTCGTATATATATAAAACTGTCTGTAATAATCCTGTCACCAACATGTGGTTTGACTATAAGTCAAATAATAACAATGGTCAAGCCATATGTTGGGGCAGATGCACTATTCTGAATTTGCTACAGAAGGGCTCAGTGGTTACACTGGCACTACTGGGGTTATGTAGTGGAGTCATGCCATACGCATGTCCCAAAATAAGATATGATGCCCTGGTAGTGAGATTTCTAAAGCCAGAAAACATTAATATCCAAAGCTGTCAGTCCCCATATAAGGTTTAGGCATTGCTCAGAATATTTTATTCAGTTGGAGAGTCCAGGTCATTTCTGAGGAAGTGTCAGAAGATGAAGGTTTAAAATGAATGACAAAGTATGTTTTGGCATTTGCACATCATTTATACAATTTAGCTGTTCTAAGCCTCTGTTTTATTAAATATTTAGTTCTGAATGTTTTTTGCCTTATATGAGCCTAATGGAGACTTACAAAATATTATGTTGCTAGATTACAGAAGACTATTATTATTTAGACTTTTAAGTATTGCTCTGGTAAGTAGTTACAAGCTGTTTTAGAATAAAACAGAAATGTTAATACTACACTGTTAGAAAGATTGATGGACATGTTAGTCATGGTCCAGGAATCCAAAGAGAGAAAACTTATGTAACTTCTGTCCTGTTATATAAACCACTATTGTAGTCCACAGTGTAAAAAATACTTTTATACTGGATACCCTATTGTATACTGCATATTTTTTCTGTTTGCTTGTGAAAGCACCAAATTATCAAGAAACTAGTAAGGAGAATTCTTGTTTTCTCAATGCTCAATTTGAAAAGCAAGTTTATTTAAACCACTGATTGCTTACACAAATATTTGTAAAAGGCTGGAGTCACACCACTCGTGTTGCATTTGACACGCAATGATGCGCACTAAACACACTTGAGATGATGTGTGTTGACGTGTGGTTTTGCGTTAAAGTGCTTTTTTTCTCAGCAGTAGCCTAAATGCTTTATCTTTTTATTCCTAAGGCATGTTGCAGCACATTGCAATATGTTGTAATATGCTGCTCTGCAGTTACATGCAGCATGTTAAATTTTCATCCAGTTAGCAACAATGCAGTGCACTGGTGTAAACTGGGACCACAGAAACTAATATGTTTATCGTATCATTGCATCGGGCCTGTGTTGGGCTCATTGCTATTGCTGTCGATTGGTGCGGGTGGGCCTTAAACATGTGTTTATGGCTATGTACCTTAACATTTTTAAGATTGCAAATATCAGACATATTAAACCAACATTGACAGTGAACTGACCTTCTATGGGAGACAGCTTTGTATTAGAAATAGTTTTGCATAGATAAAACTAAATCAAACTTACAGTATCTTGTTCCTCTGTACTTTCTATAGTTTTTAATATATTGTAGATAACTTTTTTTATTTACTTATTTTATATAAACTGTGCAGATTGGATTCATTCCACACGTCCTGGAGAAAGGGACCAAAGGCTGCTTCAAAGGCAGTTTCTTCCTTAACCACTTCAATACCGGGCCATTTTACACCCTTCCTTACCAGAGCACTTTTTGCGATTCGGCACTGCGTCGCTTTACCTAACAATTGCGCGGTCGTGCGACGTTACACCCAAACAAAAATTGACGTCCTTTTTTCCCCACAAATAGAGCTTTCTTTTGGTGGTATTTGATCACCCCTGCGGTTTTTTATTTTTTGCGCTATAAACAAAAGAAGAGCGACAATTTCGAAAAAAAAACACAATATTTTTTACTTTTGCTATAATAAATATCCCATTTTTAAAAAAAAAAAACAATTTTTTTACTCAGTTTAGGCCGTTACGTATTCTTCTACATATTTTTGGTAAAAAAAATCGCAATAAGCGTATATTGATCGGTTTGCGCAAAAGTTATAGTGTCTTCAAAATAGGGGCTAGATTTATTGCATTTTTTTTTTTTTTTACTAGTAATGGCGGCGATCTGTAATTTTTTTTTCGTGACTGCGACATTGCGGCGGACACTTCGGACACTTTTGACACATTTTTGGAACCATTCACATTTACTCAGCGATCGTTGCTATAAAATTGCATTGATTACTGTGTAAATGTGACTGGCAGGGAAGGGGTTAACACTAGGGGGTGCTGCAGGGGTTAATGTGTTCCCTAAAGAAGTGATTCTAACTGTGGGGGGAGGGGACTCACAAGGGGAGGAGACCGATCAGTGATCCTCCGTACTGGGATCACATGATCGGTCTCCTCTCCCGCTGACAGGACGTGGAGATGTGTGTTTACACACACAGCTCCACGGTCCCGCACGGTCCCGTTGTTTTAACAGGCAATCGCGGGTGGCCCGCGGACATTGCGGCCGCCGGGCACTCGCACCGGGACCCGAGCGAAGCCGCGCACGCCGCCGGGCCCAGGCGGCCGGGAAGGAGAGGACGTCATATGAGATCCACCTTGTGGGCGTCATATGACTATGGGAAGTGGTTAAATATGTTTCCAATATTGACTGAGCACTCCTAGTATTTTTTACTAGGTTCCATCCTTCATTTTTCTACCCCTAGTTGAATTTTTAAAGGAAGTGGTTAAACTTGTTTTCACCCCCATCATCTCATCAGCCATGAGCTTCCCAAACTTATTGTTCACATATTTTTTCATTTATTGCTCTTATTTGGATCTACATTGACTTTTATATTATGGGTCATCTGGTTTGGAAATTCCCATTGTTTGCAGATTCAAAATTTTTAAACCACAACTATTTGAACTTTCCAGAAGTTCGCACATCTCTATTCACAATACTTTTGTTAATAATTATTACTATAAATCTTTACTTCTCTGCCAATTAGATTGACTCTACCTATCAGTCTGTGATTAGTACTGATACATGCATTATTACTTTGTAAACCTTATTGGATATTTATTATAGGTTAAAATTAAAAATTCTGACGCCTAATAAGTGTTATTATTATTTTTTAAGTTAAACACTGAATCTAATCAAATTATTCTTGTTTTACCTACGTTGGAGGAAGCATGTTTGTTTGGTTCTATCAGCTATCAGAGCTTTTACTATTATGTCCCAAATTCTACTAAATACTACACTTCTAAATTAGGTTTGAACTGAATAGTCAAATTATGTTTAAATCAGTTGAGAAGTATACAGGTATGTTGATTATGATGATGATAAATATACAAGGTTTTAACATGAAATGGGGGAGCCCAATGAGAAACATTTTTCTGACTAGTATTTGCTGTACAATGCTTTACTTTAATGTTTTCCAGATGGAACTGCAAAAGAACTAGATCTTCCAGCTTCTGCAACCCAAACTGTGTTAACAGAACTTGTACCAGATGTTGAATATGTCGTCACAATCCTTTCCTATGATGAATTGGAGGAAAGTTTACCTGTGTTTGGCCAACTTACAAGTAAGTACTCAAAAGAGATACATCATCTAAATGAAAACAATTGTACAGCCCAACCAACTTATTACTAACATGTTCACAGATGGGACTACATAATCATTATGGAATGTAATATTGTAGACTAGTCATTAGCAATCTTATAAAAACAGTAAATCTCACGTGTTTGAAAAAATGTTTGTTGTAGCAAACACACAGTTTCCCTCTATATTTTTTACTATGCTCTAGATATTCAAGAGAGAGCTCTTTGTTGCAATGGCTGACATTGGCTTTTCTTCTTTTAGATCTGTTAATATATGAGGCCCAATAATTAGTGGTCTTAAACTATATCTAAAGCTGTCAAGTGTCTTGGGGACTTTAGTCAGCAAGACAGAAAGTAATGGGTAATCCAAAATTTGGAGTAGTTACTGGAAAATAATTAGAGGGGATATCTTTCAAATGGCATACCAATGATAAATATCTACAACAGGTTTTACTTTTACTTTCCACTACTGTGTCTCTGAGACAACACTGTAATGCCAATGGTGTATTGGTGAAATTGTGGTTAATATTTCAAAAAGTAAGGACATATTTGCAATGCTGGAACCCTTTTCTAGCATGACCTATAAAAACCTCAATATAAAGAGCATAGCTACATGAAAACAAATCAGAAACACTGTGGAAAACTATGTAGTCTTAAATTAGCTATAAATATCAGAAGCCATGAACACTTTCCTATAAACACTCTCACTCAATTAGAGAAATAGGAGAGTTCAGTTTTTCATCTTGTGAAAGAGAAGTTACTTATGGTATGGTTCCCCTGACTAGAATTCCAAGAAACCTCTGAATATAAACAATATTTAAAAACTGTCTTTGTCATACTGGACATCTAGAATTATTAATCTACAATCGAATACCACTAAGTGGTTTAAGTGGTTAGATTGGGTCTGAGGCAAACCATTAATAATAACCCTTTGATTTATTATTTTTACTTTACTTTAATATATTGGGCCTGTCATTATCCACATGAAATATTGAAAAAAAACATTGATACTTTTTAACTGCTAAAGCTATTTTTGGGTAAGCAAAAACCCTGGGGGAGATATTGAATCTTCAAAAAGATCAAATAGCACTAGAAAAAAAGAGAGAAAGAGCTTTGGGTACTACTAAAATTAAAACATCAAAAAACGTTATTAGCCAATTATCCCTAATGCTGCGTACACACGACTGGACTTTCCGGCAGACTAGGTCCGAAGGGATTAGTCCGTTGGACAATCAGATCATGTGTGGGCTAATCTGATTGTTTTCCGGGAAAAAATCCAATGGACCTAGAAGTAAAACATGTTTCAAATCTATCCGACGGACTCAATTCCGGAAAACCGTTCGTCTGTGTGCTGGTCCAACGGACGGACCAAATACGACGCAAGGGAAGCTATTGGCTACTGGCTATTAAACTTCCCTTTTTAGTCCCGTTTACAACATCACGTTCAAAATGAACAGACTTTTGAACGGACTTAGTCCGTTCGTGTGTGGCCAAGTCCGTTCGTTCAAAAAGTCAGTCGGAATTCCGCCGAAAGTCCGTCGGGAAGACCGTCGGACCTAGTTTGCCGGAAAGTCCGGTCGTGTGTACGCGGCATTAGAATCCCTCTACAAAACCTCTAAAAGCACTTAAAATATAGAAACATTAGCCATGGATGACCATTAATTAACAAACACAATGAGCATATGTACAAAAATTAACATAGATATTGTCAAGTGAGATATACCTCTAAAGTCCCACTGCAAACCCTAGTAAATAAAATATCTGTTCATCCCTTATTGATGAATGTACAATGCAGTAATTTAATCTGCCACAGTAATACGGTCAATAGAAACATAATAATTGGAATGGAGCATTAAATGAGCACAGGTAGATGAATCCAAAGAAATAACTTATGGGAAACACCAGGGGCTCTAAGCCCAGAAAGCAAGAGGGTCAATGTGGTAATGCTCTGAGGACTGCCAATTATCAAACAATCCTTATAAAGATGCATGTAAACAAGAGCTGGCATATTTGTAAATCTTGGCCAATGTATGTACTGAATAAACATAAAGAGGAATAGTCAATAATAATATAGTCAACAGATATGTTTCAAATATCCAGAAATTATATACAGTGAGGGAAAAATGTATTTGATTCCCCTTCTGATTTTGTATGTTTGCCCACTGACAAAGAAATGATCAGTCTAAAATTTTAATGGTATGTTTATTTTAACATCGAGAGACAGAATAACAAAAAAAAATATCCAGAAAATCGCATTTCAAAAAAGTTATAAATTGATTTGTATTTTAATGAGTGAAATAACTGCTTTGCAAAACATGACTTAGTACTTGGTGGCAAAACCTTTGTTGGCAATCACAGAGGTCAGACTTTACTTGTAGTTGGCTACCAGGTTTGCACACATCTCAGATGGGATTTTGTCCCACTCCTCTTTGCAGATCCTCTCCAAATCATTAAGGTTTTCGAAGCTGGCATTTGGTAACTTAAACCTTAAGCTCTCTTCACATATTTTCTATGGGATTAAGGTCTGGAGACTGGCTAGGCCACTCCAGGACCTTAATGTTCTTTTTCTTGAGACACTCTTTGTTGCCTTGGCCATGTGTTTTGGGTCATGGTTATGCTGGAATACCCATCCACGACCCATTTTCAATGCTCTGGCTGAGGGAAGGAGGTTCTCACCCAAGATTTTACGGTACATGGCCCGTCCATTGTCCCTTTGATGTGGCAAAGTTGTCCTGTCCCCTTAGCAGAAGAAGACCCTGAAAGCATAATATTTCCACCTCCATGTTTTACAGTGGGGATGGTGTTATTGGGGTCATAGGCAGCATTCCTCCTTCTCCAAAGAGCTTGATTTTGGTCTCATCTAACCAAAACACTTTCACCCAGTTCTCCTCTTATTCATTCAGATGTTCATTAGCAAACTTCAGATGGGCCTGTACATGTACTTTCTTGAGCAGGGGGGGCCTTGTGGGTGCTGCAGGATTTCAGTCCTTTGCGGCGTAGTGTGTTACCAATCGTTTTCTTGGGGACTATGGTCCCAGCTGCCTTGAGATCATTGACAAGACTCTCTCGTGATTCCTCAGTTATTTTGTGTTTCTTTCATTTGCGAATAATCACATCAACTGTTGTCACCCTCTCGCCAAGCTGCTTGGCGATGGTCTTGTAGCCCATTCCAGCCTTGTGTAGGTCTACAGTCTTGTCCCTGACATCCTTGGACAGCTCTTTGGGCCATGGTGGAGAGATTGGAATCTGATTGTTTTCTTCTGTGGACAGGTGTCTTTTATATAGGTAACAAGCTGAGATTAGGAGCACTCCCTTTGAGAGAGTGGTTCTAATCTCAGCTCATTGCCTGTATAGAAGACACCAGGGAGCCAGAAATATTGCTGATTGATAGGGGATCAAATACTTATTTCACTCAGTAAAATGCAAATCAATTTATAACTTTTTTGAAATGCGTTTTTCTGGATATTTTGTTGTTATTCTGTCTCTCACTGTTAAAATAAACCTACCATTAAAATTATAAACTGATCATTTCATTGTCAGTGGGCAAACGTACAAAATCAGCAGGGGATCAAATACTTTTTTCCCTCACTGTATCATGAGTATCCAGTTTTATATAACAAGCCCACCAAGGTCAGATGTTAAAAAGATATTAGACCACACTCCATTTGTTAAAATAATGTAGGTAACCACATCAGAAGAGAAAGTCTAATTACATTGTAGTTCAGCAAAGTACCAGAAAAATACCAACTCTATGTAACTTAAATAATGATATTCAGTATGGCTAAAGTGATATACCATATTATATTGCCTAATGTACCCCATGAGAGTTCATAAAACTAACGGTTCACTCAAGTTCAAAAGTCACCATAGTCAATGACCCATAAAGTTGGAATATAAATTCCTAGGCATATCCGAAGGCAAAACCCAGCCAGCTCATAAAACTTGACAAGACAGCTGAAGTAATAAACTCAGACAAAAGAAAGTTCAAAGTGACGTTTGTGGTGCACAGATGTGCCATCTGAAAGTTCATAAGGTAATACTTCACTGAAAGCAGAAATCACTAATGTAGGTGGTCAACAAATAAAGCAAAGGTGAGCAACAAAGCCAGTGCCTTGCTACATGTTTCTTCACCACTAGCAGGCAATTTTTCAAGCCAGTTGGTGTTGTCTAGTATAGTGATATAGTGATATGGCTAGTATAGGGGCTAAATATCATGCCAGGGGACTTGTACAAATTACATACATAATGTCAGCATGTTTAGGACATCACGACCTATAAAAAAAGTAATGATAAATACATGCCAGGACATTATTTTACACAAATTCCCTTGCTAAATGCAACTTCCCTTGCAAAGTGAAGAGCCTATTTGCCTATAGTAAATCAACCAAACAGTACCTACAATGCACTAGTCTTCTCCATGATCTATTGTTAATTAGCCAAATAGAGACTAATGTAAACAATGCCAGTATTAGGACGTTTCTCACAACCACGATTCAACCTTCCTTGGATATTCAAATGTCATTAGTGAGGCAGGAAAGAGAGAAAATAAGTTACATATTGCACATAGTATACTTTTACTGCCCTCCTACTTACTTGTGTAAAGCAACATATGGTTGTTGCTATAGGGCAGTGGTTCTCAACCTGGGGGTCGAATGAACATTTGCCAGCACCGAAGCCCACACCGCTCTCCCAGCCTTTTCGTTGCCGCCCAGCAGGGCTGCCCCTGAAGCCTGTGGCCTCCCAGCTGGGCTGTTCCTGGAGACCACGGCCACCCACTCAGCCTCTTCGCAGCCACCCATTTAGTTCACTGGAATGGCTGGGGGGCAGAGACTAGAGGTCAGCTGACTTGTGAGGAATGTGAAGTGGAAGGGGCTGGAGGGGACCCTATCTCCTGATTTCCGCATAGGTGTCACTGCTGCTAGACACCACAAAGCTGGAGACACAGTGAAGCCAGAGTAACACTACCTATGATTAGAATTGCCATTAAAAGTCTCTACAGTTCAGATCAGCAGAAGATTTTGATCAAGAGCACCTAAGTTGGCTGATCAGAACTCCCCCTAGCACTGCCACTGATCCCACCCCCCACCAGCACTGCCACTTATCCTATTCACCCCACCCCCCCACCAAGGAGTAAGAGAAGGAATAAAAATAGAGAATATATGGAAGGGAGAAGAAAAGAGGGGGAGGAACAAAGAAAAAGGGAGAGAGAAAGAACAAGAAAGACAGCTAGAGAGAGGGATGGGGGGGGGGGGGAAAGAAATTAGGATAGATAGAGATAAAAGTGAAAGAAAGGAGAACAAAGAGTGGTACATCCTAAAATCTACCATAAGGGGTTTTAATACTGTACGAGTGGAAAGGACTCAGGTAGCGCTAAATGTCAGTGGGTTAGGGGCACAAATTACTTGTCTTCCCTTGGGTGCTGACAACCCACGCTACGAAAATTTTACTGTTAGGGGTCCCTACAACTTGGGAAATTTTATCAAGGGGTCACGGCACTAGCGAGGTTGAGAACCACTGCTATAGGGGATTCCAGGAAACCTTTACAGTGTTTGTTGGATAGTAGTCATATTTAATGTTCTGACTTTCCTTGTTGCCTAGAATTGATCTTTAAAATGCATCTTCAGCCCCATTTTTTCAAAATTTTAAAGAGCAAACATGAATTAGATTATTTGTCAGCTGTACTGTTTGCTGTGATCCCATTGTAGAGATTTCCCCTCATATTCTGTCTTGGTGACCACAAGAAGTCAAGGAAAGTCTGCCCAACAAGCATTAATTTAATGAAAATCTCAGGGACACAGACATCAATTAAGCACTTTTTTCAGTAGAAAAGGGAAGGCTACATCCCTTGTCAGCTTTTTGTTGATGTATTTGTCCCTATTGGAGATTTTCCCTTGTTTCCTTTTCAGTGGGAACGTTGTCCTCTGGGTAGGAAATCCTCCAACTAGGCCAAAGACAGCAAAAAGGAATCTTCGTCACTGAATTCCAACCTATAAAAAAACTTTTACTTACACATACATTATACCTATATTTATTTTAAATACGGTATATAATTTAGTATTTTTATTTTTGTGTGTTTATTCCTTCCAGCAAAGTACATTAAATGATATAACACATTTTGGCTGGCCAGTTTCTGTAAACACAAGCATTGGCTTTCATAGTCATAGGATGTGATAAACTCAAAGCATATTTCTCATATATCAAAATGACACTGTGTTCACATTAAACACCAAACCATGCACATGACTGACTGACTGAAATAATTGGAGCTTTTTTTTATCACTGACCTAAGTTAAAAAGTTATTTCTTTAATATACCAACTCCACTTAGCATTTATTTGAGGTGCTTACACTTTAAACATATTCAGCAAGCATTGAGAAAAGCAGTGGTTAAGTTATGAAGGTTTTACTGCAAGCTACATCCCTTCTATTATACAAACGGTCAATAAAAGTTATTATTCAGGCACGCTTTTGCTATAAAACTTTTGCTAAAAAAAAACTACCATGTATGAGTTACAAAATGCAGGTTTTGCTTTTAAAGTGGTTGTAAACCCTTACATATACCCAGTGAAGTGACCGACTAGCTTCAAATGATACACAGAGATTAAACAAATCCTCCTACATAAATTGTGCCTGTCATTTGTCCTGTAAAGCCTTGTACTACTCAGGGATAAAAAGGATTTTTCACAGAAGCACAAAGCATGGGTGGGGCACTGAAGTTACACACTGTACTGCTCAGCAAGAGAGCTGATTAGAGGGAAGGGACACACCCTCTCCACACAGCACACAGAAATGATGCAGAGCTGAGGATATCAATCACAGGCTGTTTGCTGGAGCCCTTCTCCCTTGTCACCTTTTTATCTCTTGAAGTCGGGAAAACCAGTCAGAAATGAACTAGATAGCAGACAGAAATAACACTTGGTGCTTTGGACTGAGACAAGTAAACACTATAGAAAGATGTGATTTGTTCATATTTCATGTCAGAGGTTTACAACCACTTTAACTTGAAAGTAAAACACCTGACTTTGAAGACGTTACCTGTCTTAGCTGTATTATTTACTGAATCTCTCCAAGAGCCTATATCAACAAGCATTTGTTTACCTCAGATGGGTTTTAACATGCCATGCAAGTCAGAAGGAGTTTAACTACAAGTTAGGTGCACCTGTCAATGAATTTCGAACATTTGCAGAAGTGCCTTAAAGTGTCAAACAGATGTCATTGACAGCCAGACCAAAGCTCAATAACTCAGGCCCTAAATCAGTTGGAGCTGTGGGAGGGTAGACTTTTTAAAGATTTGCTCACATCTGTGAGCAGATTGTAGTAGCTGCCAATCCAGTTTACAACCATTCAGGTACACTAATACATCTTAAGAAGAGAACATCTTGAAAAAAAAAGATAAAATAATATAATATATATATATATATATATATATATATCTATCAGCAAGTTGGTCTGAAAACCCGTGTTTTTTTTTTTGTATGTATGTGTATGATGTGTTGCACTGTCCTATTTAAGTGTCCATGAACTGTGCAGGGCTGTGCGATGAGGTCAGTGGCTGGTGAGGCACTGGCTAGTATCAGAGCCAGATACACACAGGTTACATATGCCACGATTGTGAAAACAATAACTTTAGCACTAGACCTCCTCTGTAACGCTAAACATTTAATCTGTAAACATTTTTAAAGCGTCGCCTATGGAGATTTTTAAGTACTGAAGTTTGGTGCCATTCCACTAGTCCGCGCAATTTTTCAGCGTGACATGTTAGGTATCTGTTTACTTGGTGTAACATCATCTTTCACATTATACAAAAAAAATGGGTTATCTTTAGTGTTTTTTTTCTTTTTTATTCATGAAACTGTTATTTCCCCCCCCCAAAAAAACGCATTTGAAAAATTGCTATTCAAATACTGTGTAACATAAAAAATCTCAATGAGCACCATTTTATTCGCTAGTGTCTCTGCTAAAACCATATATATATATATATATATATATATATATATATATATATATATATATATATATATATATATATATATATAATGTTTGGGGGTTCTTAGTAATTTTCTAGCAAAAAAATATATGATTATTACATATAGGAGGGAAGTGTCAGAATTGGCCTGGGTGGCAAGGGGTTAATTACCATAAGTAATATACAAATAATTATTATATATTGTTTTTAAGGTAATTTACTATATTTTCAAAAACTGTACTCTAGCAGGTGGCTTAACGGACAAATTACTGAAATTTGAAGTTATAACTTCAAACCAGTAATTTTTCACAGTAAATAGATAAATAATAAATTATTATCTTATAACATATAACATAATAGTATATGATTTATCTTATACCTTTTCAACAGCAGCAGATTCTTTTTCTCCCTCTTAACTGTGTGAGAAAAATATGGGATTGTGGGTAAATCTTATACCCATAAACCCATGATTTTTCCTTGTAGTTAAGAGGGCTGGGTTGGAAGGGAGCATTTGTCTTTTAGACACATGCCCCTTCTGACACTCCAGTGCAGCAATTTTCATTGGACAGCTGGGGCTAATGGTACTTTAATATTGGTCCAAGACTCCAAGCTGTCCATTGAGCTCAGTGCCTCTGACAATAAGTGAGAAGAGGCTCTGTGAGTTCATCCTCTCAGTCTGCTGCAGAGTGTGCCAGCTTGTATTTAAACTGACCGCTCTGTATGTAGCTTCTGACAGGCTGTGCAAGGAGCCCTGTATCTCCGAAACCATAGGTCGTAGGAACCCCAAATTTTTACCAGTGGTGTGGTAGGACTTAGGCTACCCACCCTAAGTGATATCAGGTCGTCAAGCTACGACCCTCAAAGCTTGATTTTATTTTTTATTTTTTTAAGTTCATGGCTCTGCCTCACCTGCCCCCCTGACTGCACGTCCCTGAAACTGTGTATAAGAGGGAAACATGTAACTTAAATGGATAATTCATATTTGCCCCTGTCCAACCATCTTCATCTGGAAACTCCTGCTACTGTGTTTACTCTTCTTGGAATGCCGAAGTCTGCCAAATATACTATCAGCATGATTATATTTAATTTGACTGCCAATATACTGGACTTTAGCAGAATGTAGCAATGCAGTTAGAATCTGAAAATACAGATTATGGTCCTTCAGGAACAATGGGGTTTCCATTAAAACTTGGCACCCCATTTTAATCATTAACACAAAAATATAATTATAGAAGTGATCAAAACATAATTCCAGTTTAGTCGTTTTTACTATTTAAATTTGCAGTGCTTGTGGTAAAAATTAGTGATCATAAAATATACACAGATTGTGCATCTTACTATCTTATATTTCTATTTAAGTTCAAACAGGTGGCCGCGTGATGACAGAAGAAAAGAAGTTTGTAACTTCAGATTCCCCACGTATGTATTCTATCTTACGCCTTGATTAAATGTTACAGAAACGTATGCCTTGTGTGGATATAGATGTTACACAGTCAAGGGCTATTTCACATTAATCTTCATAACTGCTTTCACCTTTTAAGTTATCAAAGGATCACAACATTTTTATCGATTACCCTTACATTTATCTAGTAGGCGCTGAAACAAAGAATAACCTCACTAATTGAAAAGCACCTAAAATAAATGTATAGTTTCATAGTTAGTAAGGTTGAATAAAGACACCAGTCCATCCAGTTCAACCTGAGCGAGTGTCTACAACTGTCCCTATCCCTGTACATTGCACACTCACATCAGTCCCTACCCTCAAAGAGCCCACAATCCAAGGTCCCCATTCATATACTAGGGCCAATTTTTAGACAGAAGCCAATTAACCTACCTGCATGTCTTTGGATTGTGGGAAGAAACCGGAGTACCCGGAGAAAACCCACGCAGACACAGGGAGAACATGCAAACTCCAGGCAGGTAGTGTCGTGGTGGGATTCGAACCAGCGACCCTTCTTACTGCTAGGTGAGAGTGCTAACCACTACACCACTGTGCCGCCGTATAATACCATGCTAACATTTGCACCAATGTTAAAGCCACCAATAGGCAGGTGACAAATGTCTAATTAAAACAGTTAGAACAGTTGAAGGGCCTTTTATATCTCAATGCTAAGAATGCACTACAGTACAAAAAACCGAGCCTTTAGAACAACTTTAAACAAGATAATGATGTAATTATTGATTCTTTGTTAGGATGAGAAAACAGCAATTCCAAATAAAGGTAAAATTAACATTAAGCTTGTAGAACGGAAATATATTCCTCATGGAACCTCTCATATTAGTCACTGCCCATGAAGAAGATCACAGTCTAATGATGGTAACTACCACACCCAGATTTAGAGAAAGCCAATTAATTTTGCTTTTGGATTGTGGAAGGAAACACATTTAAACAAAGAGAGAGTATACTCCACAAAGAGAATGTCACAGAGGAACTCTGGAAAACCTAGGAACCAGAGCTGCAAGGCGAGAGGGTTAAACACATACCACCATTTAACTTGCAGTATACTTGTTTAGTGCGCAGACACAGAAATCTACTTTTTTTGTCATTTTAAAACTCAGTTGGATTAGTTGATGGTTGATTTATTTATAATAACTTTTTGTCTTTATTAAGGGTGTTCTATTAGCGCGGTTGCTGATGTGGTATTCCTTGTGGATGGCTCTTGGAGTGTGGGGAGAACAAACTTCAAGTATATTCTTAGCTTCATGTCTTCTTTGGCTTCGGCATTCGATATTGGAGAAGATAAGACGAGGGTTGGTGTTGTCCAGTACAGCTCAGACACCAGGACAGAGTTTAATATGAACAAATATTACAACCAAGCTGATCTTCTGGCAGCTATTAAAAGAATACCTTACAAAGGGGGAAATACAATGACAGGTATGTGCTTTTTTTGTTGTTTTTTTAAAAGATGTTCAATGTATATTCTCAGTAGCTAAAAGCACTTTACAGTCTATTGGAACTATGACCATAAAAATTCTTACTCTTTTTATTTTTGATATGTTTCTCACTGGTTCTGTATAATCAGTAAATCAATATATCACTTGCTAATCCCAATTTGGAAGAGTACATTGTTGGACTGTCGTTAATTGATTAGTCACAGAGAAATAAGAAACATTGCACTGCTAGCATCAACAGCCTCTTAAGCAAAAATGGAACTCCTAGTGCAGTAAACGTAAAGATTTTTTCTAAGGATACCCTATGTCAAACCACAAACTGCTGCCAATTTGGCCTCAAACTCTGTGAAGGCTCCTGGACATGAATCGCCTTCAGAAGCAGGGTACTGTTTTTGTGGTTGCGAGGAGGAAAATTAATTTTTTTTCAACAATTATAAAAATTTTAGCTGACTACATTAAAATAAAAACAAAATTTTAATGGCATTAGCTTACAAAATTGCTTGTGTGGTACTTGTGTTGCTTTTAATATTAAAGGGTAACTCCACTGTTATGGAAAATAAAAAGTAAATAAAAAAAATAATAATATAGCGTATACAATTGCAACTCAAGTCATATTGTAATTGAATGTTATTAAACATGACCTTTTCATTTCAAGCTGCAACTCTGTAATTTTCTGTAAAATGCAATGCGATACGGCTACCTGGAGGCATTTTGTACAAAGATGGTGTACCGAATGCCCCCTGAAAATGTCAGTTCCTGCTTGTGTGATTGGCTTACTGATTTTTCCATAAGTCTTCACTAAAATATGTTAGATTTTGAGCATCCCCTGCAACAAAAATGTCATTTTTTGGTGAGAAACCCGCAAAGGGAAATCATGTCTAAAGGGATGCAAACCTTGCCAATTTCCTCATTAGAGCCCTGCAGGTGCAGCAGCTCACTGATAATTATAAAACCATTTCCATACAGTAAAAACATGGACACAGACAAACAAACAGCTATTTCTTCACAATAACAAAAGTTTGGAATCTGCAACAAAGTTTGTTAAAATCCTTGCAATGTACACTGATCACCCAGAGGAGAATTTTTTTTTCTCATCAAAAGTCGATTTACTCTTTAAAGCCAAAAACGCCATGAAAATTCACCCATTAATGCAGTTATATATTCACTAAAAATATATATTTTTTTAATGTAGCTAGTATTAGTACCTGAATTTGACTGCTTATCCTAGAGACAGAGAGGCAGAATGTGACCTAGCTCATCATGCTCAACTGCAGTAGAGAAAAATCTGGTCTCCAACTCAGCTCTGTAATCTGGCAGGGCTATGTTAAGATCAGAACAGGAAGATCAGAAATACAAATAATTTAGCTGGTAGAACAAATGCCTTTTATCTTAGGTGTGCGCAGCCTATTGCATTAGGGTGTGCACTCCAAAGCTCAAACACACATGCGTGTGTGTGTGTATATATATATATATATATATATATAATTGTAACATGGGGGTGTTTAACTCAAGTGAAAAGATGCATTTTTTAATGCAGTGAGTCCTCATCAGACAGGCGTATAGAGTTAAGGGCCTGGTAGCCCACGTTTATTGAAGAAAGGAAAAACACAAAAGTCCATCCAGAAGTCCCACGCAGGGGTTTAACTTCATTAAGCATTCATAAATGAAAAACATACCAAGCCACCTGGCTCTCTCTTGTCAGCAGTTCCTCTGCTTGCTCTCAACAGAGTTGATTCCTTCCAGTCCCCTGGACTCACTGGCTTCCTTAGTCTTCCAGACTACTCAAGGCTGTCCCTCCTTTCCCAGTCTCTGGGCAAAGAATATCCCTTACACAGGGATGACCCCTCCACAGGTCTGTCTTCATACAGCAGCAGCAAACTGCTCACACTCCACCATCCTCCACTCATTAGCCCCTCATTATATGGTCTGTGTGCAGCTGGGCACACACCTTGTTTGCCATCCTCAAGACCCGGACACAGTTGGAGATCCCATCCAGGACTAGCAAAACCTGGAGAAAACTGACAGAGCAGTTTTCTCCATTTAAATTCTATAGTCTGCAGATATGCAAACTCTGTATCTCCTTTACCTCTAATTTCAAAGGGACAGAGCTTCGCTCTGCCACATATCCCCCCCCTTTGTTTCGATCCGGAGGGAGGAACACCAGCACCCGTCATGGTTGGGACACCTCTGTGCTGGCTGTCAGCCACGTAGGCCCAACCTTTTTTCCGGGTGCGCTTCCAGGCACGTCCCACCCTGGATCTTAACAGGGTCCTATATTTTCCCATCCTCAGCCTTCTTCTTGGGTCCCTGGGCTTAATCATTTTTTTGGGGGAAACTCTGCTTTCCCTGATCCTACCTTTAAACTCACTGACATCAGCTTTAACCTTCAATATACACCAGTACAACCTCCTCACTTTGGCATGACCATGCAAGCTGCCACCCACATGGGCCAAATCTTGTCCCATCAGGTGAATTTCTCCACGTCCCCTTGCTGCATCTACTTGGGCTTTACAAAGACACTCCCATGCTTTTTTACGAGTGCCCTTCCAAAAGCGAAGTTTTCCCACTTCTCTTGGGCCTACACTAGTCCTTTTACCAATCTTGGTACCTTTTTGCACATGAGGTTGATTTCTGAATTTTACGGATCCAGTACCATTAAGGTTATAAAGTGCTCCCTCAATTTCCACTAGACCACCCCTTTGCTCTTTACTTAATTTAGAAGGAACCACATTTTTAAACCCTGGTTTAATGATAAGTGGGGGCTCTTTTATTAGGGTGACACTGGTCCCTCTCTGTACTCCAGGTACGGGCACCCTCTTACTGTCCAAACTTAGCGTCACTTGTTTCCTCATGTACACTGCATGCTTATTTTTGTCAGTTTCATCACCAACATCCTCATATGACTGCAGCCTCATCCTAGTCTCCCTCTGAAGGACATACTGACTGTCTTGCGACTTTAAACTTTTAAAGTCATGCGACACCTTGCTGAGCTTTGGGCCATTTTCCTGCAACCATTGTTTATAACGATCCTTCTCAGACCTTAGAAATTTCTCAGACCTCAGGAAACCTTCCCCAGAAATACCCTCCTGAACCTGTAGGGGCCTAATTCTGCTGTATCTTTTACTTCTCCTGTGTCAATCATACCATTCCCTATCTCATTACAATTTTCAGGGTTTGCTACAACCAGATCAACTTGACCAAGATCTTCAGGTCTACCATTATTTTTGTTGTCACCCATGGTAACCAAACCCTTACAAATTGACAATGAGCTGCATGTTTCATCACGGTCAGAAATATCAATGCATTTGTCATATTTCATTTCACTCATGTTCGGCAGGGCAGTGTCTGAAGAGGAACTGCATCCAGCGGAGTGGTTGTCCACGGCAGCTTCACTATCCACCAACTCCACTGGCCTGAGATCCTCTGCCAACAACTGTCCTGACTCCTGACCATCTTCCCATAAAGCATTTGGACCTGTGACTACAATCACTTCATTTATTGCTGTGCCATCTGGCACTTCCACCAACACATTTGGCATGGCATTATCCATTATCACATCATTGGGCCCTTTGTGGATCACAGACATGACCTCTTCTGTGCGTTCGCCCTTACTTGGCGTTTCCATCTCATGAGCACCATCATCTGCAGTAGCAAGTGCATCCTTGCATACAAGTTGCTCTGCAGGTCCTTCATCATCTGGCACTGCAGAAGTCATGTCTGCTTCACTTTTACCAACAGAGGCCTTTTCCAACAAAGCCAACAGGCTTTTTGTCCACCTGTCCCAGTCTGTTATCTCTGTGCTCCCAGAGGTACCACGCAGTACCGCTCCTACTGCACAAGGAGACTCAGAGGGACAGAGTGGTTCAGCAACAGACACATTGCACATATCACTTTGGTTCAAATAAGATTTTGGCACTACATTTTTAACCATAGCAGACAGCAATACCACACCTTCACCACCTTGCTCTGGTGGCGCTTCATAAAACGCATTAGAGCTTTGATACCGGCCGTTGCTAGACTGCATTAACCCATTTCCACCATGAGTGTTTTCAAACATTTCAGTTTTAACATTTAACATCCTGTCATCACTATGTTCAGGTACCCTCTTATCCCTCAGAGCAGCACCAAAGTTGTCCCAGGCAACCTCCGGCTCCAAAAAGCAGAGCTCCCTGGGGGTTTCTAGGGGCACCTCTATGGCCTTCTTCACAGTTGCTAGGGGAGATAGCACATCTTTAACCGCATTCACAGCAGGGTTATCTCTAGTGAGCTGCACTAGCCCATTAGCAACTGGACCATTCACTTTAGCCAACACAATATTAGCAGTTTTACCCATCATATTGTCACATTCAAGTTTACCACTTGCCTCCCCACTGGACAGGGCACTGCAGCGAGGCAAGTCCTTTTCCAAACAGACAGTGGATCTCCCATTTGGGGCCACTCCAGTGTGCACAGTCACATATTCAGTCTCTTCTATGCATTTACCAGCACCAGTCTTTTTCAACATCAACCCAGCGGTTCCAGCCATTATTTCATTAAAGACAGTCTTACCCACCGCAGTAGTAGGGGTCACCATCTTCATTTGAGTACGTCGTCTCACAAACCAGTCCTCTGCTGCACTTTTACTGGCCCACTCTCCCTGGTGGCCACCGGATGAAATTACAGCAGGCATCTCCAACTGTTTAGCACCCCCTGCTGACACAACAGGAAAATCCTCATTGCCAGGGGTGACTGCAAACATATTTGCACAGGAATCTGGGCCTGGAGATAATGACCTTTGCTCCTGGTAATTTTGAAATGCATACGCATCTTTAGGTGGATGCTTAGCTACATATGCCCTGTAGCTCCTCCTTTCCTTTGGCAATCTTTCTCCCGTTGCCATGGGAAACCGCACTCTCCCAGCAGAGCTTTGCTGATTCTCCCAAACTCTTTGATGCATTGTGGCTTTCAACTTGCCACTACTCTCTGCAGGCAATACTTTTCTCATATGGTCTGCAGACTTGACATCACCGCCGTTGCTATGGGCAACCACATACCTCTCCAACTTCCGGTCAGGCT
Organism: Lithobates sylvaticus; assembly: GCA_028564925.1. Taxonomy (NCBI): domain Eukaryota; kingdom Metazoa; phylum Chordata; class Amphibia; order Anura; family Ranidae; genus Lithobates; species Lithobates sylvaticus. Next base: position 295,639,665 of record CM053028.1, read on the forward strand.
GTCGGTCCATGATGCGATGGAACTCTCCTCTAAAAAGGATTTCCTCTTTAAACTTGCGGTAGTCATCCTGGTCTCCGTCCATCAAATGGTAAACCGACCGGAACTCTATCCGTAATAAGGTTTGCAGCAGTTTTGGCCACCAGTCCCTAGGCCATTTTCTCTTTACAGCAACTTTTTCAAATCTTACAAGGAAGTCCCCAACCTCCTCTGTAGGCAGCATGGGTTGCATATAGTCAGAGGCCAAGATCTGAGCCCCTTGCACTGCGCCACACTCTTTGCGATTCTGCTTGAACCATTCATTCACTGTCTCACACATCACTGGCCCCTTTTGACTGGCCCTCCAAGGTGGAGACATCTTCTCAGGCCACGCTGAGCTCACTTCACCTTTAACTTGATTTAACATGAACTTCTTGTGTTTTGACTGCCTCATCCTTGCAGTCACATGCACAGCAGCCCGTTACACAGTTCACAGCATAGAAAAAAAAAAAAAAAAAAATTCTCACAAGTGCACTACCTGCACACAATGCAACACAGTCAATTGAACTCCTGCGCAATGCAGTTTGCCTGGCTGCCACACACAGCTAGCAGCAGTTCCTGAAATGACTCACCACTGGCGCAGAGACCGGATTTCACCGTCTGTATGCCCGCATTCGAACACCACTTGTAACATGGGGGTGTTTAACTCAAGTGAAAAGATGCATTTTTTAATGCAGTGAGTCCTCATCAGACAGGCGTATAGAGTTAAGGGCCTGGTAGCCCACGTTTATTGAAGAAAGGAAAAACACAAAAGTCCATCCAGAAGTCCCACGCAGGGGTTTAACTTCATTAAGCATTCATAAATGAAAAACATTCCAAGCCACCTGGCTCTCTCTTGTCAGCAGTTCCTCTGCTTGCTCTCAACAGAGTTGATTCCTTCCAGTCCCCTGGACTCACTGGCTTCCTTAGTCTTCCAGACTACTCAAGGCTGTCCCTCCTTTCCCAGTCTCTGGGCAAAGAATATCCCTTACACAGGGATGACCCCTCCACAGGTCTGTCTTCATACAGCAGCAGCAAACTGCTCACACTCCACCATCCTCCACTCATTAGCCCCTCATTATATGGTCTGTGTGCAGCTGGGCACACACCTTGTTTGCCATCCTCAAGACCCGGACACAGTTGGAGATCCCATCCAGGACTAGCAAAACCTGGAGAAAACTGACAGAGCAGTTTTCTCCATTTAAATTCTATAGTCTGCAGATATGCAAACTCTGTATCTCCTTTACCTCTAATTTCAAAGGGACAGAGCTTCGCTCTGCCACAATATATATATATATATATATATCAGTAGAGCAATGGACAGCGTCACTAAAGCAGTGGACGATGTCAGTAGGGTAGAGGTTGGTGTTAGTATTGCAATGAATGGTATAAGTAGGCCAGAGATTGGTGTCAGTAGTTTGTTTTATTATTTTTTTATAACTACTTACCATTTTATTTTTTTATTATTTTTATAATTTTCTTTTTACAATAATTTTTTATTATTATAATTTTTTTACTGTTTTTTAGGAGCCCCATTGGGGGGGGGGGGGGGCTTTGGTGAAATATTTGGAGTCTAAACAGACCCCTGATGTCTTGCTTTTGAGACAGAGAAAAGGACTGAGGACAAAGATTCCCCAGTCCCTCTCTCTGCAGCCAAGCATCAGGGGGAATCTGCGCAGCACAGGGTGATCAGGGTATGCCCAGGCACACCTGGCACGCCCTGTGCATTTTATACATTTCCACTGTTTATTTAGCTGTTTTGTGAAGTTTAACTCCAAACAAAAAAAGTTTTCTTTTTCCTGTAATGTATATTTATCTTATGTGTAATCAAATTTTAGGTGAAGCCATTGACTACTTGAGAAAGAATGCCTTTGTCCAAACTGCTGGGGCCAGGAAAGGATTTCCAAAAATAGCAGTAATCATTACTGATGGGAAATCTCAAGATGAAGTAGAAATTCCAGCAAAGGAGCTTCAGAACTTAGGAGTAGAAGTTTTCACATTGGGTAAGAGGATCTATTTATTTTATTATATCTAGCAACTCCGTACAGCTGAGTGTTTTTGCATGTTGGATATTTTAATTTAATAATGTATATTTTACTTATTAAATGTGTAGTTCATTTACTTAAAACACACAATGTTTGCTGGTTCACTGGTGACTCATTTGTTATAACAAATGGAGTCTACTTGGCAAAGTTTTCCAAATATGAATGCATAAATGCCAGCAGAGTTATACACAATCAGGAGCAGCCTGTATATTCTACTATGGATGAAAGCACCTAAAATGTGAATGTGATGAACATAATTCACTAAAATGGTGTAGATTGGGGAATCACATGCTGACAAGAACAGTCTGAGTGGTTTGCTATCTGGCTAACTCGTTTCCTCCTTCTTTCTGGTGTACAGCAATGACCTTGATGAGAAGACAGGCTAAGACAGGCCACTTTGTTATGCATATATAAGAACATTAAAAATGCAATCTACGACTTATTCATGTGATGACAGTTTTCTTCATTTCTCTTCTTAGGTATAAAGGCAGCAGATGCAAAAGAGCTAAAACAAATGGCCTCCTTACCATCTCTAAAACACGTGTACAGCGTTCCTAACTTTGATGCTATTGTTCAAGTACAAAATGAAATTATTTCTCAAGTTTGCTCTGGTGTTGATGAGCAGCTCAGCGATATCACTAGCGGGGATGAAGGTGAGTGTTATATGTGTTTGTACATATATGTTTGCTAAATATACTGTATGTAAAGATGTTGATCATTGTAGTCCCCTGGACAGCAGATCTCATACTGGGAGAGGTAGAAGCAGCATAAGGAGTAGATGTGCTGCAATGTTCATGTTCTAACAGGGAACATGTTGATAGGAGGAGAGATCAGAGTGACATAAAGGGGAACTCATCAATTTGTTGTTTCTGTTTCAATCTCTTCTCTTTCTTAAGATGTATTACTTTATTACAGTACAGAAAAGTCAGGTTTTCAGGCTGGCTGTTCTGTTTGGCAGAGCTGTGTAAATCCCAGAAATTGATGGACAATAATACAAATAATTTGGAAAGTAAAACAGCTGTAATACAGGGGTGTTACCCAAAGTAATGCAAAAGAGGGAATAACTTTTTTTATTAACTTACATAGGTCATTCAAATGTCACATGTTGGTAAAGTAACTCTTCCTGTATAATAGCTCTTCTTTTTCATTGCAGATGAATAAGGGATTCCAAGCAGAAGCAACGTGCCATCATTGAATTGATGAAGGAGGATTGCAGGCTGTTTGACATCCATAGAGGGCTACAGAATGATAATGGAGATGACATAATTTAACCTTCTTCATGTATCTGTGCACATTGCTCTCGTCAATGGCTTAATCTTCGTAAACATTCCGTAGCCTTCTGTGGATGTCGGACAGCCTGCATCCCTCCTTCTTCAAGAACTCAATGATGGTATGTTGCCTCTACTTGGAATCCATTATTTACTTGCAATGAAAAAGAAGAAGAGTTAATAAAGAAAAAAGGTAACTTTATCAACATGTGAAATTTGAACCACCTATGTGAGTTAACAAAAATGTAATTTGCTTTACTTTTTGTACAGCTCTGATATTTGTATTTTATTTGTGTATTTAGCTGTTTGTCTGGAGTTAGGCTTCAAATTCTATGCAAACCCAATCCATTTTTTAGTTTTAGATGTGGAAGGGTTGAAATCCCTGTCAGGTTTTTTTTATACCTGTGTACTGCTGGAGGACATTTTCCTTCTCTTCTTGTCCTGGAGATACAAGAAATTAAAGCATATATATGGGAAATAAATAAAATTTCCATCTTAGAGAGCTGTCATAAGATGTCTCAGTTGTTGGATTTTCTCTCACTTATTGCTCTAGTGACAACTCTACAATTTGTATTTCCTATCGCTGTCAAGTGACAGTGGTCACCAGGATAAACAGAGGGATGAATCCACCCAGTGGGAACACAGAAAGAAAACCTGATGGGGAGGGGTGTCTAATGTTTCCCCATACAATCCAAAACTGCAAAAGTTAAAAATATTATAAAACAAAGTGCAGCGCATATCATAAATAAGTGAAACATAAATACAAAGCAGTAAATGAAAAAGATGTGTTGAACATCAGTCCTCGAAAACAACCCGTAGATAAAAAAGTGTACAGACAAATGATAAAAAAAATATATAAAGTCCAAAAAGTTGTGCAATAAAAGAGGTGAGGCTTACCAGAATGGTTCCTATAGACCAGCGCCCCTGACAATGTCAAATATATGTCAAATATATGATGAAATGCGTTGGACGGTACCTAATGTGACATCACCACATACAGCGGCCCCCGGCCGGAAGGATCAGGCTGCTGAGGATTGGCTTAGCGGCAGCTGATATATTATTGAATGTAGTACATAGTACACTATGAGTCTTTTTTGTCATATACATCTCCCCATATTGAGAGTGGAGCCGAGGAGCTGAGATTACCAGGAGCCACCTAACGACTGTGGATTCGTTTGGGGTTCATCCCCTACACCACATTCTGCTTTTAATTTATTTGAAAGTCAACTTTTTCTGATAAGCAGCTACTCCTGGCCTTCACTTCACCGGACAATGAGGGAGTTTTTTTGGGTCTGCAGGTCTTCTCTATAGGAACCGTTCTGGGAAGCATCACCTCCTTTAAATGCCCAATTTTTTGGACTTTTTATATATTTTTTGGTTTATTTGTCTGTGCACTTTATTATCTATGATCTTCAACACATTTTTTATATTTACTGCTTTGTATTTATGTTTCACGTATTTATGATATGCGCTGCTGTTAGGGATGGAGCCTAAACACAGGCATCCAACACAAGTGAACAGATCGATGGGCTGCACTAAAGGAATCAGGCTCCAAAAAGGTAGTGATAAAGATATATTTATTAATAATAAAGACACACATAAACACAGCAACCACAAACAAGCAAGAACACAAATAACACTGCAAACCCCCAAGCCCTAATCTAACTAACTAACTATACACTTCAAGGAAATGGAACATATATATATATACAAGGCAGGGAGGAGAGACCAAGGGGGAAACAGGAAGCAAGGGAACATCAAGGCAGGAGACAGGGGACGGGTCTCAGGAACCAGGTAAGGGGGACAACATCCAGGACAGGGCAGGAAGCAGATAACGGGTCAGGTTACAGGTACAGGTACAGGTTTCAGGTCCAGGATCAGGTTTCAGACAGGCAAGACAGGGCTACAGAGAGGAATACTGAAGCACTGAACCTCAGTGAAGGACAGGCTTATATACCCAGCAAATCCACAACAGGTGTAGCCTGATTCCTGGCATGTCCATCTGCTGGGAGACCCCCGCTGGTGGCCACCAGAACTGCACCCTTTGATGTTGAAGGAAGTAGTGACACCACCAGGCGATCCAGGTAATAACACCATTCCTGACAATGTCCATCGGCTGGGAGACCCCTGCTGGTGGCCACCAGAACTGCACCCTTTGATGCCAAAGGAAACAGTGACACCAGCAGGCGATCCAGGTAATAGCACCGTTCCTGACAGTTCCCCCCCCTAAGGAGTGGCCTCTGGACACTCCATTCTGCCCTAGATCTGGCAGTGCATGTAAAAGTGGAAGAGTCCCAAAAAGTCTTCTCTGTGACGGCAGACCTCCTTGCGCTCTCTGGCCAGAGTCTCTTAACCTACTAGGAGGCGTGCCACCCGAGTCCGACAATGGGACATGTACCCCACCACCAGGGTCTGGAAGTTTAGATCTGGAAATAAAAACAGACAGGGCAGCAGGCTCCGGGTCATCAGGCTGGGCAGCGGGCACCAGGTCATCAGGCTGGGCAGCGAGCTTCGGGTCATCAGGCTGGGCAGCGAGCTTCGGGTCATCAGGCTGGGCAGCGAGCTTCGGGTCATCAGGCTGGGCAGCGGACAGGAACTCATCAGGCTGGGCAGCGGACAGGAACTCATCAGGCTGGGCAGCGGGCACCAGGTCATCAGGCTGGGCAGCGAGCTTCGGGTCATCAGGCTGGGCAGCGAGCTTCGGGTCATCAGGCTGGGCAGCGAGCTTCGGGTCATCAGGCTGGGCAGCGAGCTTCGGGTCATCAGGCTGGGCAGCGGACAGGAACTCATCAGGCTGGGCAGCGGACAGGAACTCATCAGGCTGGGCAGCGGACAGGAACTCATCAGGCTGGGCAGCGGACAGGAACTCATCAGGCTGGGCAGCGGACAGGAACTCATCAGGCTGGGCAGCGGACAGGAACTCATCAGGCTGGGCAGCGGACAGGAACTCATCAGGCTGGGCAGCGGACAGGAACTCATCAGGCTGGGCAGCAGACAGGAACTCATCAGGCTGGGCAGCAGACAGGAACTCATCAGGCTGGGCAGCAGACAGGAACTCATCAGGCTGGGCAGCAGACAGGAACTCATCAGGCTGGGCAGCAGACAGGAACTCATCAGGCTGGGCAGCAGACAGGAACTCATCAGGCTGGGCAGCAGACAAGAACTCATCAGGCTGGGCAGCAGACAAGAACTCATCAGGCTGGGCAGCAGACAGGAACACCTCAGGCTGGGCAGCAGACAGGAACACCTCAGGCTGGGCAGCAGACAGGAACACCTCAGGCTGGGTAGCAGACAGGAACACCTCAGGCTGGGCAGCAGACAGGAACACCTCAGGCTGGGCAGCAGACAGGAACACCTCAGGCTGGGCCGCAGACAGGAACACCTCAGGCTGGGCAGCAGACAGGAACACCTCAGGCTGGGCAGCAGACAGGAACACATCAGGCTGGGCAGCAGGAACGGGCACATCAAGCTGGGCAGCAGGTACGGGCACTTTTGGCTGGGCAGTGGGAACAGGCACATCAGGCTGGGCAGCAGGAACAGGCACATCAAGCTGGGCAGCAGGAACAGGCACATCAAGCTGGGCAGCAGGAACAGGCACATCAAGCTGGGCAGCAGGAACAGGCACTTTTGGCTGGGCAGCGGGAACAGGCACATCAGGCTGGGCAGCAGGAACAGGCACATCAGGCTGGGCAGCAGGAACAGGCACATCAGGCTGGGCAGCAGGAACAGGCACATCAAGCTGGGCAGCAGGAACAGGCACATCAAGCTGGGCAGCAGGAACAGGCACATCAAGCTGGGCAGCAGGAACAGGCACTTTTGGCTGGGCAGCGGGAACAGGCACATCAGGCTGGGCAGCAGGAACAGGCACATCAGGCTGGGCAGCAGGAACAGGCACATCAGGCTGGGCAGCAGGAACAGGCACATCAAGCTGGGCAGCAGGAACAGGCACATCAAGCTGGGCAGCAGGAACAGGCACATCAAGCTGGGCAGCAGGAACAGGCACATCAAGCTGGGCAGCGGGCACATCAAAATGGAGGGCTGGCAGCGGGTCATCAGACTGGAAAACTGGCAGCGGGTCATCAGATTGGAAAACTGGCAGCGGGTCATCAGACTGGAAAACTGGCAGCGGGTCATCAGACTGGAAAACTGGCAGCGGGTCATCAGACTGGAAAACTGGCAGCGGATCAGACTGGAAAACTGGCAGCGGATCAGACTGGAAAACTGGCAGCGGGTCATCAGACTGGAAAACTGGCAGCGGGGTCATCAGACTGGAAACCTGGCAGCGGGTCATCAGACTGGAAAACTGGCAGCGGGTCATCAGACTGGAAAACTGGCAGCGGGTCATCAGACTGGAAAACTGGCAGCGGGTCATCAGACTGGGAAGCTGAGACATCAGGCTGGAAGGCCGGCACCAGGACATCAGACTGGAAGGCTGGGACATCAGGCTTGAGGGCTGGAACATCAGGCTGGAAGGCTGGAACATCAGGCTGGAAGGCTGGAACATCAGGCTGGAAGGCTGGGACATCAGGCTGGAAGGCTAGGACATCAGGCTGGAAGGCTGGAACATCAGGCTGGAGGGCTGGCACCAGGACATCAGGCTGGAAGGCTAGTACTGGCTCTTCAGGCTGGATTGCTGGCACCTCCGGCTGGAACTCTGGCGCTTCAGGCTGGGACAGATTAGTGGGTGTGGAGGCAGATTGGGTTACTGGCAGGATCGTTTTGGTCGGGAAGAACTTTCGTTTTTTCTTTGACTTGGTCGCTGAAGCTTTGTAGGTTGGGGGTGCAGCAGACAGGAAAGGAGTGTTTGGGATTTGGCAGAGAAGAGGTAGGGGAGTTGTATGCAGGATAGGTACAGGGAGAGGAGACCGGATATGAATATTTGGTTGGGAGCAGTGTATACTGGGTGGCAACTGGGTTTGGTATGGGTGATGGGGAAACATACATTTGGGTAGGCTGGTGTCTGATGGCAGAAGTGGTTTGTTTGGCTGGGGCTAATTGCATCATGCCAGACCATGCTGAAAGTATGGGTTGTACAAATTGTGAATTCAAGTTTCCCTGTCTAACAAAAGACTGCGCAGACACAATGCATTCAGAAATCACCTGTGGGGAACAGCCAGAGTAGTGCTCAAAAAAGTCGTCGGGATCATCTTCAAAAAGCCATACTAGGGATACAACCTGATTCATATCAAAAGGGGGAGTGTAATCATCACGGCCTTCAGGAATACAGGGCAGGGCCAGCTCGGCACAAATCTGGATCAGGGGCTGCACGTCCTCAAAAAGAAAATGGCCCTGATCAACAAAAGCATGGGCTATACGGTTGCACTCCAGTAGTTGCTCCCTAGTATAGCCACCCAAAGTCTGATAACAAAGATCTCTTTCTTCCAATGCCAGGAGTGAAAGATACAAAATATCTTCCAGCTGCATCTTCCTTGACAAAAGCAAGTGTCCAGACCCAATTCCCAAGTGCAGCCGATCTGTTAGTATGGCTTCAGTATTCTGTTAGGGATGGAGCCTAAACACAGGCATCCAACACAAGTGAACAGATCGATGGGCTGCACTAAAGGAATCAGGCTCCAAAAAGGTAGTGATAAAGATATATTTATTAATAATAAAGACACACATAAACACAGCAACCACAAACAAGCAAGAACACAAATAACACTGCAAACCCCCAAGCCCTAATCTAACTAACTAACTATACACTTCAAGGAAATGGAACATATATATATATACAAGGCAGGGAGGAGAGACCAAGGGGGAAACAGGAAGCAAGGGAACATCAAGGCAGGAGACAGGGGACGGGTCTCAGGAACCAGGTAAGGGGGACAACATCCAGGACAGGGCAGGAAGCAGATAACGGGTCAGGTTACAGGTACAGGTACAGGTACAGGTACAGGTTTCAGGTCCAGGATCAGGTTTCAGACAGGCAAGACAGGGCTACAGAGAGGAATACTGAAGCACTGAACCTCAGTGAAGGACAGGCTTATATACCCAGCAAATCCACAACAGGTGTAGCCTGATTCCTGGCATGTCCATCTGCTGGGAGACCCCCGCTGGTGGCCACCAGAACTGCACCCTTTGATGTTGAAGGAAGTAGTGACACCACCAGGCGATCCAGGTAATAACACCATTCCTGACAATGTCCATCGGCTGGGAGACCCCTGCTGGTGGCCACCAGAACTGCACCCTTTGATGCCAAAGGAAACAGTGACACCAGCAGGCGATCCAGGTAATAGCACCGTTCCTGACAGCTGCACTTTGGATAGGTTTGTATCTGTTGACCTGTCCTGTGCCAGCAGGTGTCTTCTCACTTTTTTTGTACATTGGTCTTGTCTAGCGCGGACTTATATTGGTTTTGCTATTAAAAAAAAAATACAAATATGTTATGCAATACTATGAATAAATTAGATACGCTGCGCTAAAAAATTATATTAATAATAGCGTACACTGATACTATGTGTAATACCTCCAAGTTATTAAATCAAATAGGAAATAAATAAATAAATATCAGATAAGTGACTACATAAAATAAATGCATATGGCATACAATAAAAACTACATTTAAAGTGCCTGGTGCATAACTGTGCTCAAAAGAAATAAGCGGGAACAAATAATACATCAAAAGTACTCCTGTGCTGGTATAAAGTGTCCAAGTATGTCATTAATGACCGTGCTGACAAAAGAACAACAATACAGGAAAATTTGGTGGTTCAGGTTATATGACAAAGTGCTCATGTTCATATGATTAACATCCAACTGCGTTGCTGATAACGTGATAAAAGTCTGTGTAATTCAAAAACAATTTAATGTGATCCAAGACGTGCTAGGGTGTCATCACTCGGGTGCCCCCCTTAAGTAATAAACGCTCACCTTAGAGCGCGCAACTTTGCGATTAAGCTAAGTCAAAGCACGCATGTGAACCACCTCTGGGTTCTTTGATAGTATCAGGCTTCTGGGTTCCTCATCATGTCAGCTAAGGAGGACGCTCGTATCATCCCGATACCAACTTGGTATACCTTGTTTATGTTTCTCATAGAATGATGCACTGATAGTATCAGTGTACGCTATTATTAATATCATTTTTTTAGCGCAGCGTATCTAATTTATTTGTCTTTGCACGATATATGTGATGTGTTTAACGCTAGCAGCTTTTGGATAATTTATTCAATTTAAGCGTCTGGGCAGTGGTGGCTTGTGGGATTTCTTCCATGTTATGCAATTGTAGCACTAACCCCTGAAAGAGCTGCTGGTTTTATTTGGGCTTACCGTTACCTCACCTGCTCGCTTCTCCGTCTCAGGGGTCCCGTTGGAAAATGGCCCAAAGAATGTTAAATCCGGCACTTAGTCCTTTTCACTTATTTATTTGGGATAAGCACAAAGTCTTTCAATAGAGGGTCAAAGGGTTAAGGGCAGTTCAGGCACCTGGTAATTGCGGGTTAGAGATATTGTTTAGATCCAGAGGACAAACAGCTCCACAGACTGGATCCAGCAACCACCGGATAGGCCCCTCTCACTTAACCTAGCAGCCGGTGAGATGCCGGTGAGATGTTCAACAAAGTCTCTGCCACAGACTTATTAAATTAAACTAAAGCATTCTTGAGAGATCTTGAGAGATTTAAAGAACTGCCATACATTACCAGTTTCTTTCAGCCGACCCGGCGATACTGTATGGGTGTTGATCCGGGTTGCGTCCTCTAACTGAGTTTCCAGGCTCCCCCAGAGATACCAGCCTTGCGCTCGATCCTCTCCTACAAAAGTCCTCCCCTGGATCCTCCAGTTTTCTTGGCCTCTCTCCGCAGGCGAGACAGCACAGGACCACCCCTGGATCACTACGAATTTTTCGGGCATACCCTCTCAGTTGTAAAGCCTCAGGACAGCCGTCCCCGAGGAGCAGGATCATGCGATACACACCCCAGGCCAGGAGGGCCATGAGGTCGGGATAGTGGACCCCGGAAAGAATAAGAAGTGTCGGTACCTTAAATACCCTCTCCCAGAATACACAGCAGGGAAAACACTCCCACTAGGCTATTTCCGAGCAAGAGGTGGTATTCAATACATCCAGCTTGCTGCATTTCCACACTTACCGGCGGTGACAGCGACACCTACGGTCAAGTGGAAACCAGTGCAACCCAGCTGGACTGGCACAGAAATCAGAACTTTTTAGAATAATTAGCCTGAGCCCAACTGCAGCTTCAGACAACTAAATATGAAAAACAATAGCGTCTGCTCATTAGGAGCAGGGCGCTACACAATACTATTCACAACTTACTTTTTTGTAATTTACTTTTTTTTTTTTTAATGTGATTCTTTTATTGATGCCATTATAAAGTAGGTGCTGCTGGAATTATCCTACCCTTTATTTAAAATGTTCTTATTTTGGGACCTTTGGGTATAAATAGTGTAATTTTATGAACAGTGACTGCATAGCGAATAAAAACTCAACAGATCCATTTTAAACATGTTTAAACCTCTTGACAGCCTTTTTGACAATCACCTAGAGCGCACATTCATTTTCATATATTTACAGGCACAAAACACCCGTGCATATTTTGTTTCCCCAAATCAAGCAATTAAACTGTTTACTTTTCTATTCTAGTTGTGGATCCTCCTTCAGATTTATTTGTAACAGAAATTTCTTCCAAATCTATGAAGATCACCTGGAAGGCTTCTCCAAGCCAAATCACAGGCTACAGAATTCAGCTTACTCCAATGCTGGCAGGACGTAAACCTCAGGCTGTGAATGTTGGCCCTAAAACCACAAGCCATATTCTGAAGGATCTTTCCCCAGATACAGAGTATGAGATTAATGTATTTGCAATGAAAGAACTTACAGCGAGTGAGCCAATCTCAACACTGGAAAAAACCCAGGCAGTGAAAATAAGAGTGGGTAAGCTATTGACTCTATGCTGTGTTCCTTCCTGTTTAAAGAGTTTCTTGATTCCTTTTAGAAAGACAGAAACTTTAATTAAGGTATGTTTTTACTTGAAATAATATACAAATAATTTAATAAACATGGGTATCATTTTTCACAGAATGTTCCGGCGGTGTGGATATAAAAGCTGATGTTGTTCTCCTTGTTGATGGCTCTTACAGTATTGGTGTTGCCAACTTTGCTAAAGTCAGAGCCTTCTTGGAAGTGTTAGTAAAAAGCTTTGACATCTCACCCAACAAAGTGCAGATCAGTCTTGTACAGTACAGCAGAGATCCATTTACAGAGTTTGCACTGAACAAGTATGACAAGATTGAAGATATTCTTCATGCAATAAATACCTTTCCATATAGAGGGGGCTCTACCAACACTGGCAAGGCTATGACTTTTGTCAGAGAAAAGGTGTTTATCGAGAACAGGGGGGCAAGATCCAATGTCCCCAGAGTCATGATACTTATCACTGATGGAAAGTCATCTGATGCCTTTAAAGACCCAGCCCAAAAACTCAGAAATTCCGATGTAGAAATCTTTGCTGTTGGTGTTAAGGATGCAGTGAGAACTGAACTGGAGGCAATCGCATCACCACCAGCGGACACCCACGTTTACACTGTAGAAGACTTTGATGCCTTCCAAAGAATCTCTTTTGAATTGACACAGTCCATTTGTCTGAGAATTGAGCAAGAAACAGAAAAAATAAAGCGTAAATGTAAGTAGCAAAAGTGAAGTTAATAATAATAATAGGTATAAAGGGCTCCAATGCTAATGCTGTGACAGAGAAACATGATTCACAGATCTGTGCATTGTGTTAAGATGTATTTTTTTCACAATATATCTAGTGATTTTAGAGCTGTATAGCCTGTAGGAAATGTTTGATAATAAATCACAAAGATTCTACAACATGGTGGAAAATCTCAAACTCCTGAAAAAAGCCAATAACTCATGTAGGTCCAGATAATATTATTACAAAAATGGTATCCATTGTTTTGAATGCAAATCTTCAGTTGTCCCCATGGCTCTGGCATTTGACAACTGAATAGCTGGGGCAGGGGAAAGTTTCAGGAGAGGGTAAGGCTCAGTTACCAGAAGGTTAGTGTTGATGCTTTAATCATGTTTTAGGCCAGGTCAGGGTCACTTGAAAAACTATAATTTCATTTAAGCATGTAGTTGATGACAAATACATTTTAACAGGGGCCTTAAGGTTTTTTCTGTAGTAATGTGCAAAATCCTTAATGTTTTTTTATGTAACATTTTTTCAGCTCTGACACCAGCATCCAATTTAGAGTTCTCTGAGGTCACTTCCAACAGTTTCCGAGTAAGCTGGTCTCCAGGAGCTGATGACGTTTTATCTTACCGTATCCAATACAAGGTTGCTGTTGGTGGGGAAGAATTTATTTTTACGGTTCCAGCTCCAACTACTACTACTGTTCTTACAAATCTGTTTCCCGAGACTACATACGCTGTCAGTGTTGAGGCAGAATATGAGGAAGGATGGAGCACTCCACTGAATGGAGAAGAAACAACTCTAGAAGGTATAGTTGTAGACGTCATAACTAAGATTTAAAGCTGCTTTTATCAATTGTTTTTAAGAATGGTTATCATAATTAACCGATAGTCTACATCTTTAAATAAATAATATATACTTTTTCAGAAAATTCATGTTTTAAACCTATAATGTAATTTTTGACACTTGTAATTCTCTATTGTCCGATGATTACCTAGCATAGTGCTTTTTCCACCTGTAATGATGACTGAAAAATTGAGAGGGTATTGCTTAGAACATCCTGTTTTGTGTCTATTCATTTTTCTACCAAGGTCAACTAAACAAAATGTGGGACCCAAGCCTGGGCATTTGAAGTTATTTGTACACACTACTAACAATAGCAGTATAATAGTGTAAAAATCTCTGAATATTTGCAGCAGACTTTTTAAGGGGGGAGGCATTGCCTTCCCACTTAGGGGATCTGGTGGGTTGAAAAATTTCTTCAGCTCCACACTGATCTTTGCAGCAGATAATGATACAGTGATATTTGGGACAAGTATTTGTATAGATGTCTAGCATTTTTTGGCAAGTATCAAATAGTGGAATTGCATGTCACATAAAGGTGATTGAAGGTGTGGACTTTATTTCTGAATTTACAGTACCCACCACCAATGGCCAAATTATGGAAAATATTCTCTAAATTCCTGCTATCAAGGCCATATAATACAAAAAAAAGACCATTATACTGTATGTTATAGTAGCCTTTACCATTGTCACAAACAATGTAATACACTACAGCTGATGAACAAAGTTCTTTACTAAGGAAAGACCAAAGTGTTTAGCATTTATTACTTAAACCACTATTATCAACTGTAGTCAGTAGCCACAGACATTCATTGCATAAACTATTTGTTTGTAATGTACCTGTATGAGATGACGAGGATGGCCTCTTGCACAGTTCCAGTCCGAGCAGCCCTAAAACAATGGGACAGAGGCTGCAAGGGCAATGGAAGGGAAAAGGTGCCAGGAAGCTGGAAACCAAGACTTGAACTTGGGAGTGCTGGTGTCAAGTAGGCAGAACCACAGCATGGAGGGCGCCCAGAGTACATTGAGTCCAGTGGAGAGCAAAGCCAATCAAAAGCTAAGTTTAGTAAAGCTGCCCATAGATAGATAGATCAAAATTTAGCCAGTTCATCAGGGACCAGCTGAATTTCGATCAATGTATTGGCACTTTGGTTGTACAGAAGTGTATCATCAACTTCAACATCAACAACCACCCTACTGGAAATTTCCTCTAGATTAGCCTGCAGTGCTGATCTGTGTATTCTGATGGTGTTGAGTTCTCCCTGCTGTCAGAATACAATAACACATTGGGAGGATTCCCTTATCCACCTCAAATGTGTGGATGGGAGAATTGGGTCAGTTTAATAGTCAAGCAGGAAGACACCAAATCATAAGCAGGATTAAGGTCAGGGATGAGCAGAGGTTGTTAATGCACAGGCAGTGAGGTACAGAATTGATAGGCAAAATCTTGGTCAACAATCCACAAATATATCCCAAAAAAAGTGCTTAGGACCGATGATGAACTTGATACTGGCTCTTGAAGTGTCCACTACCATTAATGTAAATCCACCAAGAGTTATTCAAGTTATTTTTGGGATATATTTGTGGATTTTATGCTCTTTTACCCATCTCCGAATGTTTTTTTTCCCAGCAGCTGTGGACGTTTAGTCATCCTATTCCTGTCCCTGTTTGGCACCAAACCTTGTTTGAGTAGTTGTAAAATCTTGGTCTAGAGTCCAGGCAGAGGTCAGGGACAAAGGTAGGACAAAAACATAGCCAGGCAAGGATTATGCAGAAGCATGTCAGACAAAAGCCGAGTCAGTAACATGGTCAAGCAGATTCAGGATCAGGGACAACAGGAACTGAAGCTGGAAGACTATTCAGCAATAATCTCATGCAGAGACTAGCTTTAAAAACGAATACATAAATGAGCCTGCATTTGAGGCTACAGGTGGGCTCAGATTTCTCAAGGGCCCTTTCTTAGGGGAAGTAATTGGCTGTGAAAAGCTAACCTCCTCAACTCAGATTCAAGAAGCAAAATTAGTATGCTGTCATCCAGAGTGCAGAGGTCTGTTTGGTAATTACACTAGTACAGATTGAGTTATTTAATGTATCAGTTGGCATACCCCCTAAGCATTGCACATCAGCCATAATGCTGCACAGTCTGAGATAGCTTAAAATATCATCTCTTTGTGTGCATATTTAAGAGTGTAAAGTTGGTGGCTAGGTAACTTAACAGTGTAATGATATATTAACTGTCTCATAAGCTGTTTTAATACGCCCCTGTTTATAGAAAAATAACTGAAAGAAGCATAGTGAGTCAGCCAGATAGAATGTTCTATTAACTGCTTGCTGGGAGGTATCTTTGTTTCCAGTATACCGACTTGCAGCTTGTGAGTAAAGACATCTTGGCAGCAATCTTGACATTCTCAACATTAAGTTATGATTGACCTAATAAAGCAAGGCACTCTATTAACTTAAATAACCCATATTAAACAATAAGCAAAGCATTTGTGCTAACAAATGCAGCTTTACATCCAAGTTCCACAAGGCCTTCTAAACCAGCAACACATTGACAATTTTGACATTTTAAGCATCGCATGTTTGAGTCTTCTATTTTTGTGCATTGATGAAGTTTCTCATTAGTATAAAGGGTCTGATTTGTGATTATTGTTTTTTTTTTTTCTGTTCCTTACAGTAAAAGGAGCGCCTAGAAATCTTATAGTAAGTGATGAGACCACTGATAGCTTTAAGGTTGGCTGGTCTCCAGCTCCTGGAAATGTTTTGAGATACAGAATTGACTATCGGCCAGTTGCTGGTGGAGAAAGAAAAGAAGTAACAGTACCAGGAAATGAAAGAGCGACAACACTACAACGTCTTCTGTCTGACACAAAGTACCATGTATCAGTCACTCCTGAGTATCATTCAGGTCCAGGAAAAGCCTTGAAAGGAAATGGAGCAACCGAAGAAAGTATGTTATTACTACTCTACAACATTTTGTCAGCCACTCTCTTCTGTAATTTACATTTTTAATCCCAGGGGTGTTGTCAGTAGTTTCTAAGACCCACAACTAAGTAGTGCAGCTGCTGTGGTAATTATGTTTGATTACATTTAAATAAACCAGTGGGTTAAGCTGACCGTACGTACTACAGAATTTGATGACATCGATCAGTTGTCACTAAGTTTATCTCTGAGGACAACATTCCATGACTTTATAGCCCAACTACATGAATACTATATACTTATGCCTCTACCTGACTTAATGTCCCACACCAACATTTAGTTTTGTATTACCACACAGCATGTGAGCTTTTTTCTATTTATATTACCCTGTGAAACCATCAGATGGAAGGAGGGTTGCATATCAGACCTGTGATGGTGTGGCAGGGTGTAATAAGCACCCCTTCTTCGGGACACTGTTCGCTCATACAAATTAACTCTACCCATATGCCAGCCATCATCACTGTCTACATTAATTCTAGGAACATGTTCATGTTAGATCACTCCAAACATATACAGGGATCATATCCATGATGCCCAAGCTTCTTAAGAAGGGTCTGGATGACACTATGGGGGTTATTTACTAAAGGAAAATCCACTTTGCACTGCAAGTGCACTTGGAAGTAAAGTCGCTGTAGATCCGAGGGTGGCATGCAAGGAAAATAAAAAACAGCATTTTAGCTTGCACATGATTGGATGATAAAATCAGCAGAGCTTCCACTCATTTCAGATCTACCCCTTAGATTTAGAGTGACTACACTTCCAAGTGTAGCAGTGCAAAGTGGATTTGCCTTTCGTAAATAACCCCCTATATATCATGCAGCCCAGAAGTTCCTTAGAGGGCATAGGCGGTAAGGAAAAAGTACAATCCCTCTTTGGGGAGGAAGTTTAAGGAAATAACTAGCTGCTTAGAAATACAAAGTAAATGTCACACTAGATAAAGATTTTTGCAGTGAAGCTGATGTTAGACTTTTAAACAGTGTAGAAAATCACTGCCCAAATGTCAATAAAAGACAATCATCAATGTCCATTGTGCTTTTTAATAAACCAAACTGCCAAGTGCTGTAACCTATAGCAACTGTGTAGAATTCATCGCTCAAGGATTGGACTTCAGTAAAGTGAGTTTAGATTGAACACTTTGCATTGCTGCTTTTAGTGTAAGCATGTGTGTATACAGCTAGTTTTACTTCATCTACAAAACTGGCATGAGGTTGTTGATAATAAGTGGATCAATCGGAAATAGTTGTGTGTACAAAATGCTGATTCTCTATAAAATGTCAGCATCTGTCACAAAAAAATTGAAACCATTTAATCAAATACACCTGTTGTGATAAAGGTACCAGTTTGCACCCCCAGTGTGAAGGTGAAGAAAAAAAAACAATCGTTTTCTTAACTGAAAATGTTTGTACACACTAAATGAAATCGTAACTATGAACAAAACAATTTTTTCTTGATTTTGGGTGACAACAGGAAGGGTTAGAACTCCTGTCAAGTTTTAGTTTAGTTGAAAGCTCCGTAAGAGAGATTCCTTCATGTCACCAGGACAGGAGGTAAGGAAAAATCTTTCTATATTAAGTAGGGGAATGCTAGGATCTGTATCAGCTTTTTATTCTATAACAGGTCTATAACCTATTGCAGATTTGATCTAATTTCCAGTTTAGTAAGAAATTGTCTCCAGAAGACAAAGTGAGGGGAAATCAGATAGCAGTAAAACCTGACTGGGGTTCAAGACCCTTTCTATCCAAAATGAAAAACTGCTCTGGATATATATATATATTTATATATAACCTATATATATATATATATATATATATATATATATATATATGCTCTGAATATATATATATATATATATATATATATATATATATATATATATATATATATATATATATATATATATATATATATATATATATATATATATATATACGCACACACACACACTTTAATACCATTAAGATGTCATATACTGTATATTATACCATGCACAGTTTAAAGTATGATGATTAAATAACAAGAACCTCAGTACACCAAATGCATACTCATGTGTTTTTTTTTTTGGATTGACTCAGTTCTAGGAGAACCTAGAAACCTCAGAGTTTCGGATCCATCAACATCAAGTTTAAAGCTGTCCTGGGATAAAGCACCTGGCAAAGTGTTAAACTACCTTGTAACCTACACACCAGCAACAGGAGGGGAGCCCAAAGAGGTTACACTCAGAGGAAACATTACCAGTACTGTCTTAAAACAGCTGGATGCTGGTACAACATACTCTCTATCTGTAAATCCATTATACAGATCAGGGGCTGGATCAGCCCTTAATGGGGAAGGAACTACTCTTGATGGTAAGTCATATTTTACTACTGAGTTATTAAAACAAATGGAATAATCATAGCTGGGCTTGCTATTAGACACAGTAAACTTGTGCCGTAGGTGGCTTAGGCAAAGAGGTGGCTTTTCCCTATTCTTGATCACAGTTTTTCACCATCATTGTTATAAATACCATAATCTCGTACTGCACAGTCAAAGTATGCAAAGCCTGATAAGGAACATGTTCTCAGCAAAAACATTGAAATTCTAGCACAGGGGTATCGCCTTTGGGATCCCAGGTGCTTGTACCTGCATGCTCCAGTGATGGAAATCCAGCCATGGTGACAACAATCCAAAAGTACTTTAGTGAATTTTTAATAAACTTGAAATTTTGTGCAGAACGAGTTTTCCATATTAACACTTTTTGTTTATGGTGGTAACATAACACGTTTAAAACAAAAATATTTTACACCGGTTGAATTCCATTGTATCACGGACAGTACTCAATTTTCTCTATTGCTTGAACAAAAAGTCTGTTAAGCAACCTTCAATGCAGCGGAGAGAGGGTAACGTTTTTTGGATTTCTATAGAATTTTTTTT
This sequence comes from Lithobates sylvaticus, assembly GCA_028564925.1. Lineage (NCBI taxonomy): Eukaryota > Metazoa > Chordata > Amphibia > Anura > Ranidae > Lithobates > Lithobates sylvaticus. The sequence continues at coordinate 295,659,378 of CM053028.1, forward strand.
TTTATGATTTAAAGTGCATCTTTGTGGATATAAATATGAGAGCTGTCACTGTTGATTTTGTTTATAAATGCAGGCTTCACAGCTGTCACCTTTATGCAGGCTTAACCAATTAGTGAGTTATTTATCTTGAACAAGCATGGAGCCAATTCAGCCTAAAAAGACTGAATACTTGTCCTGCATACTTTCACCAGGTAGGTGACTCACTAGGTAGTAAAGCCAGGATTGTGATGGCCACTCTGGAGCTGGCAGCTTTAATAGAAACCTTTTCTGAAAGTAATGTTTAGGGTTCCATTCCTAACATACTTTTAAAATGCTAATTACCTAGTGTCAAGCCCTGGCTTTAAAATTTTAAAGGTCAGTCACTATAATCAAGTAAGCAATTTTAGATTTCTAAAGTTCACATTGACTTCACTAGCTGCCTGTTCTTTCCAAGTCAGTGGCTCAGATAGAACAAAATTCAAAAAGATTCTTAGTAACTTGTATTTTCAGAAAGAGGTGTGCAATGGCAGACAGCATACATTTTTTGAAAAACAAGTCAACAATGGCACCTCACATGTATCTATCCTTACAGGTTTAAAGCTGAATGCCAGTCAGCTTAAAAAAGGCACCTTGTAATGTCCCTTCTTCTCACTGAAAGAGTTGATAACTGGTTTTGTCAATGGGGTAATGAATAAGGGGAAATACCTACCGTATTCCTTAATCATTCAGAATTTCTCCTCTCTATATCATGATTTCCCTGAAGCTGTTACTTTTTGCGGCTCGACCCTTTGCAGCTGTTTGACAACATAAAATACAATACAGGACCAACAGTCTTGCATTCTATGTGAGGATGTTGTGGGCTGCCACATACCAGGAGCATTGGAAAGGGAAGGAAAGCTCCTGTTCCAGGGGAGTGAGAGGCAAGGTAAGTATTTCACCTTATCCATTACCCCATGGTAAAACAAGCTTTTAACCCTTGCAATACAAAAGGAGCTCATTGCAAGATGACTGGAGTTCAGCTTTATTTATAGTCTTACTTCATGGATGCTACAGTATAGTATTTTGCTCCCCTTCTGCTCTATTCATCCACTGAGAGTGAAAGCTATGAGTTGCTAAATGGGGTTGTAAAGCAAAGGTGAGTATACGCTGCTGGAAATGGAGGGATTAAAGCATGAAAACGGCACAGATTTGCTTTAGGTGTCAATCCACTGTATTGTATGAGTTCTTTTACCTGTATGAGAGCTATGATTTATTTTAACTATGGTTATTATTTGATCTCAATAATTTTCTTATCACAATGTTCAGTTCACAAAAATAAATATTAGAGGGGTGGGGAATTATTATTTTTTGTATGAATTAGTTAAGCGGGGTATGCATGTGAAGTTTTTTTGTTGAACCAGTGGTTGCTGCTGAACCGGACGAATCTTGGTACATGTATACCCAGCTTTAGTTTGTATAAAACAGTCAACTTTTATTGAAATACTTATCTTTATCTACAGCTAAATGTTGCTCAGTTTACTGCTCTCCTTGGTAGACACCTCACAGACAATTACATTCAGTCAAGAGCTAGTGACAATATAAAATCACAAAATTTAAAGCGGGGTTCCACCCTAAAGTGGAACTTCCACCCATCGGAAACCCTCCCCCCCTCCGGTGTCACATTTGGCACCTTTCAGGGGGGAGGGGGGTGCAGATACCTGTCTAAGACAGGTATTTACACCCACTTCCGGGCATACACTCCCACGGGAGTTTACGCCACTTCCTTTCCCGGCGCTCTGTCTGCCGGGACACACACGGGTCCCAGCAGACAGCGCGGACGATTCTCATTGCGCTGCGCGACTCGTGCATGCGCAGTTGGGAACCGGGAAGTGAAGCCGCAACAATTCACTTCCTGATTCCCTCACGAGAATGGCGCCGGCAGCAGCAGAGAGCTGAGCGAGTGATCGGCCTCTGCTGCCGACATCGCTGGAACCTTTAACAGGTAAGTGTCCATTTATTAGATGTCAGCAGCTGCAGTATTTGTAGCTGCTGGCTTTTTAAAAAAAAAAAATTCAGGTACAGTCCCTCTTTAAGTAGTACATTTTTTTAACTGATGTTTATATGCACAATACCACCAAAAAAAAATAATAATAATACAACACACATGCTTTTAAATCAGATGATAATTTTATATTATATACATTTACAAATGGCATTGGACAATCCTATATTATGCTTTTATGAATTAACCCTTTAGAATGAATTAAAACATTATGGACCTCATAAGTGCTCAGGTTGGAACTTTAAAAAGGCAGACTTTAAACAGGCTCTTAGAAATGGCTGATATTTACACACCACAGACCTCAGAAACACACATAGTTGTCATATCTGTTTTACTAGACCAAATTTTCTTCTCTACCAATCAAGCATTGAGCTTGGTAGAAGTAAAAATCTGTAGTTACATGCTCTTTTGCATCATGTAGAAGCATAGCCAACAACAGACATCTGCACTCAGTGCTCAATTCATTCAAATTCTTTATGGTACTAAACCTACAGATTCCTTTCTTATGTGTGGCCAAAGAATAAATAGTCTGCACTGCTGCCAGCAGACGGGGAGTTGATCTATAATAACAGACCTTTTTTTTATGAAAATAGCAAAATGGCGTTCATTTTTTAACATCTTTAGTATGTTTATTTTTACTGGGATTTTTTTAGCAAGGTTTATTATTATGAATGTATAAAGCAATAAAAATCCACTTCTGTATCTGGAAAATAAATCTTCACCTTAGACAGTGCAGTAAACTGTACAATAAAGTAAAACAATATCTTAAGATGACTGCAGCAGCTCTTGGACAAAACCAAGCACTTTGTGCATCTCCCACCAAAAAAAAAGGAATTATTTTTAATGTTTCCTGGTCATCCAGTTTGCACTTCCTCAGGAAGATTGAAATGCATTGACCTGTTAAAGTAAACTGTCTTTTAACAAGACCCACGAGTGCAGTCTAATCTTCAAGGAGTGTTTATTCAGGGATAGACTTAGGTAATGTTTGAAAGAGGTGTAATTTTGGGCACAGAGCCACGCATTTAACTAGAAGAGTAGTGGTCCAGACATGTATTTTGTTAAATGTAAATTCTATAAATCCTACTTTATGATAGCACCTGCATATCTTGAGTCTTGACTAATTGATTACCTTAATCAAATTAATGTAAATTATTGAGGCATGAAGAATTGACAAAGACCTAATATTCCATGGTCTAATTGGTATGGGAGAAAGCAACTGTATTAATAGATGACCTTTCGCACACATTTATGCAAATATAATGATAAAATAGTATCCATTATCTACTTTGTTTCATGTAGCATGTACTGTACATGCTCTTGAAGTATACATTGCACTCAACAGAAAAAGTTCACAATCGTGCATTGTTCCTAATTATATAATCTTTATTATTTTTCTTCATACATAAAAAAAACAGAATACATACACACATTTAATTTCCATAAGCTCCTTTTCTCACGATTTGCTAAAAAATTACCTTTAACCTGTAGTTCTTTTATACCTCCCGGCTTTCTTTTATTGCTTCTAATATATTCCCTTCCTTTCCTTTTCCATTCCCCTTACCTTTATACTCTCCCTATCCCCTCTGTTTGCCAATATGATGTTCTGTCCCATTTTAGTCTCTCTCCCCCTTATCCATTATATTGGGCATCCCTGCTTATCCATCCATGTTTTCCACATTTTTACAAATTCTTTCGTGTTTCCTCTCCTTGTGTATACCGTTCTTTCCCTCCATATTGTTTCTGTAATTAATCTCGTCCATTCTCCTGTCGTTGGGGGTTTTTCGGCCTGCCATCTTTGCGCTATTAGCTTTCTCGCCTGGAATAGACATCTCAACACTACTTTGGTTACGCAGGGGCCTCCTACTATTCCCTCATCCAGACCCAATATACACAGTCTGGGGTTCATTTCTAACCTCGCATCGTACACTGTATTCAGTGTATCGAGGATTTCTGACCAGTAACGAAACAATTTCGGACATTTCCATACCATATGTGCTAGGTCCCCAGTGTCTTGACACCTAGGGCACCTGGCGTCTTTTCTCCACCCGAAATCAAAGAGTCTCTTAGGAGTGTAATATGTCCTATGTAATAGCATCAGGTATGAGACCCTTTGTGCGGGCGAGACCGACACCATGTGTCCCTTCTCAAGTATTCTCAACCATTGTTCATCTGACAGGGTTCCGAATTCCTTTTCCCACTTCCTCCTGCTCTTGAGTCGTTCTGGGCTTTCTACGCTACCTTCGCATAGGTAAGGGTAAACTTCTGCTATGAATCCTTTAGTCTTGTCTTGGGAGCCTATTCTTTGATATACCGGAGAATTAACCCAGTTTGGTCCTTGTTGCGCAAATTGCCTATTTAAAGCATGTCTAATTTGTAAATATTTATAGAAAGAATGTTTCGGTATGTCATAGTCTGTTCTTAGTGCTGTGAATGTCTTTAGTGTCTTTCCTTCGTATAGTTGAGCTAACTTAACTATCCCCTTTGTCTCCCACTCTTTAAACTTCCCCATCTTCTCCACTTCCTGCAGGTTCTTGTTATTCCAGAGGGGGGTGTGTTTTGTCATGCCCTCCAGCCCTTTTACTGTTTTTAATGCCTTCCAAACTTTTAACCCAAGCCTCACCGTGGGGGTTCTGTGACAGAATGCGTTTGCCTCTAGAACTTCTATTATTGATCTATGCGGAGTTCCTGCAATCATTAGATCCTTATTACCTCCTCCAACCCCTCCTATATGTTGCAGTTGGGCGGCTAGGAAATAACTTCGTGGGTGTGGCACTGCCATCCCGCCCTTTCTTGTTCCTAGTTGCAGTGTTTGTAATCCTATCCTAGGCTGGCCTCCTTTCCATATAAGTTCTCTAAACAGCGTGTCAATTTTCCTGAACCATTTTTTATCTATCCATGTCGGGCAGTTATGCAACAGATATAGAAGCTGTGGCTGCCACAGCATCTTAATCAGATTACATCTCCCCGCCACCGATAGAGGAAGACGTCTCCAAATTGCGGTTTTGGATTTAAATTTAGCTAACAATGGTACAATGTTATCGTTGATGTGGTTATTGGGATTCTTCTTTATGTTTATACCTAAATATTTAATTTGTTCAACCACTTCCAGCTGTAAACTATCCGGTATCCTCTGGTTCCCTAAAGGGTCTATGGGCATAAGTGCAGATTTTTCCCAGTTTATAGTCAGCCCTGAAATTTTCCCGAAGTCTATGAGGATGTTCATCACCTGCCTGGGGGATTGCTCCGCATCCCCCAGGAAGAGGAGGACATCATCCGCATATAATGCGATTCTCTCTTCTCCCCCCCCTCTTCGGAACCCCTGCATGTTCGTATTCGATCTAATTACGCTGGCCAGCGGTTCCATTGCGAGAGCAAAAAGCAAGGGGGACAATGGGCACCCCTGTCTTGTCCCCCTCTCTAATTGAATTTTGTCGGAAAAATCGTTATTGACCCTGATTTTAGCACTGGGATCAGTATACAGGGTTTTAATCCATTCAATAAATGAGGGACCAAATCCAAATTCCCCTAAAACTCGCCATAAGTATCCCCATTCTAGACTGTCAAAAGCTTTGACCACATCTAGAGCCATAACCACCCTTGTCCCTGTGTTCTCTATTGGTATCTGCATATTTAGATACAGCCTCCTGATATTTATGCTGGTGGATCTGCAGGGGATAAATCCCGTTTGGTCCGGGTGTATGAGTCTAGAGATGATTTTGTTTAATCTAATTGCCATTACTTTCGCTAGTATTTTAGCATCCGCACAAAGCAGGGAAATGGGTCTGTATGACTTTGTCTCTAACGGATCCTTCCCCTCCTTATGCAAAACTATTATTGTTGCCTCCGTCATAGACTTTGGCAACTTCCCTTCCTCCTTCGCCCAGTTAAATACCTTAAGTAGCTCTGGTATTAGTACTTTCCCATATTGTTTGTAGGTTTCTACTGGAAGGCCATCTGGTCCTGGTGATTTCTGATTGGCCATTTCTTTCACCGCCAGTTGGATTTCCTCCAACGTTAGCGGTGCTTCCATGATCTCTCTTTCTTCATCTGTGAGAGCCGGGATATCGACGTTTCTGAAAAATGTGTCCATTTCCCCTTCCTCCGCCGTCCCACGCGATCTGTACAATTTATCATAATATAGTCTGAAAGTTTCTGTGATTACTGACTTTTTAGATGAGATTTCACCTTTCTCAGTTTTGATCACAGGGACGCTGGAGGGAGGGGAATTGGTTCTCACTAATTGTGCTAACATTTTCCCAACTTTCTCCCCCTCTCCATAAGCTACCTGTTTCTGGAACAACCTCTTATTCTCTGATTTCTTGATAACTGTATCTTTGTATTCCTGTTGTTTAATTAGCCATATACTTTGTGTATCCGGGTTTGGGTTATTAACATAGTCTCCCTCTGCTTTCATCAGCTCTCTCTTAATCCTACTCTCCCATTCCCTTGTAATCTTTTTAATTTTTGATACTGATTGAATAAGGATACCTCTTAAATACGCCTTCAGTGCGTCCCACATTATTCCTCTTGACACCGTCCCATTATTAAATTTTATAAATTCTTCCAATTTTAATAGCACCTCATTTGGATCCCCTATTATTTCGAACCAAACTGGATTCACAATCGTGCATTGTTACTTGATGAACATCATGTCTATATGAAAATTTAGTCAAACACGGATTGTTGAAGAGATTTGGGTTCTGCTATGAAAAAGACAGCTCTGAACATTTCCCATTACATACTGTTGATTTTTCAGAAGTATGTAACAACTAATTAGGAAAACAGATCTACCTTGAGGCTACAGAAAAAAGCTCTGGCATATATTGAATCCTATTCTGCATTTGTCTATGGGTTCTTTTATAGCCTAGTTAAAGTTCTACAATTCAGAGTACAGAGATACCATGGCTGCAATTCAGATTTTTCAGGATAATACTGTTTGATTCCACAGAATCTCATGTTGGCTCACAAATACAGTATCTCACAAAAGTGAGTACACCCCTCACATTTTTGTAAATATTTTATTATATCTTTAAGAAATGACACTTTGCTACAATGTAAAGTAGTGAGTGTACAGCTTGTATAACAGTGTAAATTTACTGTCCCCTCAAAATAACTCAACACACAGCCATTAATGTCTAAACTGCTGGCAACAAAAGTGAGTACACCCCTAAGTGAAAATGTCCAAATTGGGCCCAAAGTGCCAATATTTTGTGTGGCCACCATTATTTTCCAGCACTGCCTAAACCCTTTTGGGCATGGAGTTCACCAGAGCTTCACAGGTTGCCACTGGAGTCCTCTTCCACTCCTCCATCATGACATCACGGAGCTGGTGGATGTTAGAGACCTTCTGCTCCTCCACCTTCTATTTGAGGATGCCACACAGATCCTCAATAGGGTTTAGGTCTGGTGACATGCTTGCCCAGTCCATCACCTTTACCCTCAGCTTCTATAGCAAGGCAGTGGTCGTCTTGGAGGTGTGTTTGGGGTCGTTATCATGTTGGAATACTGCCCCACAGCCCAGTCTCCGAAGGGAGGGGATCATGCTCGGCTTCAGTATGTCACAGTACATGTTGGTATTCATGGTTCCCTCAATGAACTGTAGCTCCCCATTGCCGGCAGCACTCATGCAGCCCCAGACAATGACACTCCCACGCGATGCTTAACTGTAGGCAAGACACACTTGTCTTTGTACTCCTCACCTGGTTGCTGCCACACACGCATGACACCATCTGAACCAAGTAAGTTTATCTTTGTCTCATTAGACCACAGGACATGGTTCCAGTAATCCATGTCTTTAGTCTGCTTGTCTTCAGCAAACTGTTTGCAGGCTTTCTTGTGGATTATCTTTAGAAGAGGCTTCCTTCTGGAAAGACAGCCATGCAGACCAATTTGATGCAGGGTGCGGCATATGGTCTGAGCACTGACAGGCTGACCCCCGACTCAGGGAATATCGGTTGCAGGATACCTGGACGATCTAATATTGAGTCGGAATGTAGCTTGGGCAGTTCAATTCTTGGAGCATCTGGATTGGGTTTTGAATTGGTAAAAATTGTCCCTGCAGCCGGTTCAGCGCCTAGAGTATCTGGGGCTAATATTAGACACAGTCAAGGCAAACGTATTCTTGCCACCAGAGAAGGTCAGAGTCATGAAAAACCTCATCCAGGTCATAAAGGGGAAAAAATATCCCTCCATTCGCCTGTGTATGAGGCTACTAGGGAAGATGGTATCTTCATTTGAAGCAGTCTCTTATGCACAGTTCCACACTAGAGCACTTCAGAGAAACATTCTGTCTGTCTGAAACAAGACTGTCCAGACTCTGGACTGGCACATGTTTCTTCGTCTGAGGGTGCGTCAGAGTCTCAGTTGGTGGATGTTAACCAGGAATCTGGTAAAAGGAAGGTCCTTTTTACCTGTGGTCTGGAAGGTGGTGATGACAGACGCCAGTCTCTCTGGATGGGGGGGGGGGCCGTCCTAGAGGAGGCCACCATCCAGGGAGAGTGGTCCTGGAGGGAGAAGAGCTTGTCCAGCAACATTTTGGAGATTTGGGCAGCTCGCTTGGCTCTAAGCTTCTGGACTTCCAGACTGCAGGGATGTCCTGTGAGGGTCCATTTGAACAATGCCACAGCTGTGGCATATATGAATCACCAGGGGGGCACCAGGAATAAGACAGCCCAGAAGGAAGTGGATCGCATGCTGACCTGGGCAGAAAGATTTGTTCCATCCCTATCAGCTGTGTTTATTTATAGTGGAGAATTGGCAGGCGGACTTTCTGAGTCACCAGCAAATGTTACCAGGGGAGTGGTCCCTAAATCCTGAGAGACTTTGAATCAATCTGCCACCGATGGGGGGTTTCGGATGTAGACCTTCTGGCGTCCAGGTTCAACAGGAAACTAGACAGCTTTGTGTCCAGAACCAGAGACCCGCTGTCATTAGGGGAAGATAATTCTGTGGGATCAGTTTTCCCTGATATATGCCTTCCCCCCAATCCGGCTGTTGCCAAGGTTACTATGCAGGAGAGAAAGCCGGTAATCCTAGTAGCTCCGGCCTGGCTCAGAAGAACTTGTTACGCACAAATTGTAAGACTGGCGGTGGGAAACCCCTGGGTTCTTCCACTCCGTCAAGATTAGCTCTCACAGGGTCCAATATTCTACCCTCTTTTACGGTCTGTAAGTTTAACGGTTTGGCTGTTGAAACCAGGATCTTAAAGGACCGGGGCATTTCTGGGTCAGTATTGTCTACCATGTTCAATACTAGAAAGCCAGTTTCTAGAAGTATCTACTATAGAGTCTGGAGATCCTATATTGCCTGGTGTGAGGCCAGGAGGCGGCACTCCCATAGATATGTCACCGGGAGAGTTTTGGCTTTTCTGCAAAAAAGGAGTAGATATGAATCTGGCCTTAAGTACAATTAAGGGTCAAATCTCAGCCTTAGCAATCTTTTTCAGAGGTCTATTGCTTCTCACTCCTTAGTATGAACATTTGTACAGGGGATGATTCATGTGCTTCCACCGGTCAGGGGGTTTTACAGAGGCAGCCCTTTGAGCCTATCCGACAGATTCCTTTAGTCCTTTTGACAAGAAAATTAGTTTTTTTGGTGGCAGTGACGTCAGCCAGGAGGGTGTCGGAGTTGGCGGCACTGTCCTGTAAAGAACCTTATTTGATCTTGCACCAGGATAAGGCGGTTTTGCGGCCACAACCAGAATTTTTGCTCAAGGTAGTGTCCAGTTTTCATCTAAATCAGGATATTATTTTACCTTCCTTGTTTCCGAATCCACAGTCTGCAGAAGAGAGATTATTTTATTCTCTCAACGTAGTACGGTCTATCAGAGTCTATCTGAGAATGTGGGCTCAGATGCAGAAGACTGATGTTCTGTTTATATTGCCAGAAGGTCAACAACTAGTCAACTATTTCTCATTGGATCCACCAAGTGATTGTTCAGGCGTATGGTTTAAAGGGTAAGGCTCAGCCTTTTCCAGTAAGGGCACACTCTACCAGAAGAGTGAGTGCTTCATTGGCAGTTCATCATCAAGCATCGATGGCTCAGATTTGCAACGCTGCTACTTGGTCTTCAGTACATACATTTACTAGGTTTTATCAAGTGAATGTTAGGACTCAGGAAGATGTTGCATTTGAACGCAGTCTACTGCAGGCAGCTATATAGATCCTGTTGTTCTGATGGTGTTTCTTTGGTCAGAATGGGTTTCCTTCCCGTAAAAAGCAATGCTTGGGGATGTCCCAGTTAGTTATTATGGCTGCTCTGTGTCCCGTGATGTAAGATAAAGAAATTAAGATTTTATCTACAGCTTAGCTGTAAAATCCTTTTCTTGGAGTACATCATGGGACACAGAGATCCCTCCCCTCTTGTCTGGGAAGTTTATTGCTTGCTACAAAACTGTGTAGGAGGGGTTATATAGGGGAGGACTTCCAGTCCTCCCCTATACAGAGATCCCTCCCCTCTTGTCTGGGAAGTTTATTGCTTGCTACAAAACTGAGCTACTTCCTGTGTAGGAGGGGTTATATAGGGGAGGACTTCCAGTCTTTTCTTTTGGTTTGCCAGTGTCCATTCACCTATAGGTGGCGTATAACCCAGTTAGTTATTATGGCTGCTCTGTGTCCCGTGATGTAAGAAAAAGGATTTTACAGGTAAGCTGTAGAAAAAATTCAAACTTTGTTGCCAGCAGTTTAGACATTAATGGCTGTGTGTTGAGTTATTTTGAGAAGACAGCAAATTTACACTGTTACATTACATTGTAGCAAAGTGTAATTTCTTCAGTGTTGTCATATGAAAAGATATAATAAAATATTTACAAAAAATGTGAGGGGTGTACTCACTTTTGTGAGATACTGTACATACATCAGTGCCTCTTGTCAATGATACACTTGCCATGTTGCCAGTCTTGGCCTGAAACAAGATTATAGATCTTAAAATTGTTCTTTCTTTTAAACTTGTACCTAATTTCACCTTTTTATGTGTGCTCTTACTTTTATTAGTCAGGGAGCCTCTTCTATGTCCTTCTCTGATTTCATTTCACTTTGCTACTGGGACATTACTTGCCTGCTTTGGTTAAATCCTGCCAAGCTCCATACAACTATGCCGTGAGACTGCCTCAGTGGCCAGGATATTGAGTGTAAGAGCAATGTCACTGGATAAGGCTAAGGTAAAGCTGGCCAAGCACTCTGCAAATTTTAGCCAGTTCCTGATGAATCGGTTAAAATTCGCTATGTGGGTGGATCTGTTGGCCACCTTGAAAAAAATCAATGGAGCTGGGTGGAAAATTGTCAGCTGAGCGGCAGTGGCGGCATATGGTCAGATGAAGCCGTCCTTAAGGTATTCTGACAACCAACGGTAGTGCCTGTTAAAATACAATATTCATGAGGGATTAGTCCATCTGCACTATTTCTCAATTGAAGATCCGGGGTGATAAATTGTCAGTTGAAAAATGGCTGTATCCAGTCAGATGCGATATGCAATAGCCCAGCAGGAGACACTCATCTAAGTATGGAGAAGAATGTGACTTCCTCCTAGTGCTTCAGCCTAAACAGCCAATTATCAGGCCCAGCACTGTCATTAAGTGTTGGGCTTGGTAAGAAGTAACTGGGTGTAAGCTCTGACCAATCCAATATGGAGTTTATACAGAATCAGGATCAGCTCTCCAACACATTAACACAGAATGGGAGTGTGCAGGAAAGATTATCGGTGGGTGTAAGGTCTGTCTTACAAGAGAATGTGTCACTTTGACTTAAATGGGCAAAGTGATAGACTTTTTAAGTTTGACGTTTAAAATGCTGTCTTTATATCATTCTGGTAGAAAAAGAATAGGAATTATGAATTTTCTGAATTCCGTAAGAAAGAAAATATAACATAAAGGTTTCTAGAAAAGAGGTACTATATTTTAAAAGCCATACTAAATTGCAGAACAAAGTTTGATTTGTCATATGGTTTAATGAGATTTATACATGTTCTTCCCCTGTTTAGTTGTAGCACAGGGACTGATTTACTAAAACTGGAGAGTGCAAAATCTGGTGCAGTTGTGCATGGTAGCCAATCAGCTTCTAACTTCAGCTTGCTCAATTAAGCTTTGACAAAAAAACACTGAAGCTGATTGGTTTCTATGCAGAGTTGCACCAGATTGTGCACTACTCTCAAATTTTAGTAAATCAACTCCACAGTGACAACATTAAGTAATGGTTGAACCTGACTAAAGAGAACAGCATATATAACCGAGCTGTATGTGAGATCACAATGTTGACATCTGTTTATGAGCTGTCTTTTTTACCCATTTGAATCTTGCAGAAATTGTCTGCTTACATTAAATAGCACCATCTCATATAACTTTGGCAGAAATTTCTAGTAAATTGTCAGGAAAGCTATTTGGTCTGTGCAAGATTATAATAGAGGAAATTAATAGGAAACCTATCATAGTGGAACATTTAATGGATAAGTGTCTGTGATGTTTTTTGCAGAAGTTATTTCACTGACAAAGCTTTTTCATGTTCTGAGAAATTAAAGAAGAAACTTGATATGTTGTATGTGGACAATCGTTTTCTTAAACTAAAATCCCCCCTCTTTAATCTCTTAGACAGAATACTTTAGATTTTATAGCTGACATAGACATATATTTTAAGTGTGGGAATCTAACGAGGATGGCAGTCTGCTTCAACGTTCCTTGTTTGTCTATTTCTTTATTGGTCCTACATGACACTTTGCAAGTTGTTGCTAAACTGTGTCATTGCCCAAAAAGGAGACGTAATGGAAAATGCAGATAGGCAAAGCACAGGGAATACAATAATCCGTGACTGCTTTTCAAAGCTACTGTTTAAGTAATCTACTTTCCCAGGAGTTAGGAGGTGGTTAGAAAAATCTTGGCACACATTCCTTTTTTTACTACCTCGGGGCACAAATTTGAAAAGCAAACACAGAGTACACTTTAGTTAATATATTAAGTCAGTCTTGATGTTGATTGCTGGGATGAAATGAATGGTAAAATACTTTTCCTTTTTCCATTGCTGTGGGCAAAATTGAGACAAGCCCATTGAGATTAAAAAAATGTGCAAATGTGCCATCTGATTACAACACAGTTATTAATTACCTTTATTGTATTACAGTCCTGTAGCTGACTGCAAAAACCATACAAAAATAAGAGAACACCTTAGTTGCCCACCTTTATATATTACTTGGAACTAGATGTTAAAGCAAAGAAAAATATTCTTTTTGGCTTGCAGTAAGAAGATGATTATAGGGCAGTGCCGTCATAGGTAATAGCACAAAGACAACAATAGACAATATCAAGCAAATTTTTTAATTCAGTTGTGTCTATTTTAGGGTACTTGACAGTTTTTTATTGGGCAATGCAGGGATCCTAATTACATTTGACCTAATGGGGTCCACTTATTAGTATTTTAGGCATGTATGTTCTGAAGCTCAATCAATCTCAGATTATTAAAATTTGGCTTTATATATTAAAAACAATACTCCATGCTAATTGTATATTTGCCCTCTGTAATTCAATGCACCTAGAAGCATGTGCTTACCTTTCCTTGTTCCTGCACAGTAGACTAGAGAATGCTGACTCAAAGTTATCCTCATTATATGTGAAATGGGTAAAGTTCTTTATCAGAGGGTAATCACTTGTCTCGATGGAGTCATGCTGCAGCATTGGTGGTATGACATGCATCGCCTAACCCCTTAAATGAACAGCCCTGTTTATCTATGCAGGCTTATTTTAGCATGTGAGGGTTTAGAGCAGACACGCTGTTGTTGATGCTTCACACTCTGGCATATATGTAGGGTGCTAGACCCAGGAACACTGAGATAATTTCTGGCATATAGACTGGGCTCCGTGCATGCTGCCATTTGCAGCTGATGCACGTCGGTTGAGAGGATCAGCATCCCATGCATTTTTGGTAGGTGAGCTATTCTGCCTTGAGAACATTGTTTTGTTGATTTTTGTGCTGGTGACATTGCCCAGTATCTAATCAACCCTATGAATTTTTTTTATTGATATTCAGATCACTTTTCTCTATGCTGTACTTATTTCTAACATATTTCAGGGATCCACTTAGCCTTGGGTTAGATGCAGGAAACCCATCTGTTCAAAGTGGATCTCCATCCACAACTTTTTTCATTTATTTATTGTTATTGGTTTTCAAGAATTAAGTGGTACAAAACAGAGCCTCTGGCCATTCCCTGGCTCCAGGTAAACAACAAAGCAAACACCTCTAATTATCCACTATCCACTTATACATTATCTCCACTAAATTAGGAGTACACAGTTAAGAAATACATTTTGAAAAAAAATAAAAATTATCCCCCAATACCCATGTTGTTAGTTTTCTCTTTTGAAAGCAGAAGGGTTAGAACTTCAATCAGGATGACTCAGACAGAAATAAACTATCCACTATTAAAAAAGTATGGGCTGAAACTTTATTTTAATGTAATTTTAAATAGACAACATTGTGATTTTCTCTGACATTGAATTTCTGAAACTACCAGAAGTGATTAGGGAATATTCAAGAGCCCCGAAACAACCAGAAAATAATTTTAGCTGAATTTGGTATAGCTTAATGCTATACTTTCTAATTTTTTAGAAGTGAGTTTTAGGAGACATAAACTGAATTAATAGTTTGTACGTAATCTGATTCTAGAGGTGAGTACTGCTTGCCCTTCCCATAGCTTATTTTTCTCCATGGACTGCTATGTCTTGATTAAGCCTCTGCCCCCACATGATTATTTTATGTTGTATCATTATCTGCAGTAAGGTTTACAACATATGGGGTCAGTTACTGATCAGTACAGTGCTCCTTCTCAATGATACTATGGGAGCATTTACATTGAGAGTAAGAAACAGTACAATTAAGGAGCAGAAAACAGCGACAACATTTTGAGGAAATCCACACTAGACCTTTATTTTCTCACCACTGTAATTATTTTGATGTCAGTGCACACCCCTTTCTCTTCTCAGCCAAAACTCAAACAGTTCCTAAGGTATTTATTTTCTCAACCAAAAACCCAAGCAGTCCCTAAAGCATGTCTGATTGATTCAGGCCATTTGGAAGATGTAACCCCTCTATTATAGTCAAGGTCAAAACTAGTAACACCTAGAACTGCTCCAGCACCATTCATTCTCCCCTCCCATTGCCAACATTTTTATCGAAAAACCTTACAGAGACTGCACTTTTCCTGCTTTACACTACTTGTGGCTTCACCTTTTAATCAATACCCATACTTTATTGTCACAGGTAAGAATAGGTACATAGTCTAGTTTGCAGACTTGAAGCTTAGCATTCTGTTTTCCTGTCTCAGGCAAATGATAACTTCTTGAGAAGGCAGCCACATTGCTATAGAAAATCTGATGTCACACCTATACCAAAAGAGACATCTGCTGCCCTTGGATGTCCTTGGACTCATCTCCACATCACTTAGAACTGCAACTATCTTCGTCTCTCTCCACTGATGGATAAATGTGACACATATATCATATATTGTTTTCTCCAGTAAAAAAAAGGAACACTTAGCTCCCATTTGCACAAAGATTTTCCAACACATTAGAATGCTTCTGTTTGCTTTGTCAGAAGCTCTTGTTATCTCCCCTAGGGAGGTCCTACAATGCACACCTAATTGATTCTTACAGTATTTGAATTAGTAAACCTCTTACAAAGACTGGGTAGAGTACGGTTACCCTACCAGTCAGTCTACAGTGCTCCAATATTTTTTTTGAGATAGCTATAACTTTTTGTACAGATGTCGTTTTTATTGAGAGGAAAAAGAGATGCAGATATATGTTTTTGGGAGTAGGCAAAGTGAAATGTATTATGATCTTTATCACTTCTGCTAAGAGCAACTGAATGAGAAAAATATATTTTGTTATTTTTTTTTACCTTATAAAATTGTTGCAGGAAGCATTAGCATATAGTCAAACTGTGCTTGTTGTAACTAAAGATACTAATACACTCAGTTATTTAATACAAGTGTATTCCATGTAATGATTTAATTTGCAGACATGAAGGAATAAGTCATTTGCAGTCTGCTCTGGAGTTGAGCCTGTGGTTATGCTTGTGTTGTGTTGTGGTATGGCTAGACACAGGGAAAATATAATGATTGATACAGTGGTCAGTAGAAAGTAGTAATATTGAGGCTTTTGGGATAAGCCATTGGGGTTCTGTCCAACATTCTGTGAATGGCTGGACTTGGAGTCACTTTTATATGTTTTCTTTTCTCAGACAGACCTCTTATAGTGCTTCATACCCCACAAAAATACATGTAATAAATCAGCAATATTTGAGTTTCCCATTTCATGTTATATTCCAATAAAACATGTTACTGCACAGAGTTGTTTGCATTGTGTACATGGAGACACTCTCATCGCTATAGCTGTTTTTTGGCATCTCATTCACTATGTTAAATAATTGACCAGATGCTCTTTTCCTTATTGGGCCACCATCCCAGTGATCACTATCACATCTTGAAACAGTCAGTTATAAGTAAAAAGAATAAAATTGAAAATGTTTAGTGATGCAATAGGGACAGTTTATTAAAAAGGAGCTTTAAGGCCCCATTTATGCGTTTTTTTTTTTTTTTTTTATGGTTTTCGTGCCTGTAACTACTGGTTGTCCTTAAAAAATCATTCTCACACAGCCAGCGATACCAGTGTTTTCTGCTGAAACACTAAATTACAGGTCCTATGCTGCCATCCTCTAATCTGAACTCATTAGGGACTGGTCTCTTTTCCAGGTTATTTCACCCGGCCACCTGATGACACACTGTTCTGCATGTGCAGTGTACACAAGATTGTCATGTGCATGTACAGTGTGCCTCATTTTTGTGTTGCCCAAAGCAGCTGCCCCTTGAGCCCATACTGCCTGAAAATTGGGGGCCCCATGATGGCACTGAGAGACGCATTTCCACACAGGAAGCAGGCTGGCAGCAGCGCGCCATGCTGTGTCGTATGGTACCTGCTTTTCTCCAGCCAACATGGAGGGTGTGGGGCCCAGGAGCTCCAGTGACACTTTGATACTGCCCCATGCAGCTTGTATGCTCGGGGGCGGTGGGGTAGGAGCTGGAGTGGGAGCTGCAGCACAGCCTACCTATGGAAGTGGCAGTGTGGATGGTGAGCCCAGCTGGCCAGCACTGTTTGCGCCGCTGGGCTTGGGATGTCTGAATGGATGCTTCCTCTTCCGCACTTCCTTCTGCCTGAATGATGTGTTTGGTACAGAGGTGAGCCCTTGTCATAGTTCTGGTGAGGGGCACATAGCCAAAACTGCATCTGCATTAGAAAAGGGGGTACTATATGGATGGTATAAATGTGCCGGGGCATATCAAGGCTGTATGGGGGAAAACAGGGATGTAGAGGGGTCACAGTGCTGGGGGATATCAGGGATGTAGAGGGGTCACAGTGTAGGGAGTATCAGGGATGTAGAGAGGTCACAGTGTAGAGGGTATCAGGATGTAAGGAGGTCACAGTGCAGATGGTATCAGGGATGTAGAGAGGTCACAGTGTAGGGGGTATCAAGGATGCAGAGAGGTCACAGTGTAAGGGGTATCACAGATGTAGTGGGGTCACAGTACAAGGGGTATTTTCTAGAGAGCATATGGTAACAGTGCTGGGGGGGACATCTAGGGTGCAGAGAGAGATCAGAGTGCTGAGAGGATATCTGGGGTGTAAAGGGGTTACAGTCATAGAGGTATCTGGGGTGTAAAGGGTCACAGTGCTGGGGAGATGTCTGGGGTATAGTTCTTGGATGATAGTCACAGTTCTTAGGGGATATATAGGGTGATGAGGGGCCACAGTACTGGGGAGCTTTTTGGAGGCCTCATGATTTTTAATGATGGCCCTGTATATACTTGTTACAACTGTCCTGAGCCCCATTATAGCAGGTATATTATATGCATAGGACAGTTTTGTTACCTTATGTATGTAGGGTTTTCCCACCATTTCTTTGCATACTGATTGAGAATGATTGTTCATATAATTAACCCCTTGGCACCGGTGCTACCCAGTCCTTTAAAGAGTTTAAGATCCCGGGAGGTGGGGTTTATGATCATGTGACTGCCGTGATTCACTGTCACGGCGGTCACATGATCAGAAAGCTCACAATCACAAGCAGAATCGGGAGCTTTCCGTTAGCTGCCGATAACTGTGTCGGTAGCACACAGGGCACGCGCTCTCAGCACAGCTTTTTTTGCAATATTGGACGCAAATATGCGGCCACTCTGTGCAAAGTCCCACCCACCGAGAGGCTGCATATTTGCGTGCTGTCGATGCTAAGAGGTTTATGTCTGCAGTCTTCTTTGAAAACCTTGGGATCAGTGTTAACATTTTTGCTGTTTGTACCAGTGTTTTGTTGTTTTTCAGCAAAATTCCAATACAATGAATTCCCTTGTTTGTCTTGCTTGATTGTCATTTTCTTACAATTAAGCACTTTACTCTGTATGTAGCTGCAGCTACATACAGCCAATAACACTGTGTTCTGGATGTGAGCCGAGATTTCCTGTTTCATACCTAGAACGCAGAAGAGTCTACCGCAGCGGCGCTCAGCCACTCAGAGCAAGCAATGTATTCTAGCAATGAATACAAAGCTTTTTCTGAATGGCTGAGTCAGAGGTTGTGACATCATCTCATATCTTTTAAATATAAAGCTCTCTGTGCAAGCTTTATATTTATTGTTAGAATACATTGCTTGCTCTGAGCAGCGGAGCGCCGCGGCAGTAGTCTCTTCTGTGTTGCAGGGTATGAGACAGGAAGTCTCAGCTCGTACCCAGAACACAGTTCAGTATACTGTATGTAGCCCCAACTACATACAATTTATACCGCACATCGAATGGCCTCACAGGTTAGTGAGAGACATAGTTCATTTGGGCCAGCTTGGCCCAACCAACTATGTAAAGTGTGTGGAAAAATAGATTTCTTCTTTAAAGCTCAAATCCAATCTAAACAAAAAAGCATGGGAACGATTTGAAACCCCTATCAGATTTTATTGCTGTCTGTGTCTTCACTTCCTGTCTTGGTGACCAAATGGGAAGTGTAATTGATCTCATCAATGAGGACAGAGACTTAGGGAGCAGTAAAATTGTAAAAAATGTTCTTTTTGTTTCCAACTATTCAAAACAAAAAATATCTCTTGTGGGGAGGTTCTGCTCACTTCCTGTCACACTGACCACCCAAGTAGTGAGGAGAATTCTAAAAAGAGTGAGATGGAAATCATTTAAAACCTGACAGAAGGTCAAACCTTTCTCCACTCTTTCCTAAGTTATGGAAAAAGTTGGACTTTAGCCACAGTAATGAAAATATTAATGTTGGACAGCATCAAAAGAAATATCTATAATGGTCTCATAAGTTCATAATTACACCAAAAATTCATCTATGGCATGGTCTATATTACTTAACAAAGAACAATCATCCCAGGTTAAAAGACCTAGATTGCATAATTAGATGACCTAAGCATGAATTTACGAAATCCCGTCGCTTTTGTGCTAGTTGTACCCATATGGAGGAAGTAACTTATTCCTTGTATGCAGCAGTATTTATGCCGTTTCTTTGGAAACACTAAAATGTTTTAGGAATCAGTTTCCTCCTACAGAGAGAATTACACTGATTTGACATTTCTGCACACTGAAGCCCTTAGCTTCTCAGAGGAAGTATATGTCATGTTTGCTGAGCCTTTCACTTTCTCTGAAAAGATTACTACAAGAGTGTCTTTGTGTATCTTGGATATTTAGTGCTGAGTCATACGCTTTTCAAAATATGTAGCCAACGTCTGTGTTCTTGACATTTGGAGAGACTATACTGTTACCAAGCATTTATTCAAATATGTCACAAGTTACAATAAATAAATTTATCAGATAATAACAAAACATAGTGAAGCTTGTTTCCTCCACATTGTAGTGCAGTCAACACCTAATATATGTGGTATTTTTTTTTTTTAGCAAAGCCTAAAGCTAGCCATATATTAAAAGCAAATTTTTTTTAAGTACTTTTGAAAGACATGCATTATGTAATCCAATGTACTGATTAGAATTTTCATATGAAAGCTTGTACAAATGTTCATACAAAAATCTGGTTACCTTCTTTTAGATGTTCTGCTCTGAAAAATTCCAGCACTGTAAAATCCTACTAGTTCATTTCTGCATGAGGGGACTGGGCAGCTGTTTTTGTCATCAAAATTAAGGATGGCTATGCACGGTGCAAATTCGGGAGCCAGACGGCTGCTGGTTTTCCAGCATGCTCGTCCTACAGAAACCAGTCAAATGGCTGGCTTCTGTCAGACCAGCTGCCATACACACGGGACAAATGTTTTTTATTGAACCGGACAATGTCGTCTGACATTCTGCCTGTGTGTACTTGGCTTTACATTTTGAGAAATCCTTGAAGGTAGCCATGAGGCCTTCTACTGAGAAACATCTAAAAGTAGGGTTGCACGATATCGATACTAGGATTGGTGCAGATACCGAGCATTTGCATGAGTACTTGTATTTGTGCAAATGCTTCGATGCCTAATCCAATACCTGGACAGCCTCACAGATAATTTGTGTGGCGGTGGGGGGAGTTGCAATCACTGATCTCCCTGTGTCGCTTTCAATAAAGCAGCTGACAGCGACTTCTCCTCCTCTCCCTCTTGCAGCTTTCAGCTGCTTTATTGAAAGCCACAAAGGGAGTTTGATGATTGTAACTCTCCCCACCGCTGCACTAATCACCCCTGACTGTCCCCTGTATCCTCCTCTGGCTCCCCGGGTCCTCTATGTCCTCCTCTGGTCCCCATCCGTGTCCTCCTCCGGGTCCCTATCCATGTTCTCCTCCGGGCCCCCTCTGTGTCCTCCGGGTCCTCCGTGTCCTCCTCTGGTCCCCACTGTCTCAGATCTGTCAGGATGGAGAGTGGAGGAAGGAGCCGGTAAATATGTAATTTAACGGCTCCTTCCTTTTCTGAATATATAGAGTCAGTGATCCCTGACTCTGTCCATTCATAACTGAGCATCATAAACTGTTTATGATGATTCAGTTTATGAATGAACAGGAGCCTCTGTCTCCTGTCCATTCATCTTCATGGCAGCCGAGGCTGCAGAGAAAGGAACTGGGGAATCGGTGTCCTTAGCCCCTTTTCCTGTCTCAAAGGGGAGATGTCAGGGATCTGTTTGGACCCCTGATATCTCACCAACCCGCCCCCCCCCCACAGGGCTGATAAAAAATATAATAATAAAAAAAGAAAGAATTGTAATAAATATTTAAAAGTTAAATTAAAAATAAAAAATGAAATGAAGAAAACACTGACACCATCCACTCCCCCCCCCCCCAAAAAAAGAGAAAGCATCTCTTGTTTGTAATGTAGGACAGATATTCCCAAACAAGCCTACAAGCCCGCTTTAGGCTCCTTACTGTACCTCACAAACAGAATGCAGGATGGATTTAAGTTCAATACTAGCTTGGTAGTTGGCAGAGAGAGTTGAAATTCAGCTAGTGAAAGTGCCTACATAAGACTTGGTATTTCACTCATAAAATCTCCTATACAACATCACTAAGAATATAAGAGGCAGCTCTAGTAGCCAGTCGGATTCTGCTGTCTGATCATGTGATGTCAATAAATATAATAGCATGGTGATGATTTTTTAGTTCTAATGCTACCCTCACTCTGTTCAGTCACAGGCTGGGGGCAGGGTGTTGACAAAACTATATTGCTTATTGGAGTGGCAAATGTACAAGTCACCATCCTGACTGTTATGCCTCATATGACTGTGTACATTTCAGTTCTAGACAAAAATACAAATGCTCTGACAGCTAAACCAGACCCCATATATAAATTTCATCAGTGTTTTATCTGTTTGCCTGAAGTTCAGATTTAAAGCTTAAAGAATATGTTACCCTAACATTTCATATTCCTGATCTCTGTGTATTGCTTACTTTGTGTGAAATACTTCATGTCCCTGCCAGTCCCCTTGCTTTCCTATTTCAATTTGACCACAGTAGGCATAAAAGCACATCCATCCAATGTGGTTAGTTTTCTGTCTGTGCTAGGAGCACAGCTTGCCTATCCTTCAGTGGTCAGAATTGTGCTGAAGTGCTGATGCATAGCCATACAATGAGAAGATCAATGTTCTGTTGTTTCTCCACCCCCACATCTCCAAGCCCTTTATGAAGCTGCGAACAGAGGCCATGCGATCACTTATAAATGTTTGCCTTTCATTTCTATTTTAAACTGAATAAGTTGTTTTACAAGCTGAGGGTTCATGTATGTTTTGAATTTACTTAAATATTCCCTTTAAATCAGCACCAAGGATAGTATATTGAATGAAAAGTGTCCCTTGTGCCGGTGCTATTTTCTTTGAAATCTTCATTTGTCTACCCCCTGATACCCCCAAAGATGTGATCTACTGGTGCTGAAGGGCTTAACACGAGTTGCTGGACCTGCCAAAGGCACTCCTCAAAAGTGCTGAGTATGCCCACCCTTTTTGCCCCACTTCTCCATTCATAATAGCTATACTACAGCTTCCTGCAATGAAAATGGCTCTATGGATGAAGGATGGGTGGATGAATGAATGGTCCACCTCCTCCATTCATAGAGTGCTTTTCATTTTGTAACTTAAACATAAACTTTTTTTTTTTTTTTAAAGAGGAGTTCCATTTTCGTTTCAATGTTTAAACTTGTAAATGTTTTCATATTTTTATTCATGCACATTTTTAGTGCCAGTTAATAGAACAACAACCAATATAAAAAGGGGAGATGTTAGGGAAAAGACCAATGAGCAGGTAAGCAAGGTATGCATAAACTTTTTGTTGGATTTAGCACATTGTCCATTTGTGATTGTAGGCAAGTGATTACTCAAATACAGATTTAGTTTGCAGTAATAATTCACCCTCGTAAGGAATACTTACAACAGTTTTTTTTAGACAGTGCAGTTTTAAAGAAAAAATTTGGTTTGTGGATGGTTATGTGTGTGGCCTCTCAAATGAAGTCTGAAAAGCATGTCAGCAAGTGAACCATTTGTACTGTAGCTCTGTGTGTGCTGCTACTAGAGTACAGATTGTGTTGAAGGATTGGGGTCAGGAATATTTATCTGTATTCCAATGACAATACGTGATTGTTGCATAGATTGTCATTTTTATGACCTGTTACTCTGTTTTTAGTATTGCTCAGCATCTGGCTTATTTTCCGGTAAAATGATCATCTGAGAGAGAAAGACATATTATGTTTCACTGAATAAAGACAATAGACCCATTAACTGCAGCCTTTAGAACTGGACAGCATACATTTTCAATTAAGCTGACCCAGCGAAAGGCATACATTCAGTGCAGCAACCAGAAAAATAAAAAAAATAAAAAAATGTAAATAACGATTACAATCAGACAATGTCTTTGCTGAATATTATTTAGAACGATATGAGAGTAATGTGAAAGTTACTAATGCCTATTCTAAATGTTGCGTCAGGAAAACTTAAGTGATTAACCTTACGTCATATGTTTTTTTAGAATTACCATCCATCACTGCCAATACTTATGTTCCACAGCTGTATACCGTTGATTCTTATAATTTATTGAGTTTGTTTTCCTGCATTCAGTTTCCTCTGGGTATGTGGTAATAACTGCTAGATGCAATTCAAACCAAGAAAATTATGCTTTCTGTATGTTTGTTGTAGTTTCCATCAAAATATGTTACATTAAATTCAGTGGTAATTCAAGCAAAAATGTATTTAAAACAAATGTAAAACATAAAATACAAAAGCAAAGTTCAATGCAGTGCACCTAAAATGTGCAGATGGGAACTAGGTCTTAAAAGAGAAGTTTGAGAATGCAAAAAAAAAAACAGACATTCTCAACTTAAGTGGATGCAGTAAAGCCAAAGTAATGCCGCTCTAGGTGAGTGACTGTCTCTCACATGTTGTGAATCGGAACCCAGGGTGCTGCACAGCTCATCTGTGAGATTCAGTAACATGCACAAATCCGGAATATTGCTTCACTCCTTTGTATCCGTATCGAAGCATTAAAATTACATCACAGGTATGACAGGAACATTAAAAGGTGGTGCGTTTCGTGCTAAATTCAGCGCTTACTCAAAGGTATGAGGTTTGAGTAAGTGCTGAATTAAGCGCAAAACACATCACCTTTTAATGTTCCTGTCATACCTGTGATGTCATTTTAATGCTTAAAAAAAAGATACAAAGGAGTGCAGCAATATTCTGGATTTGTGCATGCAGCATCACTCCGATGCTGCATCTGTCCTCTGCCACTTCTAGGACAGAGAACTGAGTGAACAAAAAACGCTGATAGCTCGGTTCTCAGCCTTCAGTGAGCAGATAACTGGTGACTGTCAGTCTCTTCTCTGCTCCGCCAGCACTCACTGGAGCACCAGGCCATGGATGGGGGCAGTAGCAGCTGGCTCAGGTTCTCAGCACCTCACTGACTATTTAGTGCTGTGTTTGTCCTCATTGGGGAACTTCACCCCTCTTTTTCAAGTGACCATTGCCTCCAAGAAAGAAAGTGAGGGACATTCCAAAATGTTAAAGTTGTCCCTAGAACAAGAAGTAAGGGGGAAACGTTCCAACAGGTGCACCCAGGGAATTCCTCTCACTTTGGGAGATTTCCTGTTTCATCTTTGGGGCAGAGAGTGAAGGGAAACCCCTTCCCCAATGAGACACAGACAGCAAAAATAACCTGGCAGGGGTTTTAGCCCTCCCCTGCTCTATCCAAAGTAAAATTAAATCTATAAGAAGATATATATATATGAATTAGATATATGTCTATATCTTTTCTCATTGCTACAATTGCTTTGGGAGGTCAGGAAGATATTTTTCCATACTTCCACCATAGAAATATGATCACTTATACTGACTCATGTAGTTTAGGTGAATTAAACCAAATGTTCTTTGCAGTGTTTGTGCGTGCTAATAAATAATTGTAATGGGATTGCTGACATATTGACATATAAATGCTGTATGTCTGTTCTGGCTCAAATCCCACCCCAGTGAAACATCTTAACTAGAGAATTACATCTTTATGTTGAGTCCCATAACCCCACAGTTAAGAAGTGTAATCATTTATACTTTATATATGAATGGCTGCCATGTGTCCTTGATATCCCAAAACATTCCTGCATTATACAGCTCTAGGAAATTTTATTTGCCGTATTAGTTTTTTTAAGCATTATTACTTATGAATAATCTAAGGTGATTGGCTCATGGGGGTTAATGTACAAATAGACTGTTTACTTTGCAAGGGAAGTTTCACTTTGCAATGAAAATTTTCTGTTTCCTTAGTTCAATGAACATGGTGAAAACTCACTTGTAAAAAAGACTCAATCACCTGCAAGGGAAAAAAACATTTTTTGCCCATAATTTGATCAGTAGAGCTTCCCTCCATTCAATGAGCTAGGGGGAAATTTTCTTGAAAGTTAACAGCCTATGTAAATCAACCCCATGGAATTGACTTATGTATTTGAGTTTGATTGTAATACATTTGGGAGAAAGAGCCCTTGCAAATGACTACAGTAGAAAATAACATACATTTCTAGATAATACCCAGAAATTTGTCACATGGACAAATGCCACTAATGACTTTTCTTTCATCTACTTTGAATTGAACTGATCTACAGCTCTCCACTTAAAACTATTGCCGTGAATGGTAAACTTACCACTTAAAGAGGAAGAAAAACCTCCTTTAAAAAAAAAAAAAAACGGAACCTGCAAGGCAAAGGCATAATGAGCTAGTATGCGTAGCATACTAGCTCATTATGAATAACTTACCTGAGAACGAAGCCCCCGAAGCGACCCTAATCCGCGACCTCCGCCATCAATACCGGAGTGACTTCCGGGTCTCACTGCTCCAGCGCTGTGATTTGCTGGAGCTGCGATGACGTCACTCCCGCGCATGCGCACGAGAGCGGCATATCGCCGTGATCTCGGCATACTCAGTGTGCCTGCGTGCCGCTGTCTACGATGCCTGTTTTTTTCTAAATATCTCCTAAACCAAGTAGGTTAAGGAGATATTTATTGGACCTACAGGTAAGCCTTAATCTAGGCTTACCTGTAGGTAAAAGTGGTTTGTAAGGGTTTACAACCACTTTAATTACAAGGGGCAACACATAATTCCAAAAGAGAGGTGTTATGACAATGAAAAGTATTTTAGTCAAAAAAAAGACCTACACGTTTCAGGGATCTGCATCCCCTTATCGGGGCTAAAAATGTGGCTATACAGTATATATATATATATATATATATATATATATATATACATATATATAGTAAATAATCTTTACAAATAAAATTAGAAAAAGCGCTACAATTTAACCGCTTCCCGACCGCCTCCTGTAGATATACGTCAACAGAATGGCACGGGCAGGCAAAAGCACGTACCTGTACGTCCCCTTTAATTTGCCTGCCCGGGGGGCGCGCGCGCCGCCAGCGGCGTGCGCGCGACCCGGTCGGGAGCTCCGTGACCACGGCCGCGGGACCAGCGGACCCGATCGCCGCTGGTATCCCGCGATCGGGTTACGGAGCTGAAGAACGGGGAGAGGTCTATGTAAACAAACCTCTCCCCGTGCTTCCTACACTGACTGTCAGTGATCGGCGGTTCCCTGTCATCGGGAACGCCGATCAATGACGTCAGACGTACAGCCACGCCCCCCTACTGTAAAAAAAAACACAACACGTCACACTGACTCCTCCCCGCCCCCTAGTGGTTAACCCCCTAACTACAACTGTCATTTACATAGGAATCAGTGCTATTTAAATAGCAGTGATTGCTGTATAAATGACAAATGTCCCAAAAATGTGTCAAAAATGTCCGATGTGTCCGCCAAAATGTCGCAGTCACAATAAAAATCGCTGATCGCCGCCATTACTAATAAAAAAAAAAATATTAATAAAAATGCTATAAAACTATCCCCTATTTTGTAAACGCTATAACTTTTGCGCAAACTAATCAATAATCGCTAATTGCGATTTTTTTTACCAAAAATATGTAGAAGAATACGTATCGGCCTAAACTGAGGAAAAAAAAAAATTTTTTATATATTTTTTGGGGATATTTATTATAGCAAAAAGTAAAAAATATTGCATTTTTTTCAAAATTGTCGCTCTATTTTTGTTTATAGCGCAAAAAATAAAAACCGCAGGGGCGATCAAATACCACCAAAAGAAAGCTCCATTTGTGGGAAAAAAAGGACGCCAATTTTGTTTTGGAGCCACGTCGCATGACCGCGCAATTGTTAGTTAAAGCGACGCAGTGCCGAATTGCAAAAAGGGGCCTGGTCCTTTGGCTGCCAATTGGTCCGGGGCTGAAGTGGTTAAGGAGTAAAGAGTTAAAACATAGCATTACCAGTAAAAAAGTACATCTTTGAGATTAAAGGATAAGTTCACATTTGAAACATGTTACATGTTGCACCTGTGTTTAGAGTGGAACATGTAACATGTTCCAGCTCCAGCCTCCTCTCCTTCCTCCTCCGTGTGACAGCGGGTGGGGGATCTTCTTTCCAGGCAATGCACCGCGATCTGCTGGTCACGGGTGCCATGCCTTACAGGCTGCAGAGTACAAAAATAACTGATAAATACACACACTCATAATAAATCAACTTACAAATATTCATAAATACATTTTTGTTTTAGTTAAGGCTCTGTTTTTATTTTTGCCTCCATAAAATTTTATATTTATTCTTATTACACATTAGTAATGCTTATAAATCGATTTTAAAGCACTGGTGAAGGGGCTTCTTAGCTTTTGAATAAATATGTTACCCTGTCAAGACTGGGGCCTCTTTTTAAATGAGTGGTTGTCTCTCCTAGGGTGTCCACACCTATAGACTTTTTACACAACTGTCCACTTGCCTTCCTGAATAAATGTATTCAAAGTTAGCATAATAGGCAATAAACTTGCATCACATCTATATGTAAATAAAAGAGGTGTCACCAAGTTAACCTGCAATATTTAGTATAGACTGTTCCATTAGGGGATAAGGTGAAGCTGGGTACACTTTAAATACCCAACCATGTGCAAAAGAATTAAAAAAAACATGATTTTTGCTTATGCATATTTGATTGGTTAAAATTTACTTTAATAATTAATTTATGTAAACATTCTTTACTCCTTGTCAGTGTAAATGACTTACTAATGGGGTGCATGAGGTTTATATTGCAAATGATTGTTCACTAAGCTATGGAAAGCTAAGAAAAAGTGACTTTCACTTTGAATACCTATTCATTTGCAATCTGCATAAAAAGTTAAAGGATAAGTTCACCATAAGAACATGTTACATGTTCCACCCGTTTTTAGGGTGAAACATGCAACATGTTCCAGTATCTGCACCTTCCCCCTCCTCAACCCCTCCCCCATGACAGCAGGCGGGGGATCCTCTCCCTGCATCCACTGTCACAATTGGAAAACAGTGTGATCATTCAGGGCTTCGCCCACATGGCCGTGTCATTCATTCACAGTTTTCTGTGAATGAAAAGACTACAATAACATCAGACATTGTGGCTGATGGCTTGTAGTACTCAATGAACTTCAAGGGTGCTGGTGAGTGTTTTCATAGTTCCTGCTCTCAGATAGGGATGGGCCCGGTGTTCGTTTCGAACCCATGTTCGAATCGAACATCGGGCGTTCGTCCGCTCGTCGAAACCAGAACTGCTTGGCCAATCATAGACCCAGCGGAAAGGAGAGCAATAATTGGCCACAGGCAGGATGCCTGTGGCCAATTATAGCTCAAGGGGTTTAGTACACGCCCCACACTATATAAGGCCGCCGCGCTGGCAGCCTCGTGTAGTGTGTTCCGGCGTTAGGAACAATGACAGACTGTACTCTACAGTGTACACACTATATGAGCTTGTGATTCATTTCTGTGTGGGGAATAGTGTAGGGAAAGAGGAAAAATAGGCAGGGATAGTTTATTCTTCTCAGTGCTGTTCTCTAATCTCTACCAATCCAGCCATCTGCAGGAGTTAGTGTGTGTGCGTGCTGTGTGAGTATAGCGCAGCAGTAGCACACTAAACCACCTTTCCCTGTATCTGCCCTTCTGCCCTGTTGTCATCTAATCCAGCCATCTGCGACATGACATTAAAGCCGCAAGCAGTTTTAAATGGCTTCTTTTTTTCCTTTACAAATGTCATTTTGTGCAGGGACAGTTCTAAACACGGGAAACACATGCCACTTCACAGGCATACTTTAGACACCCCCAGATACCATATTTAAAGGAATATTTCATTTTTTTTTTCACTTTATGCATCATTAAAATGACTGCTCCCGAAAAAAACTTCTTTAGTTTTTAAAACTTCTTTTTGCATTGATACATGTCCCCTGGGGCAGGACCCGGGTCCCCAAACCTGATTTATGACAATAACATGCATATTGGGCGTTATAATTAGCACTTTAGATTTCGAACGTTCGCATCCATTGTAACTAATAGGGTTCTAACGTTCGCGCGAACTTTAGGTCCGTTCCCAGGTTCTGGTGCGAACCAAACTCGGGGGTGTTCGGCTCATCCCTACTCTCAGGTAACTGCCTGCCTGTATTGGAGGTACAGGCAGAAAGCTATCCTGAGAGTCTGCTTAAGCTGGACATTGCACCCACGATTAAATGATAATGGGTGCAATGCTTCACAGGCTTCTAAGAAAAAAAATCTACCCCACTGAAGTATACAAAAACATTTTAACACGCTTTATATTTATAACTATGTTAAATCCTGTTTAAATGCCCTCCCTCTCAATGCTCTGCCCTAAACCTCCCTGCACACTTCATTATACATACCTTAAATTCTTCTGTGTTCTGGCTGGTCCAGTGACATGGATCTATTCCCTTCTCCGGTGGTGGCAAGTGGCCTTTAGTCCTGGACAGGGCAGTGCTCACATAATAGCGTGAGCCTAAGCTCGTGTGATGACATGCCCAAAGCGTGTATATATAATGGCTTGGTCTCATAGAGAGGTTGGTTAGGTGATGATGGGTGTCATTCAACCTGGAAGAGGAACTGTGCTAGATTGTGGAATGGTTAGTCAGCAGTCAACAGCTCCAGAGAATTTTCAGATTTTTTTCATATATGCTGGGCCATTGATTTTTTTATTTTTTTATTTTACATTCATTGTGGAGTTGGGCTTTAAAGGCATAGTTTTAAGCTTAAAATGCAATGTGATATGTGCTAAATAACCCAAGTGAAATTAATCAAAGTGCATATATTTGGACAAGTATTATAATTAATGGTAAAGGTAGTAACAACACATGAACATTAATTTGAACAAGAAAGAAAAGAACACAGCCAGGATAGCAGACAGTGACATGAGGCAACAGGAAGACTATAAAGATTATTTTTACCTTTTACTACAGCTTTGCTTCATCTTATTTTAAACTCCCAGCAATACGTTTAGTTTCCTGTCTGTATTTCTAGGGATGTAAATCACAGGCCACTTGGCATTGTAAAAGTATTTTATTGAAAGTACTTCCCTCTCCGAGGAATATATTATATACAAAGAGAAACATATTCTTTGTCATTTAAAGGTTCTAACAAAATTTAAGGGATATTTCAATTTCCATATTAAATATACGGTACACATTATATTAGCAGTTGAAAAACCCAGTTGTCCATGCCAGATGCTTATTTCTGTACAACCTTCATGTTTTACTGTCTCTGTTTTAATATTGATCATGATAAAAAATAAATTGAATGAATGTGAATTGGACAAATCTAATAATTTTAGCAAATATAACTGTTTGATTATAGTTCATACGTGTTGGTAAATTGTATTATCTGTGTAGAATTATACAGTTTATAAAATCAGTTAATGGATTGTTTAATTCTACAATTTTCAATGCAGGTATTGAGGTAAATCTAAATTTTGCAATTTGCCATAAAATAAGAGATTTACCAGATTTGTCTGATTCATAAATTGATTTATTCAGTCACACATAATTGTTCCCTAGATATCATTTTATGTTCAAGTAAATGTAAAGCCAAAATATTTTTCAATTATTTAAAGTGTGGAAAGGTAAATCCTCTTCTAGATTGTATTAGCTGTCATTGTCCTGAATTACAAAATTCACCCTTTCTTATTTATTCTGATAATCATTGTCACTAGGACAGAAACTTATGGGAAATCCCACACTTTACATTTGTAACTGAAACATGAATAAAACTGGCATTTTCAAATGGGAATTCCTGTTAAATGACAACAGTTTGAGTGTATTTCCCACACTTTGGAAGAATTTTATCTCACTTTTTCTTTTGTCCCTGTAACAAAAAGTGAAAAGAGATCTCCCCAATGGGACATATGATACTATGATTATGATGTGATTTTTACTATAATGTCATAATGAGTTATTGCTCTTTTACTGTATTTTGTAGAAAGAGGGTCACCTCGTAATTTAATAACCAAGGATATCACAGACACTACAATAGGAGCATCATGGACAGCAGCTCCAGGAATGGTTCGTGGTTACAGAATTGCATGGAAATCTCTGTTTGATGATGAGGCTGGAGAGAAGACGGTACCTGGTGATGTCACTAATGCAGTCCTGGAGTACCTTAAACCAGAAACAAAATATAAAATCTCAGTTTTTGCTAATTACAAAAGTGGTGAAGGAGCCCCTCTTGAAGGAGAAGCTACTACAGAAGGTAATAATGAATATAATTTATGTATTGTATTATCTTCTAACTCTTAGAGACAATTAATTAGTAGGGAAACCAGTGATCTACCTCCAAGTCTGTAAATTGGAAAGTACAGGGAAGAATTATAATGTACAAATCATAAATCATTTTGTTCTAATATTGGTATACATCACTGTAAAGTTTTGCTAAGGCAGCGTAAGTATTGGGTATGCAGTATAGGACACTTAGCTGTTGGTAAATTAAGCGATAGTAGTATGTTTAAGGGTGAGCAGTTGGGGAGTGTTGCTCTGCTCCAAAAAGCTCTATGAGTTCTTAACCTAACTAGGTGAGGAACATGTAATGTCAGCACTTCTAAACCTTTACCTGTAAGTGATTACCCATTTATTTCATAGTAAATTAGATACCATGGACATATGCATGCCTTGCTAATGCAGACTTTCTAACTGTATGGCACATCGACATAAGGTATTTGGCTTTTTGATGATCATGTGCTACAATAATATCAAAATGCTCAAGAGCCCAGTGTTGTAGCTATTGGACTTTTGGAATGAAATGTAAAGAAACTCATGTATGTGCATGCCAACACAAAAGACATAGTACACAGGAACATTCATCAAATGTTGACAATATCTCATTGGAGATTGATATCATTCCACATTTTTCAGTAGTGCCAGTTGAGTATAAACCTGTTTGCTTATCTTTACTGATTAATCAATTCCTGGGATTAACACAACATGATATACTCATTATGTTATAAAATGCAGGTATATTTCTTTGATCAAAAACGATCAAGATATATAAAGGTGCTTCCTAGCATAGGTATGCAAGAGCATTTAAGCTTTCAATAAAAACTGAACAATATTCAGCGAGCAAATACCACAGCAAACTAAATACTATATTCATTCAAAAAGGAAAAAAAGGCCAAATTCCCAAACTTCTGTAAAAATTAAGAGTGAAATAAACCTTTGTATTATTTATATTCCTTTTCCTAGATGCCAGTAAGACATTATTTGCTTAGATAGTCTTTCTTCACTGAACAGCAGTGGCCTGTCCATTAGGGGCGCCTGGGCGCCGGCCCTCTATCCACGACCTCCACCCCCTATTCATGCATCAGGCCCCTTTCAGGATGCCGGGTGCATGAATTACAGCGGCAGGGGTGTTTTTTTGAAAAGAACCTCCAAGGTAGTATTCTCAGGAATACTACCACTACATCGAGCCACACCAGAAAGGCAGATGGAGATTAGGGAAGTAAAAAAGTGGCTGAAGAGCTGGTGTAGTAAGGAGGGGTTTCTTCTCTTCTCAGTCGATAACCAGTACTATAGAAGGGATGGACTGCACCTAAACGAGGAGGGTGCAGATAAGCTGGGAATAAAGATGGCCAAAAAGTTAGAGGGGTTTTTAAACTAGGCGACAGGGGGGAGGGTCCAGAGGTAGAGATAGTCAGCGCGGAACATATTCCAGAGGGTAGTATTGGGGGCATTAGTGATAGGTTTACCAAAGCACATAAACTCAAGGTAAGTATAGTAGCAAGTCCTAGTTGCAATCTCGGAACACCCAATAAGAGGATAACATGCAACCGGTCTAAACTACATATCATGTTCACCAATGCCAGGAGCCTAGCAGACAAGATGGATGAACTAAAGACACTGTTGTAGGAGGAGGATTTGGATTTTGTGGGAATTTCAGAGACCTGGTTCAACAGCTCTCATGATTAGCTGGCAACCATTCAAGGGTATACCCTTTATTGCAAGGATAGAGAGGGTAAAAAAGGGGAGGGGTATGCCTATATATCAAGAATAATATACAAGTGAATGTGAGAGATGACATCACTAAGGGAGCTAGGGAGGAGGTGGTTTCCTTATGGGGAGAGCTCCAAAGGAATGAAACTAAGGGTAAAATAATACTGGGAGTATGCTATAGGCCCCCTAACCTGAGGGAGGAAAGGGAGACAGATCTCCTATCACAAATTGGATTAGCAGCAAGGATGGGAACTGTTATCATAATGGGGTATTTTAATTATCCAGACATAGACTGGGCAGAGGGAACCACGCATTCATCTAAGGCTCGCCAGGGCTTGCCTAAATGTCTTGCAGGACAATTTTATGGGTCAGATGGTAGACGAACCAACTAGAAATAAAGCGCTACTGAGTCTACTGATTACCAACAATACAGAACTGATCACGGATGTGGAAATACAGGGCAATTTAGGTATCAGCGATCAAAGGTCAATTGGCTTCAGTATAAATCACACAAATAGGAAACATAAGGGGAATATGCTGAATTTCAAAAGAGCTAACTTCCCTAAACTACGAACCTTGCTAGAAGGCATACATTTGGATAAAATCTTAGGAACAAAGAACACGGAGGGGAGATGGGTTTATTTTAAGAGCATATTAAATAAGGGAATTAGCCAATGCATCCCATTGGGTAATAAATTTAAAAGAGCAAACAAAAGTCCTGGATGGCTTAACTCCAATGTAAAAATGCATATAAAAGCAAAGGAGAAGGCCTTCAAAAAATACAAGGTTGAGATACAACCTTGCAACAAGAAATATAAGGGTGCAATAAGGACGGCTAAGATAGAACATGAAAGACACATAGCAGTGTTTATCCTCATGACACATCACAGGAAGCACCTCCATGGTTAACAGAGGACAGAATTAAAATTAGACAAAACTTAACATTAATAAACCACTGGGACCAGATGGCTTGCACCCGAGAGTACTTAGGGAACTCAGTCAAGTAATTACCAGACCATTGTTCCTAATTTTTACTGACAGTCTACTGACTGGAATGGTACCAGCAGGAGAAAAGCCAATGTAGCACCAATATTTAAAAAGGGCCCAAAATACAACCCTGGGAATTACAGACCTAACAGACCTAACAGTTAGCCTAACATCTATAGCATGTAAGCTCTTAGAAGGGACTATATACAAGATTTTAGTAATGAGAATGGTATCATTAGCAGTAATCAGCATGGATTCATGAAGAATCGTTCTTGCCAAACCAATCTATTAACCTTCTATAAGGAGGTGAGTTGCCATCTAGATAAAGGAAGGCCCGTAGATGTGGTGTATCTGGATTTTGCAAAAGCATTTAAAACAGTCCCCCATAAACGTTTACTGTGCAAAATAAGGTCCGTTGGCATAGACCATAGGGTGAGTACACGGATTGAAAGCTGGCTTCAAGGGCGAGTTCAAAAGTGGGCATACCAACTCACATTCAGCAGGCATGGTCCACTGCTCTCACTATCAGGAATACAATTCAGAGCAATGATGTACAGATGACATTGCTGCAGCAAGTATATATACTGTAGATGGCAAGACTCTGATAATGGCTGGATGAGATCTGCAGCGTTAAAATAAAAAAAGGATGATTAAAGCCAAAACAGTAATTTATGAAAAAAAGGCAATTATATATGATAAACAGTACTATAACACATGTATTGTAATTCAGTAAGAGTTTATATAGAATTTGAATATGGTTATTTTTATTGCACTTACCTCTGTGATCTAGAGATATTTGAGTCAAAATTTTCATAGCAGACATGCTTCTGCTCTCAGCACAGCTCAGACAGCCAAATCTTTGGTGGTTCCCATAAACTCTATGGGGAATTGAATTGCATTTGGTAGTTAGAACAGTGATGTGCTAAATCAGAGGTGTGCTAGCTGCTGAACATCAAATCCCAACGTTGCTTAACTGGAGGAGTGAAGGTAACTAATGTGTAAATTTACATTTGCTTCAATAGCAACAAAAACAAATTGATTGAGTAGAGTACTGGTTTGAGTTCAGCAACTGACTGATTACTAACCCATAGTAATCAGTCAGTTGCTGAACTCAAACCAGTACTCTACTCAATCAATTTGTTTTTGTTGCTTCCATAGTGCACATGGAAGTTAAAAACTAGCATATTTAATTAAAATTATTTAGATAATGGGGTTATTATGTCATATATACAGTATGTGGGGAATTAATATAGCAATACAATTTATTTGCCTGTTATATTACTATGAAGATTAGCATTCTAAAAACATGTAATGCATTTCACCATGAACAGGCAAATTTAGTAATTGGAGACTAGCAGCTTTGGTGGGGGATCATCTTTTCTCAGCATGTACCGTGAGAAATAAAGCTTCACAGAGTTTTCTTATGGTCCAAGTCTAATGGCAGGATCACTGCAGCTGTTTCAGTTGCATCACATAACCATCACGCTTAGACTTGACTATGTTACACTTATACATTTGTATGTAGATATGCATTTTTTACATAAAATCTTCGGAATTTCAGGAAATTCTCCCAAGACACATCTGTTGAAAGATTTCCCAGGCATTTTCTTCAGATCTGGATACATGTGCTAAGCATGTGGATGTTGTCTTTAATCTTTTTTTTTTTGGGAGGAAGACTAATTCCACATTTTATCTGGTTTATCAAAAACATTGGGCTAAAACTGAAGGCTTAAGTTGAAAAGTAGCCTCTAAGCCTATATAATGCAGAATTTGAAATTTTGGAGTTTCTAAATTAATTTATTTTCTAAAGCGTGCCTGTCACTCAGACACAGTGAAAGCTGTAAATGTGTGCGCTGCCCTAGAACAAATTGCCTAGATATGTATTACTCTGCCTACTTTTGCACATAGATTCAGCATACACAATATTTATGATCTTACGATAATAAAAACTATAAATAAGGGGTCTCAGTAATAACTGTTTTCACAGAAAATCCACACAGCTTTTACTCAAGATTACTTGATTTTTCTAATTGGATTACATTTTTTTTTTTTTTAAAACAGCCTCCTTATTGTTTATATATACTGTATCAGTAATAATTCATATAGGTTCAGTTCTGCTTACTTGGAAACTCAGAGACTTTATTCTTTCCTGAGATGAGATGTAACAGAAAAACAGCCTTTCCATTAATTATATAGGGGTTGATTTACTAAATCTGGAGAGAGCAAAATCTGGTGTAGCTCTGCACAGCAACCAATCAGATCATTGTCAAAGCTTAATTGAACAAGCTGAAGCTGATTGGTTGCTCATCTGCACCAGATTTTGCACGCTCCAGCTTTAGTAAATCAACCCCACTGTCTTGGTTATTGAAGGACTATACGTATATATGGGTTAGCAGTGGGTAGTCAGAAAGTGACAATAAAGGAAATGAGCAATTTAACTGGTATTTCCCTTATTGCTGCCCACTGATGATAAGGTGTGCTAAACTGCAACATTTGTTTAAGGTGCTGTGCTGCTACTATAGATATAATTGGGGACGCTATGACTATTTTATATACTGATGAATAAAGTAGAAGTCCTATCACGTGATATCAGATAAATTAAACTACGATCCTCATTGTCAGGGTTGCCAGCCACCTAGATACTGAACAAACAAACACAATTTAGTGACAGAGCACTGTTTTTACTGACAACCTGAAATATGAAAGCATTAAATAATGAAAGCATATATGTTAACAGTATAAATAATATGTAAACGTTAACAATGCCCACAACAAGTAACTTGGCTTGGTTTCTAGTTAAAGAATCAATAGTGATTGTGAGAAAAAGTGAGAATGTTTGCTGCATACCTAACATCAGAAGGGTTCATGGCTACAAACATCGGTGCTAAATATTGGGCACGTCCAGTGATGTAAGTAACTGAGTTAAAATAAACGGAGTTATTTAACGCAGTTACTTTAGAGGGTAACGAGTAATCTAACTGATTACTTTTCCCCTCATGGTTACGCAGTTCCCATTACTTGGGCGGCGTTACCGCAATTACATCTACCGCCACTAGATGGCAGTAGTGTAATTCCGGTGTCCTGCCGAAAAAGTTCCCCCGCCGGATAAGGACCCCCTGTACTGCGCAGGCGCAGCGCTTGTGCAGTACGAAGGACTATGGAGCTTACGAAAATTGCTGAACCTAAACAGTTCTCTACACCGCGCAGGCGCAGTTAACATGTAATTGTACGAGGCGATGCCGCGCGCTCCCGATGCTCGTGTTTACTCTGCAAGGGGCGTCTATTGTTTAACTAAGGGGTGGGTCTAGTATGACTGTAACCAAGGAGCGCATTTATTATTATTGTTATATATCGAGCTCTGCCCATTAATTTAACATTTGCCCTCTTCTGTAGACATCCGCCCCTTACACGCTATAATAATAATAGACCCGCCCCTTGCTTACACGCTATGACAGATCTGCCCCTTGGTTAAAGTAATAATAGAGCAGCCCCTTGGTTACACGATATATAACAATAATAATAAATGCGCCCCTTGCTTACAGTAATACTAGACCCTCCCCTTAGTTACACGTATAGAATATTTAAAAAAAAGTCATTTACTTTGCTGCATAACTAATCACGTTTCCAATGTAGTAACTGAGTTACTAATGCAATTACTTTTTGGGAGAAGTAATTTGTAACTTAACTAATTACTTTGTTAAAGTAAGATGACCAACACTGGGCACGTCTGAGACTTATTATAATATAAACACTACAAAATCCACAGTTTTGCACACACAAAATACGACTTAAATACTGTGCTAATAGCGAAATTCTCACAAAAATATAAATTTATATATAATTTCAATGAAGAAAAACAGACAGCGAGTTTTTCTACCTTGAGGAACCAATTAATTACAAACTACACAGCAACAAGCAACTGGTGGGAAAATAAACGGAACAATATACCATAGCAAATAATGGTCAGGTCTACTGTATGTAATGTTCTAAACAGTGAGTGTAGCAGTCAGGACTATGCAAAGTGCAACATAGTGCATAGAGTACTGTGGTCAGGAGTGTGTACTTCTGGTACTTGGCAATGGAAGAAAACATTACTCCATACCAGTGGAAGGAGACCCCATAAGCAGCAGTGGTCAGTGAAAGGTAAAAGTGCCTCAATGTCAGTTATTTTTAAAACGGTAAAATACCCAAATCCTCCAGGTTACATTGATGACCATTATGAGAGCATTCTATGCTGGCTACCAATGTAATGGGGACATTTATATTTGCCACCAATTTAATGAGGCATTTACACTGACCACCAATGTAATTGGGGTTTCTACACCGATTAGTATTAGTATTTTATACTTACTGCCTCTTTAAGACTTAAAGAGGAGCTCCAGTCTCTCGAAAAAAATAAATAAAAGTCATCATCTACAAATACTGTAGCTGATGATGTTTATAATAAGGACACTTACCTGTCCAGGGATTCAGTGATGTTGGCACCTGAGCCGATTCTTCAATTGGCTTCAGGTGCAGGCGCCGGATTTGTAAGTAAGAGAAACTGGCAGTGAAGCCTTTCCGGCTTCACACCTAGTTTCCTACTGCACATGCACGAGTTGTGGTGTGCTTTATGAATGGTCATGCAGTCTTCTGGGACCTGTGTGTGTCCCAGAAGGTTGCAGCGGAAATGAGGAGGGGCCAAACATGCTCGTAGATCACCCTAGTGATCTGAACCAGAAGTTAGAGCGGGTACCTGTGAAAACTAGGTACCTGCTCCCCCCCCCAAAAAAAGTGCCAAATATGCCAGTGAGGGGGGAGGGTACAAACAAGTGGAGCTTCCCCTTTTGGATGGCGCTCCGCTTTAAAGGATGTTAAAGAAAACATTGAATCTGATTGTGCTATGTGTGCCGTGCTTTCAAAAAGGAAAAATCTATTACATTAAACGTTAAAGTTACCCCTCTAATATGAGTTTGAGGAACATGTTTAAGTGAGAAAAGGAATCTCCTTACTACGTTCTCCTTCGAAGGAGCAGTGGATAATGGCTACATGGTCAATATTTGTTCTAGAAAAGATAGCATACCCAACTTCTGAAAGTCTAGCTAAGTTTTCTTCAAATGTCCACAACTCTACCAATATATTTTGCATATAATTTAGATCCATGGACATGTTCAAAGTAAACCTGAAAATGTGTAATTTGATATATATGTGAGAACATTAACAAAAATATAATTGTGTTCCTTGCCACAGTGTCACCAAATGCAAAGACTCTTACAGTCAGCGATGAAACAGAAAATACAATGAAAGTCACATGGCAACCTGCTCCAGGAAATGTGGTGAATTATCGTGTGATCTATCGGCCAAGAGCAGGCGGAAGGCAAATTGTTGCTAAAATGCCTGGCTCAGCCACTACAACTGTACTAAGAAGGCTTCAACCTTTAACTACCTATGATATAACTGTTGTACCAGTTTACAAGTCAGGAGATGGAAAAGCAAGACAAGGAGAAGGAACAACAGGTAGGGTTTTAACAAATAGAACTGTTAGTAAATGTGTGTTTGTGAGGTTTATATTTTCTGCTCTTTTGTGGGTGTTTGGCTAGACTCAGCTATTAAACCCACAATCAAATGTGTTTCTTAAAAATGAAGCAAAGGATAAACCATATGAAGCGTCATTGAAGCGTGAAGCGTGCAATGAAGCGGCATTGCATATTATATTGGGGCTTCCGCATTTCTCTCTCCTGCTGAATTCAATTCAGCTCAAAATGCAGATAGGAAATATATGACCATGTATGAAATACACTTATTTATATATGTATGGGTATAGCTTAGCAGAAATTGATGCTAGGTTTGTTTTCTATATACAAAATAAATATAAACCAATATACTTAAAGCAGAATTGTTGCCAGGCTATTGACATTCGAATATTTACATATCCTTAACAAGCAGTAAGCTTAAAAATAAGACCTGACTAACCTTTGTATTTACGGCCACTGTGGAGCAATTTATCCTTAAAGCTCACAATAAAAGGAATAAAGTATTTAAGTTCCCATCTCAACACTTTTCTCTCTTCCATTCCTGTGCACCTGCTCTGTGTTTACATTAGGGCCCTTTCAAACTGAACGGGTGCGCTTCTCCTGCAGCATGAGTACAGCGCAGTGTACCCGTGGTTTTCATGTAGGTTAGCTGCACTTGGCCATAGACTTC
Source organism: Lithobates sylvaticus (assembly GCA_028564925.1). Classification (NCBI taxonomy): domain Eukaryota; kingdom Metazoa; phylum Chordata; class Amphibia; order Anura; family Ranidae; genus Lithobates; species Lithobates sylvaticus. The sequence goes on from CM053028.1 coordinate 295,699,875, forward strand.
TATTAAGTCCTGTGGTTTTGGTGCACTTTCTGAAAGTGTACCAAAAGTCCTGCATGCAGAAGTGTTGGTGCACTTTCAGAAAGTGCACCAAAACTGTGGCACATAATAGAAATCTATGTCAAAGTGCAGCTAACCCACATGAAAACTGTGGGTACACTGTACTGCACCTGTGCTGTGGAAGAAGCGCATCAGATTAGCGCAAAAGGGGCCTTAAATGTAATTAACTGGCAGGCTGCCAAGTCACTGCTGAGGTATGGGAGCTCAGCTAGGCGAGCAAGTGAAAGTAAAACTGAGAAGCTCCGGCTACAAATTTGAGGATTAATTACTCCAACATGGGTGTAGCTGCAGAGGTAACTGAAGGCTTGTTTCAAACTTTATTTACTGCTTGTTAAGAATATGTAAATATTTATTTGCCCATAGTCTGGCCACAGTTCTAATTTAAATCTATGACTTTCTCTCCTTTCATACCCTTTAAAGGCTCTTTCAGTTTGTATTGGAGACACTCTGGATAAAGAGTAAAACAAAAAAGTGTGAATCTGTAGAAATGCCCTACTAGCTTGACCTCTTCAAACAAAAATGCTGGATTCCAGGATCCCCTGCTGCAGCCATTTATACACCATGCACAGTGGGAATGTCACACACGTCTCTCCATGTATAGACAGCTCAAGAATTAGTTTTGGAAGGGATCACCAACATCTGTTTTTCAGCTCAGCCTTTCAGGTTTAAAATCTGTATTACAACTTTTAACTCTTACATACCTACAGCCATCATCTTACATTTACCATCTTTAAAGTTTTAACTGGTTCCCTAAGGGACCTGTATGCTTAATATTACAACTTCTCACCTCCCAACATATCTTACTTATTATGACACCATTTAAATGAATCCATATGTGATGATGTGATTTTCTACTGTAGTTTAAATTATATACAAAGAATGATTTGGTAATATGCAAGAGCTGTAGACCATATTTTTTTGCAATGATCAGCACTTCTTGTTGAAAAATTATGGGACTCAGTTTAATTGTTAGTTCCCCCCGGCAATAAAATGTGCTATTCACAATCAATGGAAACTGTGATGGCAACTATGGTACTTCCCGGAATGAAGCTGGTGTCTTCAGACACTTCAGAGTGACTGTAGTGTATAATGGTATATAAAAGAGGCTGAAACACAGACAGTTTAGTTGCCAATAGAATGATTGCCAGGAAATCTTTTTTTCCCTTGGGCCACATATGTTACCAGTTCTGCAATGGAATATTTTGTTAAGTTTCCTCTAGGACAGCATAAAAACTCTATACATTCTTTAATTAAAATGCTGTGCCGTCAATGTGTATCAGATAGTGATGAATTTATTATTAGATCAAGCAAGCTAATTTGGGCTGACCATATTTTTGTATGCTGGTGATAATATGCACCTACGGTGAATTTCCTGTTCTGTATGCTTATTCTGGTTCAGTCCATCATAAAGTAGGTAAACCCAGGCAACTGGTATTGTATGAGGAGGGTCAGCAATGTCCTATATGTCTGTCAGTACAGGTTTGCTGGAAGCCAACACAAATACCATATGAAGCTCTGGGAGAAAGTTACTGGGTGAAATGAAAGTGCAATGGAAGTTTAATACCTGCCAACCCTTCAATATGTGTACTGTAGGGTTGATTTACTCAACCTGGAGAGTGCCAACACTGTTGCAGCTCTCCAAAGAAATCAGCTTCCAGGTTTTTTTTTTGTCAAAGCTTACTTGAACAAGCTGAAGTTTGAATTGGCTGATTGGCTACCATGCACAGCTGCACACTCCAGTAAATCAACCCCTGTATGTTAAGTAGAGATAAACAAATACACATCTGAGTTGCAATAACCCCAAGGATCAGCACATCCTGAAACATTAACAATGAAAAAAATGTTGTTATTCAATTTAAAAAAAAGACATACAAGAAGGTAAAATGTAAAATATAAATACCAGTGTTTCCAGCACTAACACATTTCAACTATAGCTTTATCTAGACTCTTTTAAATGCAAGATCTGACCCACAAGATCGATGGTGGGAACATTTGAAGTTTTGATGTTAAACCCAGTATATAAAAGATCTACCATAATAGAAAATTCACTAATTTCTAGTGTTTATACTTGTTTGAGTAAGATACATTGAGCAATAACCACATTTCTTAATAGTTTTAGGAATTTACAATTGAGTTGTTATTTCGTTCTTATTTTAACCATAGAATACCGTATTTATTGACGTATAACACGCACCGGCGTATAAAACGCACCCCAAGTTTAGGAGGGCATTTTAAGGAAAAAAAGTTTTAGGAGGGAAGTTTAGGGAAAAAAAACACTTACATTTTAAGCGTCATTTGCAGCTTGCCCAGTGTGATTTGCAGCTTGCCCAGTGTGATTTGCAGCTTGTCAGCATCATTTGCAGCTTTGCCCAGTGTGATTTGCAGCTTGCCCAGTGTGATTTGCAGCTTGCCCACATTTAAATTTGTCGCCTTGAAAGACCGCGCCGCCGGAAAAGACCGAGCACCGGCGGAAAAGCCCGAGCCGTCTGTTCGGCTCCGCTCGCAGTCCCGCCTCCCTGCTGTTTCGGAAGCGAGTGCAGGGAGGCGGGACTGCGAGCGGAGCCGAACAAACAGATCGGTCTTTTTCGGCGGCGCTCGTTTTTTTCGGCAGCGCTCGTTTTTTTCCGGCGGCGGTCGCTGTCTTTCGTCGCCGTTTGATTTTTTTGGGCACTTTTTTGGGGGGATCAGCGTATAACACGCACCCACGACTTTCCCCCGGAAAGTGCGTGTTATACGCCGATAAATACGGTACATTTGTTTTATTGTCATGTTGATTTATATGAGCTATTATTCAGTTTCAGGAAAAATTTTAATCTGCTTTATTAACCCCTCGCCGACCAGCCGTCGTCATTATACCCGTACATTGGCCACTTTAGGAGTGCCCGCGGTGCGACGCTGAAGCTGATGTCCGTGGCCGGCGGCCGCGATGTTCACCGGCCACCCACGATCGCTCCACAGAGAGCCAGAATGGGGATCTATGTATGTAAACAAACTGACTCCGTTCTGACAGGGGAGTATACAGAGATCTACTTTTCCTAGGGATCAGGAACAGCGATCTGTCTCCTCCTTTAGTCAGTACACTCCCCCCCACGGTTTTAAACCCCTCTCTAGGGAACACTTAACCCCTTGATCGCCCCTAGTGTTAACCCCTTCCCTGCCAGTGACATTTATACAGTAATCAGTGGCTATTTTTAGCTCCGATCACTGTATAAATGTTACTGGCTCAAAAAAGTGTCAAAAGTATCTGTCCGCCGCAATGTCGCAGTCCCACTAAAAATCGCAGATTGCCACCATTACTAGTAAAAAACAAATACATAATAAAAATACCATAATCTATTCTCTATTTTGTAGACGCTATAATATTTGCATACACCAATCAATATATGCTTATTGCAATTTTTTTACCAAAAATATGTAGAAGAATACATATTGGCCTAAACTAATAAAGACATTTTTTTTTAGATATTTATTATAGCAAAAAGTTAAAAATATAGTTTTTTTTTTTCAAAATTGATGCTCATTTTTCGTTTTATAGCACAACAAATTAAAATCGCAGAGGTGGTCAAATACCACCAAAAGAAAGCTCTATTTGTGGGGAAACAAAGGACATAAATTATGTTTGGGTAGAATGTCGCATGACTGCGCAATTGTCAGTTAAAGCGACGCAGTGCCGCAATGGCAAAAAATGGCCTGGTCATTAAGGGGGAAAATCTTTCCAGTCCTTAAGTGGTTAAAAAGGTTTTTATTTTGTTTTTTTAGCTTCTCCTTTCAAGTCACCAAGGAACCTGAAAACATCTGATCCAACTATATCAACCTTCCGAGTGACCTGGGAACCTGCCCCAGGAGAAGTAAAAGGATATAAAATCACTTTCTATCCTGTAGGGGATGAAAGGCATTTGGGAGAAATGACGGTTGGTCCTTATGATAATACAGTGGTACTAGAAGAACTCAGGTAGGAAAAACAATGAGATAATGTTTCATTCCATTAATCCCTTTCAGTAATGTGTATAAGGCTTGACATAATTCTTTTAACACCTTCTGCAATATAGAGTTGGCAGTATTTTTAAACTACCTAATCATTCACAATGAAATCTCATTTACAGTAACGGGACATTGTTATTCTTTTATATTTAGTCCAGATATCTCCATAACACTGTAATGAACAGCAATGGTAACTTTGAGAAAAACTTGATTTCTTTGGTCTGATTTCTGAGTGAAACTTATAGCTTATAAATAAATTCACTTTTTAAACTTAGACATAAACCCTACCTGAAAGATATTAAATTTGCTAAAGTATTGTATATCCTAAACATCTATTTAAAAAAAATTACTGTTTTAATCTCTTTTAATGTAGTTGCATCTTAGAGATGCTGATCCCCTCCAACTTCTTTGTATCCACTTCCTGTGTAAATGCACTTGTTGCAGTGGTAGCTTCAAATTATTGCTCAGGATGGGCTTCCTAATGGTGACAATAACTGAACATACCTGCATAATGAGTGTCAACACAGATGTTTATGGACTGAATTAACATGTGACAGGGTGACAGCTCAAGAGACCAATGGGAGGCAGGGACAGAGTGTTCTCATTCCATGACAGGAAGGAACTTTATGGTGGGGACACCAATTATTATTTAAATGAAAGCTTCAGGTTTAAAAAGCTTGGAAATTACGTTCGGATTAACACTAACATGTTACATTTTATATAGTATTTTAGTGATTGGGTTTACATCTACTTTAAGATATATATTTACATACACATTTCTATATTTTAAAATACAAATTAGTAAAATAATCTGTACATGCTGCTTGCAGTTAGTGAGCCAAGCTGATTTTAAAAGATTGTTATCTGCATCCGCATTAAGTTTGTTAATATCTCAGGATATCTAGCTTAATGCAAACTAAAGGATAATGTTACATGTTACACACATATCTAGGGTATAACATGTAACATGCTCCAGCAGTCCCCCCCCTGCACCCCCAATCTTCTCTCTGTGACAGTGGGCAGGGATTCTTCTCCCTACACTTGCTGTCTTAATTAAAAAACAGTGCAGCCATGTGGGGCTCTACCCACACAGCCGTGCCATTCATTCAGAGTTATGTGAATGAACAAACTACAACTACTATCTTCCATTGCCGCAGACAACTTGTAGTTCTCAATGAACTGTGAGGGCACTGGTGAGTGCTCTCATAGTTCACTGATCTTCCTGCTCTTCAGTAACTGTTTTCCTGTATCGGAGGTACGGACAGATAGCTATACTGAGAGTCTGCAGGAGCCTGGCATCGCACCCATGACCTACTGATCATGGGTGCAAAAATAATAATGCACATTTTATTTTGCAGAAATATGTGTATTTATTATTTTTTTTTAAAAGGTGAACTTAGCCTTTAACTATGTGCTTTGTTTCAGTTATATATGGAATACATTTGGAACATATATTAAAATGTTTGTTTGCTAAAAAGCAAACAATAATGTAATCCTATATTCATAAAGCGTGTGTACAGATTTGAGGTTACCGAGTCTGCTTTAACCTGTTTTTAAAAAGTAAATTTTCTGCTTCTTTAATAAATGTATCTTCACAAATTACAACTTGGCCAACAAGTAATAATAGGTATTAAATTATAAAGTGACACACCTCAATCATTTGTACCCTGTGCAGGGCAGCAACATCTTACAAGGTCAATGTTGTTGGAGTGTTTGATCAAGGAGTGAGTGCACCTTTGGTTGGAGAAGAAATGACAACTCAGTCAGATGCACCTGATGTCCCTGTGGATGCTGGTAAATTTCCAAGAGATAATGGCATAGTGAATGTCAACTCTAAAAAAAGGATATATTGAATATAATGTGCAAAATGGTCAATTAGAATTTAAAATATAGTCTAGTATATATTAACTTTCACATTTAGACATTTATAGAGACATTTATTTACCACGTACCTATAAAGGTTATTTGGCAGCATAGCAACAAAGCAAAGGGGGCCTGATTATAGAGGGTCAAAGTAATCATTCTCCACTTTTCAACCACATATTCATTATGTGGATTTTTAAAGATCCACCAATGCTCACAGTTATAAAGGTTTGTTAATTTGCTTCTGCTTCACTGATGTAGGTATATTACCTTATTTCCTGATGTTATCAACCCTTTTACTGGGATCATTGGATCCACTGCTTGCTTGTTACATGATCACCACAGACCCAGGAATGTTACCAGATTTGGATGAGAATGGGGATGATCTGAATCTAGGTAGTCAGAGGATTCTCCCACAATCATATAAATAGGCTTCCAGATCTGCAGTTGGTTGGACACATTGTAGATATAATACTGAATCATTCTTATGATAAGGGACTCTTAAAGATATCTGTAGCCTGTGAGATCATCAGAATGTCCATAACAATACAGAATATTTAATGAGCAAATTCAGTTTTGTAAATTTGTTGGCAAGTTGAATCACATGCCAGATTGATTTATCTCTCAGGGACATTATTTGTGAGATTTCTGCACTGCAATTTTCAGTTTTAATCAAGCAAGGCAGCCATTACAAAGCAAAATGATGGTTTCATACTTACGTGTTGTACACTGGGCTTAAAAAAGTTGCTTCTACAGGAATTTGCGTTTTGCCTGTAGAAGCAGCTCCTACGTGTCCAGACTTTAAGCTCAGCATTTAGAAGCAGAAAAAAACCCTTCTGGTTTGCATTTTTGGGAGAAGTTTTCTGGTAGAAAAAAAAACGAAATGCTCCTAAACGCTCCTGAACATTCCTAAACCCCTGTAGAAAAACTGTCTGTATGATCGTTTTTTTCTGCCAGAAGAACTGCCATTTTTTACATAGGGTAAATCTCAGTATTTCAAAAGGCTATCCTGGAGATGTTCATGTTATATGATATAGTAAAAGGAATGTTAATTATAGAACCAGCTCTGCAGAAGGCGAGGTCCATGTTGCTTTTGTGGTCTACATTTTTGAGCATGTTTGTGTATTAAAGGTACACAAGGGGGACCTCTGTAGCTTTAAGTAGCTGTAATAGTCTGCATAAAGTATATTTTAATTTTAGAATGGGATTTGTGATGCAAAAGACTTAATTTTCATGTGTAACCTAACACCTAACCATTATTATAACCTTTAGAATTAACAAATAAAATAACACTAAACGATATTCTTATTTTTATTAATAATCCACATGCATCCATTACCTAATGGCCCTGTAATCTATTTTCTCATTAAATCATTTCTTACTGTGTTTTTCTGCCTCCTTGTAACATCCTCCGTGAGCTCCTAAATGTCTGCTTTTCCCCCTCACTTCTGTTTGTTTAGAATTAATTGTGCACGTTAGTAATGTGCACTGCTCTATGTACACTACAAATTTCATAGTCCATAGTCCCTACTCCATCCTAAAAGGAAGAAAAAAAAGAGGGTGGCTACACTCCACCATCTAACAGGAAATCAGATCACAGCAACAAAGTAAAAGGAATTTAGAGATTGGGTACTTTTTGATTTAAGAATACATACTTGAATAGAATCTTTTTTTCTTTACAGCAAAGTTTAATGTCATTTTAGAAAAAAAAGTTTTACCTTTACATACACTTTAACCCCAACCCTAAAACATTATTGTGCATGTCAAGGCAAAAACATTTTTTTGGATAGAGTGAGGAAGCGTTAGACCCTTTGTCAAGCGTTCAATATCAACTTATCCCAGTTAGGAAGATACACCTATCTGGTTGTCATAGTGAACATTGTCAGTGCATAGGAGAACTTGGTGAAGTACATTTTAGAGTTGCCACCAGAGTAAGAGGTGAGGGGGAATCTTCTAATCTTCTAAGACAAATATTACAGTGAAAATTGTCAAAGCCTTGCAATCACTTGAAAGAGATTTCCTTTAAATTCCTGTAGCAGCTCAAGGGCAGGCGTCAATGTTAATCTCCCCAGTAGGTCAGAGATAACGAAAAGAAAAAAAATTGATAGAGGTGTTAGCCCTTCCCTACTCTAAACTAAAAATATTTGTTTCTTGTACATGCACGTTAACTTATCAGTAACCATTAAATATGTGCTGATGCCTCTTTTATTTGGTGAAATCCTCTGGATCTTTCAATCATCCACCCACCCTCCATTCATAGGTCCTGTTCCATTCATATAAACTGTAGTATGGCTTCTATTAATGGCAGAGATGGGCAGAAAGGGCAGACATACTTAGGTACTCTTGATGAGAGCCTGTGTATTAACCCCTGCTGCACCATAATATAAGAGTGGTGGGGGTAGGGGGTATTGATGGAGAAGAATTTTAACTAAAAGAAGAGGCATCAGTACAAGGGACCCATCCTACTGACAATACATTTTGTTCCTTAACCATTACCCTTGACCCTCGACCATAACACAAATCCAAACCTACTTCCTTACCTTTTTCCTGGATACTAATTTAACTAATAAAGGACTATACTTTCCTTATCAGATGTCGGAAGTATCAGCTTGGTAAAATTCGACTTTTGCACTAAAATCTCACAAAGATCTAGGTATTAAAAACTCATGAGGCATATGATTATATATCAAATTTGGGAATGACCATGTGATGACAAGAAAGCTTTATTTGAATTACACACTCTTAAGCCTTGTACACGCGGTTCGATTATCGTACGACTGAGGATCTGACTTTTGTCAAAAGCATGTGTGCAGGATTTTGTCTAGCATACTAACTATACGAAATTGTCGTGCAACAAACACGAACGTAGTGACGTACTACGAGAGTATAAAGAGGCAGTTCATTTCTCGAGCACCACCCTTTAGGCCCCTTCTGCTAATTTCGTGTTAGTAGAAGTTTGGTGAGCGTTGATTCATGATTTTCAGATCGTTCCTGATCTTAAAATGGCAGTTTGGGATTAGGCAGTTACATTAAAAACAACACAATGTAAAATTAACAAGGGACACCATCATAGCTGTATCTTTGATCTTAAAAACTCAGGGATAATGGTGTTGTGGTAACTTCTCCAAAAAATCAAACAACAACCATAATATTAATATTATTTATATCACTACAAAACAAATGCCTTTTAAACTACGTTTGGCATAACTACATCAGTATCCCCAGCAAAGCAGCTTCATTATTATCCCATTAAAGAAGAACAGAATTGAGAATGTGTGCTGCATTTCGAACATTTTATCAATTGCCGCGTCACGCATGTTAATTCTAGATTACAAACAGTAGTTTACAAGACCAAACTCTTCCGGGTCATTCCTTGATTCCGATCATGCGTGTTTGTACTTTTGACTTTTGTGTCAAAAATTTACTAGTCTGCTCATCCAGCTATTGTCTTACTAAAAAATGAAAATCAGATGTTGAAAGGAGGATACTAACATTAAGAATTTCAGACGACAGGCCGCTGATCAAATTTCCCTTCCGAAATTCGCATCATGTGTACAGGCCTTTAGAAAAGTGTGTTTGATTATTTCTACAGTCAAATATAAAAGTCACCTAGTGTTCTCTGCAATATCACAGGATGTAGCATGATGAAGTGCTCTAACTGTGAAGATTCTTGTTATTTTTCAGCAAGTGTGTGGGATTTTAACAATGACACCATGAGTTTAAAAATAAACAAATATTTCAACATAAAGTTAGTTTACACTGTACCATGACTTTCTTCAGACAGATTAGATTTGCATAAACCTGTCCTGAGAAAATGCATAGGCAACCTATGCTATTCTTTCCAACATTGCTTGTTTCCTTAACATGACAGTTATCATATGGCTTAAATTACTTTTGATTCAGTAGGGTTAATTTACTAAAAGGAAATAGGCTTTTCACTTTGCAAATACAAATATAAATTAGCTTAGTGAATGGGGTGAGGCTTTGCTGACGTCCATCATCCAATCCTGTGCAAGCAAAAATATATTTTTTTAATTAACTTTTTCCTTGCATGAGTGAAAACTCCCTTGCAAGGTGAATACTACTTTGCAAAGTGGACAGCCTATTTGCATTTAGTAAATCAATTCCTATGAACAGAACAAGTATACAGATCAGGAGGTCTGGCTTCACTGGCTGCATACATGTTGAATGAATCATGAATCAATGAATCATTAAGTATTAACTTCAGAGGATCAACATTAAACTGACTAAACAAACAATTCATCATCAATTTAGCAATGGCAACCAACATATTTCTTTCAGCGCAGGTTCCTTTAGTGTCAAATATATGATAAAGACCTAAATACTGTTTTAATGCAATCTGAAGCAATCCATTGGGTTGAGTCATGTCATTTTTCCATATATGTAATTTATTACATGTTTTGAAACCCATGATTTTTTTTTGAACTACTGTTTTTCTGTAGTTAGGTTATAATAGGAGCAGTAAAGCAACAAATTATTTATTGATTTTGGCATACCTTACATGTTTAGAAGACCTGTACTTCAGGAACTGCATTTAGAAAATTCTGAACAGAATGTACAGTATGTGGATTTTGTTGGCTCAAGTGATATCAACAATTAAAGTTTGTTAACATTATACTGTAGCTCCTTAACATTATAACATTCCTGTTACGTTATCTTTGCAATTTAAGTCTACAAAACTACTGGTGAAGCCTGTTGTGTTTACACTTTGCAATGTTCTGTGTATATGTGCCTGCAAAATGATATATTTATTGTTCTGTATATCTGTGTAACCTTTGTAACTTATTTCTGTTCTGTTGCTAAAGTTTAGGTTATTTTTAAGCAGAAGAGAACTTGCTTTTATATACCTATTATACTCTCTTTGGACCCAATGTCAAAGGCGTACATGAAATTACTCTGTGCCTCAAGTTATCATTGTGGCATCAGCTTTCTAAATTAAATTGTTGCCCCACGCGCTGCACAATTTGCCACAGGATCAATGTGTTCAAGATGGAGAATGCAGTTACCTTACATACTGTTTCATGACATTATTTTTATGTTTTAATGTGATTGTGGTTGGGTTGTCCATCTGGTGGATGTCTTTGTCTTCTTCTTGTTCCACTGTATCTTTCCTTTTGCCATCAACATTCTTTTAAATGTTTCTTCTTTTATGTAATTTTCGTTTTGTCTGTTGGCTGGTAAACTATAATTGTGCTTTTATACTTGACTAACCTTTTTCTGTAATCAATGTACCAGGTTTGGAATGCAAAACTAAGGCTGCTGCAGACATAGTTTTGCTGGTAGATGGTTCTTGGAGTATTGGCCGTCCAAACTTCAGGACAGTAAGAGCTTTCATCTCACGATTGGTTGAAGTCTTTGAGATTGGCCCTGAGCGAGTACAGATTGGTAAGTGATGCAAATAAATATAATAATGTTTAGACTGTAAAAAAAAATTTATATGGTACCGTTATTGGGGTTTAATTACTAAAGTGGTAAAAAATGTTCACCTAACTTGAAGTGAAACCAAGTTCACCTGAAATATCAAGTCAGTGTCAAGAGAACATTCAGTTGGTTTTATTGCAAGATGAATATTTTATGCCTCTTTAGTAACTCAACCTGATTGTATTCTAAAATCATTGTCTGTTTAATATTTATAGGGCCATTGTATTTCATGTTCTAAATATATTAGTTCACTGTATTTTTAACTGATATCCTTTGCTTTTTAACACGATGTTGAAACAGTTACATAGGCATGTTTTTGCCTTTTTCATACTTGGTATTACATCTAATTCTACTTTTGTTTCCATGTTAGCACTTGCCCAGTACAGTGGAGATCCCAGAACTGAATGGCAGCTTAATTCTCACCCTACTAAGAAGTCTTTAATGGATGCTGTTGCCAATTTGCCTTACAAGGGGGGCAATACTCTTACAGGTAAATTATATTATTGCTTAATTTGGCAACAGCATCTTTAATTAGTAACTTTATTTGCATTATGTCATGCATGAGCTCATTTTTCATTATATCCAATGTGTTTCATTAGGCTTGGCTTTGAATTTCATCTTACAAAATAATTTTAAGTCTGAGGTTGGCATGAGACCTAAATCTCGCAAAATTGGGGTGCTTATCACTGATGGAAAATCACAAGATGACATTGTTACACCATCAAAAAGGATACGAGACCAAGGAATAGAACTGTATGCTATAGGTAAGCAACAGACCTACTCAGATCTGAAACTTCATGTACTGATCTAAAGTAATCAAGCACATGTAGTTACCATGTATGTTTTCTTTTATGATAAACTACAGATATCTGTCATATATTAAAGTGGCTGCATAAAAATTTATAGAGAAAAGAAGATTGTCAAGAGTTAGGACTTTTATATGTCATACAAAGCTTTGTATACCTGCCAATTACGATTCTCATTCTATTGTCATTTTAACAGGCAAATAATTTACTATAAAGAGACTATAGAATGACATTTTTGCTTATGGGCTAAAACGAGTTGGAAGACAGTAGTATTTATGTTAGAGACAAAATAAGGTTACATGCACCATGTCTGTTCTATAGCTAGTTCTCTTAGAGTTCACTGCGTAAGCCTGGGTTCACAACTAAATCTTATGCGCTTCTCAGCAGGGGTGTGGTTCGTCCCTGTTCTCCATTTCAGGGACAAATGAGGTCCAAATTTTTTGGCCCTGAAACAGAGCCAAAGACGCACCGGAATCCTGTGCAAATAGCCACAACGGAGATATGTGAACCTACTCCATAGAGAGCCGGTCACAATTTCCTGTCATCTCCCGCATCCAATTTGCATAGGTGTGAACCCAGACTCAACCTGTTCTATTCTGTTGTGCATAAGGATAGTAAACTAAAGGAAAAAAAATATTTTTTTCCTTCAGTAGTTTATTTTGATATGCATTTAATAACATTCACAGTCTGAAAAAAAATCGGAATTTATAATTGTGTATTTAAACTTGTCACAAGCCATTTAAACTGGTTTCCTTATCCATTTTCCTTTCCTCTAACTTAGCTTAAAAAACAGTTAAAACAGTAAATCATTACTTTGATAAAAAAATTATAATTACAGTTTAACAAAACTGCGCTGATCCTTGCTGATTTGTTATTGTCAATCTCATGTTTAGAGGTGTTCTTTCATTAGTACCATGGAAATGATTTGCTTCTGCTTTAGGAGTAAATTGGCTTACGTTAGCAGACATCTGCAGCTGAATAGCAAAGACTCCAAAAAGAGCGATGACTAGGGATAGTTCACACTTATTCATGTTTTTTTTAATACTGCTATAAAGTCAGCTTAAAGTGGTTCTAAAGCCTTAAGGTTCTATGCATTAAGATGAAAAACCTTCTGTGCTGCAGCTGCCCCCCCAGACCCCCCTTTTCCTTACCTGAGCCCATCTGATCCAACGATGTGCATGAGCGCAGTGGCTCCCGCCACTGTCTCTCTCCTCATTGGACAGATTGATAGTAGTGGGAGCGATTGTCTCCCACTGCTGTCAATCAAATCTGGTGACACGGGAGCAGGGGCGGGTCCAAGTCCTGCTGTCTGTGTCAATGGATGCAGCACATACGGGAGCAAGCACATACGGGTGCCCCCTAGGGAAATCAGCTTTCCCTGGGGGCACCTGATGAAGAGGAGGGGCTTGGAGCGCCAGAAGGGGACCCCAGAAGAAGAGGGTCAGGGCTGATCTGTGCAGAACCATTGCACAGAGCAGGTAAGTATAGGCATGTTTGTTATTTTTATTTAAAACAAACCCAAAGCTTTACAACCACTTTAATCTCTGCAGACATTGATCAATAATGAATTCACAAACAACTGCCATGTATCCAAGTTACCAAGCGCTGTACCTGATAGCTTATGGGATGCTCATGGGAATGTTATAAAAAAAACAGTACATTCATGTTTGAGCAGAAGTGATTATTTATTACTAGGTAGAGATTCTGGATAATAAAAAAACAGGCTATTTGCTAGTTCTACTTTTCCATGGTTTATTACCAGGTGTCTTTCATAAAAGTTTGTCTAATCTATTGCTTAAGCACAAACTTTAATCTGTAATATAGCAAAGAGGATACACTATGAAAGAAACCAGAGTATATTATGATTTTTGCTACATAGCTGTGTTACTGGCAAAGCATGAGTCCACTGGAAACATTTTTTTATTGCAAGATGTTTTGGATGGCCAGATTTCCTCTAGCCTCAGATCATCATCATACAGCTGGCTCATTGCCTGGGATATCTAGGTATACTGCCAGCCTTCTGCCCAGCAGATGATATTTAATTACACACAAATCAGAGCCTAACTAAATGAATAGAATAGATGTTTTAGAGTAAATAAAATAAGCTATTTCTTTTCACTGGCTAGCTGCATTCAACACGAAAGGTAAACTGTGCTGTACGAAGGAAAGTCTAAGGGAAAATGTGGGTGGATAACACGTTTAGGTGTATTTGTTTCACTTTCAGATTCAGAACAGTATGCAGCTAGTGGCTGTTACTCATAAATATGAAGAAGTTATTTGTGTATTAAAATTACTAATGGGTAGTGGGTGGCCAGGGGTCAAAATGTTGTTCCTTGGCCAGACTTCCATTCCTTCTTTAAGCACAAATGTTTATTTGTGAATTTTAAAAGTTAACCCTAAATATATTTCCATAGGTCACTTCTGGATTTATTATCTACCAAATCAATCAAGAAGTTTTGATATCTACCTGTAGTGTCAATTTTTCAGCTGGCTCTAGCAATATATCTTCTAAGCAAACATTAATTCTAAATCAAATGTCTGTTAAACATTAGGATAAATATAAAGGTTTATGTTGAAAAGGTGGAAATGAATACTGGGGCTACAGGGTAGCTTGGCTGACTTAAAGAAAGATCTGAGAATCCTTATGGATAGCCACAATTCCAATAGGAAATGTGACCCTGTAACATATAAAGCTAGTAAGATACTTCCCTGTATAAGCCTTAAACAACATTTGGCCCATGTGTAATGCACCTGTTCTGCCGGCTTCTGTCAGAGGAGCATGCCGGAAAACCAGCAGCCAACCGGCCAATGGCTGTGAGTGCTGATGGGAGTGTTCTGGCGGGGGGGAGGCGGTGTCCCACTGTCAGAACACAACAGCTCAACAGGGGAGCTCTCTGTACTAACGTTGTAAAAACTAGTAGTATGCTCCAGGCATTAGCAAAAAGAGGGTGATTTAAATATTGTTTTGTCCCTGTACAAAATAATGCTCAGACCTTATCTATAGTATACAGATTGGTGTCAAATTGCAAATGTACTTAACCTGGAAAAAATGCAGAGAAAGGCAGGTAGAGGGAAGACCAATAGATCTAATGACCAGGAGGGATTTTTTTCTGGTAACGTAAATCAGGACTTCTAATTAGACATTTGCATAATGAAAACAGTTGTTTAGTTTAGTTTAGTTTAGATTCGTTAATCTAGTTATTTTGTTTCATTAAATTTGTTTGATTTGTTCAATTTGTATTCGGGATTCCTACTCGGAATTCATATTCGGAATTTTAAAAATTTTCTTTGAAGTTACAGATTTTTTTTGATTCAAAATGTTCAAATCGATAAATTTTCGAATCGGTCAAAACAAAATTTTTTTTTTTTTTTTATTTGAATGCTGCAAAGTGAACAAACAAAAGAAAAATATTCATCAAATGATTACAATGACTCTTTAAATCACCTTTGGTTTAACAAAAACAGCATTATTTCGAAATGGTACTCATATAACACACAGTCTTTGATTTCAGAAATATGTTTACAGTTCGAATTCGAATGGTATTCGATGTAAAATTCGATTCAAATTTCAATTTGAATTTCAGAAATTCAGACGAATTTCGTTTTGTTTATACTGTAATTTAGGTATTTGGATATATCCAATTCACAAAAAATTTGTCTGAATATTAATTTGAAACGAAACAAACCGCACATGTCTACATATAATGGATTTTCTACCTTTATACAGGACATGCTAACATAAATAGATTGACTTCTAGTAATTTCCTTTGTGATATTTCCATTATTTACTTACTACATTCCGTATACAGTATACATGATGTATTATGTATAATGCATTGTTTCATTGTCTCATTTAAAGCTGTTCTAAATAGATGATTTTGTTGTGCTTTTAGGTATAAAAAATGCAGATGAAAATGAACTGAAGGAAATTGCTACCGATCCAGATGATGTTTATGTGTTCAATGTCCAAGACTTCAATCTGCTCACCAATATTGTTGATCCTCTCACAAATAATTTGTGTAACAGTGTCAAGGGTGGTGGAGGTGAGTTGTATCTTTTTATTAAACTGCAATATTGAAGGTAATAGAATCAACTGGAGTGGGAGAAAATTTAACATTTTATTCTTCTATTCAAAATTGATTTAAACGCAAACACCAGGCACATAGCTTAATACACTGCTGAATTGAATATATGATGTGTCATTTACCTACTGAAGGATTTGTGTTTCTGTCCATCCAGTCCTAAGATTTGTACAGCCCTGCCAGGTGACCCAACTTTTCTGTAATGCAGTTAAGCAATATAATTGGGTTACCTCCCTGTCTTCAGTCTGATTGGTCAGTGCAGGAGCAGCAACAGACAAATGAGATAATCTGTCTGCTCTCTCCTCCTGTCAACATGTTCCTTGTCAGCTTGAAATATCCTGTAATAATTTACAGATGGGAATTAAAGGAAGGGGCCTATTTTTCAAAGCTTAAAAGAGATGTATGTTTTTTTTTAAGAATCATACTTACCTAGGTGGATGCACCATTGGTCCGATGCTGCATCTATCCCTCAGCATCTCTAATACTGAGAACCGAGCGATCGAACACTGCCAATCGCTCGGTTCTCACAGCTCCGTGAGCAGAGAGTTAGTTGGTGATTGCCAGTCACCGGCTCTCTGCTCTGCCCCCTCACTGGAGTGTTGGGCTGTGGAGGGGGCGGGAGCGGCCAGCTTAGGCTCTCAGAGGCTCTTGAGGCTGAGTCGGGTGTCGGTCCAGGCATGTGGGTGGATCCCGACTCCATTGTCACGATCTTGCTTGAGCCTGGACCGGCTCTGTGATGTCAGCCGACAGCAAACAAACTGCACTCCTGTGATCCACAGGAGAAGTACAGCCAAATGAGCTTAGGCTGTACTTCTGCTTAAAAGGGTTAGTTCACCTTTATCAAATACCTGCCTATACAGATAAGGGGCACCTGTAGATTAAAACAACCTGTGCAGCTTTGGCCAAAGCCTGGCTGAATAACTCCCAGAGATGACATCAGCCTATCCTGCCTTGCTGCTAGGACATTTCTCAGACACTCCCAGTTCATTCAAACCCCCTCTCATGTGCTCTCTCTCCCCTGTCTCATGGTTGCTGTAATGGAGGAGATAGTGGACCACACATGTGCAGGGGTTTGAGAGCTCACTTCTGTGATCATAGGGAAAGCAGTATTTTCTGGGAGCACCTTAGCAACTTCCTAGCAACAAGACAGAATGGGATGATTCCACCGGTGGGAATTCTTCAGTCAGGCTGCAGTCGATACCTAAAGACCCTACACCTATAACAGGGGCATAATCATACTTTAGCCAAAGCTGTGCAGTTTGTTTTTATCTACAGGCTTCCTTTCCCTGAATAGACTGTTTTTCTTTTTTTTGGAAAACAATTTTACATTTGTAGAGTAGTTAGATAGACTGTAGGGAAGTTCACTGAAGAAAATGCTGGCAATACTTTACTCAAATAGGGGGATACAGAACCATTATTAAATCAAGTCAGCCTGTAAGTGTTTATGAATATATAAATCAGAAGTGATCTGGCCAAACTGATATGGTCAGACTACTTTTCTTCTGTTATACAGCACTTGAAAAGCATTTAAAGTACACACTTAGAACAGATAATTGCTCTTAATTTCACACACCCAATTTTCTCCCCGCCAGACATAACTTTCTCCATTGTACAATTCCTCTCACTTACTTGCATTACTTATCCTGACCCTGAGGCAGTCTGTGTTCATGGCACTCCTTGTTCCCAGGGAATACGCTGTAGAATAGACTTTACTTGCCTCATGCACAATGAAATCCTTTTTTTATGACATTTTTTTGTTTTCAGTAACCTAAAAATATGCATGAATTTTCTGTTTTGTTTTGATAGTATAGATACATCATTATAATGATTTTCCTGTTGAATTTTAACACAGATGACCTGGAAGCCCCTTCTGACCTAAGAACATCAGAACCCACTCCTCGCTCCTTTAGGGTGTCATGGGCTCCCCCATCTCATAGTGTGGACAGATTCAGAGTAGAGTATTATCCAGTATCTGGAGGCAGAGCTCAAGAGGTGAGTTTAAAATAAACACATTACTGGCTTGAATATGATTATAAATTTAATTTCTAATAAACAAGATTTTTGTATGTCATTTCTCATGTATGCTTCACCTATGTATGCTTTTTTATTTCTGCCTGCATTGGGAAACCTATAATTGGTTTGCTACTGCTTGAAAATGTTGACCTGTGTGGACATGCAGTACCTAGTAACATAGCATTAAAGGTAATTTTGTGCAGTTGCAACTGGCAAGCAATCAGAAACCAAGTTTTTAATAGCTTTGATTGGGTAGATAAATTATTGTTGGGCAGCCTGCATGCCATTACTGTTTTTAATGTTTTGCTAAATAGACCCTGTGGGCTTATTCATAATCCAATCAATTATAGTTTATCTGATGCCACCTAATTTATTAAACCCAACCAAATGCACTCACTATTTATTCATCAAATATCAAATATACCTTACCTGTTAACCCCCCCCCCCCCAAAAAAAAAAAAAACTCAAATATCCCACCAGTGTGTTGTATGCTGGTCTTGCCTTTGCGTCGTAAGAATAAGAATGGCATTAGGCTATCAGAATACTTTCAGAATTTTCCATTTTAGTCTTTGCCTTTTTTTTACGTTTGTTCTCTTTTACAGGTTATTGTTAACAGAAATGACAGAACAACAGTGCTTGTTGACTTAAAGCCTGAAACAGAATATGTTGTCAAAGTGTATTCAGTGGTAGAAGGGGAGAGCAGCGAGCCACTGGTTGGCCAAGAAACCACATGTATGTTTTTTTTTTCTTGTTGACATAATCCTTTATTAAAATACACATATGGTAAAAAGAAGACCCTTCTAATATTATTTAAAAGTAGCATATTAATTTGCAGTTATGAATGCATTATAAATTTCCAGTTTTAATCATTATAATTACTTCCCTTTTCTCCAACTTTCTTCTATCTCTGATTGATTTCCTCATTTGTCGACATTTTCTGTGTTTGTGTGTATTTTTTAATGAAATTCAGGTTTATATCAGTAATTTTCCTCTGTGATCTGTAATTGCCTTTCCTCTTTCCCTTCTCTGGTATAGCAAGTCTTGTTTCTTAACTGATACTAAGGGGTCGGCAAATAGACTGTTTACTTTGCAAATGCAGTTGAAAATTGCTAAGAAATTGTATCTAGAGCTTGTAGAATGAAGCGAAGCTCTGCTGACCTCCATCATTCAATCATATGCAAGTAAACATACTGTTTCCTGACTGACTCCATGGTAGAATATGTTTGGGTAGACTCCACCCTTGTTCTTACCCCATAGGACTCCGCTCCCATGTGTTCCATAATTAGTCTGTTCATGACACTGGGAGGGTTTGCATGCTGCCCTTGAATCTATCAGGAAAAGAAAATTAGGAGAAGTATTTGATAGGATATTTTATTTTTTATTTTATTTTCCTTGCACATAGTTGTTTTTTTTTTTTTTTTTTTTGCAAAGCGAAGCTTCACCACATTCATTAATATCTGGGGAAAGTTGACTTGCTGGTTGCAACTTTACTTTCAAAGTGAACATGGTATTTGCCTTTAGTGAGCTCTTAACCCTTACAGAAGTTACTACCGTATTTACGATAAAGTTATTTTGGAAGATCATAAAAAATAAGTGGCCTTTTCCTTTTTTCGTTTAAAACAAATGCCACACATCCCTTGAAGAAGTCATGAGGAATAGCATGACACAGATTGTTCATGTTTAGAGATCTCTTTCCTTCCATCTACTCTCTCCAATTCCATAATAATCCTTGCCATGGAAACACTTAAGGATACCTGTCATAAGAGAACATGGCGGCTGCCATTTCTGGCCTCTCCTTTTGAATATGTTAGTTGCCTGTCTTTCATGTTGACCCTCTTGTGTCAATACTCACTGAAACAGGACAAGTATGACAGGAAGTAGGAGATCAATGATGGCAGCGCATGACTTTTCTTAGGCCACAGGTTTACTCCTATATTACATTTTTAGGAACGTGATATAACATCCTAAATTGCATCATAATCAATATGTTTTATGCATTTTTTTTGATAGTGGCAAAATATGCAAACTTACCAGAACACCTTTTTTGTGTAATCATGCTTACATTTGGTTTTATAACAACGCTTAAAAATGCACGTTAAGAATGATTTGTTTCTCTGTCTGCTGATAAGCTATTACAACTGGTTTTCTTTATAATAAATAACATGTTTAATGAACATTTTTTTTAAATAGACAACATTTGTAAAGTTGACAGCAGCATAACTTTCAATCAACACCACTGACGAATTCCAGCAGTCTCACATTCAGAATTATTTTTATGACCCACATAAAAACTGTTAACTTTTCCCTTTGTCATTTGCTGAATAAGAATATTTCCAGATTCTAAATATCTTAGATCATTGGCTTTTATACACATTGCCACATGTGGTATTCATTTAATCATGTTTAAAGCGAGAAAATCTATTCAACAAGAAATAGTTAAAGCATATGTTTTGTGTTAATTAAAGCCATATTGAATGCCTAGAACTGACCCATGTCATTGACCTGACAAAGACAACATGTCATAATATTTAATGATGAATATAGGGGAAAAAGAAACAGACAAATATTATGAGGTCATTGTTGGCCTATGTATGAATCATTGCTATGTACAGTACCAGCCCACACTCTTCATTGCTTTTGAGGCATAACAATTTGGAAAGTTAATGTTTTCAAAAGGGCAAAGAGGCATACTTGAAATGGAGTTTAATTTGCAGCTTATGTAGAGGCATGTACATCTTAACCAAAATAGAGGTTTAAAATGCAACATAATTAAAAAGCTATTTAGCATCAAGCTGCCATTGGATATATATGTTCACATGGTTGTTCTGGACCAAGCTATACAAAATCCAGCATGGTTTTTCGAGGTTGCAGCCAAGTCTAGACAGTTGATTGGCAGTTCTGGCAGAGACAGAAAAGTTGGTAGTTTTGGAATGATTAGTGGTTTAGTAATCTTTGGTCTTCCAAAAGATTTTTCTTTTTCAGTTAGTCTTTCCTTTTTGCTTTTAATGAATAAACTAATGCAATTGTGCATATAATTTTTTTCCAAATGTATATACTGTGTATACAACACATTTTAAGGTGACTTTTTATCTGAAATGTCACTTAATTTTTATAACCAATAGAATATTTGTGAATATCATAACAATTATAAGAAGCAGAGACATAACTGAAACAAGGTGGTCATTTCACTTGATCACTGTGGAGCCCCTTGGATCTCAGACCTCATAGGGCTGCAACTTCTGCCTAAGTCAAGATTAAGCTCTTCCCAGTACAAAGCCTTATCCTCTTTTAACATTCAAATGAGCAGAAAGAAAGACATGAGGTGCTTGGCACCTGGAGGGGGCAGGGTTTAAACTGTAACTAAAATCAAAACATTTCTTTCTATTTTGGAGAATGGAGTATGGAATGATGAAAGCTCTTGTCAGTTTGTTTTCAATCTTTGCCCCATTGTGTAGATTTCCCATTACTTCCTGTTGTGTAGACACAACAGGAAGTGAGAGAAAATCTCTCCAGAGTGAGGAAGATGCCCACTTAGACAGTTGCCAATGGAACAAATGTCCCTATTGGAAGAATTCGCCTCTATTGCTGTTCTGGTGTCAACTCAAAATGTTGGTTTCTACCTTACTTTCCATCCAAGTGACATTGGTCACCTGAACAAATTAAGAGAATGTATCTCCCCAACAGGGAAAGACACAGTAATAAAATCTGAAAGGGGTTCTCACCACTCACCTCTCTATGCAAAACTGAAAGATTTGTTTTTAGATAGACTTTAATTTTGACTTGGAGAAAATATGATATCCTATGCATATACTAAGGTATGGGCTTTACAGGGGACATACAGTGGTGTGAAAAAGTGTTTGCCCCCTTCCTCATTTCCTGTTCCTTTGCATGTTTGTCACACTTAAGTGTTTCAGAACATCAAACCAATTTAAACAATAGTCAAGGACAACACAAGTAAACACAAAATGCATCTTGTAAATGAAGGTGTTTATTATTAAAGGTGAAAAAAAATCCAAACCATCATGGCCCTGTGTGAAAAAGTGATTGCCCCCCTTGTTAAAACATACTATAACTGTGGTTGTCCACACCTGAGTTCAATTTCTCTAGCCACACCCAGGCCTGATTATTGCCACACCTGTTCACAATCAAGGCATCACTTAAATAGGAGCTGCTTGACACAGTAAGGTCCACCAGAAGATCCTTAAAAGCTACACATCATGCCGAGACCCAAAGAAATTCAGGAACAATTGAGAAAGAAAGTAATTGAGATCTATCAGTCTGGAAAGGGTTATAAAGCCATTTCCAAAGCTTTTGGAATCCAGCGAACCACAGTGAGAGCCATTATCCACAAATGGCGAAGACATGGAACAGTGGTGAACCTTCCCAGGAGTGGCCGGCCGCCCAAAATTACCCCAAGAGCGCAGCGACGACTCATCCAAGAGGTCACAAAAGACCCCACAACAACGTCCAAGGAACTGCAGGCCTCACTTGCCTCAGTTAAGGTCAGCGTTCATGCCTCCACCATCAGGAAAAGACTGGGCAAAAATGGCCTGCATGGCAGAGTTCCAAGGAGAAAACCACTGCTGAGCAAAAAGAACATCAAAGCTCGTCTCAATTTCTCCACAACACATCTTGATGATCCCCAAGACTTTTGGGACAACATTCTGTGGACCGATGAGACAAAAGTGGAACTCTTTGGAAGGTGTGTGTCCAAGTATATCTGATGTAGAAGGAACACTGCATTTCAGAAAAAGAACATTATACCAACAGTAAAATATGGTGGTGGTAGTGTGATGGTCTGGGGCTGTTTTGCTGCTTCAGGACCTGGAAGACTTGCCGTGATAAAAGGAACTATGAATTCTGCTGTCTACCAAGAGATCCTGAAGGAGAATGTCCGACCATCTGTTCGTGTACTCAAGCTGAAACGAACTTGGGTTCTGCAGCAGGACAATGATCCTAAACACACCAGCAAGTCCACCACCGAATGGCTGAAGAAAAACAAAATGAAGACTTTGGAGTGGCCTAGCCAAAGTCCTGACCTGAATCCTATTGAGATGTTGTGGTATGACCTTAAAAAGGCCGTTCATGCTCGAAAACCCTCTAATGTAACTGAATTAGGACAATTCTGCAAAGATGAGTGGGCCAAAATTCCTCCAGGACGCTGTAAAAGCCTCATTGCACGTTATCGCAAACGCTTGGTTGCAGTTGTTGCTGCTAAGGGTGGCCCAACCAGTTATTAGGTTTAGGGGGCAATCACTTTTTCACACAGGGCCATGATGGTTTGGATTTTTTTTCACCTTTAATAATAAACACCTTCATTTACAAATTGCATTTTGTGTTTACTTGTGTTGTCCTTGACTATTGTTTAAATTGGTTTGATGTTCCGAAACACTTAAGTGTGACAAACATGCAAAGGAACAGGAAATGAGGAAGGGGGCAAACACTTTTTCACACCACTGTACATATTGATTTGAAGACTTACATAGATACTTACAGACACAACAGGGTACTAGCAATTTAGGACATTTTAGTCTTTAGTTAGATTAATTTTAAGAAAAGGGCAGCAGCAGATTACATATAAATAACACAAATATCCTTACCTCAACAGTGCCCATCCCTTCTGTTAGAAATCTTAACATTTATGACATTGGAACCACAACAATGAGAGCAAGATGGGAAGCTGCCAGTGGAGCTACTGGATACCTTTTGTTATATGAGCCTGTCAATGCAACTGTTTCTTCTACAGAAAAAGAGGTGAGGAATGCTGGTTTGCCAGCCAACTTTAATAAAATATCAGAAATCAGGGCATCTGATAATATGATTAAGAGAATCTTCTTCCTTGAATTATTTTCATCTACACCATTCTTCTCTGCCAGTGATGGCATGCAAATCCAGGGCAATAAATCACTGCCTGGCTGAATATATATATATATATTTATATATATATTTTTTATATATTTTATATATATATAAAAAAAATTGATATGAAATCAGTGTCCTGTTCTTTTCTGATACGTTTGGATGATCATGTCAACAGCCTTTTTCTCATCTAGCAATACTAGATTTCCATATGTGATTGATGATGTGTATGTTTAATTATGAAAAACAAAAGTCTGCATGCTATGGAAAAGACAGAGTGCATGTGTATTCCAAGTTACAAGCACTTCCAATTTTTAGCTTGTGGTATTTGTCACTTTTGATTGTGGTTTGTCAAATCTACAGTCTAGCCAGTCTTGGCTGGTTTGTATATATATATATATATATATATATATATATATATATATATATATATATATTTGTATAGCATATTTTAAACATATTTTTTCTTGTGTTTTGCAGATGCGTGTTGGCCCATCTGTTACTGATGTGCGATTGGAGGAATTATTCCCCAATACGGAGTATACGCTGACTGTTTATGCACTTTTTGATGAACTTACTAGTGACCCACTCACAGCTCAGGAAGTCACATGTAAGTGTTGAAGTCTAAAGACTAAGATACCCTAGTAGCAGTACTTTAAATAATATTTTTGATAAACTACAATTGCTTTACAAATTGAGCCTGACGCTCAATTTTCCAATATGAGCTATACACTGATCTTTTAAATGCATAACTATACCTACAGTATACAATCATTACTGAAAATATACAATAATTTATAAAAATAAATAAATGAAAACTTACATGGGTTGAATTACTAAAACTGGAGAGTGCAAAATCTGATGCAGCTGTACATGGTAGCCAATCAGCTTCTAACTTCAGCTTGTTCAATTAATCTTTAAGAAAAAAACCTGGAAGGTGATTGGTTTCTATGCAAGGGTACATCAGATTTTGCACTCTCCAGTTTTAGTAAATGAACCCCGCAGTCTCTAGTCATATCGTATGACCATAGCTTAGATTGTTGATATGCTTATCTCTGCAATCTTAATGTCTAACAATCTGAAATATGCACATTCATAACTTTTTTTTAATTGACCTTGATGTTCTAGCATTACACACCAAGACCAAGTTCATACTTCCTTATATCTTGTTTAGATATTAAATGGATGAATTATAACCACAAGAATTAGATTATAAGATAATTCATCTGAACTAAAACAAAGGATAAAACCAATTGGGAAAGAACAATGCATACTTGCAGATATAACCATTTTCACCAGTTTTCTTGTCTAAAAAGGTTAAAAGATAATCTTAACAATGTAAAGCTTTTGTCAGGCTGGACAAAAAGGTTAATCAGGGACTAATGATAGTTAGGAGACCTTTGTTTCTTCTAATGTGACTCAAAATCATGCAACAGAACAGAAGATATGCTATATTTCATTAGTCTTGGAGCATGTCTCCTATTTTATTACTGTTCAGTTTTCTATTTCTGTAATTATCTTTTGTAACATATTTTTGAAATACAGTTATAACTATACTG
The DNA here is from genome assembly GCA_028564925.1 of Lithobates sylvaticus. Taxonomy (NCBI): domain Eukaryota; kingdom Metazoa; phylum Chordata; class Amphibia; order Anura; family Ranidae; genus Lithobates; species Lithobates sylvaticus. Next base: position 295,725,537 of record CM053028.1, read on the forward strand.
TAGTTATAGCCAAATCTTTTTTTTTTATTTAATTTTGGGAAGAGCTGAAAGATGAACCCCTGTGAGGTTTATATTGTTACCCGTGTCCCTATCAGGGAGTGTTCCCTCATTCCCTGGCCCCAGAGACACTACAGGAAGTTAATGGAAATATTTCCAAAATTTGGTGAATCCCAGCTCTGGCAGCTCTCTAACAATCACAGCACTTTGGATTTCTCTTGCTTTCTTTTTTGGTTACAATGGCTTCTAGAGAAAATTGTGAGATTAGATATACCAAATGAGGACCCAGCAATCAAAGCCTCATATAAACTAAAGCTATACTTCAAAGTACACTGGAATATCTCATTTTGGGAATACCACTGTGAGATACAGTACTGTATTGTATATCAAATATTTTTTTCACGAATAACATAGAATATTTGGTAGTACTTTTTCCTAACTACCTGTAAAAAAATCTTACATCTAAGCAAATAAACTAACTTTACTCTTGGCTATGTTAAAACTTGGGCATGTCACTAAACTATAACAGTATACCCAGGTTTCTATAACTCTTTATTTCCTTTTTTCAGTGCCAGTTCAAGGAGTTGGAAATATAAGGCTCAGAGATATTACACACAGTTCTATGAATGTATTTTGGGATCCTGCTCCTGGAAATGTCCTAAAATACATAGTGAGGTACAAAACAGAAGAAGAAGAGGAATACAAAGAGGTAAGAACAAACCATGTGTCCAGCATAGTCATTATCTATTGACCATGATTTATTTTAATCATCATTAATAACTTACTTTTAAATATAGCTACCTCAAACATGAACTAGTTATGAACTTTATAGAGTTCATAGACAGAGAGAGAGAGAAGAAGAAGAAGGAGTGAAAAAGAGAAATAAAGATCGATAAATGTTTTATGTAATATGCTAAATACATGTTATGTGGCATAATTTGTCAGTATCCTATATTTTCTCATGCATTTTCATGATTTTAGGTTGAAGTTGATGGCAAAAGGACAACTACACCTTTAACTGACCTTTTCTCACAAACTCTGTATGATGTCAGTGTCACTGCAGTGTTGGATGTTGGAAAATCCCAGCCACGACGTACACAAGGCACTACAGGTTGGTATCGAACATTTGTACTTCCAAAGAGCCACTTAAGTTAAAACTAGACTGGTCCTACTTCAATTAATATGACCTTTTGACTAATGTATCTGTATCAAGTGCTGACTGTATCAAGTACTGACTGTATCAAGTGAGGCAGTTTGTAAAGAGGTCTAATTTCTGAAAGTTGAACCACGTAATTATCCATCATTTGGTATTACCTAGCAATAAGGCAGTAATCTCAGTAATGTTATATGGTACAAAACAACACCTTTATCCTTAATTAATTAGGAAAAAAACAAAACCATAATTGCCAACTAAAATTCATCTTTCATTCATTTGGCTGTATTTTATTGGTTGCTGCACATTATTGCAATTACATAAAAATTTGGACTGTACTAATTGGATAAGTCTTAAAATGCTTATGGCAGGACATTATACTGTATATTTGATTAAATAAATATCACAGGATATACTAAAATTAACATTTATAGAAAAAAGAGGTAGTAAGGGAGCCCCGGTGGCGCACACGTGCTCTCCACAATGGAGGAAGGGTTCCTGCGGCCATCATTTTACTAAGGCCCAGTATGGAAGTGGTTAATAAACACCAGCTATATATTAATCTGAATAGCATGCACACCATATCCTACCATATGCATTAATTCAGTTAGTGTTAAAAAGGATGAAAAAAAGAATATATACTTTGTTGTATACCATTGATTCGCTTTGTTTAATCTCCATGGTTATTGGTATATTTATCCTCATTTAAGCATATTGCTGTAAGTTTTTTGTATGCTTAATATATGTACTTATTCCATTACTACACATGGTATGATTTGCATTCTATTGTGATTATTATACAGTTGCAAAAACTTAATTATAATATTTGAAGGAGCCCCTTTAGTCTGCAAATCTAGGTGATCAATAATGAAATTGATATAAAAGCCTTCATTTTATTTTGTCAATAACAAGATAATGCTGCATATTTCAGAGTCTCCCTACATCTAAAAATGCTAGATCACTATAGTTATCATAGGCTAATTATGTCTAGGCATATGATGTAATAAAATTAAATATATGCATTATTGCGTTAAAGCGGAAGTAAACCCATCGATTTAACAGTTTCAAAACAGTTCGGCATGCCGGAATGCTAAGTGCACATTGAATGTGCTCTCCACCAAACTGTCAAACCATCCAATGGCTGGTGTCATAACGGATCACATGTGCAGCACCATGGCAGTTGAAGATTAAACAGAGGCAAAGATGGCAGCTTCCTTGGCTGAAAAGGATAGGAGGGTTTACTTCCACTTTAATCCATAAAATCACTGACTGGTATTCTTTTTTTAATGGGAATAGCTACAGTGCCAGCACCAACCAACCTCCGATTCTCTGAGATAACAACACAAAGCTTCCGTGGCACTTGGGACCATGGAGCACCTGATGTGGCTTTGTACAGGATAACTTGGCTACCTGTTGGACGACCAGGACAAAAGAAAGAGGTAAACATTTAGACACAGAAATCTAACTAAACTAAATTGAGGCAGTGCATTGTACCAGATTTTAAAACATAATTATGTGTTACAGACCATTGTGGATGGAGATAAGAACACTTTGGTATTTGAGGAGCTGGATGCTAACACCCCATATGATGTTTTAGTTACTGCTGTCTACCCTGATGAATCTGAGAGCGAGGATTTGATGGGCAATGAACGAACATGTAAAAATAGCATTTTATATCAATTTCTTATTTTTACGTTGTGCTTTTTTTATTTGACTGTACTAATGTATTTACTTTTGTTTCTAGTACCCATAAAAATAATTACTACAACTCCAAGTAAGTTGTTTTTATTTTTTATTTTATTGTTATTTATTATGTGTACATATGACTGCATCCTCCTCTCTTTTAGTCCCAGTAGCAGCTATGAATGAGAGCTGCACTGCTGAGTCTTGCTGTGTACATTGTTTATTGGTAATTTAATTGTCATTGATGCTGGAGGGTACTCTCTATTGTTGCTGGATGTAGGGGTGTTTATTGTTGCTGGAGGGGGGCTGTCTATTGTTGCTGGATGGGGGGAGCTGTCTATTGTTGCTGGATGAGGGGAGCTATCTATTGTTGCAGGATGGGGGGGGGGGCTCCCTGTTGTTGCTGGGTGGGGGGCTATCTATTGTTCCTGGAAGGGAAGGGATGTCTATTGTTGCTGAATTGGGGGCCTGTCTATTGTTGTTGGAGGAATCTATTGGTGCTTTTGTTGCAATAAAGAGCTCTAAGGGCTCTTGCACATGGGTACTAAGAGCTGTACAGTAGGAATGAGCATATGCATGTTCAGAAACAAATCTGAACCCACTTTAGCTATCCCACCAGGAAGCTGTAAAATCCAACAGCCACAGTCTCATGCTTACAAGAGGCGTGTACATGTGCAGCTTCAGAAAACGGAATGCCTCTGCTGCATGTGATTGGCAGACCGCAGTAACAGCTTCCTGTCAGGATAGCTCAGGTGGGTTCTGAACAGACATGAGCTCACCCCTACTGTATAGTGTAAAAATTGGGCTTGTTTTGACACACATGAGTCACAGGACTGTGTGCAGCTAGCCACCAGTAGAAATCAATGGCAAGCTCAAGTACAGAGTGGCAGTATGCATATATTGATGCACATTCCCATGTATGTATACAGGGACGTATGCCCTGAACACAGTCTGCGTTTGGTGCATACACCCTGTACACATCCGTCCCTGTATGCAAGTAACGCTGGGATGTGTGTAAATATGCATACAGCTTCTGTGTATTTCAACCTGGCATTGGTCTCTACAGAATGCTGGCAGCCACTGTACCTGTGACTTACGGGCACAAAAAAAATCATTTTCTTTGCTGTATGTTTCAGAACGCTTGTGTGCATAAGCCCTTAATCCCATGGGGTAGTAGTGTGCAACACAAGTTCCAGCATACATTGGGGTTGTTTTGGTGGTCTGAAGGTGCATAAATTGGGGCTAATCTGCGGTCAAAATGTGAAATTATTTGGGCATCCCCCTACATGGGGGGGCAGTGCTAGGAAGTGGGTGTGGTGAAACAAGGGGCAGTTCTAGGAGGTGGGTAGGTGAGTTCCTGCACCTTTTCTTAGTAAAAGAAATGCCCTATGAGTACACATTATATAAACTTAGAATTCATATTATTCAGTTGTGACTTGTGATTTAGACTATAGATAAAAAAAGATAATGCAAGTGTTAATTATTAATATCTTTGCGGGACCATGCTGAAATAGGGGTGCTCAATGTGCATTGCTGCATCTGTATGTTTAGACTTCTGGGCACCAAGCTCTGTATATAGATCAAGAGAAGAGAAGAGTAGAGTGGTGAAAAATTCTGTTTTACTATATGCAGGGTCAGAACTTAGCTGGAAATCATTCTATAATTATTCCACTTCTGTTTATAAAAAACAATCCTCTCCAGTTAAATTATATACAACTCAAAGTTATAGCAAGCTTCTTGCTGATTCTATTCTGTCCTTGTAACACTGAGTCAAGATACTCCAGATCTTTTCCCAAATTCAATGATAATGGGAAAGTCTGGCTGCTATAATCATTTGATTGGTCGCTGTATGCTAATTAGAAAAAATCTGCATCCTTAAAGCAGAGTTCCACCCAAAAGTGGAACTTATCTGTCTTCTTATCTGATTCCTCCCCCCCTCCGATACCATATTTGGCACCTTTCGGGGGGAGCGGGTACTTGTTTTTTTACAGGTACCCTGCCCCCACTTCCGGGAGACCGGACCACAGCAAAGTACGTCAGCAGCTCGGCTCCCCTCCTCCCTCCCCTTCTGCCGGGGCAGTGAGTGAGTGCAGCACACTTTGTGCATGCGCAGTAGGGACTCAGCCGTGAAGCCGAAAGGCCGGTTTCCCTTACCAGCCAATGTAAACATCGGCTGCGGTGCTGACATCGCTGGACTCCAGGACAGGTAAGTGTCCTAATGTTAAAAGTCAGCATTTACAGTATGTGTAGCTGCTGACTTTTAATTTTTAAAGGGGTGGACGTAACTCCTCTTTAACATCCATGTATCTATAGGGCAAATTATCAGCAAGCCTTAGGGCATTTCCCTAAGGGCATAGCTGACACTGGCCAAAGTTTTACTTCAGGTTTTAGCCAGACCTCTGTTAAAAAACTGTTAATGGATCAAACAAGCAATAAAGAATATTTTAAGGGAGAAAATGTGTTCTTCAATATGCCCCTAGAAATCAGGAGGGGGGAAGGGGTTTAGTGGGACTTTAAATGGGGTGCGTCATTGACAATGATAAAATAGATATAATATGTACACCTAGTATAGATGCAAAGAAATCAGATACCATTGTTGTAATAAAGTAATTTTAATTAAAACAAAAAAGCTATATGTTGAACATTATATTACAAATATGGCTAGTGTAGGAATGACTTTATATCAGTTTTTTTTTAAGAAAATCAGCATTCTTTTAGCGCTATCTTTCAACTATTTTGCTATGATTGTAGAATGTTCTTTACTTTAACCCTGATTTTATAAGCACTACTTAAATTTCAGCTCCAATAAACGGTCCTCGAAACCTTCAGGTGTTCAATGCAACATCAAGTAGCCTGACGGTGAGATGGGATCCTGCCAGCGGAAAAGTGCTGAGATACAAAATATTTTACCAGCCTACTGTTGGAGATGGTGTAGAACAAACGGTAATGCAATAACAAATTACAGTTAAAACCCAAAAAGAATTTCAGTTTATATCAGCCAAATACATTCCATTTATACACTGCTCAAAGAAAAAATTAAAAGAACACTTTGAAAACACATCAGATCTCAATGGGGAAAAATATCATGCTGAATATCTATACTGATATGGACTGGGTAATATGTTAGGAACGAAAGGATGCCACATCGATTGATGGAAATGAAAATTATCAACCTACAGGGGGCTGAATTAAAAAATACCCCGAAAATCAAAGTGAAAAAAATGATGCAGCAGGCTAGTCAATTTTGCTCAAATTCCATTGCAGCAACTCAAAATGGTACTCAGTAGTTTGTATGGCCCCCACGTGCTTGTATGCATGCCTGACAATGTCGGGGCATGCTCCTAATGAGAGGACGGATGGTGTCCTGGGGTATTTTCTCCCAGACCTGGACCAGGGCATTACTAAGCTCCTGAACAGACTTAGGTGCAACCTGGCGGCGTCAGATGGAACGAAACATAATGTTCCAGAGGTGTTCTATTGGATTTAGGTCAGGCAAGTGGGGGGGGCATTCAATTGTATCAATTCCTTCATCCTCTAGGAACTGGCTGCATACTCTCGCCACATGAGGCCGGACATTGTTATGTACCAGGAGGAACCCAGGACCCACTGCACCGGTTTAGGATCTTACAATGGGTCCAAGTATTTCATCCCGATACCTAATGGCAGTCAGGGTGCCATTGTCTAGCCTGTAGAGGTCTGTGCGTCCCTCCATTAATATTCCTCCCCAGACCATCACTGACCAACCAGCAAACAGGTCATGCTGAACGATGTTACTGGCAGCATAACGTTCTCCACAGCTTCTCCAGACCCTTTCATGTCTGTCACATATGCTCATGGTGAACCTGTGAAAAGCAGCCAGTGGTGCGCCTGCCAATTCTGGTGTTCAATGGCAAATGTCAATTGAGCTCCACTGTGCCAGGCAGTGAGCACAGGGCCCACTAGATGACATTGGGCCCTCAGGTCACCCTCTTGAAGTCTGTTTCTGATTGTTTGGTAAGAGACATTCACACAAGTGGCCTGCTGGAGGTCATTTTGTAGGGCTCTGGTAGTGCCCATCCTGTTCCTCCTTACACAAAGGAGCAGATACTGGTCCTGCTGATGGGTTAAGGACCTTCTACGGCCCTGTCCAGTTCTCCTAGGGTAACTGCCTGTCTCCTGGAATCTCCTCCATGCTCTTGAGACTGCTGGGAGACACAGCAAACCTTCTGGCAATGGCACGTATTGATGCGCCATCCTAGAGGAGTTGGACTCCCTGTGCACCCTCTTTAGGGTCCAGCTATCGCCTCATGCTACCAGTAGTGACACTGACCCTAGCCAAATGCAAAACTAGAGAAAAACAGTCAGAAAAGATGAGTAGAGAAAAAAAGATGTCAGTGGCTTCCACCTGTAAAACCATCCCTGTTTTGGAGGTTGTCTCATTGTTGCCCATCTAGTGCATCTGTTCTTAATTTAGCTAACACCGAAGCAGCTGAAACTAATTAACAACCCCCTCTGCTACTTAACTGACCAGATTGATTTCCCAGGAGTTTAATTGACTTTATGCTATACTCTGATTAAAAATTGTTCCTTTCATTTTTTTGAGCAGTGTACATTTACATGTTTCCTTTACCTATTGAATGAACCTATTGTTTTATCATTGTACAATCAGATCATTTATGCCAATGAAATGGTTTCAGTGTGAATTGCCATTTTCAGATTTTTTTTTAGCTGCTTTGTATTACATCCAATATAGATTAAAACCAGAATAGCCCAGCAGTGTGTATATAATAGAATTTTCAGGCATGCATTTATATACCTATAAATTAAATGTATGCTATTCTGTAGAAGGTAGTTTTCCAAAAAATGTGGGGAATGTTTTCCCCCTATGCTGAAACATGTCTCGAAACGTTGCTATTAAATATGAATATTGGATGAAGAAAACTATTTAAATGCTTTTAAAGGAGAAAAAGCAGCGGAAAATTGTATTATTTCATTTTATTAGCAAATGTCATTAATGTGCACTTCAAAGCATGTCCAGCTGTTCTATAAAATGCATCTGTTGGAAGCATGATGATACAACTTATTTTTTCAAAACAAAATCAAAGGCACTATACTGAAATCCTGTGAGCTCAGTGGGGAACACTGGCTTTTTCCCATACTAGCTTATGTGTTTACACAATGACCTGAGAGCAGAATATTTTAGCCCATTTTAAAATAGCACACAGTGGCATGAAAATAATCAAGATCAAGCAATTGTGTATTGTTATGAGGGAAAGAAACAAATTCACTGCATCCATAGAGACAGGACCACTCTGATTGGTTTTATAACCTTTAGATATATTTCTAAGTAGAGATGGAACATATTTTTCATTAGTGTGTTGCCTTTGGCTCAATACATGTGAATACTATCATTGCTGACCATTTATTATTCTTCAAAGTGCCCACATAAGAGACGGCAAAATATGCAGAATGCCCATGGAGTAACTGAACATTCAGTTTAAGTAAGCTAAATACAGTCCATCTGCATCCAATAAAGGTGTGACAGGTCTTCCAGTATTTTTTCTTTTAGAAATCAGACACAGCTGAAGTGGAAAAGATCATTCCCAGTCAGCATGCTGCAAATAAGGACCCTTGCTTTCTGTGTGGAAGCAGTGGTCTTTCTGTAGAGGCAATTGGCGATTCACCTTTTTTGGGTTGAGTTGCTAAAGCTGAATAGGCTTTGTGAGGAATTCTTCCTTAACTTAGTAGATGAGGTAAACCTCTGCTGACTTCCATCATCCGATCATGTGCAAACATATACTTCATTATCAAAAGTATTGGCACACCTGCTTTTACACGGACATAAACTTTACTGACATCCCAGTCTTAAGCCCCATACACACGGTCGGATTTTCCGATGGATTCTGTCCTATCAGACAATGTTGTCGGAAATTCCGACCGTGTGTAGGCACCATCGGACAGTTTCCATCGGATTGTCCGACGGACAAAGTCCTATCTCCTGCTGGATAGATTTTTTGACAACAAAGTCCGATCACACCAAATCCGATCATGTGTAGCAAATTCCGACGGACAAAGTGCTACGCATGCTCAGATCACATTACAAGACCAAAGCTATTGGCTACTAGCCTCTACGTAGTCCCGTCGTAGGCAACAAACGTCACCACGTTCAGAATGATCGGATTTTCCGACAACTTTGTCCGACCGTGTGTACGCAAAACCAACATCGGACAAAGTACGACGGACATGATCCAACGGACCTGGTCCTCGGATAATCCGAGCGTGTGTATGGGGCTTTAGTCCGTAGGGTTCAATATTGAGTTGGCCCACCTTTTGAAGCTATAACAGCTTCAACTCTTCTGGAAAGGCTGTCCACAAGGTTTAGGAGAGTGTCTATGGGAATGTTTGACCATTCTTCCAGAAGCGCATTTGTGAGGTCAGGCACTGATGTTGGATAAGAAGGCCTGGCTTGCAGTCTCCGCTCTAATTCCTCCCAAATTTGTTCTATAGGGTTGAGGCCAGTTCCTCCACCCAAACTCACTCATCCATGTCTTTATGCACCTTTCTATGTGCATTGGTGTGCAGTAATGTTGGAACAGGAAGGAGCCATCCCCAAACTGTTCCCACAAAGTTGGGAGCATGAAATTGTCCAAAATGTCTTGGTATGCTGATGGCTTAAGGGTTCCCTTCACCGGAACAAAGGGGCCAATCCCAATCCCCGAAAAACAACCCCACATCATAATCCCCCCTCCACCAAATAATTTGAACCAGTGCACAAAACATGATTCATAAAGACATGAATAAGCAAGTTTGGGGTGTTGGAATTTTACTGGCCTGACCTCAACCGGATAGAACACATTTGTGATGCATTAGAGTGAAGAATGCAAGCAGGCCTTCTTGTCCAACATTAGTGCCTGACCTCACAAATGCATTTCTGGTCAAACATTCCCATAGACACACTCCTAAACCTAAATGGGTGGGCCAGCTCAATATTGAACCCTACGACCTAAGACTGGGATGCCATTAAAGTTCATGTGTGTGTAAGGGCAGGCGTCCCAATACTTTTGACAATATAGTGTGTGTGTGTATATATATATATATATACAGTATCACACAAAAGTGAGTATACCCCTCACATTTTTGTAAATATTTTATTATATCTTTTCTTGTGACAACACTGAGGAAATGACACTTTGCTACAATGTGAAGTAGTGAGTGTACAGCTTATATAACTGGGGCTGCATGAGAACTGCTGGCACTGGGGAGCTACAGTTCATTGAGGGAACCCTGAATGCCAACATGTACTGTGACATACTGAAGCAAAGCATGATCCCCTCCCTTCGGAGACTGGGCCACAGGGCAGTATTCCAACATAATAACAACCCCAAGCACACCTCCAAGATGACCACTGCCTTGCTAAAGAAGCTGAGGGTAAAGGTAATGGACTGACCAAGCATGTCTCCAGACCTAAACCCTATTGAGCATCTGTGGGGCATCCTCAAACGGAAAGTGGAGGCGCGCAAGGTCTCTAACATCCACCAGCTCCGTGATGTCATCATGGAGGAGTGGAAGAGGACTCCAGTGGCAACATGTGAATCTCTGGTGAACTCCATGTCCAAGAGGGTTAAGGCAGTGCTGGAAAATAATGGTGGCCACACAAAATATTGACACTTTGGGCCCAATTTGGACATTCTTGCTTAGGGGTGTACTCCCTTTTGTTGCCAGCGGTTTAGACATTAATGGCTGTGTGTTGAGTTATTTAGAGGGGACAGTAAATTTAAACTGTTATACAAGCTGTACACCCACTACTTTACATTGTAGCAAAGTGTAATTTCTTCAGTGTTGTCACATGAACAGATATACTAAAATATTTACCAAAATTTGAGGGGTGTACTAACTTTTGTGAGATATTGTGTGTGTATATATATATATGTATGTATATATATATATATATATATATATATATATATATATATATACATACATATATATATATATATATATATACATATACAGGCATACCCCACTTTTAAGTACACAATAGGGTTTATTTACTAAAGTTGGAAAGTGCAAAAACAGGCTCACTTCTGCATAGAAACCAATGAGCTTCTAACCCCAGCTTGTTCAATTAAGCTTTGGTAATAAAACCTGGAAGCTCATTGGTTTCTATGCAGAAGGGAGCCTGATTTTGCACTTTCCAACTTTAGTAAATAAACCCCATTGTGTACTTAAAAGTGGGGTATGCCTGTGTATATATATATATTGTAAAGTGAAAATTCAATTGCAAAGTGACCATTATATTTGCATTTTGTAAATCAAACAATTTATGTCACATTGGATGGCCTGTCCTTATTGATGAGTTGCATTGTTAGCTTCCCCCCTACATAAGTTTAAATAAAAAACACAAATAGCAAGTACATTTTGAAATGCAGAACTCATAAAATTTGTAAACTGTTGTTGACAACCCAAAGCTTTTTCAATTTATTAAGTTTTTTACTAGAAATACTAAACAACTTAGGATGTGTTACTCTAAACAACTTACTAAAGCTTGCCTAAAGGTAACTTTCAAGCAAGCCAGATGTTTCCTAAGGTTTTTAAAGAGTGCTTTAAAGTTCCAATACAGGATGCGTAGTGCATTTTACTACTATGTTTAAATCAACACAACTTTTATTAACTAGTGTAACAGTGCTTATTAAGTGAATGTTTAAAGCTCAGCACTACAAGTTTCACTCTCTTTAAATAAGCTGTAATATTTTAAAGTGATGGTGTTGCTGCTAGACATTTACTATGTGTATAGTTCTATAAGTGTTTATTCTGCTGATTCATGACGCTGGCAATAAACCTGTATCATATGGACAAATGCTTCTCACACTGTCACGTTTAGTAAAAAATCTGAGATATATGTCTTTAGATTCTTGCTGCTGCATATTACCTCATAATGTGTAAACCATTCATCATAAGTGGTAGGGATTGAAAACAGCTTTAGCTGTTCACGGTTATGTGCCACTGAATGAATAATACTTTTTTTCTTTTTTTATACACTTTTACCGGTCTTTGGTCTTGCATGATTTCTGTGTGTATTGCTTTGTGAGTACTAATTTACATTAAGCCTGCCTATCAAAGATTTTGATTAATAAAATATTAACATTAGAACAAATATTGTTTTCCCTCAACAACGGGGGCCAAAGCTAATCTAGCTATGCACCCTGCAACATGAACCATTCAATAAGCCATAATATACCTGCATTACACAGAGGAGCACAGAATAAGATGTGTAATAAAAAAATATTAACAATTAGCATGTTGATGAGGGGGCAAAGAGCAACCAGGGAAGGTAAAACATAAGCAGATAAAACATCAGCTTTAAATTACCTCAATACGTTCATCAAAAATGATCTTCTTCTTTATTTTGGCAAGCAAGGGTGCTATGATTTGGCAAACTGTAGGCTAAGGATAGGAGGCTTATGGTCTGGTGGCAAGTAAAGGTATTGAGTGTTAAGGATCAAGATAGGGATAACCAAAGAAGAACAGAAAAGAACACAAGTTTCCTGGAAAAATAAAACATGAAACTAAGTTACAAGACATAACCTGTATGAGGTACTAACTACAGGAGTTAGTTGGTGGAAACAGAGATACAACCACTGTATAAGATGCACAGATTGTGCAGAAAAGCCAAGTTAAGGGATGCTAGGGCAGGAGAACCAACTCATTTCAGCATAGTAGGGGTAGGCACAGGGAACAGAAGAATAAGCACTGGAATATAACCAAAAAAGGCCAAATAGCTCTAACTGCTACAGAAGTATAAACATCATTTGCAATTGATTGCAATTTGAGGGGTTTTACTTAGGAAAAGGAAACCGTTAATAAGCTGTTCAGTGCCCCCCATTTATAAACAACCTCAAATTTTCTAGACAGTTTCCTTCATTGGCCTGTAGGTTAAATGAGTAATATTTTTGCAGTTTTCCTTGTCTTCTAAATCATTTCCATATCAGCATGTACTAGTCCTGAATGGCAGAATGTTATGTCTTTTATCTTTTTTATGCCCTGTGATTATGCTTCTCTTGAAGTTGTTTCCAGCTGCTAATAAAACACATTCTTACTGCTGAATGTGTATCTGTGACTGCTGTAAATAATCCAGCACATAAGAGCAAATATTGGCAATGCTACAAAACCATTGCTGAGCTTCTGTCTCAAGGGACACAGGTTAAAAGGCTTATTTATGAAGATTTCCAAGCAGTGGTATCGAGGTCAGGAAAATACATTTAGGAAATGTTTGAAATATATTTCTTCACTAATTGGGTTACCCAAGCACATACTCATTCACTGCAGTATTTGAATATGCTAAATTCACTAGGAAGGACGCCTTTCTATATTTTGCACTGATGTAAAACCGTAACAATAGTAGGAAGTTAAAAATATAACATGATTTGGCTTCATTCAACTCATGACATATGTGTGCAGCTGACTATTCACCCAGATGGTTAAATCATTCAAAAGTCTCTTGCCATATTTAAAGAATAGGTCAGAACCAGACGATCAGTCAGAGGCGATAACACAAAATGGAATCAGAAAAACATTAGGGTACAGGGATTGACCTGATACCTTACTTGGCATTAAGTAATACAGTATTCTATGTACTATGGCAACAATGTTTCCCTTATAACTACATCTATTTTTTGGTACTTAAGGCTACACTTCAGCCTCATCTTAGTGTTGCATAATTGCACAGGCTCCTTTTCTATAATGGAATTGCTTGTTTTTACTGCACACTGTAAAGTTTCCTAGTGTGCATTAGAAGCTGAAGCAGATAGAGCTCATCTCAATTTCTTGGCTGAAGAGCATTTAGCATCATCAAGCCTTTTCTCCCCATCCTGATTGCCCCTGACCCATCTATTTCATTCATTGGATATCAGTTCTTTAATCATGGAGACTTAGACAAATCTGTGGGTGTTGCCTAGGGTAGTCTGTATGCAAATGTGACCTGCCTAGGAACTCCAGACTGACAAGAACCCTTCAGGGCATTTGTAAATTTGTTGAATTTCCCTCAATAGTCACCCACTGCTTGAAATAGGTCTCAGAGTTCTTGAGAGGAGTACTAAGACAGGGTCCTGTGATGTTTTAAGAAAGCTATGTACAGAACTCCATGCAACAAGCCATGATCAAGCACATGATGTGTAAAAAAAACTGAAAAGGAAGGGGGAACATACAGGGAAGGCAAAATATAAGCAGAACATAACCAGAATAAATGTCGTCTTTAAATGATTGTGATACTTTCATGAAGATAAAAGCAAGGATGCTATGATTTGGCAAATGGTAGTCTAAAGATAGGAGACTCATGGACTGGTGGTAAGTAAAGACATTTGTGGTAAGGATACCACGATAAGGATAAAGATAGGGATAAGACTGAGAAGAAAAAGAAGAACACACTAGGGTAGATTTACTAAAGCTGGCGCACTCAGAAACTGGTGCACCTGTGCATGGTAGCCAATCCGCTTCTAACCTCAGCTTGTTCAATTAGGCTTTGGCCTTTAAACCTGGGAGCTGAATGGTTTCTCTCCAGAAGTGAGTCTGATTTTGCACTCTCCAGCTTTAGAAAATAAATAGTTCCATAGTTCCTGGAAAAATAAAACATGGAACCAATGTACAAGGCGCATAAGGGGTATGACATACTGACTACCTGGGTTAGTTGATGGGAAGGGAGACACAACCACATTACAAGATCCACAAATTGTGAAGAAATGCTGAATTTAGGGATGCTAGCACAGAGGAATATAGGAATACAGGCAATCCAGAGCTACAGGAAAATAAGGCACATGGACATTTGAGGCACAGGGTGCCAATATGAGGTCAGATGGTTTAAAAAACTTTAAGGATAATGGCAGCATAAGAAGAAGCAAAACACGACTTTGTTGAGAGCACAAAGAAATGAGGCATGTGCACTGTGAGCAAATCTAAACTCCTATCCCATGCCTCCCCTGTTGGAGCTTTTTTACTCTGCTGCTGCATGAGTTGTCCTGTGATAAACATGATGTAAGGGAATGATTATTCTTATAGGCAAAGCTCATAATACCACCAGGCACTAGAATTACTAGTTAAAGGAATACATTGATTACATTTATTATTTTATCAGCTGTTCATTTCAAAACCACAGCCTAGATTATATTTACACTGGCACTCTTTTTCATGGCCTAATAAGTCATGCTGTTTTGCTGCCTGTAAGCACTAAATATCTTCTGCTTCCTCGATGCACTTTACTTTTCTTACTCTCTCCCACTGTTACATTATTCATTGCATTATACATATAATACACCCAGTCACCTGTGCAAATTGACTGACTATATGCTACTGAAGAATTGTTGTTCTTAGGACAGAGACTGTAAGTGCATGTAAGATCTAAATTGACAGTGTTATTTTCACTAACTCCCCAGCAAACAGTTGGAGGAAGTAAAAACAGTGTCGTGCTTCAGAAACTTCAGCCAGATACTCCATACACTATAACTGTGGCATCGCAATATGCTGAAAGAGAAGGAGGAAGAATTTCTGGCAGAGGAAAAACAAGTATGTTATACTATATTGTTAGAGATGCATAAATAATATCCAGATCTGAAATTTTTGAATGTACTCCGATCCATCTTTGTAACCCCAGCATTATCCAAAGGTGTCTTCATATAACCTCTTCTTATTCTGTATGCATATGTTCTTCTCTATATCCTAGGGATCCCTAAAACTTTTATGTGTACTTATGTAATTATATTTTTAATCTTACTTCTGGTTATTTGTTCCCCTGCAACATTAACTATCCCATAATGCCTGGCATGATCTGTCAGAGGCTGAAGATAGCTGTGCTTTCATCTCTCTCTGTAGGTAGATGCTTTAGATGCTAAACAATGTTAGTACCATGTTTCCCTAAAAATAAGACCGGGTCTTATATTCATTTTGGCTACACACTAATG
Organism: Lithobates sylvaticus; assembly: GCA_028564925.1. Classification (NCBI taxonomy): domain Eukaryota; kingdom Metazoa; phylum Chordata; class Amphibia; order Anura; family Ranidae; genus Lithobates; species Lithobates sylvaticus. The sequence continues at coordinate 295,741,299 of CM053028.1, forward strand.
CCCCGTACACACGATCGGATTTTCCGACGGAAAATGTCCTATCGGACCATGTTGTCAGAAATTCCGACCGTGTGTGCGCTCCATCGGACATCGGCTCCAAAAAGTTTGAGATCCTGCTCTCAAATTTTCTGACAACAAAGTCCTATCGGACTTTTTCCGATCGTGTGTAGTGAATTCCGACGGACAAAGTGCCACGCATGCTCAGATCACATTACAAGACCAAAGCTATTGGCTACTAGCCTCTACGTAGTCCCGTCGTACGCAACAAACGTCACTACGTTCAGAATGATCGGATTTTCCGACAACTTTGTCCGACCGTGTGTATGCAACACCAGTGTCGGACAAAATCCGTCGGAAAAAATCTGACGGATTTTGTGGTTGGAAGTTCCGACCGTGTGTACGGGGCATAAGGCTTATTTTCAGGGGATGTCTTATTTATTTACGGTATTAAAGTTGTTGTAACCCTTTGAAGCATGACAGATAGCACAGTGCTTGTGCTGTGTCATTTACCCCTCTCAATGTTCTAAAAATCAATCTTGAATAAATCAATAAAAAAATTTAAAAATTCCTGTGTCACCCACCCCCCTCCCCACTGTCAGGCCAGGAGTTAGTTTAATAATTAAAAAAAATCCATCTTGCTTAAAATCCTTATGAAATACTTTGAAAAAAAATATTATACTGGTGCATTAGTGTGTCAACAGTGTATCCACAATTTTATATGGTAAAAAATACCTTTACAGCTCCCCTGGGCATTCACGTGATCTGCTCTTCCTCTCTGAGATCCCGCTGATATCAGCCCGCTTCGAGTACTGCAGAGGGAGGGGGCACAGACATCAGAGGGGAGGAGAGGATGAGAGAGAAGAGCCGAGATCCCACTGACGTCAGCATTATTAATACAGTAATAAACGGAGACACTGCACCAGTGTACAGTAATGGATTAGTTTTTTTGTGAACTATGATAGGGCTTATTTTCAGGGTAGGGCTTATATTGCAGTCTGCCCTAATAATCACCGTAAGACTTACTTTCGGGGTAGGGCTTATTTTCAGGGAAACACGGTAGGTGAATCCTTGAAGACTGTTGAATATCTATCCCTATACAGTCTCATTGTCTACCATGCTCTGATCACACAGTGGACATAGGGGTAACTCTTTGGTAGTTCACTACAGCATTATTGGCAAATAAACGCTGAATATTGAAATAGCAAATAAAAAAGAAGTATCATTGAAACTCATATTTGTTGTCAGTGCTTGTTATAATACAACATTTACCTGTTTTTCAGAACCCCTTAACACAGTGAAAAATCTCAGAGTATATGACCCAACCACAAGCACTTTAAATGTCCGCTGGGAGGCAGCAGAAGGGAATGTACGCCAGTATAAGGTCTTTTATGTCCCAACCGCTGGTGGATCTGAAGAAGTGGTAAACATTTTTTTTCATTCTGCTTTCTTTAAATGGTTGGTTGATAGTTGCACTTAAACTGTGGGTTGTCTGAATATTCATTATGATGTAGAATGTCAATTGGTTCTGATCTGCTTAAATTACATTGGCATAAATCAAAAAGTGATATGAATAAAAAGGCTACATTCTACTTAACATCATTTCTGTTCACAAATTAGCTCTGTTGGACTTTTCTAGCATGACCTTTTGTGGTAAATCTGCTGTGCAGTTCTTTTCTGTGAAATGTTAAAAATGCTGTGCTTATTCCAATGCTCTGTAACTTAAAACATACAGTATGTTCAGCATGCTGATAATAGTTGGAAAGATAATTTCCCTACTGTAAATACCCAGGCATAGAAATAGCAGGAAGTGATTACTGAGCTGGGCAATGTATGAACTATAAGCCATACGTATTTATTGAGGACCTCCATGGTGGGGAAATAATAGATGACTGTCAAGTGCTGTAAGTCTTGGAACGGTTGTAGTAAGAGATGAAGTTCTGTGCACCGATTTACCAAGGTTTCCTTAGAAGTTTCATTAGACATTATTTCTACATAAATAATAAGAAATTATAGTAAACTACTCATTAGTATGGTGAAATTGGAGTCAGAAGTAATATCCTAGTTTATTTAGAAATAGTAGAGCTATAAGTATGATGTGTATCAATATTGTTTCATTAAAAGATGAACACAGTGATGAAAATAATCAACATATAATAAGGTTGATTCCTACACTTTTTTTCTCCAGACTACTGTTCCTGGAAATACAATCTATACAGTTCTTAGAGGACTTCCGTCTGACACACCCTACACTGTGACGGTAGTCCCTGTATATTCAGAAGGAGATGGAGGCCGCATGTCTGAAACTGGAAGGACATGTATGTGAATCATGCTTTATTTCCTAAGGAATTAAAAGAAAGCCACTAACATATGATTCTAAAGTTGGGGGGGGGGGGGGGGTATAAATAAGCTATGGACAAACTGATACAAAAAAAAAACTTGTTAAAGGTTAAGACATTCAACATTCATTTCGGGGTTCTGTCTGGTTTGTTTAAGTTAGCATTGTCTATGCTATATATTTTTATAGTTACCTAGTTAGACAAGTAAGTAATAACAGGGTAATCACTTGCTCATGTTAGTGTATGCAGGCATTTTCATGCAGGTATAGGAATGTCTGTAGATAGCAAATGCTTGTAGCTGCTATTGTTTTTTTTCTTTTAAAGAAGAAAATGCAAATTATGTACACATTTCATTGGCAAGTTATCCTTGAAAATGTCTGTTATCACTGTCACTGTATGAAAGTTTTGTATATCATAGTGGGAAGACATATTGGTCATTGGTGAAAATACAAACGTGGAATAATATCATTTGTTTGGCTAATTCAAAAGATTTAAAGCATTTTCATTCTTTGGATCTTTTTTGTCATAAGTAAAAAATTGTTTTTTTTTAAAGCATTGGACCTTTACATAGCACATAATACCAAAATTTCAGTGAAGCAAAAAGTAAATAAGAATTAGAAGGACAATTCTCTTAGTTTTAATACCACACCTAACCAACATATATGTTTATTTTTACTTTTGTTGTAGTGGTGAGAGGAACTGCAAAAAATATTCAAGTATATAACCCCACTACCAACACATTAAATGTCCGCTGGGATCCAGCTCCTGGGCTTGTACAGCAATACAAGGTCAACTACTCTCCATTATATGCAACAAGTCCTCCCCTGTCTGTAAGTATTGAGTCTTTTTGGTTGTATTCAATTATCATTAGCTTGTTTGCTTTCAACTATGTTTGGTGTATAAATATGAGTAACTGTAACTAACAATACTTAAAATGTGAATTTAAAATATTATGAATATCACCTCAAGAAACTTCTAACATTTTTTTATGGGGAGAAATTTTTGTGATGTATACATTTGTATGATAGAAATGTTGAAGTATATATACACCAATGTATGTAGTATATTAGTTAAATGACACTGAGTTGCAATGACTATTGCAGTAACTCTTTCCTTTGGGTGCAGTTATTTGACATATGTTTTTAGAATTTGCAATTAACAATGCTTGTGAGCTTGTTATGGGTGGCAAGCTATCCTTCAATAGTCGATCCTTCAAAGTTATCCATTGAATATTATCTTGTTGTGTTACTTACAGGCAGAAGGTAACCATGACTTGCAGTTTACTAAAGATAGAAGCAATACTGCAAAATATGTTTAGGATGGCAAAGAAAAGCACACACTGTAGAATAAAGAAAGCTGCATAAACATGAACTCTTCACCACAATGTTTCAATTGGTGACTCATTCAGGGTGATATGTGACTGCATAAGACTCTCTATAAGACTCTATAATGACAGAGTCAATCTTAGATTCACTACTTCGGTAAAACAATTCAGAACACAGCTACTTGTGATTATCCTCATAAATAGTGTCCCTTACAATGGAATTGAAATACTCTGGTAGCAATCAGATAGGAGCTATAGGCTATGTCCTGGCTGCTTGCATGTCTGTTATGATAAAGGAGGGCCCTGCACCTGGCTGCAGAATATTTGCTCAGCTACTTCTGCCACATCAGGTGTGCCCTCTCTATGCTGCAGAGGGAGGAAAGTTCAGGAATGTGTACTTCTTGGGTGTATCCTGTGGCAAATGAAGTTAAAGGGGCCTGTGTTTGCATCTGAGCATGGATAGTCCACTACATTACTCTGCTACTTACTTTTTGTCCTAAGGAAGAGACATGTTCTTCTCTTGCATCAGTCAGATGTATTCTCCTGCTTCTGCCCCTAATGCTTCAACCACCTTGGGCAGCATCACCAAAATTTGTGCCAAAACCCTAGTTCCCAATCTTAGTAGCTTCCCTCCCTTCCCTTGCATCTGGATTGTCTGATTTCCAGTTATTACCCAATAGTGTTAGGCGTGCACAAAAGTGTCAGTTAGAGCTGCACTCAGTGGTGAGAGTTCTTGCAGTTTTTATTGGGACTCAAAGTATCTAAGTATCCCACACTCATTGGTGCCCTAGTTTCCTAGTGTTTCAACTGTATCTGCAGCCTGAAAGCCAACAGGGCTAAAATGTGCAACCTACTGTATTTAACCTCTTTATTTGAAGCAGTGAGTGTCTTAGTGGTGATTCCACATGTTTGTTTTTTCTCCAAATATATGATGTGATGTATACACTGATATCATTTTCTGTATCTTGATAGTAATAGTATCTTTGCATGCTTGTTTCTAGGTTGTGGTCCCCAGCAACACTCAGAATTTGCTGTTAGAACGCCTGAATCCTGACACTCCTTACTCTGTAAATGTGGTCGCCATGTATGCTGATGGAGAGGGTGATCCAAGTGCTGCAGAAGGAAAAACATGTATGTATTGCAAAAAGGCAAATATAAGTGTACCACTGTATTATATTTCTTTCCAGTGGAAATCTAAAATACCAAGTGTAACGTGATAAACTAGTACATAAATACATACTTTTTGTATGCCTTAAGGAAAAAGTTATGTGTATTTTGTACAATTAATAGTTTTAGGGTCCATGGATCCCTCTTTTTTTAAACTGTAGTGTTAATAGGCAGTAATGCATGTAATAAAGCAGTAAACTATCATTTTTTACTCAGTGCATCACTTAAATAATAACAGCTGGAATTTATTGGGTCTCACTTGCTGACCAAAAATGTACTTAATTATGAGAGATTTGTCCCTTGTATGTTTTAGGAAGTATTGTTTTGCTTTGATCTTCCTTGTAAGTATGTTACTGATTTTTGGGCTTAAGATGAAACAGGCATTTTAGTTTATCCTATGTACTAATTGTTAAGTTTCCAAAAAAACAGGAACCTTAGCTATAACAGAATGATGAAGGGTTGTTTAGGAAATTAAAATAAAGCTCCTTGGAATATGATTATATTTTGCACTTACTTATGCAATATCAAACCTCATCTAACTACTACTTGACCTTAATATGCAATGCAATGTATCTATCTATCTATATATATATATATCTATCTATCTATATATATATATATATATATATATATACATTGTGTTTAGGAACAAGGAGAGCACATTATGCACTCCAGCTCTTAGTGAAACCTTGCTGACTTCCATCCATCCAGTCATGTGCAAGGAAAAATTCATTTTTTTTCTTCTTCTTATTGCACATGACTGGATATTCTCTGCAAAGTGAAATTGTACCACATCCACTTAACTACAGTGGTGTGAAAAAGTGTTTGCCCCCTTCCTCATTTCATGTTTGTCACACTTAAGTGTTTCGGAACATCAAACCAATTTAAACAATAGTCAAGGACAACACAAGTAAACACAAAATGCAAGTTGTAAATGAAGGTGTTTATTATTAAAGGTGAAAAAAAATCCAAACCATATGGCCCTGTGTGAAAAAGTGATTGCCACACCCAGGCCTGATTATTGCCACACCTGTTCACAATCAAGGCATCACTTAAATAGGAGCTGCTTGACACAGTAAGGTCCACCAGAAGATCCTTAAAAGCTACACATCATGCCGAGACCCAAAGAAATTCAGGAACAATTGAGAAAGAAAGTAATTGAGATCTATCAGTCTGGAAAGGGTTATAAAGCCATTTCCAAAGCTTTGGGAATCCAGCGAACCACAGTGAGAGCCATTATCCACAAATGGCGAAGACATGGAACAGTGGTGAACCTTCCCAGGAGTGGCCGGCCGCCCAAAATTACCCCAAGAGCGCAACGACGACTCATCCAAGAGGTCACAAAAGACCCCACAACAACGTCCAAGGAACTGCAGGCCTCACTTGCCTCAGTTAAGGTCAGCGTTCATGCCTCCACCATCAGGAAAAGACTGGGCAAAAATGGCCCGCATGGGAGAGTTCCAAGGAGAAAAACCACTGCTGAGCAAAAAGAACATCAAAGCTCGTCTCAATTTCTCCACAACACATCTTGATGATCCCCAAGACTTTTGGGACAACATTCTGTGGACCGATGAGACAAAAGTGGAACTCTTTGGAAGGTGTGTGTCCAAGTATATCTGGCGTAGAAGGAACACTGCATTTCAGAAAAAGAACATTATACCAACAGTAAAATATGGTGGTGGTAGTGTGATGGTCTGGGGCTGTTTTGCTGCTTCAGGACCTGGAAGACTTGCCGTGATAAAAGGAACTATGAATTCTGCTGTCTACCAAGAGATCCTGAAGGAGAATGTCCGACCATCTGTTCGTGTACTCAAGCTGAAACGAACTTGGGTTCTGCAGCAGGACAATGATCCTAAACACACCAGCAAGTCCACCACCGAATGGCTGAAGAAAAACAAAATGAAGACTTTGGAGTGGCCTAGCCAAAGTCCTGACCTGAATCCTATTGAGATGTTGTGGTATGACCTTAAAAAGGCCGTTCATGCTCGAAAACCCTCTAATGTAACTGAATTAGGACAATTCTGCAAAGATGAGTGGGCCAAAATTCCTCCAGGACGCTGTAAAAGCCTCATTGCACGTTATCGCAAACGCTTGGTTGCAGTTGTTGCTGCTAAGGGTGGCCCAACCAGTTACTAGGTTTAGGGGGCAATCACTTTTTCACACAGGGCCATGATGGTTTGGATTTTTTTTCACCTTTAATAATAAACACCTTCATTTACAAATTGCATTTTGTGTTTACTTGTGTTGTCCTTGACTATTGTTTAAATTGGTTTGATGTTCCGAAACACTTAAGTGTGACAAACATGCAAAGGAACAGGAAATGAGGAAGGGGGCAAACACTTTTTCACACCACTGTATAATTGATTAAAAAAAAACAAAAAAAAAAACAATTACCAAAACATATAACCCAACCATAGACATTCATAAGAAGATACTGTATCTCACATTTGCCATATTTGTAGCAACTTGTCATCAGTTTCTTATATGTACTAGCTATATATTTTTGGGTTCAGTTTATTTGAAAGAAAACTATTCAGAGCATAGCTAGTCCTCATTTTCCTCATGTCCCCAATGATTATTCAAATTGTTTAAAGCTGTTGTACTTTCATTACTTTTGCCAAAAGAGAGAAATGCAGTTTTGAGGATTCTTCTTAATACAAACACAACTTTGCTGGAAAAGGATTTGGTAGAGGTGGCAAATGTAGCAAAGTCCGTAAACTTGATAAATTAAGCAGTGATACATAATTGTTATTGCATCATTGATTCATTGGGGTTTATTTACTAAAGGCAAATCCACATTGCACTGCAAGTGCACTTGGAAGTAAAGTCACTGTAGATCCGAGGGGGATATGCAAGGAAGATACAAAACAGCATTTTAGCTTGCACATGATTGGATAATAAAATCAGCAGAGCTTCCACTCATTTCAGATCTACCCCTTAGAGTTAGAGCGACTGCACTTCCAAGTGCACTTTCAGTGCAAAGTGGATTTACCTTTCGTAAATAACCCCCATTGTACTCTGAAAGGGGACCCAACTTCAGTTTTACACCAGAGCCCTAGAAATACTAGTACTTAGGAATATTGATGTGGGGAAAAACCTGTTGAAAATTTTAAGACTAACCTATGACAGCAGTTTCTTTGCAGTTTACCAGTAGCAATCTCCACGAGATGCACAAGCTTCCATTAGTGCAAATGTTTCATCTTTAGTTTTGCTTTTATATGAAATGTCAATCTCCTTTAAAGTTTTACATTGAGCAGTGCTCGTTGTAAGATTTTAGGCATATACTGAATATAGCATGCTGGCAAGTGGAATAAAATGTAAATGATAGATAGCTTCACATGTAATTATATTAAGATGCAGTTATTTTAACAGCTGCTTAGATGTTTTCCAATACATTTGGATTTGTCATCTAAGGCTTTCCAAAACTGCAATCCACTCAAAGCATTTAGTCAAAATAAGGCAATAAGCCATAGCAATCTGTCACTAAACATACTTCATTGGTCTGGCTTCCTCAACATAATAGGGACATTCAGGGTGTAGAATGGGGCAAGTCATATTTTGAAAACTTTTGCTTGCAGATGTCAGAATTGGCTTAGTATAGCTCCTTAGGTTTTGGGACTCTCAGGACCACCTGAACATGTTTGAAGGTCTATGCCAAGGGTCTCCAAAACAAAGGGCTGGTTTATTGTCCTTCAAACTTTAGGAGAGCCGGATTGTGGCAAGCAAGAGTTTACATTTTCCTGGCATCAGTGGGAGTAAACATCACCACATTTGGTATTGGGGAAAAAGCGTCCCATCATTGGTATCAGTAGAAGAAATGGTGCATCATTTTTGGTGTCAGATGGCAGAATACTGTCTTGTATCAGTGGGAGGAATAGTGTTCCAAGGGCCTGATAGAGGCAAGTAAAGGGCCACATCCGGCCCCTGGCTGCAGTTTGAAGACCACTGGTCTATGCACATATTTATTGGTGCCTACATTTTGGCAAAATTGACACTTCAGCACATCTGCATAACTGATGGGTATACTTTAAAGGAGTAAAACCTAGTTGAGTAGCTTTACCATAGCTGTGGCCCTGCTTGATATTATATTTACTGCTTTTTGCCTACCAAGATTGGAGATATTTTTTCCTAGGGCAAATTACCATAGTGCAGACACACCTCACACTTCTACCAGGGTTAAACTGACAATTCTTTTATTGATGTCTTTTACAATACAGAGTTCCTCATATTGACTATACCAAAATCAATTATATTATTATTATTGAAACAAGTAGCCTAATATATTTTTGGTGGATGTCACTGTTCTACAATGGTCTAAGGAATTCAGAATGGAAAGTTAAATTCTGTGTTATATTAGAACTTTCCTCTGCTTTTGCTGACTGCTGACTGTTTTGCAATTCCCTCCAGCAACTAAAACCTTTCCAAATACCTGTGGTATCCCTTTTTCCACATTTTGTTCATGCTGCGGTAGGTTTATTTTTTAATAATCTGTTAGTATGTCCTAGCTGGCAGCAATGTGCTGTGGAGATCTTATAAATTAACTACACCAGAAGTGTGGTTGGAAATTTCTGAGTTTACTGTGCTCACATTTTCATCATAAATATTATGATGTTGCTGTTAAAGAAGAAATCAAGCATATTATCTGGAATGATAATGGTTTTATAATTGTTTTTTCCAGTACCTCGCAGTGGGCCAAAGAACATTAGAGTTTTTGGAGAGACAACTAACAGCCTTTCAGTAAGCTGGGACCATGCTGACGGTCCAGTTCAGCAGTACAGAATCATATATTCTCCAACTGTTGGTGATCCCATTGATGAATATGTAAGTTTCCTTATTGGCTCAAACAAAAAATCTTTATTTTGATATATGATTGTAGGTTTACTTTATATGTCTGTAGAACTGGCCACTATGATCTTGGCTGTCAGTTAAGCATTCAGCAACCGTTTAAATGTGGATCTGTCTTAAGTAATGCATTCATATTGAATTCATTAACTCTGCTGTCAAGGGTTACAACATCTAGTCATAGAAAAAACATTTGGATTGACCTAAAGTATATCTAAATGTGGTATTCCTTTTGTTGCTTTCCCATTGAGATTTGTGCTCTCTATTTTTTCTGGTGACCATTGTCATCGGGACAGAAAAAAATAGGAAATCCAAAATGTAATGTTTGTCACTAGAACAGAAAATGTAAGATCCGAATGAAGAGAGGAAAAAGACCTCTGCTCACAGGTGATACACTTGGTAACACTCCAAGGTTGCTTCTGTGAGGTGGGGTGCATGTCCTGCCACTGCAGCAGAAATTATGGAACAGAGAAACTTCGGATCGGCAGCACACCCACACAAGAAGTAAAGTAGAAAGTCTTTATTGAAGCATAAATATAATAAAAACACTGGATGGGTACAGGCAGGGGAATTGCAGGTAGGTTGACATGTTTCACACTATAGAAGTGCTTTGTCAAAGCGCTTCTATGGTATGAAACGCGTCAACCTACCTGTATTTCCCCTGCCTGTACCCATCCAGTGTTTTTATTATATTTATGCTTCAATAAAGTCTTTCTACTTCACTTCCTGTGTTTGTGTCCTGCCGATCCAAAGTTTCTATGTTACAGGAAATGTAAGGTATGCTTCCTTAAGGCACACCTATTTTGGTAAATTTGCCTTAGAGAATATCCCCCCCCCCCCACCTAGATGAGATTTCCTTTTATTGACTTTTGTTTTAGGGACAGCATGTTAAGAGTAATTTCCCCAATAGGACATACACAGCTCATAAAAAACTGACAGGGGTTTTGACCTTTTTATAGTCTACCCAACTTCCACCCCCCTCCAAAAAAAGTATTTACCTAATATACTTTCAACTAGTTATGATTTTGTTCTTCCCCAAAAAATCTGCATTCTGAATAAAGCTCTCAGGGGACTTGAAAGATTATTGCATATACATTGCGACCATGTTATGAGAATAGATGAACTGTTGGTATAACATAAAACTTGAGCTATTATGCCTGTGAGGTACATTCAACTTGAGATGCTCATCAACCTTTAAGTTGGACTCCTCTCCTACTGCTATCATTTTTGGCTGTGATGTTTCAATTCATTCCTACATTTTAATATAATTATAATATCTAAAGCTACATATACTTATACAGTATACCTCAAAGCACCATTCATACTCTGTGGTCCTAAAAATGTAGCACAATTTTCACTGCAGACATTGTATATTACTTTCTGACATACATCCAAACCAGACTCTGTTCCATGTCACACCACTTTCATCCATATGTTACTGATTTTGTTACAATATGCTTTCTTTTTGAAATGTCCTTGTATTCAGGGTTCATTTTATAAAACAGATGTACATACATTATGTCTGCTTTACGATGCATATAGTGGCCTTCTGAGACAAAATGTCATACGCTATGTGGAAGCAATACACAACGACCCTGTATACCATCAGACCAAAGCTGATGAGTTACCTAGCCACGAAAAGCAATGCAAAAACCCTAGTATTATACAGTAACACTTCTCAAAATACACCATACAGCTTTTTGGACCCTTTTTTTCTTTTGGCTTGTTGTGTGGAATGTATAATACAAAAGGTTAATATACAAGTTATGCGCACTGAATAAAGTAGATTAACTCTTCTTATACTGTACTTTCAGACAACTGTCCCTGGTCGGAGGAACAATGTGGTCCTGCAGCCATTGTTGTCAGACACTCCATATAAAATCACTGTGGTTGCAGTCTACGCAGATGGTGACGGAGGACAATTAACAGGAAATGGAAGGACAGGTAAATTATTTACTTTGATATGGACAGGTACCAAAGCACACTGGAAGTCAAAAGTATTGCATTTTTGCATACACTATGGGTACAAATATTAAAGCTGAAGTTTAGGATACCAATCATCCATGTTTGAAAGAACTTAAATCCAATGAATGAAAAGGGAAGGACAGAGACCTGGCGTTTCTGGGATTTCAATTTGATTGTTGGGTAACGTGGGACATCGTTCACTGAGTCCTTCATGCGAGCCTGGGCCAACCTAGAGTCAGAAAAGGTCGCCACACTGAATCTAGGGAATGACAGCTGCAGTCACTGAAAAAGCTGTAGTCCTGAAGTTCAGGGAAAATATTCACTCACTGTATTGTGTAAACAATCAGACATCTTGACACTGCAGCTGATTGGGGAGTTTTAATACTATTGTGTGACAGGGTTTGGCCTGATTAGCTGTAGTTCCAGAAATTGGCCACAGCCTGACACAACAAAGGTCTGAGGCTGGGTTCCCACTGGTATAATACGACAGTCGTAGCCCTTCCCGACTTTGCCCTTTCGACTTGCAGTCCGACGTGCGTCTGATTTCAATGAACAGAGATCCGACTTTGATCCCCGACAATACCAGGCACTGTGTCTGGTAGGAATCTTTAGGGGGAACTCCACGCACAATGTAAAAAAAAAACAGCATGGGTTCCCCATCCAAGAGCATACCAGGCCCTTCGGTCTGGTATGGATTTTCAGGGGAACCCCCACACCAAAAAAACGGCGTTGGGGTCCCCTCAAAATCCATACCAAACCCTTGTCCAAGCACACAGCCCGGCAGGTCAGGAAAGGGGGTGGGGACGAGCGAGTGCCCCCCCCTGAACTGTACTAGGCCACATGCCCTCAACATGGGGGGGTAGGTGTTTTGGGGCAGGGGGGCCCTGCGCCCCTGACCCCAAAGCACATTGTCCCCATGTTGATAAGGACAAGGGTCTCTTCCCGACAACCATGGCGGTTGGTTGTCGAGGTCTGCGGGTGGGGGGCTTATCGGAATATGGAAGATCCTGGCCCCCACCCTATGTGAATGAGTATGGGGTACATTGTACCCCTACCCATTCACCTAAAAAATAAAAAATAAATAAAACACATTACATATATGTTTAAAGTAATTTATTAAGGTAGCTCCGTTGTCTCTTCCGATCTCTTCTCCCCTCTCCGGCTCTTCTGCCTCTTCTGTTGACGTCTTCTCCCCTCTCTGCGTCTTCTCCGCTCTCTGCTGATGTCTTCTAGCCCTCTCCGGTTCTTCTCCCTCTGGCCGCTGTCTTCTGCCTCTGCTGGGTCTTCTCCACTATCTTCTCCCTCTTTTGCTAGGTCTTCTCCGCTGTGTCCTCCCTCTCTCCCGCTCTAATGGTGGGTGTGCGGTGTGCCACTACTTTTATTGGCATGGGGCGGGGTCACCGGAGGCCCGTTCCTTATGATGTCACAGCCAGGGGCATGATGGGTGACATCACCCGGTGACCGCGTCCAATGCCAATAAAAGTAGGGGCACACCGCGCACCCAGCAATAGAGCGGGAGAGAGCGTCAAGTCAACATCGGAAGACGAACAGAGGGAGGACACAGCAGAGAAGACCAGGCAAAAGAGCGAGCAAAAGAGTGAGAAGACAGCGGAGGAGACCCGCCAGAAGACAGGGGACAGAGGGAGAAGAACCGGAGAGAGAGCGGAGAAGAGCCGGAGAGGGGAGAAGAACCAGCAAAGGCAGACAACATCAGCAGAGGAGGCAAAAGAGCCGCAGAGGGGAGAAGAAGTCGGAAGAGACGCCGGAGCTGCGTAATAAATTACTTTAAAGACCTTTGTACCATGTTTTTTTTTTGACACTTTTTTTTAGGTGAATGGGTAAGGGTTCAATGTACCCCATACTCATTCACATAGGGTGGGGGGCCGGGATCTGGGGGCCCTCTTGTTAAAAGGGATTCCAGATTCAAATAAGCCCCTGCCCGCAGACCCCGACAACCAACGGCCAGGGTTGTCGGGAAGAGGCCCTTGTCCTCATCAACATGGAGACAAGCACTCACCCCCCATGTTGAGGGCATGTGGCCTGGTACGGTTCAGGAGGGGGGGCGCTCGCTTGTCCCCCCCCTTTCTTGACCTGCCAAGCTGTGTTCTCGGATAACAGTCTGGTATGGATTTTGGGGGGTCCCCATGCCGTTTTTTCGGCATGGGGGTTCCCCTTAAAGTCCATACCAGACCGAAGGGCCTGGTATGCTCTTGGAGGGGGAAACCCATGCCATTTTTCTTTTTTTTAATTTAGCGTGGAGTTCCCCTTAAAGATCATCAGAGCACAAGTCACATGCCAAAGTCGGATCAGTCAAGACGGCGATCCGAGTTTGATCCGACTTTGATCCGACTTCATTCATATTCAAAGTAGGATCAAAGTCAGACCAAAGTATTGCAGGGAGCATTTTCAAAGTCAGACGACCTGTGTCGGACCAGTTAAGACGGTTCCCATAGAGAAACATTGATTTTCACACGTCATACGATATAAGCTCCCAATGTCTGAGCGTTTGTCATACCAGTGTGAACCTGGCCTGAAAGATAACAAATTGGCCCTTTGTTTAGAAAGTTCAGGGATGCCTGCATTAAATGTTAACAGTAGATCATGGTTAAAGCTTTGAACTAAAAACAGGTGGTGGTCCAAGCCAGTCGGTTTCACAATTCACTCCGACCAGTGCATATTCTCTATTGACAACATGTGCTACCTGGAGGTTCTGCGGACACAATGTTTATGCTGTACAAGCAAGAAATGATTTAGATTACCCTGTAGAGAGTAAGATTAATAAAACTGAAATTAAAACTATGTAGGTCATAACTTTGTCATTGTCTATAACATTTTCTATTTCTTTATAGGAAGGCTAAGCTCTTTTAATTTATGATCCTGTTCTGCCTTAAAGTGGTTGTAAACCTCAGACATGAAATATGAATAAAGCATATCCCTCTATGTATGTATGTATGTACTTGTCTAAATTCAGAGCACTAAAGGGTTGATTTACTAAAACTGGGGAGTGCAAAAACTTGTGCAGCTGTGCTCGGTAGCCAATTAGTTTATAACTTCAGCTTGTTCAGTTAAGCTTTGAACCTGGACACTGATTGGTTTTTGTGCAGATCTGCACCACATTTTGCACTCTCCAGTTTTAGTAAATCAACCCCTAAGTGTCATTTCAATCTGCTGCCCCATTCCTCTGCTATTTGCATGAGTTACTTCGGACAAGTTTTCTTGACACAAGGAGAAAAAAGGTAACAAGGGAGGGATCTCCATCACACAGCTTGTGATTGACAGCCTCAGCTCTTTCCCTGTGTGCTGTGTAAAAGAGGGTGTGTCTCTTCCCTCCATTTAGCTCTCAGAGCTCTCCTCACTGAGCTCTGTAGAATGTAACTCTAGCTCTCCATCCCATTTCTTTCTGACAGCTCAAACAAGCTTTATAAATTCTGGACTTTGAATGACTGTGGAGAAGACTACAGATCAACAGGTACAACTAATGTATGAGGATTTGTTTCATCTCTGTGTATCATCTGAGGCCAGTCACTGCACTGGGTATATGTAAAGGTTTACAACCACTTTAATATACAGCTTCAAAGTTTACACCCTTTGACCTACATGACAAAGCTATATTCTTTTTAACAGACAGCCGGATTGGCCATATGAATACTATGTATAAATAGCGAAGTGTATAAGCACTAACTTTCTGTGTGGATTTTACCATACCTCCATATTCCCTGGCCTGTCAGCATTTATCATGGTTTGTCTATAACACCAATGGCTTCTGAATGAGTATTATACCTGTAATGTGTCATGTTATACAATATTTGATTATAATGCATTTTCTCTTTTTAGTGGGTCTGCTTGCACCAAGGAACTTGCAAATTTCTGATGAATGGTATACCAGATTCAGGGTATCTTGGGATAGAGCTACTTCTCCAGTCCTTGGATACAAGCTTGTGTATCAGCCACATGGTTAGTAAACATTGTCATACCTTGAATTGATTCACACCAAAACTGATTTCAGTTTGATTTATAAATGCAAAGATTAACATTGAATAATCTAAATATCTAATAACAAAACACAAGGGTCAAGTTGTTGCATATTTAAAGCATAAATTCAGCTCCTGTTTATTGTGGCTCCACCACCCTTGCCGCCATTATGGCGCATTTACAGATATGCTGAAGAAAGTTTTGTCAGCTATGCATTACCCGCCTTTGTGCATGCTTGGTGAAATCCTGCACATGTAGAATCTGGGAAGGAGTCTGAGGTGGGGTACAGTGAATTGTAGAAGTGCTGCTTAAAAATCAAAAAATAAATAAAATTATATATATATATATATATATATATATATATATATATATATATATATATATATATATATATATATATAATTTTGAGAGACGGTCCGCTTTAATATTTGACCCTTTTACCCTTCTATTGTACTGTTAGTCTCCCTAGATCTTAGATTTTGTAATTAGCATAGTAGTCTTATAAAAAAAATGTAAGATCTGCTGACTAAGCAAAAGACAGCTTCCATAAAAAAAAGTGTATTATTTGGAATGGCAGCATCAAACATTCTGATGATCTACATAAAGATCTACATAAAATGTAAAAATAAACTTACTGGACACCTACAGTATATAAATGTTTATGTTGTTATTATATAAAGATGCTGATGAATCCGTAGAAGCTTTTGTTGGTGATGTGAATTCCTACACGCTGCAAAACTTGAATCCTGGAACCACCTACGATGTCAAGGTATATGCTCAGTATGACACTGGACTAAGCGGACCACTCTCAGGGCCTGGAACGACATGTAAGTAAGCTCTGCCCACAGTCTGATTACTTCTGATCTAGTGTGATACCTGTACTGTAATTTTTATTATTGAATTAGCTTCATGCATACTTACCTTTTCAATACACATATCAAACTTTTGTTATGCTTTTAAATAATTTATACATACTTAACATAGTAATCTTGCTGTAAAATTGGCCATACTGTGCAGAAACACTAACCACTGCTTCATGTTACTCACCACCTTTCTGCTCTTTGCATAGGCTCGTGATTGCCATACTATGAATATGGTTACTATGTGTTTTTATTTTCCATTTGTAACTAGGGACACATTGAATTTTAGTAAAAGCATTTTTTTGCGAAATTTACTTTTATTGAGAATTTTTATAATACGTTAAAAAGTAGCAAGGGGTAGTTTTCCCCCACCAAAACATTTTTTCAAAACAAGCAGCCACATTTTTACTTAATGCTTCAGTTTTTTCTTTATCTGCTCTATAACACCATCAATTTTGGGAAATATGTGGCAAAGAGTATTACATTCCTACTTTTGATTTAGAACCCCTGGAAATGTGCATTGTGTGGGATGCTTATTAGCTGGTTGTTAGTGTCGATAAGGGATATATTTTTTCTGTTCTTTTGATAAGAGCTGTGTTAGCATCATCCTGTTATCATTCTTCTTTTTTAATTTCACTAAATCCCATGGTGCTGATACATGTTGTTAACTGTCAGGGCGATGATTTGTGAACAAGTAAGATAGTTTGAAAACCAAAACATTTATTCTTCAGAAAAATATTACAAGATAATTCACTTAAAGAACAGTTCCAGATCATAAGCAACAAGTAAATTGTAGGTGCTATCTAGAAAACAGTGCAACTGTGCCAAAGTCAGAAAGCCCACAGTTTAGCTTAACGCCCAACGATTTCTAAATAGTCTCCCAATCCCAACTGTTTGTAGATAGTCACACAGCAGGGATCTAAAACAAAAAGGTAGCTCTGGCTGCAGATCTGACTGCAATACTCTCCTCTTCTCTGGTGCTTTCCTTTTTTGCCACTAGATGTCCTCGGTCTTTCCTGGTAGAATAACACCTGCCTTCATTATTCAACATGGCAGACTAAGTGTATACTGTAAGTTCAGAACATCATGGACCCACCCCCTAAGGGGATGTTATGGCTTCCTGTATGCTTCTGAGGCATGTAACGTATCATGTCTTTGCTTGCTACATCCACAATCAGATTCAAAACTCCCACACAGGTATGGAATTCATTGGTGGCTGTCTTTAGCCTGACACTTTATTAAGTGAGGGTTTTCTGACTGGGAGAGACAACAAGGAGCCTACAGTAAATTTGTTTAGGAATAGCTCTCTGAATCTCAAGTAAGAAGGGTTAACTAGATTTAACAGTTTACTAACAAAAGGGAGTGGATTGGTACAGTACAGGAATGCTTGATTGAAAAACGAAAGTTCTAAGTAGGTGGGCTGTGCAGTCTATATGCATTTCAAATCTAATTTGACTGTAGTGTTCCTTTAAATGTATATTGCTTATTGTTAAAACACACATATATATCTAAAAACTATCTGAACTCTTATGTCTTTAATTGTGCAGTGTATTTGAATGTGACTGATCTGACAAGCTACCAGGTTGCATGGGACTCATTTTGTGTTCGATGGACTCCTCATCGAGCTGCAACTTCATACAGAGTCAAACTGAATCCAGTTGATGGTACTTCATTTTTTTAAGTCTTTGTTTTCGACTGCATGAATAAATAGCAATGCTTATGTAGCCTCTTAGGCTACATATCCCTTGGCTTTCCCTAGCTCATATATAGCAAGATCCTATTTTTACCTCCCTAGTATCTGTATGTGATATTAATCCAGTCATATCTGACTCTTGGCGATTCTATGGTCTAGCTCTCTGATCACCATGTCTGATACCCCTGAGAGCCTTTTTTCATAGAATATTATTGGCACAGGTTGCCAGGTACTTCCTCAATCCTTTGCCATTGCAGTGCAGAATGTGATAACACATGTGCATAGTCAATTTACACACACACACACTAGAGCCATTGGGCAGGAGACAATTATTATTATTATACAGCATGTCTTTGAAGTGTGAGAGGAAACCAGAATACCTGGAGAAATGTACAGGAAGCAATGCAAACTCAGTGCAGATAGTGTCTGGCCAAGACTTCTTTTGCTTTCTTGCTAATGTGTGACACTACTGCTATTTTATAACACAGAGGATCTTAAAGCCTAAGTGCTGCCAAAAACTTATATAGAAAATAAGCATAAGGGACACAAGTTACAGTTAATATATGGCCCTTGTGTTGATTCTTCTTCTTTTAGTCGTAATCCACTTGGTCCTGCACCCCCACCCCTGCCGCGATAATCTTCTGGTGCAGTGGGGTTAATACATCTTAAGGGCCATCTGGAGCTCTCATAAAAAGAGCTTGACTATGCCTGTTCTTTCCTGCCTGACCCGCAATATATAGAAGTCGTACTACAGCTTCTATGCTTCTACTGTATGAATAACACAGGATCTCTGAATAGGGGATGGGAAGATGATTCTTATAGCATAGGGAAATGTGCCTTAAGATATAAAGTGTATGGACTGAGTTGTAACCAATTGGGAGGGCTAAAAAGACTGTTTGCAAATTCAGTAAAATAATTAAATAAAAAGATCATTAGACACTTTCTCTGTAATTGGGGTTTATTTACTAAAATACTAAATACACTGTCTCTGTGGAAATGTAATACTTGTAGATAGCAGTTTAAAGTTTAATATCCTGCATAATATCAGCTCTAGATATGTACTTTTAACAAAAAAAAAAAATCACTGGTGTTTTAGAACATCAATACACTATAGAATTGTATCATTCACTGTTATACTTGATTTTATCTTTAGTTATGTTTATGTTAATTGGAAAAGTAATTTTATCCCCGTATCACCGCGTAATGGTGTTGCGGATACGGTACAGTGTAAAAAAATGCTTGCCACGTCCCGAAAATTGTAGTCTAAATATTAGGTATTTTGTCAACAAATTAATGTTGGAGAGTGATGGACTTTATAGGCGTCAAATAGATATAACAAGTTTTTTTATTAAAAACATATACAAAAAAAAGAGAATATAAAAATAAATAATGAATTATAAATCTAAAACAGATTGTTTGGAAATAACAACCTGGCACATTATAGAAATCTTTAACAAGCTGATGTATAAGTGCGCTCAGATAGTAACAAATTGGTTCCAATAGAGTCACTATATGATCATTCAAAATTTCCTTAGAAAGATTGTGACATTAAAATAAACAGAAACATGAAACCATCAGTGAGCGATACAGTCATACAGAAGAACAGTTTGTTTGCAGTTGCTCTACATGTTACGCGTCCTAAGACGCTTCCTCAGGAGCTTTCTATATTGGGAGTAAAAAGAGAAACAAATATGCAATAAGAAAACAATACATATAACATAACATAATCAAATGTGACATTGGATCGAAGGCAGCCCGGAGCGTAGAAATGTCGACCGCCATAAGAGGGGACAGGGGGGGTTGGAAAAAAAAAAGGGGGGGGGGGGGGGGGGAAAGAAAAAAAAGGGGGGGAAAAAGTAATAGCGGAACAGAAAAAAAGGGGGGGGTTTGGAAAAGAGAGTGGTTTGGGGGTGATTGGGTGGGGAGTGAAATTGGGTGAAACGGGAATGTGAACAAGGAGGGGAGGTAAGGGAAAGTTAGTTGTTCAGCGGAGTGAAACGGTGTGCATTATGGGAACGAGTGCAACATAATCAATTGCGTGATAAATGTGGTAATGAATGTATACTTACAATCCCTGTAAAGGGAAGGAGTTTAATGGAACGGGGAACCAAAATACGTTTGTCAGCAGCGGTACTCTGGACATATATGTATGTCAATGGGCCGAGAAATTCTGTATTAATATTTTATTAGTAGATTATTTTATGTTATTTTTTGTTGTTAGTATATTTATTCATTTTTTGTATATATATAACGAAGGATTATTAATATTAGTATGGATATGCCATTGGTCTATGCTCAATCATCAATATGTGCTAGTGTTGGGATATATGTTAGGTAGTGCACAATTGTTGTGTATATAATTATCTATATATGTATAGAGATTAGATACATATAGTCATATATCGTAGTAGATGTATAAAGAGAACTATAAATATATAGCCAACTTTTCAGGGTGCAAGTGCGCCTCCATAATTATCCATCCATGTAGGAGGGAGGAGTAAACTTATTACACTGTACACATTGATGGTAGCATAGTAAAGGAATCATTCATAGTATAAAGAGAGAAAAAAAAACCAACGAGGGGGATTGAGGATTTCTACTTACCCTAAGGTGAGGAAATGGCCTCGTACTTATTGTTGTGAGCCCATACATTGGGGTCAGAAGGTAAATAGGGGGAAAGCAGATGCTGCGGGATACGTTAGCCTATAGGGCCTCCGACTGGCCAATGCTAGTATGGAAAGGTGGAGAGGGATTCAGCCCAATTGTCCACAGGTGTCCTACAAGAGGAACACATCAGAGCGTAAAAATAAGAAAATAACTTTGGCTAGTTCCAGGTAGGCCAAGACCATATCTTAGCCAAGTAGGAATGTCAATGTCCTACCTTGTAGCAATATGGTTCCGTTGTGGTTCCCCGATCTCGCAGCTGTGCCAGGAGGCTGCTCTGTCTGACGGCAGCCTGAGCCGTCTTTTGTAGTGCAGCCGTCCCGGTAGTGACGTCACCGCGTGAACGCGGCGCGTCATACTACCCGGCCGAGTCCTAGTGCGCATGCGCCAGAGAAACGTAGAGACGCGGCGCTGGCTAGGTAACCAGCGTCGCAGTCTCTGCTCGCGCGCATGCGCAGGACACGGCCTCAGAAAGAGGAACGAGGATCGTAATCCCCCCTGAGGCCGAAAGCGTCACTAAGGCTGCAACAAGTGCAGCCAGCGACGCTTTGTGGCCGCATAGTGCACTGCAGCGGAGCGCTCCATCTGATGACAGAAGAGAAAAGGAGGAAAGAGATAAAGAGTTGAAAAAAAGGGGGGAAAAACACAGCTAAAAAGAAAAAGTAAAAGTGGAAAAAATAAGAAACAAGGGAAAGAGTGACATGATGGGAAAAAGTGACGGGCAACGATCCATTTAGCCGGAGGATGCCCTCCATCCAATCTATAAATTTCCAGGCATTGGATGGAGGGCATCCTCCGGCTAAATGGATCGTTGCCCGTCACTTTTTCCCATCATGTCACTCTTTCCCTTGTTTCTTATTTTTTCCACTTTTACTTTTTCTTTTTAGCTGTGTTTTTCCCCCCTTTTTTTCAACTCTTTATCTCTTTCCTCCTTTTCTCTTCTGTCATCAGATGGAGCGCTCCGCTGCAGTGCACTATGCGGCCACAAAGCGTCGCTGGCTGCACTTGTTGCAGCCTTAGTGACGCTTTCGGCCTCAGGGGGGATTACGATCCTCGTTCCTCTTTCTGAGGCCGTGTCCTGCGCATGCGCGCGAGCAGAGACTGCGACGCTGGTTACCTAGCCAGCGCCGCGTCTCTACGTTTCTCTGGCGCATGCGCACTAGGACTCGGCCGGGTAGTATGACGCGCCGCGTTCACGCGGTGACGTCACTACCGGGACGGCTGCACTACAAAAGACGGCTCAGGCTGCCGTCAGACAGAGCAGCCTCCTGGCACAGCTGCGAGATCGGGGAACCACAACGGAACCATATTGCTACAAGGTAGGACATTGACATTCCTACTTGGCTAAGATATGGTCTTGGCCTACCTGGAACTAGCCAAAGTTATTTTCTTATTTTTACGCTCTGATGTGTTCCTCTTGTAGGACACCTGTGGACAATTGGGCTGAATCCCTCTCCACCTTTCCATACTAGCATTGGCCAGTCGGAGGCCCTATAGGCTAACGTATCCCGCAGCATCTGCTTTCCCCCTATTTACCTTCTGACCCCAATGTATGGGCTCACAACAATAAGTACGAGGCCATTTCCTCACCTTAGGGTAAGTAGAAATCCTCAATCCCCCTCGTTGGTTTTTTTTTTCTCTCTTTATACTATGAATGATTCCTTTACTATGCTACCATCAATGTGTACAGTGTAATAAGTTTACTCCTCCCTCCTACATGGATGGATAATTATGGAGGCGCACTTGCACCCTGAAAAGTTGGCTATATATTTATAGTTCTCTTTATACATCTACTACGATATATGACTATATGTATCTAATCTCTATACATATATAGATAATTATATACACAACAATTGTGCACTACCTAACATATATCCCAACACTAGCACATATTGATGATTGAGCATAGACCAATGGCATATCCATACTAATATTAATAATCCTTCGTTATATATATACAAAAAATGAATAAATATACTAACAACAAAAAATAACATAAAATAATCTACTAATAAAATATTAATACAGAATTTCTCGGCCCATTGACATACATATATGTCCAGAGTACCGCTGCTGACAAACGTATTTTGGTTCCCCGTTCCATTAAACTCCTTCCCTTTACAGGGATTGTAAGTATACATTCATTACCACATTTATCACGCAATTGATTATGTTGCACTCGTTCCCATAATGCACACCGTTTCACTCCGCTGAACAACTAACTTTCCCTTACCTCCCCTCCTTGTTCACATTCCCGTTTCACCCAATTTCACTCCCCACCCAATCACCCCCAAACCACTCTCTTTTCCAAACCCCCCCCTTTTTTTCTGTTCCGCTATTACTTTTTCCCCCCCTTTTTTTTCCCCCCCCCCCCCCCCCCCCCCTTTTTTTTTTTTCCAACCCCCTATGTTTATGTTAAGTTATAGACATGTTTTATTCCAGCTTCAATCCTAGCACTAATTTCTAAATGCAGATCCATTGATCTTGGTTTATGATTTTATACAGGATCACGTGGGCAAGAAATAACAGTGACTGGCTCTGAGTCATCAAACTGTTTCAATGGACTGAACCCTGACACAGATTACTCAGTCACAGTTTTTGTACAAACTCCGAACCTTGAGGGAAGAGGGGTTTCAACCAAAGAAAGAACATGTAAGTAAATATTTCTATTTAAGTGTGCATAATGAGCAAATGTAAATTAGTAACATTCCATAAACCATCAGAAAATAGGGATTATTCCCTTGGTGTTTCTTATTGTGCTTTAAAGAGGTTATATTCTTCATATTCTACATTTTCATACAATTTGAAGTGGATCAATAATTTTTTAGGAGCTGTTATTTTTGGTGCCATTGCTCCACTGTTTTAATTTCCCCTTATTCTTGGCGCTAAGAGCTTCACACTGCTATGCCAATATCTATTGTTCTGCTCCAGAGTACTCTTCTTAAAAAATCTTGCATATTAGCTTTTCCTTACTTGCTTTTCCTTACGCCGTAACTTGCCTACAGTACATTTATGTGTATGTATAATACAGATGTATCTTAATAGCTATCTACATACACATTGTTGCATACCAGAGCCATAAAGCTCTTTGACGCATGAATGGTTTCTGTTTTAAGCTATATTTTGTTTTAAATAGTTTTAATATTTGTGATTATTGCATTATTTAAGTTAAGTAAGCAAAATTGTAAGCATTTACATTACAGGTAATTGTCTTCCTGACAAGTATGCTGTTTGGGTATTAAACAGTCATTAGTTTATACTTTTATTGGTATTTTTCACAATGTGATCACTTTGCCATTATTAACTCATATGTTTATTTTTTATATATATATTATATATATATATAGTGATAAAACCAACAGAGCCACCTACAGAAGCTCCTGCTCCTCCTCCACCTCCCACAATACCTCCTGCACGCGAAGGTTTGTATTATGCTATTTTATTACTAACACACATACCTCCCAACACATTATCAGAAAAACTGGGACACATAAGCCTGTGCCTGATTTTACACCACATGAAATTTGCCTCTATGTAGTCATTCTTCATGTTTCTTTTGACATCAAAACTATTAAATGGCATTTATTAATAATATGTATTGTGTTTCTTTGACTTTAATCACTGTGTAAAAAAACATTGACGTTAGCTAGCTAATATATAAAATGTTATATAATAATGATCAATGGGCAGCCATTCATAGCAGTCAATCAGGAATCACATGGGTGATTGCACAAAGCTCTTTCTGGCTAGTTTCCATGGATAGTGTCCACATTTTCTCTGTTATAAGACACTGCCAATTGAACTCAGGTATGTAAATAGACATAGGACTTGGCAAGTGTTATTTTAAGCAGGCAGCCTGTTGAGTATTACTGTGAATGCCCTTGCATTTTATAGCACACACTAAGTTTTATGAATAAAAATAAAACACATTCTTCACCTCTTCTAAATTATGTTAGCAAAGAATTCATTATGACTAGTATCTTGATAACAGCAGTCATGTGGACCCACTGCTATGGTGATACGAGTAGGCATGCCCTAGCATTGGCTGGGTGCTTCAAGAGGCAGGCCCTAAAAGCAGGGCCCTCTTTTTAAAATGCCAACACAGTGGGGATTTAACTCATTTGAATAAATCATGCCCCAAATTGGTGCTATGGATAGGTAGCCATTTTCTAGTAAATTAATGATCTTTACCTAAAACTAGTAAAGGGGTTTGGTCCACCTTGAACTGGGTGAACAGGTAGAGGAACTAACTTTATTTAAAATAAAGAAAACAATCCTCTATTCACCAGTTTGTTAAGTAAGTGTTCAAATAGTTTAAGAGATCATGTCCTCTTTGACCTGTGCTGGGACCTCTTATTCCTGATAACCCCATCCTATTGTAAGATCAAACATGGATACATTTTTCTTTTTACCGTTGGATGTTTTTTTGTTTGTTTAAAAACTATTCTATTCTTCTATTCTTTAGAAGACTTTTTTTTAATTCTCATTTCTTCTTGGGTCATTTTTAGTTATGGTTGTATTACTGCATTACCTTTTTGGGTACTGGTTTTGTGGAAAAGTCCCATACTGGTATCATTACTTTTTTGTGTCTTTCTTTCTTGCTCTGGGAAGGGCTCTCTAAGCAATTCTGATATAATATACAGTATTTCAATTCTTTCTAACTGTGTTGTCTCTCAAGTTAAATACATATTTTTCTAACTGATGTATTAAAAAAAACACTAGATAAGAATAATCAGATTATTGATGTTCATTATTTTTTGTTCTTTAGTGTGCAAAGGTGCAAAAGCAGATATCGTTTTTCTGATTGACAGCTCCTGGAGTATTGGCGATGATAACTTCAACAAAGTACGCCAGTTCATTTTTAATACCATTGGAGCATTTGATGTCATCAATCCAGCTGGAATCCAGGTGAGAATAACCGTATTATAAATCAGCACAGAAGAAATAAAAAAGTAGGTTGAACTTGTCAGTAATATTTAGTAGCAGATGAAGGTTCCAATATTGTACCCAGTAGATGGCAGGATAGTGCTTCTACCAAGCCTAGGAGAAACCAAGGACAAAATAATAATGATGTAACAAAAATATATATACTCTTGTTTTTTATCCAGGTGTGTTTAAAAATCCTAACTAAAAATGCTGCAAAATAATGAATGCCTTTTTTTTCTATAGGTATCTTTCGTGCAGTTCAGTGATGATGCCCAAACTGAATTTAAGCTGAATACCTATGCAGAAAAATCACAAGCCCTGGGAGCGCTTGCTAATGTCCGATACAAAGGAGGAAACACAAAGACAGGTACCGTACAAACTGCATTTTTCTTTCTTTCTTTTTTTTGAGACAGGAGTTGGAGGGCTGGAAACACTGTGTAACAGGTCCCAAGAGAGGTCAGGCATAAACTAAATGTTAGATGTAATGGTAGGTTTTTATTGCTGTCTGAGTCTCAACTTTGTCTCACTTTCAGTGCAGGTGATGTGTGTAAGAAGGAACAGGAAGTGGGTGAAACCTCTTCAACTAGAACACAGTTTTTAACATCTGACAATAGTTCTTACCCATTCTCTGGTCTATCTGGATCACACAAGAGTTTTTGTTGGGCTTTTAGCTTGCTATATAGATTTGATGAGAATCTTTTTTTTCACACTCACATTATGAATTTCCCATTATGAATTTAAAACATCCTCCTGATCAGATATTAAAAAAGAAGTATAAGATTAACAAAAAAAAAAACTGTATACTCACCTAGGTGGATTCAGATCGCTCATTTCTCCCCTCTGCTCTGTTCTCTGCCTCTCCAGGGAGCACTGGGCTGGGTAAGGGAGGAAGTGGCTGGCTCAGTCTCCCAGCAGCACAGCTGAGAACCTGAGCTAGCCGCTGGTCCAGGAATCTGAGTGGATTCCAACTGTAAAGTCAGGAACTTTCCCCAGCCTGGACCAGCTGACTGATGTCAGCTGACAGCGGTTGTTAGCCTGCTGTTGGCTAAAAATGGGCCACAGGACTGCAGATCAAACTGCACTCCTGTGATCCATAGAAGTATTGCCAAAAAAGCATGGAGACATGGATGATGGGTGAGTTTGCTTTGAATATTAACGATTAATTAAATAGCACTTTTGGTTTGTGGTGCTCAGTTACAGTGTATTTTCTCTTTAACTAACCTGTGTCCTCATAGAAGGTATGATTACTAAGAGATGATTAAATTCAACATGGATCTTTATGTATTGGTGCCTAAAGACTGCAGTCTTCTTACTTCAGTTTACAAGATTTTAATGAATAGAGCTGTGTCTAAGGGGTTACATATAACATCCACATATATGACAATAATAATGATATAATATTTGTTTGCCCTTTTACAGGAAAAGCACTTAAGTTTGTCCGTGAAAAGGTTATAACTGTGGAAAATGGAATGAGACGGTCTGTTCCTAAGGTGCTTGTTGTGGTCACTGATGGAAGATCTCAAGATGATGTGAAAAAGTACGCCATGGACATACAACACTCTGGTAAGCATGCAGCAAACCTGCGCTTTCTGGCTGCTAAAATAAAAACAAAACAGTTTATTTTCTTAACAGATTTGTGTCTTCTATCCAGCAAGTTATAAGAATATATAAACTGGCTCGCAATCACAAGATTGAACACACCCTTGCAGGATGTAGTTTACAGTATCAGTCCACCCATAATGAATATTTATAGGAGTAATAGCAGTTTAAAGCTGTGGCAAACTCTAGGAAAAACAAAAAAAGTTTCCCCCTGCAAGGCAATATGCAAATCACTTATTGAAAAAGTGGTATAGAGGGCAATGTAGATAAACTTACCCCGTTCCTTCTGACACCATATACTGTCAATTAGCTGTTGTAATTCTTTCTTTCTTACTACAAGTTGAGTGAAGAATTCATTATCTTAAGCCATATGACTAGCTCTATGGTGCTAATGGGTGTGATTAAAAGTATGATCTTTAATGTAAAGAGCAGTGATCTGGATGTGGGATTATCCTTAGCAGAAGTAACTTATTTTTTTTTTACAAACCTGAAAATTAGAAAAAGCTCTCTGCTTGGAGTTTGCCACTTTTAACACTACTACCAACTAATGGCAAAACTGATAATCGCAGTGTAATATGTGAAAATGGTTGTTAAACCTATGTCTGTATAAACAGCATGCTAATAGCTATATTATTATTAGAACCAATAGGAATGTAGAAAGTTTGTTTACTTTTACTTACAAGTAGAACTAAGTACATTTTTTATGCTGTGGTTTGATTAGCTCTTTTGTGTAAAAAAGATCTTTACTATTTGTAGTCTCATGGTTGATTTTATTTCTGTTGGCACAAATAAAAATTATGCCCAAGGTTTTTATAACATCTAACAATTTATGGATCTACGGAAGTAGGCATTATGGAATATTTTTACACAGCATGAACTGAATTGTATATATAGTGTATATATATATATATATATATATATATATATATATATATATATATATATATATATATATAAAATATATTGTGACATTAGGAGGTAGCTTCTGTGGTAGATGTGTTTATACAGTGAGTCCACAGTAGACAAGAACTATATTTAAGGGCCTGGTAGCCCACTTTAATTAAAACAGCAGAAAACAAAGGGGCAATCCAATATAAAGTTCCCCACGTGGGGGATTTTTTCTAGATTCAGCACTGGAAAATGTCAAGCCACCTGGCTCATAAGCTCACTCAGCTTCAAATGCAGTACCACGCTGCACCTCTTAACAGTCTCTCTGACTGTGTTGTCCAGCTTTCCTGGAATATTTGGCTCTCTGGCCTAGTCACAGCACCCTGCTGCACAGCCCATCTCTGGCCTATGGATCAGGGTTCTCCTGACACTCTGATAGGAGCCGACCTGACTCCTGGAACTGAGACTTGAGGGGGTCCACTGACCCCCTCAATAAGACTTTTTATCTCCCCCACTGGGAGCGGTCTTCAAACTAAAGGTGTCCAGTAAAACCGGGGCACATGATTTAATGTTCCAATCCAGAGCTGCAAAATCCAGGGAAAACCAAATACACAGATTCTATGCTCAAAAACACTGGTCTGGAATGTCACAATGTGAAACCTGTGTCATATTTTCTCATCCTGTCACAATATATGCAGCATATGCATTTTTAATTGTGTATTAAGTCAATATTATAAGTTAGACCAGTTTATATACAAACACTGCTTTAGTAACAGTGCTTGTGTCATAACAGTCTTGGTTAAGGTTAAGCCTTTTCATTTCTTCACATCTAATTGTGTTATTAAAAGCAAGATCGACCCAAAGCTCTCAGTTTGGGTAGTTGCCAATAAGTTGAATGACCGAGCAACTACTTATAACTCCCAGATGGGTTTTCATAAAATTATTAAAAACAAAGCAGTGAATAAAACCCATTAGCATCCCCACAAGGGTTAGACTTTAGTTTGGTGTATGCGCATCATTAAGGACTAACACTGCTGCATTTCACTGTAATCATTTCTAAGTCATAGTTCCTAGATTTAATTTAAAGTAAACATCTAAGCTGCCATTGAGGATCACCTACAAAAATGCTAGTTTCTTGGATGTCTCTGGCTTAAGTCAACAGACATGCAGCAGGCTAGGTCAGAGTCTAGTCATAATTCCTGATCTGCATACTTAGTGCAGCTATGTGACTCTAGTTAAACAGCTTGAGAGGCAACACATTTATTTCATTATATTGTTTCTTTAAGACCGCTTCAAGTTAAAGCAATCATTTTCTATCCTGAAACAAAATAGCAGCGTTAATTTAATGCAAGTGCCCTCATATGCATGCACATATGTTTTCCAGTCTCTGTGGTGCCCCAGCAATATTATTTCTATTGATAGATATGATTATTACTGTATAATTGTATTATTATTATGTTAACAATGCTTTATATCATTTTCAGGTTTCAGTGTTTTTGTCATCGGAGTAGCTGATGTGGATTATAATGAGCTCCGTAATATAGGCAGTAAACCAAGTGATCGCCATGTATTCATTGTCGATGACTTTGATGCTTTCGAGAAGATTGAAGATAATCTGATCACATTTGTGTGTGAGACAGCAACTTCAAGTGAGTTAAAACACTGACTAACTGATTAGTGTTATACAAAAACATATACAAACAAAACAGTGTATACCAAGGCTGTAGAGATGATCAAATAGATAGTAAGCCAATTTACATTCACGGAATATGATTTGATTCAAATACACTGAAATTTATTTCGTAAAGGGAGAAGAAACAGATGTGTCAAGATAAGTGAGAGAATAAAAAACTGGACTTTATGTGCAATAAAATAGTAAACATTTTTCAGCATGATAAAATATTTCTTTCTACAAAATCAGATTTTTTATCGTCCATTGATGAACACAGGAATTTGGTATTACTTAGACATTTGGATTAAACTGCCATTTACAGAAGGTGTGGACACTGGCAAACAAAAAATTTTTAAGCCAGCCCCAACCCCGTGACCTCAACTCCAACTGTCATGTTTCAATTGTTTACTAGTGTCCTAGGAGGTTGGATACCATTTCATCAGATATTTTGGGAAACACTCTAACTATAATTTTGCATTTTTATATTATCTGTATTTTAGATCACCATTGACATATTTTCTTTCATAACTGCAGTCAAGATTTTGAAAAACTCTGCTTAATCTTGTGTCTACACAGCAGTTATCTGGATTGGCATATCCTCAGCAACAGCTTTGGAGGCCATCCTGGACCCTGCTGGACCAGAATTTGTGAGTTAACCTGAAATATGACTTTCAGGCCCTGGACATTATATTATGACACCTTCTAGACCTCTGTGTGCTGTGTTAGTC